>CM033697.1:1620244-2363253 GCA_019514585.1 Dendrobium officinale
TCATTAGTGCTTTCATTAAATGCCAATAATGTCAAATCACGTGAAACATGTGATTCTTAAAAACAATAGTGAAATGAAAATGATGCCAAAATTTTTTACTGATAAGAAAGAAGAACATAAAGTACATTAGAAAATTAATTAATCAGAAAGTGGTTGCCTAATTTTTCAGAGAGAAAGTAGACTTCTTAAGAGAGGGATTGAAGCCCCAGCCCAATTTAGTTTATATGATTCTTTTTATCAGAAAAGTGGTTTGCCTAATTTTTCAAGAGAAAGTGGACTTCTTAAGGAGAAAAGGGATTAAAGCCCAGCCCAATTAGTTTATATGATTCTTTTTTAAGCTGAATGCTCAGTTCTTTATATAGCCTAAAAAGCCCAAGTTTTAAGTTATTAGGAGGGAATTAAAGGATTTGTTTGTAAATAGTTTATTTATTGCTTTCTATAGTAATATTTTTAGAGCAACTTTTTTTTTTTGAAATCAACAGAAGATATAGTGGTTAAAAAAATTGTTCCAAAATGCTTTGTTTGGGACTGTTTTTCTCACTGTTTCCTTAAATCAGTTTTTTAGTATAATTTTTTTTTTTTACTTTTTTGTACTAAAAAGTTGTTTTAAAAAAGTAATAAGAAAGTCTCATCTCAAATGACTTTTTTTTAATGCTTTTTTAAAACAGATTTCTAGTACCAAAATTTTAATTTTTGTACTAGAAAAGTAGTTTTAAGAAGCATGAAAGAAACCGTCCCAAATGAAGCCCTAAATATCTTGCCCCCATTCTCTTTGTTTAATGATTCGAGAATTAATGACTAGTCCTTTGATTGAATTTTTTGGAGACTCTTCAGTACACTATTTTCAATCTTCCTAAAACAATCACAATCAGTGATCTTATAAATAATTCATACCCCTTAATAGTCAATATAAAATTATTTATTTAAATTTCATAATGGTGCCATCTTCTATTTGTCCTAATGAGGACAAAATTTCCATAATTGATTGTCCTCAATTAGGGGGTGACAATTTCGGGTTCACGAGTCGGGTTCGGGTTCGAACCAGGAAACTGATCCGAGTTCAAATGGGTCGACCCTAACCAGTCCATGGTAGGCAAACAAGTGGGTCCGGAAATTCGAACCCGGACTTGACCCCGGCACAGGTTGCCGGTTTGACCTGACCCGAACCCGATTTTGATTTCTGTCAGTTCTGCACGGCGCCAGAACGTCGGAATGGCGGCGGCGGGGCGGAACGCGACAACGCGAGGGTGGGGGCAGCAGGCGCGGCACACGCGGGGCAGGAAATCCAAATTTTTTAAATTAAATGGATTTTGAAATCGGGTCGTGTCCAATCCCGGATTTTTTTCAGATCGGTCCGGATCGCGGATTTCCATGTCGTGTATCTTTTACAAAGTACTGAGTATGTTTGGGGGATCTTATATGGTTGTATGAGTTCTTTGTGTATAATAAGTATTCATAACTGGGTTGATTTATCCATAACACACCCACCATTAACTGCTATGAGTTGCATGTTTCATTCATAAAATTGACTTTGAATTTGAACTGAGACAATAATTCTATAATGACTTTATTAAAAAGTTATTATTATAATTAATTGCATGAAATTAACTTTTTTTTATTGCTCATTGATATTTTAGTGCCTATAAAAATATATGTCTACCAAAATATACAACTCAAATATGATTAACAATAAATGCATGAGAAAATTGTTTTCCAGATCATTTTTTCTTCTTTAATTATATTTTTTAAAGAAATACATATCTTGACAAAAAAAAATGATTTTTTAATTTATTACACTAAGAAAAATATCCTAAAGATCAAAAATTTTGTTAGGATATTCTAAAAAAAAAATTTATTTGTAAATTTACTTTTAAAATATTTAATTTATTCTAAAATAATTTAGTGAAATGGAATTTTTCAAAAAAATATATATATAAAGGCTTATCTAAATAAGGTTAAATTTATTTTCAATTTTTGATATACAATTTTAAAAAAAATATATAAATACTTTCACACACTAAACATTTACTTAAGTAATCATTTTGAAAAAAAAAAAACATTTTATTGCACTTTCATGCATTTTATCTATAGTTGGTAATGCCAATAACTATACAATCCTAATATAATTATAATAAAAAACAACAAAAATAATTCTCAATAATAAACTAACAAGAAAATATTTATTAGATGAGCTAAATTTAAAATATATTATCTTATATTCATTTAAATCATTACTTATTTAATGCACTATACTCACTCTATTGAATCCAACACAATAAATTATAGAATCAAATCATCCTGATTTTTTTTCTACCTACCCATCATCCACCATTCATCTTTCATTTTAGTTTTTATATATATAAACTCTCCAATGTAGTGACATAGGAAACTTAATATGCTATCCAAACTTCACTATCAAACCTTTCAACATTTCCTTGACAACCCTAACCAACCCTACTTATTAGTCAAGCTTTTCACTAAATAAACCCCTTTCATGAGAAAAATACCATAAAAACCTTGAGGGGTTTGACAAAAAAAAAAAATTTATCTATTATTTATGATGGGATTCATAGTGATGTCTTAAATTTTGATGGACTTGCAAGAGTCCAATGTCTTGAAGGAAAAAGGCAAAGTTCAACTGCTCATTAAGAAAAATAAATTTTAGGTATATGTTAATAACTTTGGAATCCAATGCAATGCTTAGTAAGAAAAAAGTTATTCTTGATTATTATGATTGATTCTCTTAGAGATTGAAAATGACAAGCATTTTGCGCTTTGTTAATTATTTGATGATTTTATTGATAGTGATTTGTATTCATATATAGCACCCCTTGATTTTGTAATTTAGAATATATTTTTCATATTGTAAATTGTCTTATTAACATAATGCTTGATTATTATTAGATTAAATGGTAGATTAAGTAATTTAGATATATTTTTCATATTGTAAATTGTCTCATATTAGCATAATGCTTGATTATTTATTAGATAAAATGGGTAGATTAAGTAGAGTTTGGGCATAACAATCATAAACCCATTTGCCATCTAAAGCAATAAATAGATAGCACCAACTCCTTTTTTATAATTATATGGAGCCCTCATTCTATCTCTCTCTAAAATTTAAGCAAAATCACACATAAAAAAATAAAAAAAAAAACTAGCCAAATTTTAATTTATAATTATTGAATAATTATGTTATAACTCTTTATTTAAAATTATTTGTGTTTAAAATCTCTAATGAGATCTTTATGCTTATAGAAGGAATCTTTTGAATCAATAAATCAAACTATTTTAAACCTAAAAACTCCTCTAATTTCATTTATATTTCCTTATCAAGTTTTATATTAACTATACTATTTCTCTTAATTTTTTATTTCTCATGATTATTAGAGAGTTAACACCTTCCAATCACCAACAAAAAAAAAAGTCAGCTAGTAAATTTTTATTTTTGAAGTCATTTAAAAACTTCCTGATCATGCTTTTGACTTTACAATTTATGCAAAAATTAGGAAATATAAAGCTCTAACTAAAATCATATATCCTTATTAAGAATTGACTTTAGTGATGAAGTTCTAAAATCTCTTATTTCATAAAAATATTTTGCATCAACTATAGCTTTGTATATTTATTCATAAGATAAATTAGTTGATTGGTGATTATATTACATTGCTAATGAAAAACATGTCTACGTATCTCATTTTAATCTATTAGTTGAAAACTTTGACTATCAACTAAGAGGTCGAGTCTTCAGTATGACGGGCTTTCCGCACTGCTTCTTAAAGCAGTTTATTTTAAATTACAAAAATAAAAAATTTTTTACTAAAAAAGTTGTTTTAAGAAGTAATAAAAAAGTCATAATCCCAAACAAAGCCTTATTTGTATAAATGTCCTAAAAAAACATGTCAATGCTCTATTTATTATCACTTTATAGCACAATCATCACAAAAAATAGTGATAATTTTATTTATTGCTTTAGTAGTTGTTATAATCAACTCAATATTATTAACTAATAAAGAAGTGTAGTAATTAGTCTGATTGCAATAAATAGACAAACATAAGTAGGGGATAAAGGCAATCAATCCCACAGCGCAATTAATGCCATAACAATAACAATAAAACTATTGAGATAAGGCATGAAAAATCCAAAGTACAATGAAGAGAGGAAAATAGAAGATTTGGGGGCCTGACACAAATTTAATCAATTTAATAATAATATTTAATTTATTTTGAAATAAATACAATATATAACCACTAAATTAATTCTTATAATTGCATTATCTCAAAATAAATTTAATAACGATAAAATATGTCATCATTAAATTTGAATAAGGAATATATGAAACAAATTTTCTTTCAAAACAGGAATAAAGATCAATCATTGATACAAACTGTGTGTGTATATATATATCTGAACATCTGGATCTATTTGGTACTGTGGAGCAAAGCTTTGGAACAGCAATCTCTAACCAATATCACATTAAGATTGATACTTGTATAACAGCTTCTCAAACCGTTGAAGAAATTTAAGGAAACTAATTACACTGAAAGAGGAAATATAGATGGAAAATATCAAGGCAACTCATTCATAAAGGAATCATCGAGCAAGAACTCCGGCCAGAAAGGAAGTGGCCGAAGTACTATTTTCCCTCTACCCTCACAGCTGGAAGTGCTACAGGCATCGCCTGGGTTTGACATATCAATCAGTGGAGGCAAAGTTGATATAGGAGACTCCATTAATGGGAGCTTGCTTTCATCATAGTTTAAGTTTTCATTGCTCAAGAGAGACTGGTAGTCATAGCTCATTGGTAAATTCCAGCAATGGTGGTTTGATTCCTATGTTTTGCTCAATGGGATAAGAAGAGAGTGGCTGAGGGTTCAAGAAGCTGTCTATGGATTCAAATCCTGTGTTGGAGGGAGCAGATTGGAGGAAGTATTGAAGGAATTGTAGCTTGGCAGCCTCTGCTTTGAGGCTGTCAAGCCAAGTGGGGGGGCGGTGGTCGACAAGGTTAGCAAGGGCAAGGAGGTGAGGGAGGGCGGCGGTGAAGTCAGTTCGAGGTTGGTGTGTCATTGGATCAAATCCCATCTGAATTAGTTTCTTCTTCAAGTGTGTGTTCCAATAATTCTTGATCTCATTATCAGTCCGGCCAGAAAGATGAGTTGCTATAGCTGACCACCTGGAAAGAAATGAAGATGATGTTTCATTAATATGAGAATAAATTTCTGCTATGTAGCTATATGTTGCCATTTCAATATGGGCCCATTTTGGTTGGTAGAAGTTAGAAATCATTGTCGTTGTTATTTACTTTATCCCAACTCTTTGGAGTCGAGTTTATAAATTATTGTTTTTACACTTTTGCAGTGAGTGTTATCTTTAATGTTAAACTTATTGTTTATATATATACATCTATGAGCTGTATTTTTCTACCTTTGATTTTATGTACATGTCTATATACCACCTAAGCTTTATTTTCAATTATCTAATCTCTAACAGATGCTACTTCAACAATTCCTATAATATATCATCGCCATATCCCAGATAAGCACCCAAGTGAATAAATATATCTTTCCCCCTCATAACCCAAAGATCAATATTTGAGATGGCTAGGACTAAGCAAACTGCCCGCAAAGTCCGCCGCAGCAAGGCACCAAGGAAGCAGCTTGCAACCAAGGCGCGGCGACGAAGTCAGCTCCGGCAACTGGCGGCGTGATCCGGGAACAGTTGCGCTGAGAAAGATCAGAAAATATCAGAAGAGCACAGAGCTTTTATTCGTAAACTCCCTTTCTAGCGCCTGGTTCTTGAGATTGCTCAAGACTTCAAGACCTGTTGCTGCTTTGCAACAAGCTTCTGAGGCATATCTCGTCGGTCTCTTTGAGGATACTAATCTTTGTGCCATTCATGCGAAGAGGGTTACTATAATGCCCAAGGACATTCAACTTGCTCGAAGGATTCGTGGTGAGAGGGCTTGAGTGGATGATGGGTTTGTTGTGAAAGTTTATCTGGCTGGTTATAGCTTAGTTCTTCGTTATATATTTCTCCTTTGCTTTATGTAGAAATGAAAGTAAAAAGTTCTGGCTTGTTGGAAATGTCCGCAATTAGTTGTTTGTAGGCAAATGGACTTTAATCTGTCAGTGTGAATTCGTATTTTTGACTAATTAGATTTGTTTCTCATAAAAAAAATTCCTATAATATATTTATTCTTTTCTACAATTTAGAGAAAAAAAAAAAACAATTCCTACAATTTAGAAAATGAATAAAAAAAGAAATCATCATATTCTAATTATGTTTATTATACATCTACAAATAATAAAAGAAAGGCTATGTGTGGAAAAGATTAGTTACTTGTTGCCAAGAATAGAGTGGAGGTTGAGGATGGTTTGTTCCTCTTCAGGTGAAAATTTGCCCCTCTTGATATCTGGCCTCAAGTAGTTGGTCCATTCTTAATCTGCAGCTCTTCCCACATCTATTCAATCCTGCAAGTGACCAATAATATGCTTTCTTTACCAATGCTCATATTCATACAAAATGATTGGTAATGTAAAGAGAAAGGGAGGAAGAAGATGATACCAGCAAGCTTAGGAAGAGCTCTCCAACTGCCATGGCCATGCTTCTGAATGTAATGAACCAACTTTCTGATCTTCTTCAGGAGTCCAAGGGCCCTTCTTGAGGCCATTCTCATCACAACAAGGAGATCTTCCCATGTGAAGAGAGTAGAGAAGGATAGAGAGAGTAATGGAGTTGGAGAGGAAAAAAATGGCTACCTTGGCCATTTCCCTTGTTTATATGGTTCTATGCTTAATTTAGCCTTGCATATTTATACACATCTCAAGGCAGCTGGGACTAACATATTATTTTGGAAAGAAAGGAAGGCCAGCCCTTACACTCACATGAAATGCCTAAACTGCCCCGGATATTGTTATATAGAGTAGTTAATCAAGGTTAAAAAGATCGAGAAGGCTCGAGCATTTCTTTTCAGCAAAAAAATATATGGAAAAATCCTCCTTTGAGAATTATTTAATGGATTTAATAGCAAATTGGAAACAACAATAAATTCAGTTGCAGATACAGAGAACAAGCTTTATAGGCGAAGATTTTTCTTTGTTTCTATATGCACGCAATTATGAGATCGAATGGCATAATAAAAAATTGATAACTACGTACGCTTGCATGAAAATATAGACATATAATAAGATAATCAGTGAGGTCGACATATATAAAAAAAAGTTTTCCGATTTCTACTGAAAATATTATTAAATTTAAAATTTTTTCTTAACAAATTAATAATATTAAAATAATAATTAAAAAAATTATATAACTTTATAAAATTTAATATTAAATTTTTATTACTTTATATTAAAGTTTAAAAACATTTAATAACTTTTTATAAAATGCTAATATTTATAAACTGCCAATTTATACATTATTATTTTTATATTATTAATTATTTAAGAAAAAAATTAATATTTAATAATATTTTTAACTTTATATTAAATTTTATATTAAAATGTTTATAACTTTATATTTATTTTTTCTTAAAATATTTAATAATTAAAAAATTATGATATTAAATTCTGGTTATTAGAAACTGGAAAAAAAATTCCGGTACAAACAGGAAATTTTTTTCCGGTTGCTAAAAACCGACTATTAAATTATTATTATTTATAATAAATAATAAATTATCATTAAATCATTAGTTTATTAATTGAATATAAAATAACCAGGAGTCATTTAAAATTCACTTACATTATATAATGTGTTTTATGTATACGACACGCATACTGATGGGGTATAATGATAGTTGCATTGAGAGTGTATGTGATATTTTTTATTATGCATTGATTGATAAAGTGTTCTCCGTACAACACCATGGCGCTGTGTACCCAAGTGCCCTAGGGCTACAGAGTTTACCAAGAGAAGATAGAGAGAAAAGAGCCGCATTGCTCTAGATTCGGCGCCGCAACGCTGTGTAGTGTCGAAGCGCTATGGATTTGAGCACTGCAATGCTCCAAACTAGCGTTGCAGTGCTGCGAGACAGAATTAAACAAATTTTTCTTTCTTGTTTTTCTGAAGGGGTGGCGTCCCTGGGTGTTGTTAACTTAACTTTCTCTTTTGTTTTGAGTGAGAGAAAGGTGTAAGAGAGAATAGAAGCAATAAGAAAGTGAGAGAAAATGAAAGATATGTACTTATTTCTCCCAATTTTATAGAGGATTTCTTGGTGTGTGCGGCTCCGTGGGTTTTTCCCGATAACGAGTCTTTTCTCACATTAAATCTTGGTGTTCGTTTCTTTCAGTTGCATTTTTTTTTTTTTTTTTTGTTTATTGCATCGCGTGGTTTTACTTCCATCCCCAACACCAAGAACTACAAGTCCATCCCTCAAGACTACAATCCCAAGCAAGCTCGACTAATGGAATTAAGTTCCAAGGCAACAAACAACCTGCTTGATCGACACAATTAGACTATACAAAACTAACAATATCAACATCCCACTGCCATTTGAATTTTTTCTCAAAAACTCTTTAGTATCAAGAAAATGAGAGGGTTTTTTCCATTTATAAGTATGTTGCCATTTCAACAAGGGAACTCATGATGTCATTGTCTTTGACTTATTTAGTGGGCAAGTTTGAGCTAATCTTAGGGCTCCACGACAATCCCTTTAAAGTTTGTTGTGTAGAACAACCCTCCAGAAATCATAACCAACTTGCTACAAATTAAAAAGGCGATCAAGTTTATAAACATTGAGTAAATTAATTGAGTCACAAAGCACTTTGATTTCATAACCTTCCATTTGCCAAGTCAAGAAGCGAAGGGAGTAGCCTTCTAGTAACTCCCATCCCTCTAAGAAGGTGGCGTGACCAAACCAGCTTCTCTAATTGAGGCCACTTGCACCACCTTAATCGCGACAACCATTAGGTAACTCACTCTTTTTTTCTTCCTTGACATAACACTTCAAAATGTCAAGCTCCAGGCTTTAGAAGAAGGTGGTGCTCAAAGCTATAAATGCCCAACATTAGCTCCTTTAATGAACTATATTTTCCCTTTCTCTCATAAACTTTCAACTATTGTAATAGCCTCAAATTAAATTTCCAAAATTCCTGAAAATTCATTTGAGGGAACACTGACACTAAGATTGTGGGCGTTGCAGCGTTAAGCTCTCAGATTTTCTGGAATTCAACAAGTGAGCGCTGTGGCGCTGACTCAAGAGCATTGCGACATTATATTTGATTTTTTTTTTAATATCTAAATCCACTATCCTATTAATATAGACCCTAAATCATCCCAAAACCCGCGTATTTCGTGTTGCTTGGCTGAAAAAAGAGAGAAGGGAAGAGAGGATGAGAGAGAAAGTTACTCTCAGGTAATATCTATCCATTGCTCCAATTGTGAAAAGTGTTCTGATAGTGGTAAAGAACCTTAACTCTACCTCTATTTTCATTGATTTTGTGTTTTGCCTATTTTCTTTCTGATGGAATTGATAAAATATAATATTTCTTGTTTGAATTTTCATCATGTAAATTTTGATATGTAGTAAATATCGTTGCCCTGGATATTTTAACTAGTTGGTATTGAAATTTTATCAGTTGGTGTTACTTATATGTCATTTTTATTTGAAATAAATAGTATAATATTGAATATAAAATGATCATGAGTCAATATATAATTCACTTAGACATGAAGTACATGATATGCATACGTATATATTATTCATTTAGAAATAAAATATGTGTTTTTATATATATGACACGCATACTGATGGGTATAATGATAGTTGCATTGAGTGTATGTGATATTTTTTATTATGCACTATATGATATAAAATGTGTATATTAACAAGAAAAGTTGTCTGGAAATGATTAATTACTTTAAGCTGATTGGAGACATTTATCTTACACAGGAGTGTGGGCCGATGGCTTTCCTTGAGATGAGGTTTGTGGTGTGATCATAAGTAATATGAAAATGGTGGTATAATGAGATTGACTAATATAATACAATAGGCCTAACGTACAGAAAGTGACGACTATTTTTATAAGCCACCTAACTTATGATATTTGATATGAGGCTGATTCCTAGCAACAATATTGATATGATTGAGACTGATTCTTGTACGATTAGCCTACAGGATTTGATATAGAAAAATCACCACAGGTGGCCAGATGTCCTATCTTGCTTACACATACATATGATTTAAAAAATTGCATCAAAGACATGATATAATATGATTTATAAATTATACATGACATGTTTCATACAGACACATAATATGACTGATAAGATTGATAAGACTGATATAATGACATATAATACATAAAAAACATATGACATACATGTTGTATTACATAGAATAGAAATATATGATATACATGCATCAATACTTGAGGTTGTACAATATGCATTGAACAAATATAGAATGCATGTTTGATATGACATGTATACTAATACACATGAAATGTCATATAAATTAAGATAAAAAAGGCATAATTTGTAGGCATGTGCAGATTCATGATAGACCTGTTACATTGTACTTTAACATGAGTAAAAAAATGACGAAACACACTGATCTCTTTATATGGCTATTGATCATTGATCATTGAATATGAATTATATTATTTTTAATGATTTATATTGCTCATATAAAATGGTATTGTTTATATTGACTGCCCCTTGATCTTATAATTACATCTTTACACTAATTTGGATTTAATGGTTACAGGCATATTGCTTCTATTACCATACATTAACTCCAGTTATAAGTTCTAATAACCTACTGAGATGTTAGCTCACCTTGTGATTGCTACATGTTTTCAGAAAGAGGGTAAGAACAATGAAGTGAGACAGATCAAGTCTTATAGGCATATGTGTTGCATGTTGCAATAGTAGCTCATGACATCACTGACTTTGACTTGTCCGTATCCAAGTTTGCATTAATCTTGGGGAAACATGAGTACAATCAAGTTTGTTGTTTATAAGAACCCTCAAAAAATCATGTTTCACTTGATGCAAAAGGCAAGAAAGGCCAAAAAAAATCAACTAAGGAACCAAGCACTCAACATCAATCTTCATCTTATGACATCAAGGGGGTTTAAATTTTTTTGAGATTTTTTGTTTGATTTTGCATTTGTGTATTAGGAAATATGGTTAGGGTCAAGGAATATTCAAATACATCATTGCGGAGGGAAGAGAAAAGTGGGTAAAATTGAAGATGACGAAGATTTGACATTCATAGATACAATTGGAGTTGAAGATACCTCCATTGAAAACCCATTTAGTAATAAGACATGATTGGATTTTAGATATTCTTTCTTATTTATACTTTGAAAGTTCTGATAGACTTCAATTTATTATTTTGTACTTTCACTACAGCAAAACACCCGACATTACCGATAGATAGAATACGTCGATAAAGTTAAAAAATTCAACGAAAAATTAACGTTTATGTCGCATTTCCATACAACGGTAATTTGCACGTCGGTAAAAACATTCTGACGTAAAAAATACGCTGAACCCTTTCCGGCGTACTTTCCAGCACACAACCGACGAAAAAGTAGATGGTATTTACCATCGTATTTGTACGCCGGTAATTCCGGCGAAACAACCATCGCTAAATACGCTGAAAACAAAATGACGAAAATAACCGACACATATCCGTCAGAAATACCGGAGTATAAATACGCTGGAGATCGGTACAAAATTCATTGTATCGACATTTCCGGCAGCTTATCAGCGTTTTATCCGCCGGAAATCTATAGCAAAAAAAAACTTCCCAGACAGCAATCAGATTTCCACAGCTGTAAATTACAATTATAAATAAACAACAACATTATATATTCCACAACACAAATTTCCACAACTTCACCAAATATTCAAAATTTACCAAATATTCAAAAATAACTATTCATAATTATAAACATCACCAAATATTCAAAAATATCATAAATTATTCATTAATATCAACAAATATTCATAAACTTCACCAAATATTCAAAAACTAAAAAAACTAAACAAATACACTGAAACTGTCGACTCATCATCTGCTGGAGCTACCTTCTTTCCACTCAACTGCTCCCTCATTTTTTGTATTTCATCCAACAACTGATTGTGTTGCACATGCATTGTGTTGCACATGCATCTACATTTATATCTGTACTTGCAACTGCACTTGCCAATCAGCTTGTGATTTCATTACTTGTTCTAGCACCGCTTGAAGGGCAGTTATCTGTTGACTATGTAAGAACTCATGTGAACTTACTGCAAAGCTGGATCTGCTAGAGGTCATCCCATCGTATGTCAGGGCTTACGAACCTAAACCATAAACCATGTCATGTTGCATTCCTCCTACCGCTTGGGACCAAATGCAATACTCATAATACTCTACAGAGCATACTCAGAATACTCTACAGAGCAGCTAGAAGAACCCTCACCTACTGCAGCTTCGCTCTCTCGAAATCGTGTATACTCCTATGAAAGTTAATAAAAATGTAAGCAATTTATTTAGACATAAATTAAAAAATATTAAACACATATACTTATATATATGGGCTTTTCTTGCTCGCTCACCAACTCATTGTTGGTCCTGTCGCTTATGGGTATGACTATGCAATTCCACAGGAGTTGGTTCTCTACCCAGCATCTCTTTCTGTAATATAATTCCATTAATATTCATATTAAAAAGATTTTAAAGGCTTTTAAAATTCCTTACCAAATGTCGCATGTGCTCAGTATGTTGAACTGAGCCCTCGGTATGAAGGGAACTACCCATGCCCCCAACATCAGAAGCTCTATTCTGTCGATTTTGATCCCTCCTCCTGCTATACTCTATGCTGCCCCAAGCAGTCAGCTCAGCCCATACAGTCTCTCCAATCCATAGTGGCCGCTCTCCAAACTTTCTAATGTCTGTAAACATGTCAAGCATTCAAGTGGACCCACAAATTGATTAAAACATTCACGAGCAACATAATATTCCGCCTTGATGCTTAACATCTTCACAGCAACAAATAACTCTGAGTGAGTGGTGTACCCATTCTATATTGGTTATTGGGCAGAATGCAATAAATCATAAAAATTCTATGCCTTCTTATTTGGTAACTCTTATGTATATTGTTAAGATTGTGTTCCAGTTGCATCATGAACTAATTCCTCAAAATTTGGTCGGATATTTTCATCCTCATATATATTACTACTTATAGATGAACTGCATCAAGAATTAAAATGTGGCTCGTACTCATCATGAGAAGTCCAATACCAATATTATAACATGAATCATCTGTGATATAGAATAACAATTACATCATCTAGTCTTAGGTACACTTGATTTTTATGTTTAGAATATGGACATCGAAACATTCCATCTGATATGAAGCTGGGTAGTTGTTTCGCTGTCTGAATGAAATTTTTCATCCCATTAATGAATTCATCTGTTAATGTCTTTTGTCCTTGCGTCAATCGGTTATACATCCAACTTCTTTGATTTCTAATATTCATAACATAACCTACATACAATATGGAGCTATTAGATATTATTTGAAAATATTTTAAAGAGAAATAGATAAATTTTAATGTGTCTTTTATCAATTTTCTAAAGATTTTTCCAACAATAATAACAACAACAACATCAAGCCTTTGTCCTACTACGTGGGATCGGCTACATGAAGATTATTGGCAGGCATAAGTCGAGCAATGGATGTTAGATAATGTAAGGAAGGAGATGTCAGATAAATATTATTGGCAAACGTAAGTCGAGCAATGGATGTTAGATAATACAAATAAGAAGATGGCAATATTTGACATTGATCGTCAACATCAAATATCAATTAAAGCCCTAGAGTTATATTTAGACCTTTGTGATCTCTCCAAAATCAAGTGAGGTCTCTTTCATGAGATATGAAATTTTTATAAATTCATCTTAATTACAGTCCTTCAACATCTGTGGGCTTACAATCCTACATCCATCATAGATTGACAACTTGACTATGATCCTTCCAACTTACATCGCCCGTCTACTCTCCTTCTAACCACAATCGCTTAATTATGTTCTTCCTATAATTATCGCCGTTTTATGTGCCCAAACCATCTAAGGCAACTCTCTATAATCTTACCTTCCAATGGAGCTACTCCAACCTCATCACGTATATGCTTATTTCGAAACCTATCTCTAAGGGCAAAGCCACTCATCCACCTGAGTATCCACATCTTTGCAACACTATGAACAATAGATCCAAGATATCTAAAACATGTACTCTTATTAACGACTTGCTCGCCCAAAGTCACAATCCCCTCACTAGGTCTAGTACTTCAACTCTCTCTTAGTCGTATCAACATGAATAATATGATCAGCAAAAAGCATACACCAAGGTACATCATCTTGCAAATGTCTAGTGAAAAAATAAAATCTTACAGTGGATTATCCTAAAAACAACGGCGGAAGTCAGCGACTGAGGCGGCGAATGTCGGCAAACTAGGTCGAAGTCCGCTGGGTGAAGGGTCGGTCTCGGCAGCGACAACGTTCGACTGAGGCGATGGAGGCAAGCTGAGAGAAGGGAAACGGCATCATAAAAAAGCATACACTAAGGCATTCCGCCGGTGTCTAGTGAGAAAATCATTCTATGCAAATGTCTAGTGAGAAACAACATCAGAAATAAACATACACTAAGCATACACTAAGGCACAATCTCCTCACCATTATATGCAAATGTCTAGTGAGAAAATCAATGAAAAAATAAAAAACTTACGGTAGATTATCCTCAAAACAGCGGCGTTTCGCCGACGACTGTGACGGTGAGCGTTGGCAAACTCCGTGGAAATCCATTCAGTGAAGGTCGGTCTCGACAGCGGCGAGGTTCGACTGGGGCGACGGAGGCGAGCGAAAACCCTAAATGAAACTACGGAATGAAATAATAAGCCAGACAGGCTCAGGAGAGAAATAGGGTTTCAACCGACGGTTTTTATGGAGGAAAAGCCATTGGTGATGTTTCTGTTGTCTTTTTCGACGGTAACATTTCGTTGTGTTAAAAGTAACCGGCGTAATATCCATCGGTTAATACACCGATACTTACCAACTTTAAATACGCCGCTTTATACAATGTGTTTGCATATTACAACGTCTATAATGATGAAAAATGCGTCAGAAATTTACCGGCGTAAGATACACCGGTAAATTCGCTGTAATATTACGATCGCATAAAACGCCGATAAAAACACCATAATTTCTGACTTATATATATACGCCGGAAGCTCGAACGATAATATATGATTTTCCTGTAGTGTTTGAATTATGCTATAAGAAGCATATATTGCATATATTTTATTATTTTCTACTAAGTTTACTTCTCATTTAGATGTTTTTATTGTATCATAAATTCTTATTGTTATTTACCTGCTATAATACTTAAATTCGCATTTACGCAATTCTTCGTCTGTGAGTATTACGCCTCACAACATCTCAAGGTTTACACCTCGCCTCACGGACAAAAAACGCCTCGAGGCTTATTTACACAATTTTAAATCTTGGTCAAAAACAATATATTTAAATCCTCCTAAAAATGCTTATAAAAAAGAAATTTAAGCTAAAATATAATTTATAGTATCAAAATATATAGTGTTCGACATATATAGAATAATACGACATACATTTGATATCTGATTACCACACCATCAACATATTGATTAAAAAATATTAAATAAATAAAGAATATGCAAGTTATGAATTAATTGACATAATGATGATAATAATGGAATTATAGAAAAGTAAAAAACTAATAAGTAGCCTTTAATTTTGCAAGAAAACTAAAACACACATTTAATAATTAATATACTTAGATTTTATCTTTTTTAACATTTTTGTTAGAAATGACAAAATTTTTCATTACATTAATTAAATTATATATTTTTATATTAATATAATTTAAATTATAATCATATCTCATATTAATTTCAATCAATATATTAGAAGGCATTCAAGGCAAAAAAAAAAGAAGGCATTCAAGGGCAATAAACACGTCTATACTCATGCAAGGCCATGCAATCGTATATACGAAAATGAATAGTAATATATAATATCTAAATAGCTAGTGGGAAGAAAAACGTGCCCTTCAAAGGGTGAGATCATGAACCTTCCCATGCACGCAATACAGCTTATCACACCGAATCTCGTCACCCTCATACTTATAAATAGGAGACAAGATAGGAAAAGACAAACCATTTTATATACTAGAGGAAGGCTCCACCAAAATCGGTGACGTCCCTTGATTAGGGTTTGCATGGATATAAAATAATTGCACTTACGTCCTTTCTCCTTTATTTATCTCCTTCATATTATTGAGTACAAGTAATTAAAAAACAAGAATACAAAAAAATATATATAAAATGAATAAATAGATGTTCTCTCTTGTATTGTACTTTCTATCAATCTGACTACTTACTGATTAAGCCTTTAATCTGACTATTTACTGATTAAGCCTTCATGTGAAACGATTTTTTTATTGTTTTTTAAAACAGTTTTTAAATTTTTAAATTCAAAAGCTTAAGAAACATTAAGAAAATCGTCCAAAGGAAGCCTAAAACTCATCTAATATCATCTTTTTCATATTATCGGTCTGGTTACTTACTGTATTGCAATGCATATCTGTTAAAAAATCTCAAAGCTCCCTACATAATCTTTTTTTAAAGTTTTGAATCATCCAGGCAACCCAACTGTGGCTTTACCTGACCAGATCACTTGTGTTCATAGGATCCCAAATCGATCATAGGGGACCCACAGTCTGTCTTTATTCCACGTGGACCAGACAGTTTTCCCACTCTAACCAACACCCTCCCTAGTAGGCCTAATCCTTAATTAATTAAATACGGTTTATAGATCCAAGTATACGTAATTAAGCCTAAATTATGATGTCTACGACGATTAAAATAATAACACCTTCCGGATCTGATCCATATTTGGGACATCACATTGATGGGAGTATCGTCACTAATAAAAACATATAAGGGCTGACTGAATTACTAGCTAGGTAAGTGATTAAACATTAAGTGTTGTAATTTTCATAAAGATATTGTGGAAAAAATACTTTTTCTATTATTATTATGAGTAAAAAAGTCAGATATATAAAAGCTTTTTTAAAGCTGTTCTAAAAATGCAATTTTCTATCATGAAATTAAAAAAAAAAAAAATTACAAATCTGAAAAATAAAGCAATAGAAAAATTGCTCGAAGTGTCCCCAAATCTTTTTTAACTCACTCTTAAATGAGATATACCGAAACACTATTGTTTGATTATATATAGATTCAAGACATTATTAAAAGAAAAAAACTGATAATCTAGAAGATAATAAGAATGCATTTTTACTGAAGCTCTGAAAGATTTTGACCCATAAAATAAGGAAAGTGTAACATATGCTTAAATGATAGGATTCTGGAAGACTTGAACCTTTCTAATGTAGAAGTTTTATATTATGGATAGGAAGCAGGCAGGTTCTCTCATGTGTCCTGATATCCATTTCAAATTTCCTCTGATAGGTAAGAAAATTGAGCGATGCCGAATTAAGAAAACTTATTCCATTCTATGAGCATGACAGAAAACAAATTAGTGTACATCATAAAAAAAATTTGATTGGGATAATGAGGACAACAAGTTTTATTCTACAACTTGGGATTGGCTGTATGAATACTTTTTCTCCCATATATTCTATTAAAAGTCAAATTCTTATTTAAAAAAAAAATAAAAAAGAGAGTCAAATTCTTATTTAAATCTAATAAAAAATGTTATTTGTAATACTTTCTAACCATATGTTTTAAAGTCTATCCCTGTTATTCTTAACACAGATTTAATCTAATACATCTATTCTCCTAACAAGCTCATCAGAAGACATGCATTTTAAACGACCAAATCATCAAACACGACTCTCTAATTTAGCTGCCACTGGAACCATTCCAACCTTTCAAGGGTATACTCGTTTCGCAAAATAACTCAATATTAATTGATAAAATTTTTTTTGAAGTAATTCAATAAGTTTGAACAAAATTTTATAATCTAGGTCTATAAATAAATAAACATAAATAATTATCTACTCATATTTTTATGTTCATGAACATATTATTGTTCAATAAATAGCCAATCAAAAATAATGGAACATATTCTAATAATAAGTTTATTCTACCGAAAATAATAACAAAATATTAAACAAATGAAATAAATTTTTTATCACAAAAAACAAAAAAAGTATAAATTATAAAAACATATATTCATAATTAACTTAATTTCGGATAGCTCTACTTAATTTTGAATTGCTCTTCTAAAAAAAAATATCAAAAAAATAACTCAAAGAAAAAATTTCATCTGAAAATTTTAAAAAAAAATTATGAAAGAAAATATGTTTTTTTTTTCCTTTTAAAAATAAAGAAAATATCTATGAAAAGAATTTTTTTAAATGTTGATGTGGTAGTGGCGTCACATCACAAATCAATTGTTATCTGTTACTTTTAATTTTTTTTTTTCATTTTCTATTTTACGGATAAAAATTATAAATGTATTTATTTATAAACTTTGTCAAACCTAATAATACTTTAATTGCTTATTTCATTCTTTATTATAGAATTTCTTGTCAATTATCTTATATTTCATGCATTTAAAATTATGCATATTAATTGAGATATAAATATGAATGAAATAATAAACAAATAGCAAATTTTATAGATTTAATTTTTTTAATAAATGTGTACTTTTTCAAGCAATATAAATCATACTTAAAAAATCATGTAACTTCTAAATTCTAATTTAAACTGACAAATATCTATATTTCATGTTCAGACAACGACTAGTTCTCTTGACAAGTAGCAAATTTTATAGATTTAATTTTTTTTTTATAAATGTGTACTTTTTCAAACAATATAAATCATACTTCAAAAATCATGTAACTTCTAAATTCTAATTAAACTGACAAATATATATATATATATATATATATATATATATATATATATATATATATATATATATATATATATATATATATATATATATATATATATATATATCAAAGATATGTATTATTTAACTTAAAACTCAAACACAACAAGAAAATTAACAAATAAGTATGACCCAAATTCTAAAACTCAACTAAATGCATTTGCAACCCTGGCCCATTTTAAAGCTCTTTAGGTAGGTGAGAAAATTTAGTAATGCGGTAACGCCCCCTGAGCATGAAAAGCATTAATTGACAAAATTTTACTCCGAAGAAACTTGCAATTTCATCAGTTTTACGTAATACTTTATATTTACCCACCTAATTCTTTTACTTTTTCAAATCTGCTAATCTGATAAAAAATCAAAATTATAATGTATATGCAAATAAAGTTAGATAAATTTAATTATTTCAACAAAATAGAAGTAAGCTTATACATAAAAAAAGTGTTTAAGCTGTCCATAATATATTATATATTTTATTGGCTTATATATATTTCAATGAATGTATATATGGTTCAAATAACTTATATTTGTGAGAATCAAGGTGCGATAAAATTATTAACTGTAAGATGCCTTCAAAGATAAATCAATCTGATTGAAAAAAACACTAAAAAAAATGCTAAAATTAGTATATAATATGCTACATCAAGCAAGACACAATTAGCTCATCCAACAAATAAAAATAAAAAGTATCACATTAGATACAATGGAGCAATTAAATCTTAGCAGGCAATCTCATTCACACTCCTGTTTTCAAAAAATACATATCCATCAAATTTTCAAATGATTAATTATGATACAAGTAAATAAACGAACGTTATGTGTGGAATTTGATTGTATTGATGAATGACAACTTTATAAAAATAGATATTTAGTAGCACTTGCATAAATCTCCCTATATTTAATTTCAAAGAAAAATTGCATTTAAGATTTGCGGACGTATTAATACATGAAGTTTAATCCACATAACTAAGTTGCTATATTTGTTATTCAAACATATGAACTTCAAGTCCAGGAAAGGAATTCAAGCATTGCTTCAGGGGAGCTCTTTGATAATTAGAGGGCTAATAGTTGGCGCAGGGAAACTCTGATTAGCCTAAACAACGCATTCTCTACATATCATTTGATACTAAGCCTGATGAGCTCCGAGCCTTTTTTAATTTTAACATTGAGTCGTGGGTTCACACTGATATAAGTAGTTGGAATAAAAACAACAGCTTTCTCGATTTTAGTTGAGAAAAGAGAGCAAGGCTTTATAAAATAATAATTAAATAACAAAAAATAACTAGTAGGAAACCAACCCCATAGCAAGAAAAGAAAGACGAAAAGCTAGTCAAAATAATAGCAAGAACCTACTTACTTGGCCTTAACTCTCAACTAAAGCTCCTCTGATCTCTTTCTCTCTCTCTCTCTCTCTAGTTAGTCGTGATTTCTTCAACACTGTAATAAAAAAATAAAACGTCAGCAATCATACGAATTTAATTTAAAAAAGGGGCATAAAAACCATGCATGAAGGCTGTTTGGTGAACTGCAGCAGTGATGAGATTATAAGCAATCAGATAATTGGAGAAGGCTAATGTGGTGGCTTTAATATGACAAAGTGCGTGGGGTTTAGCCGTAAAATTGGTGCAAAGCCAACTCCCATACTATCTTCCTTTCCCAACTTCTCCAGCAACACTTCACATTCTTTGTCCATGACGCAACTTACCCCACCAAGCTAACTGAAGCACTCAACAGCTCGCATTAGAAAATGTTTTTGCTGTAACATAATCTAAAGGTTCATCTGGCTGTCATAACTCCTTACAAAGATTAAGATTTCTGAAAGAAATATTGAGTTCATGCTCTAACAATAATTACAGCTCGTCTTGTTTTTTGGATTTTGGCAATTTAAGCAATAGGATTTTTTATGTGCAGCTACTTTTTTTATTTTAATTGCATCATTTGGTGTCTGAAACAAATTATGATATCAGAAACTGTTCAAGGAAACATATATATTTCCATCACCTTCGCCAGTGATAAAGTTTGAAATTTATAAGGTGGTGCTGACATAATTAGGTTTCCTTATTAGATGGACCATCTACATATGTATAAAAATGCAAAATTTTTCCTTGAATTGCTTGCATTGTCAACCTACCATCGTCAAATAATGGCAGAAAAAAAAAATACATTTAAACTTCAGGGAAAATAAAAGATACACCTCTCAAATCTTCAGTTGAAATAAATAGCTAGTAAATTCATGTATTTGAATCCATCATGATAACCTTAATGAGTATCCATTGAAAGTGAAAAAAATAATATCAAAGTTTCGTTTGGGAAGACTTTCTTGTTGTTTCTTAAAAGAGTTTTTTAGTATAAAATTTTTAATTTTTTACTAAAAAGCTGCTTTAAGAATCAACAAAAAAGTTGTCTCAAGTGAAGCCTAAGTTGAAAATTTGTGATGCTCTTGAAGAGATATGAATGGTATTATTATAAATTGAAGTAGTTGGGCATTAATTTTGATTATATATATATATATATATATATATATATATATATATATATATATATATATATATATATATATATATATATATATATATATATATATATATATATATATATATATATATAAAAGGTTTGAATGTTACCCCAATACTTTCATGCGAACCATGAATAACTTGTTCTCAACTAATGCAGTATCCCGTTATGGATTGATAAAAATACTAGTCGAAATACTGATTAATTATCAAGTAAAATAATGCACACGAAGAATATTGATACTACCTAAAACTTTTGCTATTAAAGGCGGACAAATAAATGGCTTCTCAAGCACGTGAGTACGTTGTATTTGAACTGTTATATTTAAAGCAACAACCATCATTAAACTATACACATGTACAACTATTAATTAATCTGTATTTTAACCATCCCAGGGGGTCCCAAATCAGTGCTAGTTTCATCAGATCTTAACTATTTCAATGAAAAGAACATTCTAACTTGTTGGAACACTTCTTAATTTAGTGGGGTTGGACCATGAAAGTCTAGTAGGTATGACTTTATTTTGGCACTGTCAACGTCATAGCATGAATAAATTTTTTCTGACTGGCTGGGAGTTCATAGTACTAATAGCTTGGAGGTATAAGTCTTTAAAACAGTGCATAAACAAAGATAAAAAGTACCAATTATTAGGATAGAATAAACGAAATGGCAATAAAGAAAATCATTAATAGTACCTCATGAAATACCTTGTCGTGCAAGTTAAGTGATAAAAATTTCCAGATCATCACAAAATTTAAGTTTCTGTGTTCATATGTAAAGTGATTACTGACAAGTAAAGCCAAATAATCCTTGAAGGCCAAGCTCTTATGGGCTTTACATGCATAACAACCTATCTAAGAAACGACGATAAGCCTTCGAACATTAACCCTTTCCACAAACTCTACATTGGTGTGAGTTTCATGCACTCTTTTGCTCACTTGTGACATCCTACACTCTTCAGCAACAATAATGAAGTTATAATTACTCAAAATTATACTGAACTGAGTGTATTATGAAGCATTTCTTTTACAGACCAAGTAGTTTGGAGTTTAAAATCCTGCATAACTGATAATTATCCACCATAGAAAATTAAATATGAGGTGGCAAGGAAGAAAAGTCATATCAGCAGTTACAATACTGATCACTGAAAACGTTGATTTGATGAGATCAACTAAAAAAATGGAGTGATGATACTATAGAGACACGAAGAAAAACCCAAACCACCAACATAACTGCAAAAAATTATCAGGAATAAAAATTCAGTCTATGCTTAGTTTTCCCAACCGTTATGCCCAAAGTTATGGGAATCGTTATTTTCTATTTCTGTGATGACCAACGTATCCGCTGATGTTGCGCCTTGAGATACCTATTCCTTGTCAGTTTTTATGGCTCAACTACCACTAGCAGAACTGGATGACAGAGACAAAACTCAAGCCTATCTGGGTTCTGTATCAGTGATTAATTTTAGCATCCACACAACTTGACCCTTAAAAAAGAAAAGAAAATTTCGTTCTGATATTCTACTTGCCCATTTGAAAATCCAATGTTGAATATGAGGCCATAAAACTAATCGTTTTATACACTCATCAACTATGCAACAATTTCAAAAATTGTACTTAAGCATTGTTAAACCATTAGAGAATTGAAGTTGAGCAAGTTACACAAGTGGTTAAACTCATTTTTAATCCGGAAATTTAATCCTAAGCATGAGAGCCAAACACTTAATATTTCTACTATATTTCTACACAAACATTTTTTATTCAACTATTCAATGTGTGAATAAATCTAAAACCCTTGCATTCTTAATAATATCTCCCTCACATGAGAGGTCTTCACATTAGAAATCATTTCCTCTAAAATAAAATAAAAAATTAACTCCATTAAGTGTCATGCAAGAAAAGCCCACTCAAACAAGGATCCTTCATCAAAATCATTTTTTTTCTAGAACTTTGCTCAACCATGATACAAGGGGGAAGCCATAAATAGCATGAACCGCTCAATCTTATCTGAATCAATGGCTCTAACACTACTTATTAAAGAGTATTAAATCAAAAGGGAAGTGAGGCCAATTATTCCAATAATCAAATTCGAATTCAACTCAAAAGTTTAAACCTATAGGTGAGTGTTAATTATTTGGTATTTCCACACCAAAAAATTTTTCATCTATCTAATATGAAACTAAATCTATTTCAACAAAAACTGACTGCAACTACTACTAAAAATACATTATCATATTGACTTTATGCTTAATATAGCTGGTAATAGCTGGCTGATGACATGCTTTAGTTTCATATAGAAGCAAATAATCAAGCTACTGTGTGAGTTATGCTGAAAATATGGGTTTACCAAAGAAAAAAATAATAATTGATACGTCATCACAAATTTATCTTGATCGGGCACGAATCTCGAGGCAAAAAACTAATTGGAAACTTCAAAGATTAAATTCAGGAGCATCTGAACTCCGATTTCAGCGAGCTTACAGTCAAACTGAGCGTCTCGGAAATACGAACCCAACGACGCCAAATTCGACCCAATCCGAGCCCAAATGGGTCCAAATCAAGGACCTGAAGCGCTGTTGGAAGGTTCAAACCGCAATTTGAGTTACCAAACGGTCTCCGATTTTAACGAGCTTATACTCGAATCGAGCGGCTCGACGATACGAATCCAACGAGCCCAAGATCGCCGAATTCCGACATCATTAAGGCCTCCAAATGTCCAACGAACGGTGCATGATCGAAGGGTTCAATATCGGCCGTCCATTCAAACCACTCCCTATTCGCCCCTGATCTCACACCTATTTACAAGTCATGCCACTCCAGAAAAACTATAAATAGAGCTCTCATTCTTCACAAAAGGGGACTCAAGTGAAGAGAGAGAAGAAGAAGAGAAGAAGAGGAGAAAGGGGAAAAAGAGAATCCTCTCCTCTTCGACCACCGTCGGAGCTCTTCCCGCCACCTGAATACGCCGGAACTCTGCCGGATTTTCGGGAAACGACGGGATTTTGCAGGACTTTGTAAACTTGCTTGAAGAAACGAATTGTAATATGATTCCCCCGACTTGTGGAACGAATCAGCCATTTGTAATTTGCAAAACACTGGTGGAATTTTTCAACTGGGCGAGGCCCCGTGGTTTTTTCCCTTTTTGGGTTTTCCACGTAAAAATTCTGGTGTTCATATTCTCTTTTCTGTTTGTGTGCTGAATACTCGAACAACGCTCGGACGCGAATTTACAAACTCTACCGCCGCGTATATTCTAGCACGCAACAATAATAATAAGCAGTACCAGATTAGAACCATAACCAAAGATAAAAACGCCATAAAAATAGACGATACGCAATCAGACATGTATAGCAAGTGCATTAGTGCAATAGAGTCAACTGGAATGCACAGTATGCGAAAAAACTTTGAAAAGCAAATAGATGAATAATGGTATGACAAGTGGGAAAAATTTTAGATAAAGAACTCATTAAAAATAAATAAAACAAAAAAAAATCAAGTGCTAGACAATTGTTCATAAACAACAAACAAATTTATATAAATAA
Source organism: Dendrobium officinale (assembly GCA_019514585.1). Lineage (NCBI taxonomy): Eukaryota > Viridiplantae > Streptophyta > Magnoliopsida > Asparagales > Orchidaceae > Dendrobium > Dendrobium officinale. The sequence goes on from CM033697.1 coordinate 1,645,250, forward strand.
CAAGGCAATCAAACTTTGTCATACTGTGGGCTCCGAAAATTCGACCCCGGCCTCAGCCCGCTTGTTGTTTTTCTTTTTCGGGGGAGTTTTAACGGAATAAGTTCCAGAGTAAATTTTGGAAGGCATATGGGTTTGTAGATAAGACACTACCCAGAGATTTCGCCCTTATTTTGTGAGGACTTCATAATCTGAGTTCTAGTTTCCTATGGGCGCAAGCCCCTATAGTTAATTACCCCTCCGATAATGAAAGAGAACTTTCGATTCAGGCTAGTCATCAATCAGATACGTTATATCCATAGATATGTAGTATCAAGCATATAGTAGAAGCATAGGCTTAGGAATTCAATAATTTGAAGAGTTTGGAGATGTGATATTCAAAATTAAAAATTTCACCACCTCACACTTAAAGCGAATGGTGGGGGAATGGATGATGGATCAGATCAAGATCTCATGGTTCTGTCGTCCTGGGCCATCGTGATCCCTGGTCTACTTAATCAGAGGAGGTAGTCGACCCAACCTGACAGAAGGATATATCCTTGTCGGCAGCCATGGGTTGTTTCGTCCAAGGGGACCTTGTAGACCTGGGATGAATGTTTGTCTAAAGGGACGTATTTGAATCCACCTTAGCTAATAGAGGGCTTTGTGCCCTATCAATCATATCATATTAATTCATATCTCAAGGATTTGATACCACTAAGGAGTGCATTGGCGGTGGCCATAACCGGTATTTCGTGATGTCATTTGGCGACAAAACCACTCGGTTCAAAGGGCCCTGAGTCATAATTGTTTATCCTGCGGTGCCATTTGGCGGCAAAATTGCCGGTCATAAGACACGTACCACGTCCTTATTGGTAGGAGATTATTTGAGAATGAATCCTAATGATATTTTCAACTACGCATTAGCTCTATGTGAGCTGAAGTAAATTTCAATTTATCCACCTGACAAACTGTTGAGGGTGGATGGATTTTGCTTTAAGTATTTTGATGGATTTATTTCAATTTTAAATATTTTTGGAATTTTGAGATTTTTTTGGATTTTTCTGAGTATTTAGGTGGCATCTGAAATATTTGAAATTAACCCCTCCGGTTGAGATATGCAATCAACACGGCCATCATCGGGGTGTTTGGGGTTATTTTCATTTAAAAGCTTGAACCTTGTCGACCCTATCAACTTGCCGATAGGGAATTGGGTTTCGTAGGTTTTATGCTTTTGTGAATGAATTCTCTTGATTATAGGCCTTAAATGCCTAATATGAATGTATTAAAATGAATATATCGGTCGCCGCAACCGTATATTTGTTTGATGGTTCGAACCCTGTTGACTCCTATTGATTTGCATAGAAGGATCAGGTTCGAACTTGAATTCACTTATTGACCCGCACAGCATCCCTAAACGTCACGTGTGTATCCATAACATGCTCATCGGGGCTCATGCGGGTATTTGGGGGCATTTTATAATTATACCATGTCGACTCCTTTTTACCTACTTAGGAGGAACGGTTTCAAATTTGTTGACCCATGCAGCATCCCTAGACTTCACATGTGTTCCTATAACATGCTTGTTGGGGCCCATGCGGGTCTTGTGATTGCATTTACCCCTTTAGTGTACATATGTATATACAAACTACTACTTTGAAATATTTGAAAACGCCTTTTTGTCCTCTTGCATGGATGTTGCGAATTCGGTGGCGTGGCGCAGCATCTTTTATATTGAGTTATTTGTTGCTTTATACAGGTAAACTGTCGTGCACTATTTGTTGCTTTCTACAATTGGATTATAATACACCAACGAATCTCCTGCTTTTGGATATAGGTGAATCGTAGTGTTATCACCAAAATTCTGTGAGATATTTCATTGTTCTGATATATACTCCCTTTTCTCATATATTCATAGGGATGTCTTCCTGGACTTTCGTGACCACTGCTTTGGAAAGAACTCCTTTTAAAATCTTCAGTGTAGTAGACTTGTTATTTCTGATGTTTGTATATACCATAATTGTTTAGTTCGAATCAAGAAGAAATTTTGGAACATCATGAAGTTTAGTTCGAATTTGCTCAAACATCTCTTCCATTCTGCCAGGAAGTGTCCTTTTTAGTACATCGAGTTTTCTTCATACCCGACATACTTTGCAGCATCTCAATCACCGCTGTTATAGGCGACATCTGCACTTGTGTCCATAGTGGTTCGTTGTGCCTACGATATGCCTACTGTTGTTATCCACAAGCGACTCGCATGTATTTAACGGGACCCGCTGTATTCACTACAACTTCCTTGAAGTGTTCGTAGGAGAGCAATTTGAGTCAGTATCATATCCACCTTTCACCAATCTCAGATGGGTTTTAATGATTGCATTTGTTTGTAGGGACGGATCCTCCACTATCAAACGCCAGTATTGTCTTCTTCAATCAACAGGCATTGTAGGGATTGTCATAGGAGCCTATTACACCATGCTTATACATGTTTGTGATGTATTGCAAATATTTCACATTTGCTCACAAACATGTATCGAATATACAGCAGGCCTCCTACAAAGGATCGTAGGTACTTGCACTTAATGTGTCAATCAACCACCTTCTACTTGCAAGGAATCTACGTGTTTGTTTTTAAATCAGATGATTGTTGACCGTGGAAGTACTATATCATTCATTTCCTCCTACCAATCATCATTCATAGATATATTATTATGAATGTTTAAACTCCCCTGTCACCATTAGCAGGCATTTGCATCCGTTTTGTGCTACACTGAATACATCCGTAAGAGGAGTTTGATTGTTATCGAATGTGAGGGGGCAATGATGTTCAAATCAGACTCAAGTCTGAGTCCTTTCAAGTCCAGTTCAAATCAAGTTCATAAGCTTAATGTGCAGGCTAGGCTCAGCTCTATGTCCACTGTAATCCAACTCAAGTGCTCGCTTGACTTCAAATTGTTCAAGCCATTAGTTTTTAACTCGAGTTCAGAGTACAAGTTCAAGCGTCCTCTGCAGTCTAAGTCTTGTTCAAGTTTAATGTCCACCACACTTAGTTCATTTGAGTTTGAGTCTGAGCCAATGTGTTCAATTTCAATTAGTTTTGAATTCATTTTAAGTTTGAATTAGGCTCAATTTTAAGTACAGTTCATTGTCCAAATCAAGTCCTTTGTGTCCAAATTAGGTCCTATGTAAGCCCAAATTTTTTTTTGCTTAAGTCCACGATGTCTTCAGTCTAAATTTCGACAACCTCCCGACGTCTCTCCCGTTTAAGGGAAAAATTCGAGAGACTAGCCTTCCTCTAATCGCTACTTGAGTGCTTCGGGTAGGTGTCCAACAACACCGCGGCCTCATTTTCTTTAATCCCGGCCCGTTACGTGAGCGTTTAAGGATCTTGGACACCTGTTGAAAAGGGCACAGAGATTTTCCCACGTATGGGTACTTAATTTTGTCCCCCTCAAGCTACATGAGTGGTCCGGGGATTACCCGCTTCGTTGCAAACGCCGTGCCGGTTTTCCTCCCTACTATGCTATGTGAGCGCGTAGGGGGTTTGCCGGTTCGTCGCAAGCATTGAGGATAGGATTTTAGGCGATTGTCCGCCTCGTCGTAGGCGTAGCATTGGTTTCCCTCCCTACCATGTTACGTGAGTGCGTAGGGGGTTTGACGGTTTGCCGCCAATGACGAGAATGGAAATCTAAGTTTAGAGATTATACCTTTGTGTAGGTAGACCGGTGGTGGAGGGGGGTCGATGTAGGAGGAGCATTTCTTTTTTTCTTTTCTTTTTTTTTTTTTTCTTTTTTTTTGTCTCCCCTTACAAACACGCACACACACACATGTATATATATATATATATATATATATATATATATATATATATATATATATATATATATATATATATATATATATATATATATATATATATATATATATATATATTAAAATATTATTAATAAAAAATAATACTAATAAACCCAACCACTACCTCTATTAAGCTTGGGCAAAGAAGCACGGTTGAGGTGGCCATAAGGGGAAGAGTTCGGTGCATTTAAGGGGTTCGGCCGAAGAAGCTTGTGAAAGGAAGAAAGTTATCTTCACAGAGAGCAAGCTCCCGTTTTTGCTTCCGTCCAAATGTCGTAACTTCCGACCCGACGGGATGGGAAAGTCGTCGGAGGAACGAAGTCGCACAGCCACGAAGAGATCGGAGAAGCAATTGCAAGGGAGAAAGTTTCCATCACTGCGAGCAAGCTTCGGTTCTTGCTTCTGATCCGATAGAGGGGCGGGTCATCGAAGGGAGCTAAGTCGAACAACACGAAGGGCCAGAGAAGCGACGCCGAGGGGAGAAAGTTATCTTCACAGCCGCGAGCTCCTATTGTCGCTCCCGATCAAATGTCGTAACTTCCGCTCGGACAGGGAAGGGAAGTCGCAGAAGGAGCGAAGCAGAGTAGTGCCGAGAGAGGGAAAGAACGGGAGAGAGCGGAGCGAGCGCCAGAGAGGCTGAAGGCCTCACTTGCGTCGTGCGGGCGACATGGGGAGAGCATCGCAGACGTGTCTGTGACATGCTAAGGATGGCTACGACGTATGACGTGCGGGATGGGGGCAGAGCAGTTATGCGACATTTTTTTTTTGTATTTCATTACAGGTCAACACATACATAACAAAATAATTATATGTTGTCATGTAGTACAAGATTAATGCTTATAGAATCATCTTTTTGTTTATATAGAATACTACATGGAATTGAACAAATATAATGTCTTATAACTTTTATAAAAATGCCTTGTGGTTTATACCTATTGCCTTCTTGTTTATAAATAATTAACTATATTACACTTCTGGTCAAAAATTTTATGAGCTCTTTTTTTTCCTCATTCGTAGTGCAAGGTACTCAAACTAATGAAGAATCTAAGGACGAATAATGAACACAATCTCACCCCTCAATCCTTAGAGGTTGTTTTCATAATTCACTTTTCAAATCACCTAAAAATAAACCTGAATAATTTTCTCCAATATTGCATGTATTTTTCAGGAACTGGATTCAGACAAGAAGATTCGCAGTGCTGAGATAAGTTTTGGGATATATTACATCAAGACACCAAAATCCATATAAATCTTGATTGACTCTAGAAGAATGACTCTCAACAAATTGACTTACAATAGGATGACTCTTAGGAGGATGATTCTTAGGAGCAGCAATTAAAGAACAATAATATATATACTCAAGAAAAAGAAAGAAAAATCAGCATATGTTGAGCAGTGAGGCACATTTTGCACCTGTTAACTCTCCTTTAATGGATCCAGCAACTGTAGAAATTCATACAGAGGATAAAAATGAGAAGCTCAAAGAGAGAGAGAGTCATCAAATGGTCAAAAAGAATTATGCACCAAACATCCAATCGAAAACTTTCTCTCCTATAACAGATTATCAGACACTATCAAGCCTTCCTTTTCTAGTTGGATGATATACAAATTCCAACCAATATTTAGGAAGTTTTGAAGCACCCAGGATGGAGACAGGCTGTTAAAGAAGAAATTATGGCCTTGGAAAAAACCAAACAAGGGTAATTATGAATCTCCCACCATAAAAGAAAGTTGTGACTTGCAAATGGGTGTTCACTGTAAAGCATAAGGTGGGTAGTAGTGTTGAGAGGCTGAAAGTTAGATAGGTGTGGGCTCCGAAAATTCATGCCCCAACCTCCCCTGTTGCTTTCGGGGGAGTTTTATCAGATTAAGTTCTAGCGTAAATTTTGGGAAGGCAGATTAAGTTTGTAGATAAGACACTACCCATATATTTCACCCACATTTTGCGAGGACTTTATGATATGAGTTCTGGTTTCCTATAAGCGCAAGCACATATAATTAATTACCCTCCCAATCACGAGAGATAACTTTCGATTAAGGCTAGTCGTCGATCAGATACAAAGAAATATGTGTTATATGGCATATAGTAACAACATGAGTTTGGAATTTGAATGTTTAATATTTAAAATTAAAAATTTCACCATATTGCACTTAAAGCGGATGGTGGGGGAACGAGTGATAGACCCAATCAAGATCCCATGGTTCCATCATCCCGGACCATCGTGGTCCCTGGTCTACTTAGTCAAAGGAGATAGTCGACCCAACTTGACAGAAGGATCCTTGTTGGCAGCCATTGGTTGCTTCGTCCAAGGGTACCGTGTAAAACTGGGATGGGTATTTGTCTAAGGGGACAAATTTGAATCCACTTTAGCTAACAGAGAGTTTTGTGCCCTATCGATTATATCCTATTGATTCATATATCAAGGATTTAATGTCATTGGGAAGCTTACAGGCTCTGGCCACCATTTGGCTGCGAACCACCAAGTTCATAGGGCCCGAGCCATAACCATTTACCTGTGATGCCATTTGGTGGCAAAACTGCTGATTAGAGGACATGTGTCAGGTCATTATTGACAAGAGATGATTTGAGAATAAATCATAGTGATATTCTCGACTAGACATTACCTTTTTATGAGCTGAAGTGATATTTAAAATTGTTCACCTTGGCAAACTGTTGCGGAGAGTGAATGAGTTTTGATTTAAGTGTTTAATGGTTAATTTTAATTTTAAATATTTAAATTTTGGAGATTTTCTTGGAGTTTTAGTTTTGATGCGCATTTGGGTGGCATGTAAAATATTTAGAATTAACTCTTCCGGTTGAGATCTGCGTTCAACACAACCATCATCGGGGTATAAATGGGGTCATTTTTATTTCGTTACTCAAACCTTATCGACTCTATCTACTTGCCAACTGAGGATCGGATTCGTCACAGGCTTCAGATTTTTATTAGTGAATTTCTCCTGTTATAGACCTTGAAGGCTTAATATGAATGCATCAAATAAATATCTCGGTCGATATTGCGACCGTATATTTGTTTAACAGTTCGAGCTGTATTGACTCATCCCGTCACACATAAAGATCGGACTCGAACTTGGGTTTATTTATTGACCCGCGCAACATTCCTAGACGTTATGTGTGTACCCATAACACACTCGACGGGGCCCATACGGATGTGTGATTGCACATTCATTTCTTTGTACTTATGTATACATATTATGGTGCATGTGTGGGGGCCTCTCTTGAATATTTAATTTTGCTCAGCTTTGTGGGCAACTGTCATTTGAATGCAACATTCGATTTGGGGGCTTGTGCACGCCTTCTGTCTGCTTATATGAAAGTTGCAGATCCAGTAGCGTGGCGTCGTATTGTGATTATTTGCCCTTTTTATACAGGTAGACTATCGTGTACCACTTGTTTCTTTCTGCAGGTGGATTGTAGTGCACAAACGAATCTCCCACTTTAGTTGTAGATGCTTGCAGATAACAAGTTGAATGTATAATAGGCCTCCTTCAGCGGCTCATGGGCATTTTACATTCGATGTAGTCATTTGGCATTTTGTTTGTAGATGATATTTAGTGTACATCGCGAGTCTTCTGCAGCAAGGGCCTGTAGGCATTTACATTTGTTATACATCATCTGCTTCTAACTACATTATATGTTTATTATGATTAATTAGATTAAATGTCTTTCTTTTTTCTATTTATTCTCCTAGAATGTATCTATGTAATGATTCCAAAAGAATATAATAGAATTTGAATTTCCCTCTAAACAATTTATATATATATATATATATATCTGTGTGTGTGTTTATCAAGTGAAATAAAGTATTATTTTTCTTTGTTTTAAATCTTTACGAATGATTAGTGGCTCTACTATGATAAATAAAAAATATATAAGCAAGCAATTCTTTCAAATTAAATTTTTACAAATGTTAAAGATGACTTTAATTGATTGATGAATCAATAGAGCCTCCAAAAAAATTTTCTAGTATTTTTTAATTAGTTTGACTCTTTTCGTGAATTTGCATTAATTACAATGTAAGTGACTAGCTACAAACATAGTTGAAAGTGAACTAGTAAATTCAATGAAAAATTCAAGATTTATTCATAGTATGTGTTTATGTTTGTTTATTCAAATATTTCAATAAGTTTTAAAAAAAAATTAAAGATAAATATATAAATGAACAAACTTGAACACTGATTTGTTTTCCCATTCACATTAATAAACATGTTCATTTATTGTTGAATAAATAGCTCACTAAGAGCTCGAAATAACAAATATTAGATCGGTCCATCAAAATTCTACCTTTATTTTTTTAAAGAACAATTTATAATGAAAATATTAAACGAATAAACAAAAGAATATGATAAAAAAATCTAATGTCGTTATTTATAGGACTTCAAAAATAATGATGAATGAATTGTTGCCACAAAAAATTATGAATAAATTTATCGTTTGTAATAAGCTTAACTATTTAAATCACTAGCACATTATTAATAGTCAATTAGATTTGTTTCTTTTTAATTAAAATTACAAATCCTTAATGACTCCAAAGCTCGTTAAAATACAACATTTGAATCAAAACCTAAGAGACTCAAAATCAACCTAACTACAAAAACCCTGCCAAAATAAAAAATAAAAATAGCCAAAGAACCAACGATCAGAAAAAATCCCAGAAGCAGCCACCAGCTGCCATGCAGTCTACTGTCTGCTACCATCAGAAGTAAGTGTCGAGCAGCAACAGCCACCCAAGTAATCAGCACTAAACCCACGAGGAGCAACCAGAATAACCTGAAAGAATCTGCAAAGGCACTACAGGAAAAGTAAAAGGTGACATAAAGTGCCTCAATGATCAACAAGAACAACCAAGAGAGAAAAAGCAGCATTACACCTAAAGAAGTCTCAAGAAACCACCATCCAAATAAATAACAGTAATGACAATAGCTACACAACCAATAAATATAACCACCACCAAGACAAAGGGCCAGAAAAAAAGGAACCAAATAGCAGCAGTGAAAAACCAAACTATTTCCTTTTTTGTTTCCTCTTATGACGTTTGCCACCACCCATAACAAAAGCATTTTCCACAATGCAATTAACATTCAAATTACAACTCGCGTGAACAGCATCCTCAAGCCCATCGAAGTCATCCCCATCATCCCTATAAGGAGAGGATACATAATCAGCAAGCCAATCGTTTTGTTGCGAACAATTATTATCCAAGTTACTCATTAATTGAGCTTTTAAAACCTCATTAGAAATAAGCAAAACTGGGACATTTATAACTGATTCCAACAAAGGCGTAGAAGGGTCAACAGAAGCCTCAACATCAAAGTCCACCACATCCCCAACTCCACTAGCCAAAGCATCACCCAAGGGATGATAGCCTCCAGAAGAACCATCACTAACATCATCAACTAAAGTAGGCGAAAAATTGGTGGTAACTATAAGGTTAACTTCACAGTTATTAGCATTCATGTCCTCTTTAGCTATAGGCACAACCACTTCATCAACATCAATAAGAACATGATTTAAGGGAGCAATATTCGCACCACCTTGATCCCAAACATTCCCAACTCCAACAATATCAAAATGTTCAATATCAACATCAGGGGTAATTCGATGACTCAAGGCATCATAAACCACGACATTAGGAACCAAAGAAATAGGAATACTACCAGTATTATCCAAATTATTTAAATCACTTCCAACATTTCCAATAGAATGAACATTAACAATATTAGCCATAGGAGCATACAGCTGGACAGTGGAGGGAAGAGTAGTAAAAGGAGGACGACAATAACTAATTAAATGCACAATATTCTTACACTTTGCACAAAAGGGGGAAATTCTTCCATATCAACAACTTGAATGTAACCAAATTTCTCTGGAACCAACCAAACTTTATAATGATAATTTTTAGTAATATCAAGCTCAACCAGCACCCGCGCAAAAGAAGGATGTGACCAATAAAAGTAGCATTATCCACTTTTAGTGGTCGACCCATACCTGTTAATGGCGAATGGCGCACCATGGCGCAAAGGTCCATTTGGAGCCATGGCGCATAGCGCACGGCGCGGCGCGCGCTATTTTGAACATAGCGCAAGCTATATAAAAAATATAAAATAATAAGCATGAATATGAAATATTATTAAAAATGAAAGACAAACTATCATAATAATAAAAGACAACCATAACATATATAAGTTCGACTAAGTAACATCCAAATATCTCATAATTTAAATATTACAATCTTTTTTTAAAAGATCAAATTTGAATTTAATCTACTCTTCTTGGGAATCATCATCATCAGCAAATGTTAAAAAAGCTTCATTATCTTCTTCAACATTGTCTCCAACTTCATAATCCTCTTCATCACCCTCTTCATCATCATTCTCAATAGCAACATCATGCCTAATTGAAGATTCTTTCTCTTTCCCTTTAGATCTTTCCCGAATATTATAGCTTTTATCATAAACACCAGTAGCTTTAGCAACACTTGCCCAAGGCCTTGCATTCCTTTAAATCTTTTTTTTTTCAACATGGATGCCTTAATTTCAGACTTCACATGCTCGGGACAGTTAGAGCAAGGCCTTGCATTCCTAAAACCTCCAACGAGGTGTTGTTTGTGGCGTGTAATTCCTCCTTTTGTTATTTTACCACAAAAAATGCATGTCACACAGTTGTTGTCGGATTCATTTGTTAGTATAGCATATTTCCATGCTGGATCTTTTTTTAAAGATTGAACTGAATCTGACATTTTATAATCACCTAAAAGCAAACAAATTTAGATAAAAGAAACATAATATTGTCCAAGAAACATAATATGGGGGTACCGAGCATTTACATAGCGGTACCGAGCGGTATCATGCATGCACTTAGCAATACCGAGCGTGTACCTAGTTGTACCGAGCTGGTACCTAGTTGTACCGAGCTGGTACCTAGTTGTACTGAGCTGTACCGAGCGGTACAGAGCAAGTAACTAGTGGTACCGAGCGGTATCCAGCATATACATAGCGGTACCGAGCATTTACTTAGCGATACCGAGCATACCTGTTAAGTTCTAAATTCTTGTAAGAAATAGCCGTGCAAAAACAACAGAGCTGTGCGGAACAGACGGAGGTTGCAAATCAGAGTCAGCTGGTAAGATTTTTTATTGGAACAGACGAAGGAGGGGGGGCGGATTTGGCAGAAGGACTGCTCTGCGGGACGATTCGGCGGAAACAACGACTTCAACTTTGGGACAGATTTGGCGGAAGTAGCGAATGCAGCAAATAGAAAACAAAAAACCTTCGACTTCGGGATAGATTCAGCGACCTCGACTTAGGGACTGCGGGATGTGTTCGGCGGATGCAGCAAACAGAAAATCTTTCGTGAAATTAGGGCAATGAATAGTCGTTTATCTTAAAATATAGATATATTTTTAAATATAAAAAATATTTATAAGTATACAGAAATTTAAAAACAATATGGCGCGCTATTTTGCGCCGTGCGCAATGCGCCATGGCTCACATGTGGCGCAAATAGCGCGCGCTATTTTAAACACATGTGCCTCGCCATGAACATGGCGCCGTAGGTGCGCCGCGCCGCGCCGTGCGCCATGGCACGCGCTATTTTGCGCCATTGACAGCTATGGGTCGACCAAAGAGCAATCCAAGGCCATGAAGGATGTGGGAAGAGAAAAGGTGTGGCCGAAGGTTTGGGAAGGAAACCCAAATAGGAATTACCAAAGATTCCACTACAATGTCATGGGGAGGGGGGGGGGGCACATTTAGTCAACTTCATAGAGTAATTGTTAACCATATATGATATTATGATCTATGGCAAAACACACAACTATAAGCTATGTCATTGAGCATTTTAGCCAAAATGTAGGAAGGGTCCAATAAAGTAACAGAGACATCACCTTGAAGCTTAAGCTTGAAAAAAAAACTACGAATAGATTCAAGAGAAGGAAGTGGGAGGGAAAGAAGCCGACTAATTACGCAAATTGAAATGGAGTAGCGAGCACCAAAATCTCCTCATCCAATATCCACTGAGATGGAAGGCAACGAAAAGATGAAGATTTCAGTTACGAAAAATTCACATCGTAAGAAACACCATATAGAGCTTCGACAAAAGAACAAGATTTGGTCATACCGTCCAAAAAACCAAGACAGACCAAATGATTCACCGCCATTCCGACCAAAAGGTCGGAGGTGGACAAATCAAAATACAAAAAAACAAACTAGAGAATAAAAAAGGGGAAGGATGGGAGCTTCCGTAAGCTTTGGACTGGTGGGAGATGGGCGGCCAGGGCCTCCCCTTGGGAGCCCTAGCGGAGTGCCAAAGGAGTCGGGAGCGATAGATGCCTAAACCTTGGTCAGTTATAATTGGTTAAAACTCAATTATAACTTGAAATCAATGTAAAATTTAACAAATTAACTTAAAAAATATTTTGAGGTCATGTTCATATGTTGCTTGAGCTGGATAAAAGAATAAATAAATAAACTTGAAAAATTCAATACTAGACTTGATTCGACTCAATAGATAAGAAAATAAATAAATCCTTGTGCATGCAAGAAGAGACCTTAGTGTGTTAAACCCATTGTGAGAGTTTCTTTTGGGCTTTTCTTTGTTAAGACTTAAGAGCAAGTGTATGTGAGTTTTCGAGAATGACTGATGGATGCCTATGATTTGTACATCATTTGTGACTTTTTTTATCAGTAGATCGGATCATCTCCTTTTTTTCGAATGAACATAGGCTCTATTCAAAACAAATCACATAAATAGTTGATATCTCTTTGGTTACTTAATCTTTATCTTTCTATGAGGAGTTTCCGCATTCAAATTAACTGTTCCGTTAAAACAAAACTTGTTCGATCATGACTCCGTTTACTGATCTAACAAAATAGGGAAAAAAACATTCATTCAAACCCATTTAAAAAAAATAAAAAAATGTATAAATAAATAAATAAATAAAACAGGAAACTGAACAACATTCCAAAACAGTTGTCAAACATAGGAAATACCCTAGCGTGCTTCGCTTCTCAGGATTCTCAGTGTCTCCATGGTTGAGCTAAGAAACTATTGCATTTTCTTCAATCAAACAATGAGAAATCATCAATCTTTAAAAATAGAACTCTCATTCCCGAGGCTGAAGGTTTCAAGTAAACCAATGGAGAGTTTTTAAACAAGAGCAAGAGCAAGCCTCAAGTTGAAAGAAATGGCCTAAAACCCAATTCAACCAAAAACCCTCGTAGGCTAAGACGCCTTTTTTCATCTCGTTTTCCAACTCATATAACAGAAAATTAACAGAACTACTTTCAAACATATAAAAGAAGATAAAGTCAAACCGTCACAGGCACAGGAAGAATGGTTCTTTTTTAAGGGCGAGCATACCTGCTACATAACGTGGGCGAAGATCGTCCGAAAAGTGAAGAGATAGTCAACTTCCGATCGTCGGAAGAAGATTAGGGCAGAAATCAAATAAGAAGGAAACTGATGGCGGGAAAGGCTTCGAGGAGTTCTACTTTTGAGCACAACGCAGAGGCGGGGCTGCTTTTTTTATTTTTTCTTTTTTTTTTACACTAAATAAATTTATCATATAAAAATAATTAATTATTTATGTACGATATTTATCATAAAAAACAAATTGAAGAATTTAACATTATTATATTTATTAATCAAATAAAACATAAAAGATCTATATTTAATTACAATTATGATTATATTTAACAAGTATTTTATAAATTAGCAAATGGCGTGTGATCTCATTGCCTTGCTTCCACTGAAATATCAGTATATTTACTATCATTGTTGAAACCTATTAATCTCAATATAATTTCAGCTTACAACTGCACGAATTGTAAAATCAAGTGAAAAATTTTAGCACAAAATATTATTGTTGCAGGCTAGAAAATTCATGATGATAAAATAGGAAAGTATTTTGTCTTGATGTTGCACAAATACTCAGCAGACAAACAAACATCAAGACTTTTACATGGATAATAGTAAAAAAGGGTGAAAACTGCGGGGTAACACCCAGTTGAAATGATTACACTAGTATTTAAATAAATTACAAAGATCTTCATAAACTTGAGGACAGTCATATTACAAAAGTTCAAGAAATAGGTTGAATTTTGTGTGAATGATGGCGATTGGGCAAAAATCTAACGACGATCAGTAGCAAGCGGAAGTTTAGTGACAGCAGGTGGCCGGGCGAACGTCCGGCGACAATCTGTGTGGTAGTCAAGGAGGAGAAGCCTGAAGACAAAAAAGCTCTCAAATATCTCTTCCTATATTATCTTATTTTTCTTGCTTATTCCTCTTTCAATGAAAAATGATAGATCTATTTATAATTTTCTAGAGGGACATGACTAGTAAATAGAAATATTATGGGCATATTGGGAGTGTTTTTAATAAACAAACTATATTGATTATTTTGATCATAAATCATTTATCGAATATTTGATTGTCTTAATATTACCAAATTTTGGCAAACTTGTGTTGTTGGATTCATCTCATCAAGCAGCTCGATTCGATTATAAGCACATCACATTTGAACATATATTGGTCATTCAATTTATGTTTTGTCTTCTAAATGTGCTTCTGATTCTCAATTTGGACCCATCTAAGCTTGGATTGGATTGAATTCGGTGTCATTGAATTTATCTTTTCAAGATATTCAATCCTACTATGAGTTTGTTGAAATCAAAGTTCATACGGTTTTGAATTTAATTTTGAAAATTTTCAACTTAAATTTACATCAAGATTAAAATAATTTTTATATGATATATCAACCCTTAACTTTAAATTTATTTTGGGATGATAACACTAAATTTAAAAGTAATTAAAATTTATATTATGCCCCTTTCAAAATTTATCTCATTACTTTTAAATTTATTTTGATCAAAAGTTTAAACAAAATACTGAAGCCATTTGATGCAGCACACATACTGACACGTGGCCATGTGCAGGGAAGTAACACCACTACCTTATAACCGCTTCTGTTATTATTTTCCTATTTTCGGTATTTAGAATTATCTTTAGCTTTTTACTTGTTTAGCCTCACTTAGAGCTGCTTTAGTAGTATCTGGAAGCTGTAGAGAAAGACAGAATTAAGAAAATCAGAAAAAGGAATTACTGTTCCATTGCTCCTCTACGTCTCCTTCCTCTTCTCCTCTTCTCCGCACCTTCTTCTTCTTCTTCCTCTTGTTGCAGGTTTGCTCTTCCAGGTCGCTGCACCAGGATTTGGTATCAGAGCCATAGGTTCCGAGTCCAGCATTGATGGCGGAAAGTAGCAGACGCTCGGCTTCCGACGAGGATCGAAGCCTGGATGCTTTGTGGGCTGCTCATCACAGCACCGCAAAACAACTGACCGAACTCACCGACGCATTCCATAGATTCACGGTGGAAATGCGTAATCGACTTCCGCCATTACCACCACTTATACCCGAATATCCGACCCCTGTTCCAGATCCCCGTTTGAACCTTCCGCTTCGTTTACCCAGGGATAATTTGAGGGCTGCCAGGATTCCACTCCGCACACGACAGGTAATTCCTGATTTGTCTGGGTCGGAAGATGAGCTAGACGATCTTTTGACGCACGATAATGTCGATTCCGCCGAGGACGAACCAATGCGGCCGAACGGAGTCCGAAACCGGCGAGAGTCTCATCAACGCGGACCAGGCGATTTCCGCGTGAAATTGGACATTCCGTTTTTTGACGGTAAGTTACACATCGAAGATTACCTCGATTGGGAGAGAGCGGTGGAGACATTCTTTGATTACATGGAGATCCCACCAGAGAAACAAGTAAAATACGTGGCATGTCGTCTTCGAGGAGGAGCTAGCGCGTGGTGGATGCAGGTGTTGCAAACCCGGCGCCGAGAAGGTCGAGGAATTGTTCGCAATTGGCCTCGTATGAAGCAGTTGTTGAGGGGCCATTACCTGCCAACTGATTACGAGCAGATGTTATATTTACAGTATCAACATTGCACACAAGGGAGTAGAACAGTTGCTGATTACACAGAGGAATTCTACAGGCTTAGCGCCCGAAACAACCTACATGAGACTGAGAATCAGCTAGTAGCGCGTTATATTGGGGGACTACGCGACATTTTTCAAGATAAACTCGAGTTGAATTCGGTGTGGTCGCTCTCTCAAGCGGTTAATTTCGCAATGAAAGCAGAAAGCCAATTACAGAGGCACTCCCGCTCTTATACTAACCGCAGATCACTTGTTGACACCCGAACAGGCAGTGGAAATCCTACAGCTCCCAATCCGAAATCTCCACAACCTGCGGCTCCAATCAGTGGGAGCAATATAAGCAATTCCGCCGCATCAGCAAAGGTTCCTTTCCCAGCTAAAAGGGAGAATCCGTACTCACGACCTACCACATTAAAATGCTTTCGTTGTTTTCAACCTGGGCATAGGTCTAATGAATGCCCCACTAGACCACAACTTCAGTTGATTGATGGAGAACAAGAAACCAAACTTACCGCCACTGAAGAAGCAGTGGAATTCGAAGAAGAAGAATTATCGGGAGACGTCGGAGAGCCACTTCTCTGTGTTCTTGAAAAATTATTAATAGCACCTAGACTACCAGCTGAAACTCAGCGAAACTCTCTATTCCGCTCAAGGTGCACTATCAACGGCAAGGTTTGTGAGCTGCTCATAGACAGCGGGTGTACTGAGAACATCATCTCCCGTGCGGCCGTCAATGTCTTACAATTGAAGACAACCAGGAATCCCAACCCGTATAAAATTAGCTGGATTCGAAAGGGCATAGACATCTCGGTTTCAGACATGTGCCGTGTCACTTTCACTATTGGTAAACACTACTCTTGTGAGGTGTTATGTGATGTGCTGGACATGGATGTGTGTCACCTAATTCTAGGGAGACCATGGCAGTTTGATAGTGGTGCCGTTCATGACTGCCGATCCAATATTTATTCATTTGAGTGGAAAAATCGGAAGATTCGGCTCCTGCCGCAGAGCCCAGCTGTAGCTCCAAGTGCTGAACGGGACATGGCTGTAGTATACATCACACCAGGGGCAGCATTATGTCAAACGAAAGCAGAGCGGGAAGTATTAATGGGATTGCTGGTGACTGAACAACACTTCATCAATGTGCCCGAGAATGTGAAATCTGACTCTGTTCCGAAATTGGTTCGGGAAGTCATTGCAGATTATGAAGATGTTATGCCTATGGAGCTTCCTACGGGCTTGCCTCCCCTTCGACAGCTTCAACATCAGATTGAATTTGTTCCAGGAGCGTCACTACCGAATCTGCCCCATTACCGTATGAGTCCGAAAGAGCACACCATACTTCAGGGAATTGTTGACGAACTCCTTCAAAAACAGCTTATTCAACCCAGTATGAGCCCGTGCGCCATCCCAGCTCTCATCGTCCCGAAGAAAGATGGCCAATGGCGGATGTGTATAGACAGCCGCGCTATTAACAAAATAACGGTAAAGTACCGTTTTCCAATGCCTCGATTTAATGATCTCATTGACAAACTTTCCGGTGCCACTGTATTCTCTAAATTAGATCTACGGAGCGGATATCATCAAATAAGGGTGCGGCAAGGTGACGAATGGAAGACCGCCTTCAAGACGAAGGAAGGCTTATACGAATGGAAGGTGATGCCATTCGGGTTGTGTAACGCTCCGTCAACATTCATGCGGTTGATGAACGAGGTTTTAAAGCCCTTCCTCGATAAATGTTGCGTCGTGTATTTCGACGACATACTCGTGTTCAGCACTACCATCTCCGACCATGTTGAACATCTCAGAAATGTTTTTGAGGCATTAAGACAAAGCAAGTTATTTCTTAACACATCCAAATGTCAATTTGCTGTTAATCAAGTTCATTTCCTTGGATTTATACTATCCGCAGAAGGTGTTCATGTTGATCCACGTAAAACTTCCGCCATTGCTGACTGGCCGACTCCTCAAAGTATTGGCGACATACGGAGTTTCCATGGCCTCGCTAATTTTTATCGACGATTTGTTAAGGGATTCAGCATTATCATGTCCCCTATCACAGATGCTCTCAAGGCTAAATCTTTCGTATGGACCGAGGAACAACAACGAAGTTTCGAGATCATAAAAATGGCCTTGACGACTGCTCCAGTTCTTGCATTGCCGGATTTTAATAAACCATTTCAAGTAGATACTGATGCCTCGGCTACTGGGGTGGGAGCAGTCTTGACGCAAGACGAGAGACCCATCGAGTTCTTTAGTGAAAAACTCAGTCCGGCGAGACAGAAATGGTCTTCCTATGAACAAGAATTTTATGCCGTCGTTAGAGCTCTTAAACAGTGGGAGCATTATCTTTTACATCAGGACTTCGTCCTCTGCAGTGATAATCAAGCTCTTCAATACATCAACAGCCAGAAAACAATTAATCGGCTCCATGCCCGTTGGATTGTATTCTTGCAGAAATTCAGCTTTGTGATCAAGCATAAGGCTGGAAAGCTCAATCGTGTCGCCGACGCACTAAGCAGAAGATCTGCACTTCTCACACAATTACAGACCGAGCTTACAGGGCTGCAATGTCTACAAGAACTTTATGGTGATGACAGCGACTTTAAAACCATTTGGCAAAGCTGCTTGAACGGCCACCCTGTTTCCGACTACAGCATTCGGCATGGTTTTCTTTTCAAAGGCAATACTCTTTGCATACCAGACTCCTCTTGGAGACCGCACATCATTCAGGAAACACACTCAGGTGGATTGGCGGCTCACGTTGGGCGAGATAAGACGCTGCAACAGATACAGTCTAAATTCTATTGGCCACACCTTCGTCGAGATGTAGTCCGTTTCATTGAACGATGCCCCATTTGTCAAACGTATAAGGGCTCGACACAAAATACTGGGCTCTATTCACCACTACCCATTCCCGATTCTATATGGGAGGATTTGAGTATTGATTTCGTCTTGGGGTTACCTCGTACCAAGCACGGTTCAGACGCCATTATAGTTGTCGTTGATCGGTTTTCGAAAATGGCCCATTTCGTTCCTTGTAAGAAGACTTTTGATGCTCTCAATATATCTCGTCTTTTCTTTAAAGAGATAGTTCGTTTGCATGGTATACCAAGGAGCCTTACTTCTGACCGGGACGTGAAATTTATCAGCTATTTCTGGCGTGAATTGTGGAAAAGATTTAAAACCGATATCAAACTTTCTTCAGCTTATCACCCGCAAACGGATGGACAAACAGAGGTCGTCAATCGGACACTTGGCAATATGCTTCGCTGTTTGGTCGGGCAAAGCCCTGCTCGGTGGGAAGAAGCTCTCGGTCAAGCAGAATTTGCATACAATTCTATGCCCAATCGTTCCACAGGTCATTGCCCCTTTGCTATCGTTTATACAAAAATGCCTAATCACCTTCTTGACCTTGCAGTTCTACCGAAATGTCATAGCACCTCCGCAACTAAACAAGCTGTTCAATCTGTGGAGCTGCTAAAGGATGTTAAGGAGAAGCTCGAGTCCTCTTATGATTTGTACAAACAGCAAGTTGATAAACATAAACGGCGGCAAGTATTCCAACCGGGCGAACTTGTCATGCTTCGATTCCGTAAGGAACGATTCCCATCAAGCAATCATGCTAAGCTCAATCCAAAGAAGATAGGACCTTTTCCTATTCTTCGGCGTATCAATGATAATGCATATATTGTGGATCTACCGGAAGAGTTCAAGACTTCCCATACCTTCAATGTCACAGATATTTTTCCATATCATCCACCAGATGATATGGCCATTTCGAGTTCTTCGCTGGAAGCCAGCTCTTTTGAAGACGGGGAGACCTGATGCAGCGCACATACTGACACGTGGCCATGTGCAGGGAAGTAACACCACTACCTTATAACCGCTTCTGTTATTATTTTCCTATTTTCGGTATTTAGAATTATCTTTAGCTTTTTACTTGTTTAGCCTCACTTAGAGCTGCTTTAGTAGTATCTGGAAGCTGTAGAGAAAGACAGAATTAAGAAAATCAGAAAAAGGAATTACTGTTCCATTGCTCCTCTCCGTCTCCTTCCTCTTCTCCTCTTCTCCGCACCTTCTTCTTCTTCTTCCTCTTGTTGCAGGTTTGCTCTTCCAGGTCGCTGCACCACCATTGTTTTCTAAAAGCTAGCTAGCCTTGTACAACATCATCTTACCATGCAGGCATTCAAAAAAATAACCCATGTACACAACAATAACAAAAACAACAAAAAAATAAAAGCTTTTTTTCTTTTCTTTACATTAAGGAGAGAAAAAATTAACCAAGTGTATACATATTATATAAACAATTCTACATATTTTTAACATAATACGTAATTATAACTGACATCAAAATGGGAGCAAATTTAATTTAATTAAAATATTTGAATACCTATTTGACTCAATACTTCATTTGATTTTTTGGAACTTTTGTAAAAGACAGTTTTAAGAAATATTGGTTTAAAAAATGGAATTTTCTAACGGAGAAGCATATATAAAAAGCTTTCTCAAAACAGAATAAAAATGAAACAGGAGTTATTGGGAACTTGATTTGACGAACCAAACATTAAAGAAGAAATGAATTTGTCATTTTCAAATTGAATAAGCACCAAAAACTTCCAATCAAACAAAGCCTCATTATCAAAATCAATTTGAACCGAACCGTCTTAAACTCATAAATGATTCGCATTGATTTTTCTTTTTTTAATTATTGAAGATTTTGAAAGAGTTCATAGAAGGCCATTAAAAGTATTTTTTAAAAAACAAAGATAAAAATAGCAAATTGATGCAGTAATCAATCATAACAAATATAAAAAAAAAAAAAAAAAGCAAAACAACTTTATTAGATGACGATATATAATCATTTTCAGAACAGTAATTTAGAAAATTAAGAGAATTTACAGAACCACATTGAACACTGGACTATATAGGGTTAGGGCTGGTATGGGGGTAACGTTTTGCCGATAAAATTGTTAGATTCACCGCCAGGAGAGGCTATTGAACGGCCTCATTCCGGAATTCCTGAGTGGCTCCAATTGTAGCTCAGACTGCAAATATTAATACAGAAAACAATGGGAAAAAATTTAACCTATGATATTCTGATCAATTTTTTTAAACATAATAAAGATAAATTCTCACTTGGAGGTCTTTCAGACTGAGAGGTGGCCCAAGCATTTAGTGAATTGGATGATAGTGGTGTGAAACTCGTTTGGGAGGTAACTTCCGCAGGATGAAGAGCGCAATAGAAGATGGAAGAATCTCAACCAACTGAGAAAATAACAGGAAGAAAGGGGGTCATCATAATTCTACCCAACTTTCTTTTGAAAGTTATAAACTTAAAAGAGAAATTATTTTGTGTGGAGTCTGGACGGTAAAGAACCGTTTAGAAGTGAGTGTACATTGAGTATAATTTTCTACATAGTTTGATTTTTTTTATACACTGTGTACACTCACATCCGGATGGTTCTTTACTGTTAGGATTCCGCACGAAACAATTTCACAACTTATATAGAATAGTAGATATAATACTTACCATGTAGTACACGAAGTTTAGAATTGGATGATCGAGAACATCAATGTCAGCATCCTTGTCACATTCTGAAATAGCAACCTGAACAAGTACCAAAATTCTTTCAGGAGCTTTTATTTATTCAAAACATCTATATGCTGGTAACGTGCTTTGGAACCTTGAGAGGAGTTTTTCGGTTGCAAGATTTAGCCAACATTTTGCCAATATTTAGTTTAAATATTGCAAAATAATTTTTGAAAGCATAAAATCTACTACCTTCTTAAATCTCATTTTTCTCTGACTTTAGATTAAATCCCGGATTTAATAACTCTAGGGAGAAATAAGATTCAAGAGTTTAAGTAGTCTTCTCCTTATCATGTATATTTTCCTTCTTTAAACCCTAAAATTTAAAATGATTTGCAAATATTTTAATGTCATGTAATCAGATTTAACATCTATCATATTAGAATATTTCATAATTTTCAGATATTAATGGCTCAAATATTTATTAAATCTGGATTTATCAGATTTAACAAACTTGTAGGTAAATAGCCCCTGAAATAAGAATGTTGGGTACTATATGAAGTCATATAGGTTCAATGGAATCCTAGCGAGTAGAAATCTAAATCTTACCATAATGCACCTTATCAGGAAACAGGTACTGCATATCCCGGTTAAATAACCAACCTGCAAGAGAGCTTGTTGAGAATCACGTTCTTAATCAACAAAGCAGTTGCAAGATTCAATAACTTTTCATGTCAAAGTATTCGTTGTGAAATGACATTCAAACTTGATAGTAAGATGTGATGTTAAAGGAAACTTGCTAGCATTAGGAAATGGGACTCAAGCTGAAGAAAGATGTGATCCAAACGTAATCATGGCATTCTATGAAAAATCAAAATTGTGATATAATAATTGAATTAATCCAATTGATCATAGATTCCATAATACGTTTTTATTCTCTGCCATTCTTAGGTTCTTCAATAACAAGCACATATCGTTTCCATTATGTTAATGAAAACATTGACGAGCATGTATACCAATTTAAGCTTGGCAATGTTATTGACGAATTGAATGTTAAGTGTTGTCTGCTCCCATCGCAGCATTCAACTTAGGCTTCGTTTGGGACGGCTTTCTTCCTGCTTCTTAAAGTAGTTTTTTAGTAAAAAATTTAAATTTTTTGTATTAAAAAGCTGCTTTAAGAAGCAGTAAGCAAGACGACCCAAACGAAACCTTAGATTTAATCAAAACGTTCACTTTTAGTTGTTCATTTCATGTGACAAAGATGACTGCGGCTTTCTCTCGTTCTACCCGCTTATTGAAATCCTTCTCCCAGTCAAACACTTAACCAACCCTTAAGCCTTGCTTAAAAGACATTTATCTTTTCAGCTTTCATGTGACTCAAACTTGCAATTCAAAGAAACTCCCAGTTTGGTTTGTAGATGCATTTGCCGCTTCAAGGTGACTTCAATTAGATTGTCATCTAATGGTATCTTAAATGCCAATTTCCCGTGAAATATGATTTTGAATCTTCTCAGAGTTAGCCATGGCCATCATCAAAGCAGAACATTTTTTTTATACATAAAAATTATTATTAAATATTACTTGCAACATTCTCATATGGCTCTATTATTCCATATGAGCCCATCAAAGCAGAACATATTGAGTCTATTTGGAGTGGCTACAACTACTTGTCCAAGTGGCTGAAAATTATTGTAGTAAGAAAAGCAAATATGTTTTAAAGCTATTGTGGGGAATACATACCTTTTTACTTTCTTATAACTATCACACCTAACAAATTTAATTAAAAAAAGCTCATTCTCATCATAGACATCTCTGAAAAATAATAAGCTACAATAAAGTTTAAGGGTAGCAGTGGCCTAAAAAGCAAAACAACAAAAACGTTATCCCAAAAATATCCAATCAGTGACAGTGCATTTTACAGATCAAATGCATTGGAATGCTTGCCTTCTGAAAAGGATATGACACCTAACTAGACCAGCCCATTAATGCCATATATTGTCCCTCAGCTCAACAGCAATGAAGTGCAACTGCAGCTCACCACATGGGCTAGAAAAAGCAATAGAATCTGCATAGCACAACTTAAGAGCATTGCACTCCCTCCTTCAATTGCCCTCACCAAGATGCACACCAGCGCACCAAATGGTGTGCAGGAATGATGGACAGAGTGTAGATAATCAAGAAAGACGATTGCTAACACCAATATTATTCATGAATTGTGTATAAAAGTAAAAGGATGATAGTCAAAAGCAAGAGTTTAAAACTTCGTCTCGGTTTCAATCCATCATGTAATCTTCAATCTTGATTTTTTTTTTTATGATTTCAATGTTGTTTTGTAAACTTTTCTACCACAATAACATCAAGTCTTTATTACACTACAAGGGTCGGCTACATGAATCTTTTTTCTCCATTGTGATCAGTTAAAAGTCAAATTTTCGTTTAAATCTAATAAAGAAATATTATTTCTAATATTTTCTAATAAAGTTTTTTTAGGTCTACCTCTATCTTTCTTAATATAAGTCAAATCTAATACCACTACTTTCCTAACAGGATCATCGGAAGGCCGTCCATTTATGTGACCAAACCATCGAAAGGCCGTCATTTTTGTAAACTTTTCTGCTTTTAAAAAAATATTTTAAAAATAGCTTAAGAATTAAGCTAAAAAAATATTAATTTTAAATTAATTTAAAATGTTTAGAATAATTTATTTTTTTTAAATAATAAAATTAAGATAGTTAAATGTATCATTTCGAATGTCTAGTTTTAAGAATAGAAGAATATAATAAATAACTAATATTCTAAAGAATTTATAACAATGATGTTTTTAATTGCAAATTCTATTTGATCTCGTTATAAACGTATTATTATATACTAACATATATCTAATATCAATAATTAGTGATTATTTTTGTTATTACAGTTATTAGTCTCTCTCTCTCTCTCTCTCTCTCTCTCTCTCTCTCTCTCTCTCTCTATATATATATATATATATATATATATATATATATATATAAAGTAGATAATTGTAGCTTAGCTTAGTGGTTGAGTTGATGCTCTCGATCCCTGGTTTCACTAGTTTTCAAATAATAAAACTATAAAAAGCACACCTATTTTCGCGGTGCTGTTTCGGGATGAAGAAGTGGATTTTGATCCTATTAAATTGTTTCAGTCCGAAATGGAATGAAATCTTGGCCCGCAACTGGCGAAGAATGCTAAATATTGGCTCTTGTCATGTAAACCCCAGACAAAAAACGGGGTTTAGGATGGACACTTGAAACCAATTCAAATCAGATTTTTCAAATGGATCCCTTTCAGATGATGATAAAAACCATCGTAAAAAGGCTGGCATCGAGATTCTGTAACCCATATATTTAAAAGCACTGTAGGAAAAACTTCCATCAAACGTTATTGTTTAAGCCATAATGTCCTCCCTTAGGAGCTGTTTGCCAAAAGTAGGATTTAACTTTAGTAGGGTTTAAATCCTATAAATCCTGGATTTAGTAAATTTATAGGATTTAGTGATTTACTAAATCCTAAGTATGTTAAATCCTGAAAACTATTTGACAAAATTTTTGTTAAATTCTATTAAATCCTGCAAAACTATTTGACAACGTAATCCAAAATTTATAGTGATTGGTTCATTTAAAATTAAATTTAATGTATTATGAATTTAATTGCGTGTTAAGTACAAATTATTTATTAATTCTAATTTTAATTACAGTCAATAAGTTAAAATAATAAATAATTTAATAAGAAGTTAGCTTATTTATTAAATAGTTTAATTACTAATTATAGTGCTACTTATTAAATTACTTATTTAGCTATTAATTTAATAAGTATTTGATATCTAATTATTTAATAATTATCTAATTAATTACGTAATTATTTTTTAAATTAACTAATTATGTAACTATTACCCCTACTATAATTAATTACTTTTAAAAATATTATTTAATTAGTTTTAATTATTAATTATCTCATTAATTATTTAAATATTTTACTACTAATTAATTATTTAATTATTATATATAATGTTATATAATAATTATTCATATTTGAAATTATATCAATTAAACTATTTATTTTAATTTTTAATTACTAATGATTTAATTAATTTAGGGTTTGCTTTTGATCTCCATTTCTTTGTTACGATTTATTTTCCTCATTGCCATTTCTTCGTGCCTGCTTTGGCCTCGCGAGCTTCGCTTGAAGTGCTCTGTTGAATAAAAAAGCTTCATTGCCTCCGACGATGTCTGATCAAAAGCCACGATGGGAACTCGCTTGCTATGAAGGTAACAATCTTTATCCCTTCATGCATATCTTCGACCAAATCTCATAAATCCACCAAATTATAGGATTTAGTAAAACCAAGATTTATGACAAAAAGAGGGAAGTAGAGGATTTATTTCACCATGAGATTTATATTAGACCAGTCCAAGAGGGACCAACCTTTGTATACACCAGGCGGAAGTATGGTTCCGCCCAGGGTATTGTCCACCCCCTTGAGGTGGGGTCCACACGCTAATGAAGAGAGAGGAGGGGACGGGTGAGAGTGAAATTTGAATTGTGGGGGTTGTTTTGGTATTTTACTTTGAATTGTATGCTTTTAACAGTTGTTTTCACCCTAGGGTTAGGATTTATGCTTGATTTTGGTTGAAATAGTTTGTACTTAGGGAATTTTGGGCTTTGGCCGCCGTCCAGGGTTTGGGAGAGTCGGATCTTCCTCTCCAATTGAAGATCCTTCTATCTTGTTGCTTTTTTCTGTAATTCTTGCAATAAAAATGATTTGAGGGATGTTCTTCCAATTTTCGCTAGTGGTTTGTTGTTTTGGGTTGAAAGCTATCCTATTTTCTATCAAGTTGGTATCAGACATATGGCGGCGAAGAAGATGGAGGTGTTGGAAGGTGAGATAGAACAACTCAAGGTCGGCATGGAGGAGAGATTTTTCGTAATGGAGGGAAAATTCACATCTGTGGAAGAAAGATTCACATCCATAGAGAATCACTATTGAAACAAGGAAGACATAGAATTTGATTGAAATGCAATCGAAGACTTTGTCGGTTATTCCTACAGCTGATTGAAAGGGGAAGACAGTTCAGGAAGATGTTGATGAAGCAGAGAATGTTTTCCCTCAAGGACCACCTAGGGGGATTTCGATGGGAGGTGCATTGGTGTATCCCGAAAAGAGGGAAACAAGAATAGGGAAATCTGAACCCTTTTAGAGACCACCTAGGCAGGAAGGAAGGTGGATCGGAGGAAGCAATGGTTGGACTGAATCTGGGGTCCAAATCCGCCAAGGGAAGAAGGGAGAGAATCGCACCACCATTACACAGGAGGAACCAACGGTGGGAGAAATCATTTGGGTATGGATGCAAGATCGAGGAAGTTAAGATGTCGATCTTTAAAGGGGAAGATGCTCAAGGATGGGTGTACCGAGTGGAGCGTTACTTTGCTATCAATGGGCTGACGGAAGGGAAAAAACTTATGGCGGAGGGTTCCAATAAAGGGAGGCCAGACATCCAATCTACTCATGAGGATAATTTAAGAAGTGTTGGTTGGAACGTTTCCAAGCCATTCATGAAGGAGACTTCCACGAGCAGTTTTATGCCCTAATTCTGGAGGGGGCAGTTATGGAGTACCGGGATAAGTTTGAGTTGCTTTCAGGAGACAGAGGAATCTCTAAGGAAGAATTGGAAGGGATTTTCATGGACTTAGGGAGGACATACGAGCAGTGCTCAAGGTGTTTAGACCAAAAGGATTGAGAGAGAAGATAGAGCTTGCTAACAGGGTGGAGGAAAAATATCGAAGGAAGAAGACCAACAGAAGCAACATCATGGGAGGGGCTTACAGGAGCACCTCTATGACCTTAGCACCTATAACCCAGACATTGTCCTTTCAGAGAGAAGCTCAGAAAAAGAAGAGCAATGAAGTTCACCCGGGAGGCAACTTCAAGTGACTTACAAAAGCAAATGTATAGGATAAGCGGACAAAAAGGTTGTGTTTTAGATGTGATGAAAGGTATACGCTGGGACACATGTGTAAGAACCGAACTCTTCAGATTCTTACTGTCTGTGATGACAAGGAAGCTGAGGAGGGAGGTGAGAGTTGGGAGGTGGGAGGGAGGCATCAACAGAGGAGAAAAAGTTGCATTTAAATATGGTAGAGGTCTCCTTGAAATAAGTGGTGGGGTCACTCCGAATCACATTATGAAGGTGAGAGGAGAAATAATAGACAGGGAGGTAGTGGTGTTAATAGACAGTGGGGCTTCCCACAGCTTCATCTCTAATCAGGTCGCAGACCAATTGGGGGTGAAACTGGTGGAAACAGGGTGTCATGGGATGATGATGATGGAGACTGGAAGATGGAGATAGATAGAGGAGTGTGTAGGAGAGTGGTCCTGACGATACAGGAAGTCCAGGTGAGGGAGGATTTTCTCCCATTGGAGCTAGGGAGCACATATGTCATCCTAAGAATGAGATGGTTGCAAACCTTAGGGGATACCAAAGTAAATTGGGGAACGCTGACAATGGAGCTAATGATGGAAGGGAGAAGGGTGGTGATTAGGGGAGATGCAGGGAGCACATATGCCATTACCAACGCCCCTGCTACCTTCTAGTCTCTCATGAACAGGGTGTTTTGACCATACCTTAAGAAGTGTGTTCTGGTTTTCTTCAATGATATCCTAACGTACAACAAGTCTAAGGAGGAGCATTTGAAGTATTTGAGGGTGGTCTTAGGGGTGTTACAGGAGCATCAAATGAGGGCTAACCTAAATAAATGTTGTTTTCCACATACTAGTGTAGAGTACTTGGGGTACATAGTATCTTAGGAGGGGGTGGCCATTGATTAGACCAAGATTGAGGCCATGTTGAAATGGTCGCTGCCTTGGACTCTAAGGGAGCTGAGAGGATTCCTAGGGTTGACTGAGTACTATAGGAGAGTCGTGAGGGGGATGCAACACCATAGCTTGGCCACTAACCAAACAGCTGAAGAAGGATAGCTTCTTGTGGGGAGAGGCAATGACCCAGACCTTTGAGAGGTTGAAGACAACCATGACCACGGTACCCGTCCTGGCCCTACCTGATTTCAGCCAGATGTTTGTGGTCGAGACTGATGCATTAGGATGTGGATTGAGGGCAGTGCTCATGCAGAACCACCAGCTTATATCTTACGACAGCCATGTGTTGATAACCAAAATCAGACTGAAATTGGTCTATGAAAGGGAGTTGATGGTCATTGTGTTAGTTATTCAATAATGTAGTTATTCAAAAATGGCGACCTTGCTTTTTGGGCCGACACTTCATCGTTAGGGCAAATCAGAGGAGCTTGAAGTACCCGTTAGAGCAGAGAATGGTGACCGAGAAGCATCAGAGGTGGCTATCAAAATTGTTGGGCTATGATTTTGAGATCCAATATAGGCTAGAGTTGGAGAACAAGGGCCACAAGAAGGATGATGCCTTATCTAGATGAGAGGGGAGCTCCAGGAGTTAGCCATTTCGATATTATTGATGTTGGATTATGGGGCTATTAAGGAGAAGAGTGTGTAGGGCGGGAATATGACGACCCAAGATCCGTGTAGTGAAAGGATTCATCTGATCGATCATTCATTTTCTTTTTCTTTTCTTCATTTATTATTCGTATCAATACACACATCCAGAGCCAAAGATAATTACATTACAGAAAAAAACAAACAGCAGCGGATACTATAATTCACATATAGTACAACAGAGCACAGACAAAAAGCATCCAAGAGGTCATGTACAATAGCCGCACCGGCTACAAAAGAAAGCCTACCAAGGCTACAAAACAAAGAGCTACAGAACTCGACGGAAAGATCATCAGACTGGAGGCCCTGCACCTGAAATATTAACCACATATAATGAGCTTACAAAGCCCAGCAGGTCACCAAAGCCTACAACTGAAATCAAAGCACGATCGAAACAATATGCAGGTCAATCGAGTCAAGTCAGCTATGATCAATGAATCTATGCAGGTACGGAAATCAAATCAAAGCGAATCAATCAATACTCAATAGTCAATACGGCGGCAAAAGAAACGTCACAGCTATCAAATCAATAAGTGCTTTCAGTCAATATCTATTCATCGTAGCCCTTTTCTGTCAATCAATATTATCAGTTCAATCAGTCATGTCGTCTAGTCAATCTATTGCATCAATTGAATATCTATTTCAGTCAATAGCAATCTATAATATCAAATCAATCAATAACTGACTCGTGTCAGAGCGTACTCTTGCAACAGTCAATCCAATTATGTTCAATGACACTACGACGGATTCAATAATGACGACGTACGATGCTACAGTAGGGAAATCATCTCAATCAATAAAGCACTTTCCAGTCAATTATATCAATTAGCTCAAGTTCCAAAACAATTGAATCCAGTACGACGAAAGATCAATTGGAAATCAAATCACAATGAAATCATCAGGCCAATAGAAATCAAAGAAATCAATTCTACGATAAATCAAATCCATACGGCATTCAATCAATCCATCGATAAACGGCACGACGAGTCAATGTACGGCACGACGAATCAATGTATCAGTATATCAATAACCTATCAGGATCTGTCGTATCAATAATATTCATATTTCAATATCATATCTATATCAATGTCGATATCGGTATCTATCATCGATACAATCTATATTCATGTCGCTGTCGATATCTATCAGTACACAGAATCCATATCAATATCGGTGCCGGTGAATTAATACAATCTATATCAATATCAGTGTTAATCTCTATGACTCAATACGCATGATCCATATCAATATTAGTGCCGGTATCTATGAATCAATCAAGTCGAGAAAATCAATCGGAAAAGCAATACGATAAATCAATAAATCCGTCAAATCGATCAATCAATCAAATCCAGTCTATACTATCAAGTCGATCAAATCAATCGGAAGGACAATACGATAATCTACAGTAGCAAGTCGAATCAATGCATAAATCAATGATATCAATGAATCTATGAATCTATGCCGTCCATGTCCATATCAATATCAATATTAATAATCAATAATCAATAGTAGCATCAATGCTCGATGATCAATCAATGAAATCAATGAATCCGGACGTTAAGCAATCAATTCGAATCAATAAATCAATGCATAACAGGAAATCCATACGATGCACATGCAATTCCATACATTGGTCTTACTCGACAAGCACAAACACTAGCTATGATCAACCAGGTAAACTGGCTATTATCAATAGTGCTGTTGTAGAATCCGTATTGCTGTTGTAGATATCCGCACGTTGGTTCTATCAAGAAGAGTCGTCACTCTTTTGCCCGTCGGCCGCCCGTCGGCATATAAAACTCCTTATAACTCCCAATCGTTATATCGATGATCTATGGTCTATGATTTAAAGGAAAGCCCGTCGGCCCACCATCCTGTACAGGTCAATATCTATCTTCAACCAACGTTCAACCAGGTTCCCACTTGTCTTTCAGTATCAATCAGTCAATGCAATAATCGATGCAATAATCAACAATAAAGAAATCTAAAACGATCATATCAATAGTCATGCACATATCAATTCAATCTAGCAATTTTAACCAAATCAGAAATCATACGAAAATCGGGCAGAGTAACGGCAGTCGGTCAAATTTACACAAAAATCTCCAAAAATTACAATTCACCAAATTAATACAGAACGTGCACAGCAACATTCTAAGACTATTCTTCTACTGCTCAAACCAATTCGGACATCATAATAAATTGCAGTCAAAATAAAACTCCGCAGAATCAAAACGAACCGGACGAAATCTGCCAGAAACTAATCAAAACGTGCAGAATAATCACGTCTACAACATACCAAAAGTTATGCGGTGAAATCTTTACCAGTACCAAACCGGGTACAAAAATCGCTTACAAAAACACAAATCTGAGCACCATTTCGCAAAATCTCAAAATCTCTGAAAACAGAAGTAGGGTTCGAAATCCTTACAGCGAGACAAACAAAATATCCAACAGCAACGAACGACGAAAATCGCTCCGCAGACCCCGAAATCGGACTTCTTCCTTTGCTTTTCCGCTCTTTCTCTCTCCTCAAAATATCTGTTTTTATAAAATGTTTTTCTCTCTCCTCAAAACGAGCTCATTTTCTTATATCATTAGTGGGATCGGCCCGGCCGATCGCCACATCGTCCCGGGACGATCAGACCAAAATTGATCGTCCTGGACGACTCCCAGAACTATTCTCAGGACGATATTTTCTACAGTACAGATCGGCCTGGACGATCTCAAATCGGCCCGGACGATCCTGGGAAAAATATCACTTTTCCCAGCAGCTACAGCAACAGCAAAGGAACGAGGTCTCACAGGGAAGCTGAGAAGGATCAGAGCGGATCTACTGAAGGATGAGAATAGCCACCCTGGCTATTCCGTATGTGGGGAGAGACTGTTGCACCAGGGGAGGTTTGTGCTGCCCCAAACCTCGATCCATACCTCACACTTGCTACAGGAGTTCAACGGGAGCCTTTTTTAGGGGTCACTCTAGTGTGCAGAAGACATACAAGAGATTGGCTGCAGAGTTATATTGGTAAGAGATGTACAAGGATGTAGAGGAGATGATGTCCAACTGTGAGGTATGCTCGAGGAACAATTACTTGGCCATGGCTCTGAGGGAACTACTACAACCCATGGCTTTTCCAAGCAGAGTGTGGGAGGAGGTCTCCATAGATTTCATAGACGGGCTACCCCAATCTAAGGGATTTACAATTATTTTGGTAGTGGTAGACAGATTGAGCAAATGTACTCATTTCATTCCCTTACGACACCCTTACACGATAGTGACAGTGGCGTCGGTGTCCATTAGAGAGGTGGTCAGATTGCATGGGATACCATAGTCTATAGTGTCCGATCGAGACAAGGTGTTTCCCAATCACTTTTGGAGGGAACTACTTGGGCTGCAGGGGACCACGCTGAAGAGGAGCACCATTTATCACACTCAAACAGACGGGCAGACAAAGGTGGAAAACATAAGCCTGAAGACATACCACAGTGCTTTGCTTCAGAGACACCTCGGCTATAGGCCAAGTGGCTAGCGTGGGTAGAGTACGTACAACGATTCGTATCATTCGGCTTCCCAATAACTCCTTTCAAAGTTTTGTAAGAAAGAGATCTGTCTCATTTGGTGCACTTTGGTTAAAGTAGCACACCAGTTTTAATAGAGCAGTACTTGGAGGATAGGGATAGGGTGCTAGAGGAATTTGACACTTGTCGACATCCCAACATATCATGAGAAGGTAGGCAGATGGGTGCATGAAGGACATTCAGTTTGAGATAGGGGTTAGGGTGTATTTGAAGCTTCATCCCTGCAGACAAAAGATGGTGGCTAGTAGGAGGAATAAGAAGCTGACCCTGAGATACTTTGACCCTTATGAGATATTGTAGAGGATTGGAATAGTAGCGAATCGATTGAGGTTACCACCGACCGATACCTACACCCGGTATTTCATGTGTCACAGTTGAGGAGAGCTATAGGGAATCATGCATCCAGTACGGAGTTATCGATGATATTTACGGAGGTTTTGGAGGTGGTTTTGGAACCACTAGAGTTGGAAGGAGAACAATAGAGAGAGAGGAAGTAAGGAAGTGTTAATAAATTGGAAGAACCTACCCGAGTACGACGCCACGTGGGAGCCGCATTGAGGATGAAACATTAATTTCCGTCCTTCCACCTTGAGGATAAATTGGTTCGTTGGGAGGAGGGGTATTGTTAGACCGGTCCAAAAGAGTCAAGTCTTTGTATACACCAGGTGAAAGCCTGGTTCCGCCCAAGGCATTTTCCGCCCCCCTTGAGGTGCAGTCCACACGCTAATGAAGAGAGAGGAGGGGGCGCGTGAGAGAGAAATTTGAATTTTGGGGGTTGTTTTGGTATTTTACTCTGAATTGTTTGCATTTAATAGTTGTTTTCACCCTAGGGTAAGGATTTATGCTTGATTTTGGCTAAAATTAGTTTGTGCTTAGGAAATTTTGGGCTCTATACGCCGGCTAGGGATTGAGAGAGTCAAATCTTCCTCTCCAATTGAAGAACCTTGTATCTTGTTGCTTTTCTTCATAATTCTTGCAAAAAAAATTATTCTAGGTATGTTCTTACAATTTTCGCTTGTGGTTTGTTGTTTTGGGTTGAAAGCTCTCCTATTAAATATTATCGGGTGCTCAAATTCCATTTGGTAGGATTTAGCATAAATCCTGATCAAATCCTGCATAAATCCGGTTAAATTTGGTCCCAAACAGCCCTTTGGATTAAAAACAAAGCAGCATGTAAGTTAAAAAAAGTCATATCCCTCCAATAGATAATTAACAAAAAGCTAGAAAAACTGGGGGTTGGTAATTAAGAAAAATGACGTATACGGAAAAAAAAGTCACTCAATCCATAGAATATAGGAGAAAACCAAGTAATGAAAATATGATCACCTCATTCAGCTTTTTGCTTCGGCCTTTGGATTCAATAGGAAAACGCCACAGCATAAGGAACAATCTTCAAAAGCAAAGTCTAAATGAGGAAAAGGACATAAGAGCACAATACGGTAATATTTAATCCGGATGTATAAACTTACCTTCCACCATATATTAGGAAACCCAGAGCAGCAAAGAACGAGAGAACTAACAAAACAAACAGCCAGCATTACATCATATGCATCCCAACTAGTGCTAAGAAATTGGAAGTTCTTTGCTCGTTCTAATAAAGAAAGGGCTAAGCATGTTGTCTTAAGAATGCTCTTAAATGTAATTAGAGAGAGAAAAAATGCTGGAAATGGAGAATTGCTAGATCAGTCAGGTGGCTGTCATTAAGCCAATAAAAGCCTATCTTCTTATGCTGTGAAGTTAAAAGCGAAAAATATTCTTTTCTTTTTCCGTAAAAGAATATACAGATATATGAGGAATTGCGTAAGAATATCCTGATTTACGTCAGGATAGGCTTAATAGCCCTTTGGATTTATGCTGAAATTAATGGTAATTATAATATTCAAGGGATACACGAATCTTAACATAAATTCAATAACTAGTAAATTGCGTCAAGCTATCCTTATGCAATTTTTTCCCACCACTCTTGCATTTGCATAAGACTGGACTGCATGTATTTAAAATGTTATGTGGAGTTTTAACTGGTACTCCTTTTAGACCAGGATGATAAATCCAGGTCAGGGATGTTTAGATCCCTAGTTGGAGTTAAGTTATAAGTCTCATCATTGTCTTATATTAAGTAGGTCGAGGGCATTAATACTGAAGGTACAGTACGTTACTAAGGGCATAGTATGTCCCTTATAGATCAGGCTGGCAGTATGAGTATATCGCTACATGATTTATCGTTGGGTGAGCTCTTTATTCTTGGGAGGCTATAAATCTCACTTATCCACGTCACACTTATGACATCTCTTCTATCTTTCTCTCTTGATGCTTTATATGTGATGTCTCCTTTCTTAATTTTTTCCCCTCATACTGACCGGATGATTGCATGATCCTTGAGCGTGTTGAATATGATGTTGAGACTATCTCCTTTAGATTAGAAAAACTTAAGAATCCCACTAAGTACCAAACCAAGAAGAGAATGAAATAACATCACTAATCGAGAATATTCTTAGGTCAAAACCTAAAATGAAATTAACTATAGGGGCTTGCAACCGTTGGAAACGAACACCCATATCAAATAAACCTCACTCAAGCTGATATATCTAATGGGAGAAATTTCGTGACTATTTAATTATATATATCATTATCCATCGAGATGTGTATCCAAAATACACTATTTTTCATGGATAATCATATGTATAATTCTATTTGCTCTTCCATTGGCATGCTTACATTGAGTGTAAAGGTCTTTGACCGTTTGTCCTACAGAATATTGCAATCATATCCATTGCAGTCTAATCCTTGCTAGCAGTTTCACTTTCGAAGACCCACAATATACTCTTCCATCTCCCATGCCTCACATGAAGTGAGCATTAGGATCTCTCAATAGTTCCCTTTCCCATCTCCCGTCGTATTCAACCTGCCTGTTCTCCTCTTTCACATTCCCTCCAACCTCCATATCCCCTATTCATACCCCTCCTCAATAAAGGCTCAAGGGTTTGTGTGTGTTAGTGGGGGGGGGGGGGGGGGGGGGGGGGGGATATTTTTTTCTCTTCTCCTCCAATTTTCACCTCTTTGTCTTCCCTCGGCATATCACTTTCATGATTCCCCTTGCTTCCGACGGAGCCGCCTTATCTCGATTCTTTAACATATGTTTCATTATATCATCGAGATTTTTAAACCTTCCTTCTATTGCTAAAAAATGCTCATCCACTGCTGAAAAATGTTCATCTATTGCTCCCAAATTGGATTGCATATGTCCAATTTCCTTCAGCTTCTCTTCCAACGCCTCAACTCTTCTTCTTGCTATTTGTTCCAAGAAATTGCTCTAATATCATTTTGTTAGGACTTGAGCACCAAAATCAACAAACAAATAGTAAAATTCAACAGACCAACATATCATATTGATAATAGAGAAAACACGAACAAAAAAGATATAATGGCCCTCTTTCGAAAGAATAAACTTCTCTCCCAAACTCTAGACGTCGCTAGATTCCCTTACAAAAATAGTGCACAATAAGAATACTCACAAAATCTGCATGAAGAAAAGAAAAATACAACCAAAAGACTTTAAATATAACTCTCCATATTTTATTCCCAAAACATGAATTTACTCTTTCATGCATTTCCCCGCATTCTCCTTTGATAAGTGATCTCACTTATTTAATTATCCTCCCTTTCCAACTCCCTTTTCAACCTGACAGCCGCCCCCTCACGTAATCCCACGTCCTTGACCGTCTGGCCTTCCCACCCCTGTTCTAAGCCACCCGCTTGTTGGGTTGTGACGGCCCTATTTTGGACCAACTGTAGTGAATGGACCAGCTCAACTGGTCCATCAATTTGTTTTGGTCCCTTTGCCATTATTTACCACATAAAAGTCCATATTCGATGATCCAAATTGATCCCTCCTTTAACTTGGAAATGATAGGATGATCTCATCTTTAGGATGATCTGTTTGTGCCACTTAGGTGATCAAAATGGGCTATGTTTCAGATGCGATGAAAAATTTACACTAGCATAGATGTAAAAATCGTATATTGCAGGTTCTCATTATGTGTGATGAGGAGGAGGTTGATGATGCATAGGCAGCAAGGGAGGAGGTAGAGGAAGAGGAGCCCTTACACTTCGAGTTGGCTGAAATTTCATTGAACTATGTAGTGGGATTCACCATGAATCACACTATGAAGGTGAGGGGATAGATAGAATGAGAGGCAATGGCAATCCTGATGGATAGTGGGCTCACAATTTCATATCGAACAAGGTGGTGGACAAAATGGGGTTAAAACTAGTGGACACGGGATGTTTTAGAGTGGTGACGAGCACAAGAAAGGTGGAGAAGAGTAGAGGGATCTATCAAGGATTGGAGGTAGAGTTGCGGGGGATTAACATCAAGAAGGATTTTCTTTTATTGGAGTTGGAAAATAGTGATATGATTTTGGGAATAAAGTGGCCACAAACCTTGGGGAAGACTAAGGTAAACTGGAAGGCATTAGCTATAAAGACCCAGGTGGAGGGTAGAAAAGTGGTACTTATGGGAAACCCCAGTTTATCCAAAGCAATGGTTTCTTTAAAAACCATAGTTTGTACCATACAAGGGGAAGGAGGGGGGTTCTTGGTGGAGCTTTAGAATTCGGAGAGAGGAGAGACAGAGGAGATAGAGGACATTCCAGACATTGTCCAGCCACTTCTTTAGTAGTTCAGGGAGGTATTCCAGCTTCTCCAAGGACTGCCACCCCCATGGGAGCAGAGAACTCTATTGTTCTAAAGGAAGTAGTCTCTCCCATTAGTGTCCGGTCATACCGCTACACTCAGATTCAAAAGGATGAGATTGAGAGACTAAATTCGGGAGATGCTTAAAGCTAAAATCATCAAGCCCAGTTTGAACCATTTCTCTAGTCCTGTATTGTTGGTGAATAATGGAAGTTGGAGTTTCCCTGAACAAGGAAACTGTACCAGACAAGTTTCTCATACTAGTCATTGATGAGTTATTAGATGAGCTGCATGGATCTAGGATGTTCTCCAAGATTGAATTGAAATTCGTATACCACCAAATCAGAATGCACGAGATACCCATAAAACAACTTTTAGGGCGCACAAGGGATACTATGAATTTTTTGTGATGCCTTTTGGCCTCACTAAAGCACCGGCCACTTTCCAATCTCTGATGAATAGGGTATTCCATCCCTACTTGTGAAGGTTTGTGCTAGTATTTTTTGACGATATATTGGTATATAGCAGGTCTAAGAAGGAGCACTTGGAGCATTTAACACTTTGTTTTTCAATTGGAAGAAGTGTTCTTTCGCCCAGCCCAGAGTGGAGTATTTTGGGCATGTGGTATCTTAAGAGGAAGTGAAAGATGACCAGAGTAAGATTGAGGCCAAGCTCATATGGCCCATACGCAAGACTTTAAGGAGCTAAGAGGATTCTTGGGAGACAGGCTTCTATCAAAAAAATTGTGAAATGATACAATTTTATAGCAGGGCCATTGACAGAATATCTAAGAAAGGACAACTTCAATTTGGGAGAGTCAGCCACCTAGGCTTTTGAGGAGTTTAAGAAGGTTATAACCAGTGTGCCAGTATTAGCTCTCCCAGATTTCAGCCAGTCTTTTGTAGTTGAGACAGATGCCTCGGGTTTTGGGTTGGGAGCGATATTCATGCAAAACCATAGACCAATGGCCTAGTTCAGTCATGTGTTGACGGCTAAAGCAAGACTCAAGTCAGTCTATGAGTGGGAGCTGATGGCGATTGTGTTGGCCATTTAAAAATTGTGGCCTTATTTATTGGAAACATTTCATCGTCAGACTAGCCAGAGGAGTTTGAAGTTTTTGTTGGAGCAGAAAATAGTTACTGAGGAGCATCAAAGGTGGTTTTCCAAGTTATTGGGCTATGACTTTGAGATTGAATATCTATCTGGGGTTGAAAACAAAGCAACTGATGGTTTATCCAGGTGCAACGGGGAGCACTAGATAATGGCATTGTCTGTGACATTAGTGGTTGATTGGGAAGCATTGAGGAGAGAGAGCGAACAAGAGGTAAGATTGAGGAAAATTAGGGAGAAGCTGGTGGAAAATAAGGACAGTCATCCGGGATACTCAGTGGTGGGACAAAATTTGCTTCATTATGGGCAGTTTGTGCTTCCAAAACCTATTATTACATTCCCTGATTGCTTTAAGAGTTTCATGGATGGCCATTGGGGGACATTCGAGGGCCAAAAAGACATCACCGGCTTTCTGCAGAGCTGTATTGGGAGGGTATACAGAAAGATGTCAAGAAGATGGTGGCTAGCTGTGATATATGTCAGAGGCACAAGTATTTAGCAATGTCTCCAGGAGGGCTCCTTCAGCCGTTAGCTATGCTATAAAAGGTGTGGGAGGAGATGATCATGAACTTCATTGAAGGGTTTCCAAAGTCAGAAGGATATACTACGATACTAGTGCTAGTAGATCGATTGAGTAAGTATGTCCATTTCATTCCCCTTTGCCACCCCTATACAACAATATCAGTAGTGATAGTTTTCATAAGGGAGGTGATGAGACTACATAGGATATCGGAATCGATTTTATCGGATTAAGACAAGATCTTTCATAGTCAGTTCTGAAAGGAATTGTTCAAGATGTAAGGGATCGTTCTGAAAAGGAGAATTGCTTATCATTCTCAAATGGACTGACAAACATATAGAGGTGGTCAATCGTAGCATGGAGATTTATCTTCGGTGTTTAATATCATATATACCAAAGTTGTGGGTTGGCATGGGTAGAGTATTGATATAACAATTCATACCATTTGGCAGCTCAGACAAAATCGTTCAAAGTGTTATACGGAAGATCCGCCTCACTTGACATATTATGGATAATGTAGCACACAGGTGGCATTAGTAGAGCAGTATTGGAGGATAGAGACATGATCTTCGTGGAGTTTAAGGGGCATTTGTTGAGAGCTCAACAAATTATGAAGAGACAAATAGATGCACAAAGGATAGACATTCAATTTGAGGTGGGGGCAGGGTTTACTTGAAGCTTCGACCCTACATATAGAGAACCTTGGCACGGAAAAGGAATGATAAGTTATCACCCCATTATGTTAATTGTTATGAGATAGTAAAGTGCATTGGTGTTGTGGTATATCACCTACAGTTATCATCATCGTCAACCATCCACCTAGTGTCTCGGTTGCGACATGTGATAGGAGAGCACATGCTATTCTCTTCACCTCCCCCAACTTTGATGGACAACATGGAGGTGTTGTTAAAACCATTGGAGGTCAAAGGAGTATAGATGGACCGACTAAGCAAGCCCATTCACTACAACCGGCCCGAAATAGGGTTGGCTCAACTCAGCAGGCGAGTGGCTCAAGGAAGGCTAGGCGGTCAAGGATGTGGACCCACTTGAGAGGGGGGACTGGCAGGTTGAAAAGGGGGGTTGGAAAGGGAGGATAATTAAATGAGTGGATCATTTATCAAAAAAGAATGTTGGGGGAAAACATGAAGGAGTAAATTCAGGTTTTGGGGGAAAATAGGGAGAATTATATTAGGCCTTTTGGTTGTATTTTTCTTTTCTTCATGTGGATTTTGTGAGTGTTCTTTTAGTCCACTATTTTTGTAAGGGTTCTAGTGGCATCTAGAGTTTGGGAGAGAAAATCCTCCTCTCGAAAGAAAACCACTATATCTTGTTTGTTCGTGTTTCCTTTCTTATCAAGAAAATATGTTGGTTTGTTGAACTTTACTATTTGTTCGTTGATTTTAATGCTCAAGTCCTAACACAACTTTATAAATATTTTTCTACACATTCAAGGCAAATTTTCAGCTAACAGAGTTCTTGAATCATAAAGAATTTCAAAACTTCAACCATCGTTTCAAATAACAACCTAATGTCTTTGCTCTTTTGCTCTTTCAAACTTCTCCTTTAACTTCCTATTCACTTTGTCTCAAATCCCAATAGATTGCCTCCATATCCCAATCTAACATCTATCACCACTTTTGTCAGAAGTAAATTGTTAACTAACACCCAATGAACATCTTTTGTCACTTGACATCTAAAGTCATCAAATTTATGTTTGATGCCCTCAATCAACCGACATCCATTACTTGTCATCAAATGATCTCCAATGCCTATCTTTGCAAAACTTTCAACACTCATCGTCGATTAAAGCATGTCGCATGTCGCCTATCATACATCTTCATACTCCCACCATCATTGCTATAAGGGACGTATCCCACAATACTACATATTTGAATCAATCTTCCTCGATTATAGAGGGAAGGCATTTGTAATTCTCAACTTAAACTTGCAGAAGCATTTTAGCTAACCTAGATCCTATAATTTTCCCCCT
Source organism: Dendrobium officinale (assembly GCA_019514585.1). Classification (NCBI taxonomy): domain Eukaryota; kingdom Viridiplantae; phylum Streptophyta; class Magnoliopsida; order Asparagales; family Orchidaceae; genus Dendrobium; species Dendrobium officinale. The sequence goes on from CM033697.1 coordinate 1,686,016, forward strand.
TTCTAGATTTCCACATAAAAATTTATGTTTATCTTGTGCATTGCTTGTGACTATTCTATTTGTGTGTGGGATGATCTTCATACAACATTGAAACGAAAAAACTATCTATCATCATGAATGTTATGGCACATATCAAAAGCAACATGTTGCTAGAAGATTAATGAAAAGCATGGAAAAAGATAGAATATTCATAGAAATTTTATTTTTCTTTCTTTTTAGAAGAGATGGCATGATAATTTACATCTTGTGGGTTAAGAATAAAGTGAGTGTCGAGATATGTTAGAAATTACAAAAAGTCATGTACTATTGAAAATTAACTAAGATGCATGTTATAAAGTGACCAAAGAGCTCTCATTTGCAAGATGGTTATATCAAAAATCTCTGTTTAAATTGCGCAATTAGAGGCGCGCCTCAAGGCGCGCCTTTGCGCAATTTGACCAAAAAACGCCTCGAGGCTTACGCAATTCTTCACCTGGATGAGGCGTACGCCTCACCTGGACTGAGGCGCGCCTCAGAGGCGCAATTGCGCAATTCTGGGTGAGGCGTACGCCCACAGACTAGGTCCCACCCACTTAAAATAAATCCTCTTCCTCCCTTTAACCCGCACGGGCTCCCTCATTTCCGAAAAATTTCCCTTCCAGCTCTCTGTTCGCGATACCGAAGGCGTCCCGCACGGTCGGCCTTGCTTCCCGCAACTCCTCCCGCCGGCGCCGCCCCTCTCCGGCGAAGTGGAAACTTCCGGCCACCCTCTAGGAGTACTCCACATTGGATTTTAAGTATTTTTATTAAGTTTAGGGATATATTTTGCAAGTTTAAGAGAAATTAGGGTTTTTTTTTTAATTTTTTTTTAGTGTATTTGACTTTTTGCTTTAGGAGACATGGTTAGAGGTAAAGAAAAGACGAATACGTCATTGCGGAGGGACCCTTCTTGGAAGTATAGTGTACAAGTTGACATTGGCGGCGGAGAGAAGAGCTATGTCTATTTAAAGTGCAACTTTTGTGAGAAAGTTGTGAAGGGCGGAGTAACCCGCATGAAGGAGCACTTATCATGCTCTCACAAGAACGTAGCACCTTGTGCAAAAGTGCCGGACAATGTGAAGGAAGAAATAAGTGCTTACATGAAGAAAACTACCACTGTCAAACACTTACAACAGCAGCAATTTGATGAAAGGGTCGACCAAGGTGCCTATTTTGGGAGCGAGAGTGGAAAGGGCTCTTCCTCCACTATACATAATAGAGGTGCACGGGGTCCTATGGATCAGTACATGACTACTGCAGGAGCAGATAGAGGAGAAGCAGAGATGATGCCTGCAGCTGGTACTAGAGAGGGTCGGCGATGGGTGTGCATGGACATTGGGAGGTTCTTTTTTGAAAATGCAATACCATTTAATGTTGCTACATCGCCTGCCTACTTCAGTATGATGCGGTCTGTAGGATTGTATGGAAGAGGGTTGAAAGCACCTTCTATGTATGAGTTGCGCACTTGGATTTTAAAAGAGGAGTTGCAGAACACCGAGCGAACCATTGATGAGATTAAAAGGACATGGATTGAGACAGGTGTGACTATAATGTCAGATGGATGGTCTGACATGAAGAGTAGGAGTTTGATAAACATCCTTGTCAACAATCCCTATGGTACAGTGTTCTTAAGATCTGTTGAAGCTTCTGATGAGGTGAAGAATGCTACATTCATTTTCAATTTACTTGATGGAGTTATTGAGGAGATTGGAGAGCAGTTGGTTGTCCAGGTAGTGACTGATAATGCCAGTGCATACAAAGCAGCTGGTCAGATGTTGATGGAGAAGAGGACACACCTCTATTGGACACCTTGCGCAGCACATTGTATTGATCTCATATTGGAGGATCTTGGTGACTTACCTCAGCACAAAGAGTGCTCTTGCTAGGGCGAAGAAGATTACAAAATTCATTTACAATCACTCTTGGGTGTTAAGCTTAATGAGAAAATTTTCAAAGAAAGAAATCATTCGACCTGCAACCACTAGGTATGTTCATATTTTTTACATTGTAAATCATTCCAACTGTATGTTCATAGTTTTAACATTTGGGCACTGTGAATCTATAGGTTTGCCACCTCCTATTTGACACTGCAGAGCTTGATGGAGGTGAGGCAACCTTTGGAAGCCATGTTTACATCAACTGAATGGCTAAACTCTGCTTGGGGGAAGAAGAGTGAGGGAAAGTAGATAAGAAAGATAATTCTGAATGATAAATTTTGGGCTACTGTGACCTATGCCATTTTGAGCACGAGACCCTTAATGCAAGTTCTACGCTTAGTGGATGTAGAGAAGAAACCAGCTATGGGTTTTATTTATAATGCTATGGATGAGGCCAAGGAGTTAATTGCACATAACTTGGGAGGAGAGGAGGCAAGTTATAGGGAGATTTGGGATATCGTTGATGCTCGGTGGGAGGTGCAGTTACACCGACATCTACATGCAGCTGCATATTATCTTAACCCTCAATTTCAATATTCAGAGAAAAAATCTTCAAATCCGGAGGTTAAGCTTGGTCTATATCACTATATGGAAAGATTAATACCGGAGCAGGCAGATAGGGAGCTTGCAGATTTACAGCTTGTTCTGTTCCGGAATAAAGAGGGTTTTTTTGGTTTGAATGCAGCAAAAGCAACCATTTCTAAACGGTCTCCAGGTATAATTAATTTGGTAAATGCAATACACTTTATTCAGTTCTGAATTTTGATTACATTTTTTTCTTGAAAACAGTTGAATGGTGGATCCAATTTGGTGATTCCACCCCTGAGCTACAGAGTTTTGCTGTGAAAGTGTTGGGCCTCACTTGTTCTTCTTCTGGGTGTGAGCGAAATTGGAGTACATATAGTTAAGTGCAAACAAAGAGAAGAAATCGACTATCTACACTCAGAATGAACTCCCTCGTATACATAATGCACAACAAGAGGTTAAGAGATAGGAGGTTGAGGAATAAGGGGTTGAAAGATGATGAGGACCCGTTGGTGTGTGATGATGTGTCGTCTGATAATGAGTGGTTCATAGATGATGAGGCAGATTTGTCATTATCAGACTTACAGGTAGAAGATCTAAATGTGGATGTATTGAGGGGCGAAGCAGATCAAACGGGTACATCCACTAGTACCACACCACACACATCTACTAGCTCTGCAAGTAAAGGTATATGTTCTCTGCCAGTCTGCCTGATAATGAGTGGTTCATCCAATTAATATGCTAATGATCTTTTCTTTTAATGAACAGGGAAGAGAAAAGTGAGTCATGTTGAAGATGAAGATGACATGACATTCATAGATACAATTGGAGAAGAAGATTCACTTGAAGACCCATTTAGTGATGGGATATGATTTCATTTTATATGTTTTTTGTATTTTGGGAGTTTTGTTAAACTAATATTTTGTGATTTTGTACTTTGGGACATAATTTAATTGCATCTACTTTCTTATTTTCCAATATTGCTATTATTTTCCTGCTAAAATTCTTAATTTTTCATTTACGCAATTCTGTGTTCGTGAGGCTTACGCCTCAGACCGCCTCGAGGCTTACGCCTCGCCTCACGGACGAAAACTGCCTCGAGGCGTTACGCAATTTTAAACCTTGTCAAAAATCAATAATAAGACCATATTCATTGAATTAATTTTATATTATTTTAAATGATATTCAATGTGAGATATCTTGGCCTAATAGGTGAGACCACTATTAAAAAGGTGAAAATTTTGAACAACACCAATAATAAAAATAATAATGGGCTTAGAATTAGTAAAATAATGACGGAGAATATGAAGAAAGTTGGCACTTTTAATGGGTCTGAAGTTAATAATGATTAACCAATATTGTTGAAGAATAATGTGATATATACCTGTGCTAAGTTAAAGTATCTTCAATCTATTTTATAAAAATTAGCAATGTAAAAAGAAGATATAACTCATAGAACTATGGTTGGATGGCTAAAACAAAATGCCTTAAACGTATATTACATGAAAAGAGAATATCATAAAAACATCCAAAAAAAAAATTAAGAGTTTGTTTGGTTGGCTGAAAAAAGAATATAGAGTAAAAGGAATGTACTGCAAAAGAAATACTTTGGAGTTGTTTGGATAAATTGTAAAGTAAATGCAATTGATTTTTTTTTTTTTTTGTTTACTTAGAAGAAATGAACGTAGAGTAAAGTCCTAAATGGCAGTGGTGGACAGCAGCGTTGGCGTCGGGGGAGGTGGGCGGCTGTAGTGGCCGGCGGAAGCTGGCGGTCGGGGGCGGCGGCTGGTGGTCGTGGTCGACAGTGGTGCTCAAGCAAGGAGCAAGCTGTGTAAAGCGTTCTCGCCCATAATTGGGGGAGAATGCTTTTATCTAAAAAATGAACTAAAATGAAATATCGTACATTTACAATACTTTACTTTGAATTTGCTTGTCACCCAGTCAAACACTAAAAAGTAAAAACGCAAAGCGAAGTAAATGCTTTGCATTCACTTTTTCTCCAACCAAACAACCCCTAAAGCAAAATGACCCACAATGTTATCGAACATGAGAAAAACAACCATTATACACAAGAGGATAGAAAATGCCCTAATAAGATAAGAATATTAACTTAACATCACCAAAAGTGCAACGATACTTATGCAAGCTAAAATTAACAACTCTTGCCGATTCAATTATAAGGAATGAAAAATGAATTTTCAAAAGAAAAACTCAAATAATTGAGGAAAGGTAATGATAATGATGAAGGTACAGTTTTCACCAGTGAACAAAATCATGTAAAGCACCTGATAAGAAGAGCTTAGCCATATCACCAGCAATAGACCTTGGACTAGCTTTTATATATACCCAAATCCAAATCTGCAGTAGCAAGTTTAAAAATAAATTAAGCTTACTAAAGCATATTGTTTCAAATATGAAATATTTTCTCACCTGTATCACATACACGATAGTATTAATTATTATATAGGCAGGTCTAAGCTTATCAGCTGGTTGACTACGAGCCTGAAATGAATTCAAAAAGAAAAAAGTACAAGGGTGACAAGTTTACCATGATTTTCAACGAGTAAACATCCATATAATTGCATATACCTGATGATATATTTCTGCCCAAAACAGCACAAGTAGAGTGTATGTTGAAAAGAAGAGTAGACTGGGAAGATCAAAAAGTGCTATCTCAAGAACCTGAAATAATGAAATAATAAGATGAAGGTTATATAAGGGAAAGCAAAGGAAGGGCTAAGGCCTTGGCGACCTTACTTAAATAATTTATATCTTATACCTAAGGCATAAGGATAAATTTTGTTCAAGGAACTGATATAGGTTTTTTTTTTTCCGAACACTCCAGACCATTCTCACAAACAAGGGAAGTCCTGCTCTTGTGAGGGCTAATTATTGGTCCTACCATATATTTCAAGATCAATCTTCTTTAACTCTTCTTATGATACTCAGCCTCTTCTCTCATAGCATACTTTCCCAACCATTTCACCAAAAGTTGATATTCAGTGCTATGTCATTGTTACATCTAGAGGAACAGCTAAATTTTCAAATACATCAGAATCGCCATTTGGCATGAAATCACTTATGACTGCAGCATTATTTTACCCAGAAAATATACTCCTAGTGGATGCATATCAGAAAGATCAAAAATGAAAATCATTTATACGGTTATACCTGAAGGAAATTTAATCGAGCAATCACTTGAATTGATTGTCTACATAGATTTTGCATGCCCCAAACACCTGCAACCTTAAATTATGGTGAGTTTCCGAAATATATCTACCACGTAGAAAGTGCAAAAATAACACGTTATTTCTCCTTCGACGTTGAGTTTCCATAACAGCGTTACTTTCTTATTTAGCTTTTAACGCAGCCCTCGCTTCCTTGTGTCAACTTTACAGTATCATCAAAACCTTTTGCATCATTACTGAAGTGATTATTCTCCAGTAAGTGCGCCATTTGAGTCATAAGACCATATAAAGCTTCAAATGAAGATGTCTTAATAATTCTCTCACATAATAACTACATACAAATTCAGATTGTGGAATCACGATTCTCAACTCAGATGATGTTTCCCAGCAAGGCATCAAAACAATTTTCTAGGACCCCTACCAACCTCTTTCATTTGCCATATGTTTGTGACCTTACATGCGCATAAGTACTTCAACCGCAGAATTCTCCAAGAATATCTCATGCATAAAACATTTAAAACTAAAAGGCTGGGAACAACATGCAGCAGAAGTATTCATTCAATAAATAACTTAAAAACAAGAAAAACATCAAAATTTTAGAACATCAAGCAAAGTAATGTTGTAAAAAAGCAAGAACAAGAGGAAAGATAGCATCATGCCCCTTTGTTGAATTTGGAAGTTCCAAGATAAATTTTTTTCTTAAATGTATCGTTGAGACCTCAAAAGGTTTATCCTCTTTCACTAGATTTTTCAGAATGATATATCTACTTTCTCATTTGGTAATGGTTTCAGGTCCTTCTCTTTTCAAAAAACAGATAATAATATTTTTTTGTGCAGGAAACAAGATAAAAAGTGTCATACCACATGCATTTTCTCAAAGTCCTCATGATCATAGGGAAGACATCTCTATTTAGCAATTTCCCCATACATATAAGAGTCGTAGTGACTTTTTTCTAGCCAAGGATCACATGCCAGCAACAGCAATAGCTCATTAATTAAAAAATATGTTCAAGAAGTAGACAAGATTAATATTAGATTCAAAACACTAGCAATTAATATTAAGCTCAACAGAAAAAATTTGTACCATCCTAGAGATCAGATTATCTAAATGAAAGATTAAAGCATATATGAAAAAGAAGATATCCCTTCACTTCTCCAAATAATGAATGACTATAGCAAGATGACTTCTCGATATATCCTAAAACTTCTTTCCAAGTCATCATATCCACCAGATGATAGCCTTAGCTCCAACTCCTCTTTCCTCTTCCCATTTCCCTCCACCACCATCATACATAAACCCCCAATTGAAGATTAGCCTCAAGACATCATTAAATAGGCATCACCAGATGATAGCCTTAGCACCATCTCTTCTTTCATCCTCCCATTTCCTGCCACCACCATCATACATAAAGCCCCAAAGATTAGCCTCAAGATGGCCTCTGCTTCACGTTCACTTCATCCCCTAATTAAATCCTCGAGATATCTCTTCACACAATGCTTTTGACCAAACTAAAACAGAATTTTCCATACTAATTTGGCCAGCAAGTTTTGGCTCCAGCAAACTTTCAGTTATTTAGTTCATCATATCAACTACAGACAATTTATCAACATTGCCAGCAAAGTGAATCACTCAAACCAAACCAAACGTTCCAGAGAGCAAGACATGAAACAAAGCATCACAAATAAGCAACACCCAAATAACAGATTATTTACTTTATCAGCATATACAAGAAGGATTTATAAATTTACAATCAGAGAGAACAAACTTCACCTTCTTATAGTTTTAAGAGATGCATGGCATAGCACCAATATGCAATCAAATTTTAAAAACATGTAGTTGTACAGGAGTATAGAATAGATCTAATGATGAGAAGGAGAAGCGTCTAATCATACTTACCATAACATATTTCACCTGCGGGCTTCAATGTTAACATAAAAATAATTCTTAGCGATGAAGAAACTTACCTTAGGTTTGAGAACAAAAACATTCGGGTAAAACCCAAAGAGAAGAGCACGCACTGTCAATAAAAATAAGGCTTAGTAATTAGAAAAAAGTGTGAAGCATGAACACTGTGAGAAACTAAGGATTCATGACTTATCATACATCCATTGACAATAAAATTCATCAAGTGGAAAAGTTTTTTGAGTTGTCCAACCATATTCTGGAACTCTGAACTGTATGCGGGATAATTTGCACCTGATAGATGGGTTTCAGCACGCGTCAGAGAGCAAACCTCCCATAATTTAAGAAAATATTATGGTTAAATGAACTTGAGAGAGATTAAATCAGTATCCATATATTAAACCAAGATCCAAACACTACTATAAATGGTTGAATCAAGTTTGAGCTTGAGGTCAAATAGGGTTTTTGGCAAATGAATTCAAGTTCAAGAAAGCTCATGCTCAATTGAACTTGACTGATTTACATCCCTATTAACAATGCAACTAAAATTGAATCTTCATACAACTGAACTTGAGAATAAAAAAATAGCATTATAATCAACATTGACTGGTCTAAAACACAAGTATTTTGTATTTCCACGCCAATATTTTTTTAATTATATGATGTGTGATTAAACTTAATACTCTCATATGTCTTAACCATCTCTCCATCACATAAGAGATATTGATGCAACCTAGGATTCCTAAGGCTAGTAGGAGAACACTAGATATGCAAATAAATATACGTCTTCCTTTTCATAGACATCACATAGACATTACAAACTTAAAATAAAGACACACTACAACTTAAATATATATATTTTTAGAAGAAAGATACAATTGTAAGGGTTACCATGGCGAGAAGAAATAGATAGAAGAACGAGACGAGGTATAATAGAGGAGGTAGAAGAATACTAGTTCGCAAGTTAAGAAAACTCTCAGGTTTTTACTCCAAAGGTTTTTACTCCAAAAATTATCACATAACTCATATTTAAAATAGCCACAAATAACCCCTATAAATAGGGAAAAAGGGACTCAAAAGACACCCAAAACAGCCGCCCAAAAAAGGGGAAAAGGAGCCCAAAAGGCACCCAAGCAATCGCCCAAAGAAGCCCACCCGAAGAGCCAAAGAATCGGGAAAGCCAAGCGACAGCAACAGGAACCGAACAGCCAAGGCCAGGGGAATTGGGAAAGTCAAGGAGCAGCAGCAAGAACCGAATAGCCAAGGCCAGGGAACCGGGACAACCACAGAAACCGAACAGCCACCAGGGGGGTGGACTTGGTTACATCAATTCTCCCCTGGGAGAGTGTAATATCAGATCTGCTCCAGGATCGTCCGGGCCGATCTGGATTGTCCCGGGACGATCAGTGCAGTTTTTGTTCCAGTTTCTGTCCAGAAGTTACAGGAATGATTTCCTGTAGGGATCGTCCGGGCCGATCTGGGATCGTCCCGGGACGATCAGTGTATGGCAAAAGTCAGAGAGCAAATCGTCCTGGAAATTAATTATCGTCCTGCGAAATCGTCCCAGGACGATGTGGAATTTGTTCAGATCGTCCAGGACGATCGTGCGATTGGCCGGGCCGATCAGTGCTTTATTTAGCTGAAATCAGCTCATTTTGAAGAGAGAGAAAATCATAAAATATCTAAAATCAGTTTTGAGGAGAGAGAAAGTCGAGGGCAAATTTGGAAAAATTGATTTTCGGGCGACGCCGGGCCGTTTTCGTCCGACGAGATTGTTCGAGAAAGTGTTGTACGCAAGGTAAGGCACATTCCGCCTTTCTCAATTTTCAGAACAGTGCAATTTGAACGACTTTTCTGTCCGGATTTCGTTTTTGTTAGCGAATTTCGTCCGTATTTTCCGATTGTTTCAGTTTTTACCGCGTAACTTTTGGTATGTTTCTGAGGTGCCGAGTGTGCACATTTTGATTATTTTCTGGATAATTTTGACTGTGATCTGACTCTGATTTCCGTACGATTCTGTCTATTCTGATATGACTTCTGATCTGATATGATTTTAATCTGATTTCTGATTTTTGTACGTTCTGTCAGTTCTGATGTGATGTATTTCTGCTCTGTTCTGATTTGCTCTGATCTGTACGATTCTGATTCTGTTATGATTCAATATACGATTATGTTCTGATTTCTGTTTGGATTTATGTCTGATGTGTTTGATGTGGACTCTGAGGATTTTGATTGGAGGTTTGATATCTTGCTGAGCTGTTGTAGCTCATCCTTGTTTTCTGCGTGGTTTTCAGGTTCTGGGAAGGGGAAGGAAGTCCAGGAGTAGAGTTCAGTGTCTGATCCGTTATATGTATTTTTGTCTTTTTTATTTTTGTACAGTCATGGCTTTTCTGTTCTGCTTTTCTTTCTGTCTGAAAGTCATGAGCTGTATTTGTATATGATTCTTTTGAGGAAAAAGATAGATGATCTGTTCCGCTGTCTATTGATGTTTATAGTAGCTCTGTGTGTCTGTTTCTGTGTGTAATGTTTGGAAGAAAGTTCTGAAACAAATTCCAAAGCCAGATCCTGGAATCAGTTCAGTCAGTCTGAAAGTTCAGGCCTCACGACCCGATACGAGCGGGACCCGTCCCGGTCGGGTTGGGTCGTGACAGAGAGAGTTCTCATCTCCTGATGAGATCGAATCTGAATCTCCTTTACACGTTGAATTAACCTTATCCAACTCTAAAATTAAAGCAGCATATTTTTTTTGGATTTTTTTCTTTCTTGCTTAAACTGGGCCTGAAGAAGTTGCTTTATATTATCGTATTTTTCTGTATACAAGCGCATTTTATGTTGAATTTTGTTAAGCTCGTTTTGGATGGGATCGGCAGAGTTTCCTTGGGATGGGACCCATTTGCTTGTTGGAATTTGGACTTCAAGATTACTTGGTTGATCATGATTTTCCATTTTTTTTAGAAGAACGGAAGACTAGAACGACATCCTAGGGCTCTGATACCAAATTGATGAGAACTAGAAATCTTAAAGCCCAATGGAGAACACAAAAGAAAGTAGAATACAACTTGATCCAAAACTTTAGTAAGCAAATCACCAAATAATATTAAACAAACTGAAATTATTTTATAAGAAGAAAGAAAATCAAAAGAAACTACCCTCAGAACAACCAGCTAGTGGTTACCTCACATGTAACGATAAATTAGGTAAATATAATGCTCAATGACATGCAAACTAATGGTCCACCACAGCAACTTTGATCCAATCCAACGTCTGCCACAATTCCTCCGGCAAATCCCAACAAAACTTACCAAATAACACCACTCTCAATTTTAGAATAAGGATACAATGGGGTGGAAACTTGTGGAGAGAAGAAAGGGTTAGAAGACTTGGAAGAAGAAACAAGAAGTGAAAAAGTAGCTCTCAAGCTAGAGAATAAACACTCAGGTTTTGACTTTGTTTTCACTTTCAAAAAAAACTCCTCACAACAGCCCAAAACTCCATTATAAATAGGAAAGAAAAGGAGGCAAACAGCCAACAACAGCCGCCCCCCACAACCAACCAAAAAGGGGAAGAAAAAGGCACGGGAGAAGCCAAGGGACAGCAACAGGAACCGAACAGCCAAGGCCAGGGAACCGAAAAAGCCAGGAAACAGCAACAGGAACTGAACAGCCAAGGCCAAGGAATCGAGGCAGCCAGGGAGCAGCAGCAAGAACCGAACAGCCACCAAGACCAGGGGAACCGAGAAAAAGGGGGGGAGGCTTACTTACATCAATTATCATACATCATAAAAAGGGGGCGCTTGCTAACATCAGATATCCCCTGGGAGAGAGTTCTCATCTCCTGATAAGATCGAATCTGAATCTCCTTTACGCGTTGAATGAACCTTATCCAACTCTAAAATTAAAGCGGCATATTTTTTTTGGATTTTTTTCTCTTTCTTGCTTAAACTGCCTGAAGAAGTTGCTTTATATCGTATTTTTCTGTACACGAGCGCATTTTATGTTGAATTTTGTTAAGCTCGTTCTGGATGGGATCGGTAAAGTTTCCTTGTGATGGGACCCATTTGCTTGTTGGAATTTGGACCTCAAGATTACTTGGTTGATCATGATTTTCCATTTTTTTTAGAGGAAGGAAGACTAGAACAACAACCTAGTGCTCTGATACCAATTTGATGAGAACCAGAAATCTTAAAGCCCAATGAAGAACACAAAAGAAAATAGAATACAACTCGATCCAAAACTTTAGTAAGCAAATCACCAAATAATATTAAGCAAACTGAAATTGTTTTATAAGAAGAAAGAAAATCAAAAGAAACTACCCTCAGAAAAACCAGTTGGTGGCCACCTCACATTTAACGATAAATTAGGTAAATATAATGCTCAATGACATGCAAACCAATGGTCCACCACAGCAACTTTGATCCAATCCAACGTCTGCCACAATTCCTCCGGCAAATCCCAACAAAACTTACTAAATAACACCACTCTCAATTTTAGAATAAGGATACAATGGGGTGGAAACTTGTGGAGAGAAGAAAGGGTTAGAAGACTTGGAAGAAGAAACAAGAAGTGAAGAAGTAGCTCTCAAGCTAGAGAATAAACCCTCAGATTTTGACTTTGTTTTCACTTCCAAAAAAACTCCTCATAGTAGCCCAAAACTCCATTATAAATAGGAAAAAAAAGGAGGCAAACAGCCAAAAACAGTCGCCCCCACAGCCAAACAAAAAGGGGAAGAAAAAGGCAGCATTAAAGGCACGGGAGAAGCCAAGGGACAGCAACAAGAACCGAACAGCCAAGGTCAAGGGAACCGGAAAAGCCAGGAAACAACAACAGGAACTGAACAGCCAAGGCCAGAGAATCGAGGCAGCCAGTGAGCAGCAACAGGAACCGAACATCCACCAAGACCAAGGGAACCGAGAAAAAGGGGGAGGCTTGCTTACATCAATTATCATACACCATTAAAAAGGGGGCGCTTGCTTACATCAGATATCCACATCCACCATTAACCCTTCCCCCTCAAACTTTTTTTTTTTGCAACATCATCAAGTATCAGATACCAAGTGTTCACGCAACCAAATGGACGTATCATGGGATTCAACTGCTCTTGAACTTAACTCAACTATAGTAAAATAAAGCAAGGCTCACAGGAGTCATAAACTAAATAAAATATGGGATCCCGGTTGAATCATTGGCACTGATAACAATTGTTCAAAAGTGTGGACCAAAGATGATAAGTTTTGAGCTAGATGCACCAATATACAAACTCATTTTCAACCTAAAAACCTCTAACCTATAGGTGATGGCCAATTTCATGTATTTTTATGCAAGCACAGTTATACGATATCAAATGTAGGACTAAATTTAATACTCACATAAGAGCACTCCAAATCTATCGTCACTCGCCTTCAAAAAAAAAAATCTTTTAAGCATCAGTATCATGCACCAAGAACTTGCTCAACAACATGAAGTCATCATGGAAATCACCTTCTCTTGAACATAAACCATTTAGAATGCATAAAAAATCATAGGAACCATAATGAGCATATGCCACATGATCCCAATCAAAAGTTCAAAACATCAACTCTGATGTGACTCATTGCAGAGTGAACATCAAATAGGAACAAGAATTTAGCCTACTACACCATGACACATCTTCAACCCAAACATTTATGCCCATGAGCGAGAAAAAAATCACTTAGTATTTCTGCCTCAACATATTTTTTAACTATATAATGTAGCAAAAAATTAAATACTATAGTACGCCTTAACATTCTGATGTAGCCGCCGGCGGGAAGTTACCTGAACAGAGCTTCAATGGAACAGTAAAATGGAATAAGCGAAGAAGAATTTGTATTATGCCCCTTACTTCTCCTTCACTACAACTTAAATGAGTAAAGCTTACTTACTACTAATTACTTGATTTAGAGAGACAAACTATAAAAAGGACAATACTAAATATAACAAAAAGGCAGAAAAGAAAATGGACCGTTAGCAGCAGGTGTGTGGCAGCAGAGGCGTGGAGGTCGAATGGTCATATGGATGACCTGGATGGCCACATCAATTCTCCCCCGGCTCCGAAGAGCTCGACTCCGACGAGATTTCTGAAATTGGTATGTTGTCCGGCGGGTGATAGCTGTAAATATCAGCTACATTGAAGGTGGACGAGGTGTGTATATGGGGCGGAAGATCAATCACATATGCATTATCATTAACTTTGTGAAGTATAGGGAAAGGCCCAACCTTTCTTGGACTCATCTTAGAATAAGTGCCTTGTGGATACATTTCTTTGCGCATTATTAACATGACCAGTTCACCTTTGTCGAAGACTTTATACCGCCTATGGAGATCAGCCTTTGCTTTATACTTTAGTGACGACTGATTCAAATTGTCTTTCACCTTTTGTAATGTTTATGCCGCTTGGGTTACCATTCGGTTGGCTGTAGAGTGTAGATCTTTAGGTAGAATGACTAAATCTACCAAATGATTGGGTTGTTTAGTATAGACCACCTGAAAAGGGCAGTGTCCAGTCGATCGGTTTGACATAGAGTTATAGGCAAACTCCGCTTGGCTTAATGTTTCTTCACACTTCCTCGGATTGTCCTAAACAAGACAACGGAGCATGTTGCCTAAAGTTCTGTTGACAATCTCTGTTTGGCAGTCAGTTTGCGGATGATAAGCCGAACTAAGCTTTAACTCAGTGTTGAGCCTCTTCCATAGCTCACGCCAGAAGTGACTGACGAACTTGACGTCGCGTTCCAACGTAAGGCTACGGGGTAACCCGTGTAACCTTATGATTTCTCTAAAGAATAGGGCGGCAATGCGGACGGCGTCGAATGTCTTCTTACACGGACTGAAGTGCGCCATTTTGGAGAAACGATCGACGACCACCATGACAGAGTCTGAGCCTCGTTTTGTACAGGGTAGACCCAAAACGAAATCGAGAGTGAGATCTTCCCAAAAAGAATCCGGTGTGGGTAATGGCGTGTATAAACCAATATTTTGAGCATTTCCCTTGTACACTTGACAAACAAAGGACTTTTTTATGAACCTTGTAACATCCCGTCGAACGGCCAATAGAAACGAGACTGAATAAGCTCCAAGGTTTTGTCTCTTCCTAAATGGGAAACCAAACCCCCGCTGTGGAGCTCTCTAATGATTTGCGGACGCCATGAAGAATCTGGAATGCATAGCACATTACCCTTAAACAAGAAACCTTGTTGCAGTGTGAAGTCAGATTGGGGTTGTCCAGCTACACAAGCACTCCACACTTGTGCAAAGTCTTTATCATCAGCATAGAACTCATTCAGTTGTTGCAGCCCAGTAATTTCGGTGTGGAGGTGAGTCAACAAAGCTGATCGACGACTTAAGGCGTCCGCTACTCTGTTGGTTTTCCCGGCTTTGTGCTTGATCACAAAACTAAATCTTTGGAAGAAGACTATCCAACGCGCGTGCATACGGTTGATGTTCTTTTGACTGTTGATGTATTGTAGCGCTTGATTGTCACTACAGAGAACAAAATCCTTGTGCAAAAGATAATGCTCCCACTGTTTGAGAGCTCTGACGACGGCGTATAGCTCTTGTTCGTACACAGACCAATTTTGCCGATTAGTGCTTAGTTTTTCACTAAAATACTCAACCGGATTGGCGTCTTGCGATAACACAGCGCCTATGTCGATCCCCGAAGCATCTGTGTCCACTTGGAATGGCTTATCAAAATCAGGGAATGCCAGTACATGAGCGGAACTGAGGGCCGTCTTAATGCGTTCAAAGCTCCTTTGTTGTGCGGCTGTCCACGCAAATGCGGCTGCTTTTACAGTTGGTAATAGGGGATATGATGTTGTTGAAGCCTTTAATAAAGCGGGGATAGTAATTGGCCAACCCATGAAAACTACAAACTTCTGTCACGGTTTTAGGAACGGGCCAATCTCTGATCGCGGCAACCTTCTGCGGATCTGTATGAACGCTCTACGGAGTTAGGACAAAGCCCAAGAAGTAGACATTGTCTACAGCAAAGTGGCACTTAGCTAAATTGAGGAAGAGTTGATGATCACAGAGAGCTTCTAAAATCAGCTTTAGATGTGTTAAGTGGTATGTAAGCGAAACACTGTATACCAAAATATCATCAAAATAGACAATACAAAACTTGTCCAAGCAAGGCTTAAGAACTTCATGCATTAGTCTCATAAAAGTTGAGGGGGCATTACAGAGCCCAAAAGGAATAACTTTCCATTCAAACAAGCCCTCGATGGTCTTGAATGCTGTCTTCCATTCGTCACCCGAGCAAATGCGTATCTGGTGGTATCCGCTCCTTAAATCCAGCTTGGAGAAGATCTCGGACCCATGAAGCCTGTCAAGGAGATCGTTAATTCTAGGAATTAGAAATATGTATTTGATAGTGATGCGGTTGATGGCTCTGCTGTCAATGCACATCCGCCACTGTTCATCCTTCTTCGGTACAATCAACGCTGGAACAGCGCAAGGACTCATACTAGGTTGAATGAATTGTTTCGCCAACAATTCCTGCACGATCTCCTGAAGAATTGAGTGTTCACGAGGACTCATTCTATAATGAGGTAGGTTGGGAAGGGTTGCACCCGGAATGAAATCGATCTGGTGTTGCAAACTTCGCAGTGGAGGTAGAGACGGTGGTAGTTCGGAAGCTATAACATCTGCAAAAGAATCAAGCAGTTTAAGAACATCGGAGTGACATACAAGAGGAGTTACCGGTGTTGCATCTCCAGCCATCAACATGAACATTGGGCAATTCGCTTCCTTCATTTGTATGAGAGCATGTCCGGATATCACCTGAGCTGTTATTAGGTTGTTGGAAGATGGTTTACCAAGAGTCTGATTAGCCGGAACTAATTTCAGCTTCTTCCCTTTCCACTCTATGGTGTACGTGTTGGCTCGGCCGTCATGTATGGCTCCATTGTCATATTGCCAGGGCATACCTAAAATGAGATGGCATACGTCCATATCAAGGACATCACATGTAACTTGGCAGAGATGGCTCTTGCCAATGGTGAATGTAACTTTGCATAGTTCTGAAACAAGGAAATCTACTCCATTCTTAACCCAACCAATCTTGAAGGGGTTCGGATTTTGGATAGTCTTGATCTGTAGAGCTTGGACAGCAGCTCGAGAAATGATGTTTTTAGTACATCCGCTATCCACCACCAAATCACATACCTTCCCATTAATGGTGCATTTAGTACGAAACAAGTTGTTTCTTTGAGTATCCACAATTTTACTTGGGGCTATAAGCACCTTCTCCATAACGCATAAGACAGGCTCGCCTTCGTCTGCAGATAGCTCTTCCACTAGAACTTCAATTTCATCTAATGCTCCTGATGGTTCGAAGTCCTCATTGGCTTCGGCCAATTGTATCTGATGGCGCATAGGGCATTCATTAGATTTATGACAAGGCTGTAAACACCTAAAGCATTTAATAGTGGAAGGTTTGGCATAAGGATTGTCTCTGCTAGTAGCCTTGGGCTTGAATTGTCCTCTGGTCTACGGTTGTTGTGTTCCAACAGGCGGGGCGCTGGCTTGAGGAGTTCTTGGGGACGACGAACTGGCCTTAGCAGCTCCATAATTACCATCTGTGAAGGTTCTCTTAGGAACATAGGGTCGAGCGGATCGTTGCAACTGTACTTCTGCCTTCAAGGCGAAATTAACGGCTTGAGAGAGAGACCACACATAATTGAGTCCCAATTTATCCTGAAGTGATTCTTTTAATCCGCTGATGTACCTCGCCGCTAGTTGATTTTTCGATTCCAAAAGATTGTTGCGAGCACTCAATCTATAGAACTCTTCAGTATATTCATTTACAGATCGAGCCCCCTGTTTGCAATTTTGATAATGAAGGTAAAGTAGCTGCTCATAGTCGGTAGGGAGAAAGTGTCGTCTCATTAATTGCTTCATTCGATTCCAACTACGAATGATTCCCTTACCCTCACGTTGCCGACTTTGGAGCAATTGCATCCACCATGCGTTAGCTCCCCCTTTGAGGCGGCATGCCACATACTTTACTTGTTTATCTAGATTAATCTTCATATATTGAAAGAAATTCTCTACTGCACCTTCCCAATCCAAGTAATCCTCTATATGGAGTCTTCCATCAAAGAATGGAATATCCATCTTAATTCGAGCTCGCTCACTTTCAGGGTGATAATGCTGATGCTGTCTCCTTCTATTAGGCCAATGCGGACGAACATCTTTGTCGGTACCGGACAACTCATTGGCAATGTGTTCACTGTCTTCAAATTCCGAACTATCTGGAAGTCTGACCATTGTCCTCCTCTGCACTGGTCTAGCTCGCGCCTGCAGGTGATGCCCCGATAAGGTTGTCGGTGCAACGGGACGTGCTACTGGATTTGCAGTCGTCCTAATTTGCCTCATCTCATCCCGCATTTCGTATGTGAATCGAGCGAAGGCATTAACCAGTTCGTCCAATTGCCTGAACGTTTGTTTGTGCGTTTCCCACAACGCATCAAGACTCCGATCGCTGTCGGGTCGGGGGTGGTTACTTCCGTCCGCCATGAATGCGCCAACCTAGCTTTGATACCAAAACTGATGTAGCCGCCGGCGGGAAGTTACCTGAACAAAGCTTCAATGGAACAGTAAAATGGAATAACCGAAGAAGAATTTTGTATTATGCCCCTTACTTCTCCTTCACTACAGCTTATATGAGTCTAAAGCTTACTTACTACTAATTACTTGATTTATGGAGACAGACTATAAAAAGGACAGTACTAAATATAACAAAAAGGCAGAAAAGAAAATGGACCGTTAGCAGCAGGTGTGTGGTAGCAATGGCGTGGAGGTCGAATGGTCATATGGATGACCTGGATGGCCACATCACATTCTCTCTATATCAAAACTATCGTTAGCAAGATTACAATAATTTCCTTTAAAATCCATGGAATGTACAGGCAGATGGACAAATCATCATTCATCCCTTTAGTAGTTCATGATTATTCCATCGTTGGTTAGATCATTACAATGGAAGACTAGATGTCTAATTAGTAATTACCATTCCAACTGTTACAACGACCCTGTGAATGTGTGGATCCATCTGACAAATAATTATCAATATTTTGGAAGCACAATACATAGGTTCAAGTTAAATTGTAGAAATATTTGCTCTAACAGAAATAACCTTTGGTCAATTATAGCAGGGGATCGGAAGATTGTGCCTCTCCTCTTAGATTTCACATGTAAGCATGATTGAGGAAGCAAAGTGAGGAGGGGAATCACGGCAATGTTAAAAGGATTTGGTTTTTGCAAAAAACACAGGTAGGTGGAGGGAAAGAAATTCATACAATTATATTTTTTATAACAGCCAAATAATCGTTGCTCTAACAAAAGGAAAATATATATGCGTCCAATTAATTGTAATATTAATTCTCTTTTTTAACTATTAATCAATAATGGAATCATAATTTTCTTTTACTTATTATACCCTCCAGTTAAAAATAAAAGAATACAAATCCTTTCTTTTATTTTCTGCCCTCCACTTTAAATCAGACTGTACACGTGAACTAATTATCAAGTAAAAAAGGCAGGAATGAATTTCAATCAAAAACCATAAATTCTTCTAATCAACATATTACAATCCCCATTTTTATTCAGTCCATACAACAACAGATAAGGAATAATTCCACCATTAAACCAAATCATGCCCTACCTATCCAGACAAAAATAATAATAATAATAATTGAAAAGCACCAATCAACTTCCAATAGAATCTCTAATCCCCCAGGTCCCTCAAATTCTTCCTCTTAATCCCGAAAAAAAAAAAACCCACCAGTTTAATCGACAATGGGTACTTCCACCACCCTATCAAAACTCTGGCAAAACAGCATACAAGAAATACCCCAAAAGGGAAACAAATGAGATTACCAGCGCAACGAGAGATGTAAAGCAATAACAACCACACAGGGTATAGTATAACCATCGCTGCCATTCATCCGATTCGTTAATCTCGTTCCACCACTGCAATCCCTTTCCAGCGATCGCATTCACCAATCCCACCGTCGCGTCGGCCTCAACAGCCCAACTTATCGCCCTAGCAGTCCGCATTTCTCCTGCTTCCTTATGAGGGCACAGGCCGCTGAAATCCTATGAAGGAAACGAGGGAAAAAGGCAGGAGCGAAAGGGCGAAGGGCTGCGTAGAGAATAAGGGAAGCAAAGAGGGCTACGTGGATCGAGATCGCTGGCACCGCCGGATTCTATGGCGGCGTTTGCCGCCTCATATGACAATGAAGGTGACAGTAAACATAAAGCAAGAATAATGTTTGCTTTCTAGAGCGGTTTGTTCCAAAGCTTCGTTACATTTTAACTTTAGATTAATTATTATTGAAAAAGGTATAATTAAAAATGTGAACAAATAATTTATAATAAAAAACGTAAAAAATCATAAATTGTTTTTTTTTTTTTTTTTTTTTTGGAAAATTAAAAAATCATATATTGTCTTAAGGCTTTCTAGGGCGGATTATATTTGTTTAGGGGGATTTACATGCAATATTATTTTATTTACATGTATCTAAAATAAAAAATTTTAATATTTCATGTCTAATACTTATAAATAATTTTAATATTAAAAATATTACTACTATATTTCATTCCTATCACTCATATCATCCTATAAATTTTAATATTTCATTTCTTACACTCATTTTTAATCTATAAGTGATAGGATGAAATATTAAAGTTTTAGATATTGGATATATAAACAGCATGATATAATGATATATATGTAAATCCCCTTTTTTTAATTAAGATTATTCATGATATTTTAAATATTATCAAAGATAAAACAATGCATTCTCAATTGGATTGTATTAGAGAGATTTATAAAATACAAGTAAATATTTGCATTCCAAAGACTAAAAATATGGCGTGTATAAAATGGTGCGGATCACTAACACAAAATATTATGATTGTATGTGATTGTCTTAACTTCAAAATTGTTATGATCGACAAAAAATAACGACTTGATTAGTCATAATTTTCTATGCATATTTGAAATGAAAAACTTGTAGAGTTAAATTTATGATCATATGAACTATGATTTCATTAAACTTATAATAGAATTGAATTTCTTAATTATATGATCCATTTGACTGTAAATACAATCCAATCGGAGTCCAAATCAACGTAGATAAAATATTTGAAGCATAATTTGAAACATCAATATATTAATTAGGATACCAAATAATATAACAGTCTTAGAGTCTAATTATGTGTTTAAACGAGGCAACCCCAACAACCCCAATAACCATCAAATCAAACATCCTAAGAGCTCTTAAATAATGAAATAATGGCTTATGGTCAAGTAAATCAATACAACAAGGTTTATGATGTCACAACTAGACCCGATATTGCACAAGTCGTACCATGTCCGATTGTGGCAAGATTTTCTCCAATATTTGGTTGGAGAAATGCTGAAACAAAACTTTCAATTTATTTACTACGCATGGTCACTATTAATTGCATCTCAACATGATTTTTCGATATATTATTCAAAACATATATAATATGAAATTTATTTACAACAATGCTGAGCAACAGAGAGCATAACAAAAAAAAACAAGCCTACAAAAATCAAAATTAACAAAAACATGCCTATATTACATATCATATCCTGCTATCCCAACTACTCAGCTCGCTCCTTACCCTTCCCCATACCTGAAAATAAAAGAAAAAGAAAGAATGAGCTAACACGGCTCACTGAGCTATCGCAGTCTAAAACAAAGATCAATAATTAAAACTAAAAGAACTGAGATTATTGTGCTGAATCATACATTGAAATTAAATACAATTAAATAAACACTAAAATGAATTGAATTATAAGCAAATACTTCATAACAGAATCCCACCTCGATAGCCCATTGGCTCTGGCATAACAACACTTAGGTAACAGAAAATCTAACAAGTATAACAGAATCCCAGGTCGATCCACTACAGGAAAACCTGTTATTACCGGCGGACGTAATCCGCCGGAAACAATGCACAATCCGACGGAACCGTTAGTTTCCGGCGCATGTTCCGGCGCAAATATCTCCGCCGGTTTATGGTGCGTCGATAATTTGTTTCCGACGTATAATTTGCGCCGGAAACATTTTCGGCGCCGTTTCCGACGCATTACCGGCGCATTACCCGGTTTGTTTGCCGACGTGAAGAATATGAGAATTCCGGCGCCCAATGCGCCGGTATTTACCGTCGTATAATGCGACGGTAATTAACGACGGATAGGTCGCCGGAGTTGCGCCATAGAAATTCAACGGTTATGTTACGACGCAATTCTTGCGCCGGTAATTACCGGCGGAATATCCGCCGGACTTGCGACGGCAGTGGCCGACGGATCATATTCGCCGGTACGTACAATACACTTCGTTGTATCGTCTTTTCCGACGGATTACCGGCGCATAATCCGCCGGAAACCTGTAGCATTGACAAAAAAAAAAATTGCCTTCCCAGCCAACAATCCCATTTCCACACCTGCAAACCTATCAATTCTAACACATACAAGTTCCACAACAGGTTCACAACAGTTCCACAACTTCACAATAATTTATAACAGTTTCACAACAGTATTAATATTAAAAATCAACTGATAACATCATATTAAAAGTAATTGTCCAATAACATAAGTTCACATAAAAATACAAGTTCATTTCAACTAAATTACACTACTCTGACTCCGTTGATTTCTAATATCCATAACCTATAAATAAGAGTAAAAAATTAATGGATTTATATATTTCTAATATCCATAACCTAAAATTATGTTACACTTATTAATGAATTGATTGCTCAAAGTCACAATCCCCTCACTAAGTCTACTAACCACTAAAGCAAAAAGATATGGAGTAATGCTGATTTCCATAATCCAACTTTACCTTCAACTCCCTCTCTAGTCTTATCAACAAGAAGAATATCATTAACCAAAAGCATGCAACAAGGTATATCCTAAAGCAAATGTCTAGTGATAACATCCATGACTAAAGCAAAAAGATATGGACTTAAGTTTACCTTCAACTCCCTCTCTAGTCTTATCAACAAGAAGAATACCATCAACAAAAAGCATGCACCAAGGTATATCCTATAGCAAATGTCTAGTGATAACATCCATGACTAAAGCAAAAAGATTTTTCAAATTTACCTTCAACTCCCTTTCTAGTCTTATCAAAAAAGAAGAATATCATTAACCAAAAGCATGCACCAAGGTATATCCTCTAGCAAATGTCTAGTGATAACATCCATGACTAAAGCAAAAAGATATGGACTTAAGCTTACCTTCAACTCCCTCTCTAGTCTTATCAACAAGAAGAAATATCATCAACAAAAAGCATGCACCAAGGTATATATCCTATAGCAAATGTCTAGTGATAACATCCATGACTAAAACAAAAAGATTTTTCAAATTTACCTTCAACTCCCTCTCTAATCTTATCAACAAGAAGAATATCATCAACAAAAAGCATGCACCAAGGTATGTCCTCTAGCAAATGTCTAGTGATAACATCCATGACTAAAGCAAAAAAGATAGCAAAAAAAAATGCAATACCGATTGAGAGAGGGAGATGCTCGGCGGCGCGCGACCAGGAGAGAGGGAGATGCTCGGCGAAGTCCGGTGACCGTCAGCGGCGAAGTTCGGTGACCGTCGGCGACGTCAATCCACGGCGAGCGACGAACGGCGACGGGCGAAGGAGGCGAGGTGAGAGAGAGTAGCGAAAAGAATGACGGCCCAGAGGGCTCCGATTCGCATTTTAGGGCTTTTAGCGGCGGAATTTCCGGCGGAACGTCCGCCGGTAATGTTACCGTCGGACAATGCGCCGGAACGTTTTCATTGAGTTTAAATAAGCCGGCGCACAATCCGCCGGTAACGTGCGCCGGAACGTTTCCGCCGTAATCTGCGCCGAAAATAATCCAGAGCCCTTTTCACCGGCGTAATTTCCGGCGCAATGGACGCCGGTAAATTTCCGGCGTCAGTTCCTCCGGAAATAACGTCGTAAACTTTACGTCGCATCATTCCGCCGGAACCTGCGCCGTCAATACCGGCGCAAAAATATCCGCCGGAAATTCCGACGGTAATCGCGTGTTTTCCCGTAGTGATCGTCAGTGGCACCGGCATAATTGAATCTCATCTCGGTCATCCACTAGCGCCAGCATAACATAATCACACCTCGTTTGCCCACGAGCGCCAGCGTAACAAAATTTCACATTGGTCGCCCACTAGCGCCTCAAAATTCAATTTCTTTTAAATCAACAGGCAAAAAAAAATTCAAAATATATTAAAAACGTTTGTAATCACAATCTCTATGATATTAGTCGTTAAAGTTTTACCAAAACAAAGTTATTGTTATTTTTCGGTAACCGAAATGCAAATTTGATTAAAAAAAATATAAAAAACAAAAAATTATTGAAATATGAAATAGGCAAAATGTAACCTATCTTTAGAGAAACACATTTTCCAACTAGGTCGACGAACAAAAATCACTCTACTGCCAAAACCTATATTACTTCATTCTATGTCCTCTCTTTCTTCTCAAAACGCTAAAAAACTTTCTCGGTTAACGGTAATGAAATGATAAAAGGACATTTAAAAACATTAAACATAATGACTTTAGATATTTTATAAATAATAATATAATAATAATAATATTCTAATGAATTTTTAGTATAAAATTTATAAAAATTCTTTTAGTGGTTTAAAAAATTATATAAAACTATTCATAAAATAACTTATCTTATTTAAAAAAAATTAGTGAAATCAATTTGCAAAATGGACATCTGACACTCCTAAAACCCCCACTTGTACCGTTAGGTGCCGATTTCTTAAAAAAGTTCACCATTGCCCAAAATCTATGAAAAAATTAGGAAAACTAAAACGCAACAATGGAGATATTATGAAAAAGATAGTTTATGATTTGGGATTATAACGACTTCTGAATAAATTCTTGACTGTTGCAGGTCAAAATACAATTTTTAAAAATTTGAGTTAAAACAGATAAAGGGTTCCAAATTTTGGCTTTATTTATGAGCTATAATACTCTAAAAAATATATCTCACTCTCTGCATAAGGAGAGGATTATGGGAAAGACCCTAGTTTGATATTCAAGAAAGCTCGAATGTTCTAAAAATCATAGAGGTACACCTCAACACCATTATCAGACACCTCCCAATCACTACTATCAGACTACCGCCCAACCTCTACAATTAAAACATTATTTGACCATCATTGTCAAACCACATCCTCGATCAAATTTGGTTGACCATTGTTGCCCTCTTATGATCCTTCAATTACCATCGCCCTGATTGCAGTTCTCCAACCATCATTAGTAGATAATGGTCTTACGAGCTTCATCAGTCATCTTTGATCCCCAGTCCATCATCGCCCGACTATGTTTCACTATCCTCGTCACATGACCATGATAATCCGAACGCAGCCACCTAAGAACAAACTCTTGATCACTATTGTCTTAATATAGTCCCCAACCACCTCAGGTTCTCACTCGATTGTAGCCCTCCGACTTCTTTCTCATTACTTTGGTTGATAATCGTTCCTCAATCATGGTCTCTCATGCACTATCGTCTGACTGCATTACTCTTATGAGATCCATTGTTTGAATTATTATTATTATTATTATTAATGATCATTCATTTTGAGTTATTTAGTAATTATGAGAAATTAAATGTTGAATGTAATACAAAATAATCAAGGTTTTGGGTCTAAGAAGTGAAAATTCATTTTTTTTATATTTTCCTCTACGGGCACCATAACATCAATTTGGGCAGCATTGCAACATCGAACTCTCAAGAAAAATAGGGAAAATTAAGTTAAATTAAGTTTTGGTCAAGTGCTTCAACACTAGGAAGCACCGCCACGACTTTAGGCCAAGACTATGGAAACTTTATAAGAATTTAGAAGATTCTCTATTAGCTGCGGTGCGGGGAATTCAGGCACCACAATGTTAGGCCGAGTTAATGCTTCTTAAATATTAAAAATATATAAACCCATTAGCCAAAACTCTTGCCCTTCAAGATATATTAATGTATATGCATTTTTGCATTTACTTTCAATGATCCGTGTGATTTACTGATTGAGAGTTCTAAGAAGATGGAGATTGCTTGAGAGTTATAAGAAGTCAGGGCAACTAATTCATATGATTCAATGGGAATTATAAAGAGTGCATTGATTCAGAGTTATAAGGGGCGACTAATTAAGAGCCATAAGTATAGGAGTAAAATACTCTTAAGATACACTTATTAAATATTTGAATACTTATACCGATACTGTTATGAATATTATACTGATATTGTGACTGATACTAATAATGTTTACTGTCATTAATACGATTTATTATTATTGATCATGATACTAATACTACTACTGCATTAGTACTGTTGACTGTTATTGTTATTGTGATTGATGATATAATGGATTGAGATGTGATGAGTCATAGAAGGATAAATTGATACATATAATCAATATATACATTGATGCATATATACTTTATATAATTTATAGCATATTATTTTCTTTTGTCTTGCATTGATTTTAGTTGTAAGATTTTAGTTACTTTTTAGGCTATGTGCTAATTACGAGGTTTTATATGTTTTCATGAAAAGGGTAATGATCATATGATATGAAGCTCCGAGCAGGATAAAAATATAATCATATTTCTTTCTGATTTTTGTTGATAAGTTATAGTTAAATGATTAAAGTTAAATATATATATAATTCTTCCAA
This sequence comes from Dendrobium officinale, assembly GCA_019514585.1. Classification (NCBI taxonomy): domain Eukaryota; kingdom Viridiplantae; phylum Streptophyta; class Magnoliopsida; order Asparagales; family Orchidaceae; genus Dendrobium; species Dendrobium officinale. The sequence continues at coordinate 1,712,340 of CM033697.1, forward strand.
TATAGATCATTAAGTGTGACACTTCCGACCACCGTTGCCATACTACGGTTCTTTCAACCTACATTGCTCGATAACTATAATCCTACCAACCATACGAACATGTCAACATTGATTATTCCAAATCCTACCATTTAATGCACTCTACATGATGTATATTTGTTACATCAAACTCGGACATTCCTCCCAAGGAAGGACCTCATCTGTAATCAACAGCAAACACTAGTGGATTCATTTAAACTAGGTGAGGCCCTAATTTTTTTTTTTCCTTTTTCAACAGTTTTCACATAAAAATTATGATGTCTCTTATGAATGATATACCCATCTCTTTATCTAATTGTGCGTTGGAGCTAAGATGTTAAAATTTATATTTCTTTATTGCCATGAATATTCAACGACACAACAATTAGATAAAGTTATTGTTTAACTACATGCATTTATTATTGGATGATAAATATCCTCTTATTATTAAAATTCATGTATGATCAGTTGATCACTGAGTTAATATTACACCTTATTCTATTTTTGTATTCATTAAAGAAAATTATTAGCTGCGGAATTCGGATATTATTTAGACTTCAATTATATGAATACATTAAAATTTTTTCACTTTTATACACTTATATACAAGAGAAAAAAAAAAAAATCGAGAACGAAAACTACTCCGCCGGTGACAATCTCTCCTCCGCCAATGCCAATATTCTTTCAGAGCAATACGTATTCGTCGATCCCAACATCTATCTGCCAAATTTTTTAGGTGGCGGGTTGGTAACCTAAGAAAATATATTATGCGAAGTTACTAGGTTGGACGATAGGCGTCAAAGTCTCCATTTTTTTATAAAATTGAGCACCTGACATTTGCCTTCTGCATATCAAAGGCATCACGAAAGAGTACGCTCCACTGCATTCCCCAGGTTAAAACGACCTCAACATTCCCTTCTCTCCACAAAAAAACCCCAGCTTTTCCCTTATCCTCATTTTCCGACTACCTTGCCGCCGGCATCGGCCAAATGTCGCTACTTCCGTCTCCATGCCTCAGCTTCACGGCCTATCGAGACTGGTGCTACAAACGCTCCTTCATATCCGCCGGACTCCGCCTCACCGTCCTCCACCTCCAGGCAGGTCAATCCACCCTCTGTTGCTGGACCCCTCGCCATCCCGACCCCCAAACTCGTCCCTCCCTTGTCCTCCTTCACGGCTTCGGTGCCAACGCAAACTGGCAATGGTCCTCCTACCTCCGGCCTCTCATCAACGCCGGCTTCGACCTCTACATCCCGGACCTTCTATTCTTCGGTGGATCCTACACAACCCGATCGGATCGCAGTGATACCTTCCAGGCCGAGTGCGTCATGGCGGCGATGGAGGCGATGGGGGTGAATCGGATCCGGGCGGTGGTTGGGGTTAGCTATGGAGGGTTTGTCGGGTATCGGATTGCGGCGATGTTTGAGGCGATGGTGGAGAGGGTGGTGTTGATCTCTGCCGGGGTGTGTTTGGAGGAGAAGGATTTGAGGGAAGGGATGTTTATGGTGGATGATCTGGAGGAGGCAGCGAGTATTTTGTTGCCGCAGACGCCGGAGAGGCTTCGGCAGCTTATTCGACTCTCGCATTGCCGGCCGCCGCCGGCTTTGCCGACGTGTTTTTTGTCGGACTTTATACATGTAAGTTATGCAAAGCCCTAAGTTATTCATATAAGTTTATTCTAGAATGTGAAATGCGTGGCGGAGTTTGATTGGGTTGGGGAGTCTACGATTGGCCCATTTGAGGCACATGACTTGATAAATATTTAGCTGCTTAGTCATAGTTGCACTTATTTTTAAACATATGTTATTCAGGTAAAATACAGATGGTCGAATAGGTCATAAGACCTATCCATATTTCTACAGATATTCCATTTCCACTCGGTTGGCCCAGGCGAATTTGTTAATTACTGCGTGGGATTCAAATTTGTATGAGCAACACCCTGTTCTTCGCGCAAGATCTTTAGAGACTCTATAAACAAAATAGGTGGACAACAAGAGAGAGAGAGAGAGAACGTAGAGATTCAGACATGGGAAGCTCTATAAATAGGAAGATCCTGTCACCTTTTATTTGTGAAATATGCTACACACATGATGTAGGGATCTGCAAGATGAACAAAGCAAATAGAAGATTTGATAGAACAGTAACTCTCAGGTTACTGCGAGTAGTATTAACTAGAAAATTAGTGAAAACAAAAGCTGCCCCTTCCTCATGTATTTCCTGCCTAAGTAGTTTCTTCCTTCACCGCCTAATACCAAAGTAGAAACAAAGTAGCAAAGGCATAATAATTACTAAAACACTAATAATAGCAGTAGTAGTGGAGTATTCCTAACAAAATACTTAGAGAGCATGTGTATAGAATGTTCCGCAGGTCAGCTAGCTTAATATGCTCCTCTTCATTCATCCCCAGCATGAGAAAGACTATTGTCTCCTGAATCAACACTAACCCCGCCGTCATTAGGTGGCTCACACGGATATATGTCAGCAACATTGGAGGTATGCGAAGTGGTCAACTCCCTCGGTAAATCAATAACATAAACATTGTTATTGATTTGGTGTAGCACAGTGAATGACCAAAATTTTCGACGACTAAGTCTAGAATAAGCTCCTGGGGGTAGACGTTCTTTGCGCAGCCGCACTAAAACCAGATTGCCTGTGTTGTAAACTTTCTCCCTTCGATGTGCGTCAGCTTGCTGTTTGTACTTTTCATTAGTTTGTTGAAGCTTTAAACGGACATTAGACAACATATATGTGAATTGCTCGGCCAAGTTGAATGTCACCTTGTTGGTATATTTTGGAAGCACTGCAATATCAACAATAGTATTGGGTAACTTAGTGTAGACAATACTAAAAGGGCACGTACTCGTCGATTGATTGGGCATTGAATTGAAGGCAAACTCGGCATGTCCCAGCACATCATCCCAAAGCTTCGGCTTTTCCTGAACCAAACAACGGAGTAAGTTTCCTAGTGTCCGATTCACAACTTATGTTTGGCCGTCAATTTGTGGATGATAAGATGAATTGAGTTGAAGCAGTGTGTTCAGTCTTTTACTCTTTTCCATAGCTACCGTCAAAAATGACTTTTAAATTTAATGTCACGATGAGGTTAACGATCGGGCCACGCCATGCAATCTTATGATCTCCTTGAAGAATAATTTAGCGACGTTCAAGGCGTCAAAAATCTTCTTACAGGCTATAAAATGCACCATTTTAGAGAAGCGATCTACTACCACCATGATCGAGTTGTTGCCACGAGGTGTGCGGGGCAGTCTCAACACAAAGTCTAAACTTAGATACCTCCTTATAAAATCCGGCACATGTAATGGTAAATAAAGCCCAATATTTTGTCCGCTACCTTTATAGCTTTGGCATATAGAACATTGTTCCACAAACTGTGCTACATCCTTTCGTAAGTGCGACCAAAAAAATCTGTCCTATAGCTGTGAAATGGTGTTATCTCGGCCGATATGAGCTGCTAACCCGCCTCCGTGCACTTTTTTTATAATGAGTTACCGCCAGGATGATTTATGAATGCAAAGTATGTTGCCCTTAAACAGAAACCCATGTCTGATGGAGGAATCCTCTGAATTCTCTTTGCTGATGCACTTGTGCCATACTTCATTAAAATCCTTATCATATGGATATAATTCCCTTAAGCAATCCAGCCCCATGAACTCGGTTTGCAGCTGTGTGAGCAAAACGGCTCATCGGCTTAAAGCATCTGTCACTCTATTTTGTGCCCCGCTTTTATGCTTTATAACAAAAGTAAATTTTTGAAAGAACATGATCCATCGCGTGCATGCGGTTGATATTTTTTTTAGTGTTGATATACTGTAGTGCCTTATGGTCGCTGCACATGACAAAATCTTGTTGCAGTAGATAATGTTCCCACTATTTCAATGCTGTAACGGCTGCATATAACTCCTATTCATAGACTGTTCATTTCTGCCTTATTGTACTTAACTTTTCGCTAAAAAACTCAATCGGCTTATTTTCTTGAGCTAACACCACACCAATCCCTACTGACGAAGCATCAATTTCCACAAAAAAGGCTCATTGAAGTTCGACAATGCTAAAACTGGCGCTGTTGTTAATGCATATTTGATGCTCTCAAAGCTCCTTTGTTGATCAGTTTCCCAACTGATTTTTCTTCAAAACATCAGTTATGGGTGCCATCAGGATGCTAAAGCCCTTGATGAATCTTCTATAAAAATTCACTAACCCATGGAAACTACGAATATCCTTAAATGATTTTGGTGTCGGTCACCCTTGAATAGATCAATCTTAGCGGGTTCAGTACTGATTCCATTTGTTGAAATCTTGAAACCCAAGAATGAAACAATTGGCGTGGCAAATTCACATTTTGATATATTAAGATACAATTGGTTACTCCTCAAGGTATCAAAAATACCTTTTAGATGCTCCAAGTGACTATCAAGGGATGAACTATAACCAATATGTCATTGAAATAAACGACACAACATCTATTGAGAAAGGGCTTTAAAATTTCGTTCATTAAGCACATAAAAGTCGACGGGGCGTTACACAAGCCAAAAGGCATTACCTTCCACTCGTAGAGGCCTTCTCTTGTTTTGAAAGTAGTCTTCCATTCGTCAGCAGGTCTGATTCTTATTTGGTGGTAACCACTACGAAGGTCCAGCTTGGAGAATATTTTTTATCCGACCAACCTTTCCATCATTTCTGCCATCCTGGGCCTGGGAAACCTAAACTTAACAGTAATCTTGTTAATTGATATACTATCCATGCACATTCGCCAGCTCCCATCTTTTTTTGGCACTAACAAAATCGAGACTGCACATGGGTTTAAATTATGTTGAATTAGTTATTTTTTTGACATTTCATCCACAATCTGTTGCAAAATTTTATTTTAATTGGGAGTCAGCTTGTAGTGAGGAAGATTTGGTAAGGTGGCACCTGGTATAAAATCGATTTGGTGCTGAATAGTGGTAGGAAACACTTGAAGATTTCAAGTAAATCCTATCAATGTAGATGAAAAACATCAAAATGCTCCACAAATCCCGTTAAAAATCAACAAAACGGTAATTTTTATTGAATAAATCAAACTAATGGAAGAAATAAAGCAAGATACAATTGATCCTCTATTCGAGAGGAGGATCTAGTTCTCCCAAATCTCTAGACGCCGCTAGAGCCTAAAAAAAATAAACCTAAGAGATCTCAAATTTTAGTCAAATTCAAGATGAAAACATAATTATAGCATTAGCCACTAATTAAAGCAATAGGAGAAATACAAAATTCCTAAACTGCCCCTAATTCAAATTTCCCTCCTAAACACACATTAAATTAATTGCTTGGGACCACAAGGGCATCCACCCTTCTCCCTTGGTTCCACCCCCCCTAGTCCGACGGCTGTAGACGTGAACCAATCCAGGTTGGACTAGGGCGACTGGGGCTTGCGGCTATCCGTGATCGGGAGAGATAAGAGGGGGGGGGGGATGTTAGAGGCATGAGTGCAGAGTTGTCCTCTTCTGTCGCGTGGTAGAGAGCTCCAAAAAAAAAAAAACTTAGAACCAACCCATTTCTTTTTCTCTTGCTTTACCTAAATGTCAGAGAAAATAGCTGTGGGAACTTGAAATGCACTTTAGGAGAGAGAGATTTTTTGCCTTTTTATGAGGAATGAGCTATTATTATATGAATATTAGAGGTTCATTATCGCTGTATGTTATAACTCTTTGCCCTTTTCCCATTAAGAGGAATCAAAACTAACAATTTGATAGAGATTTTTCTTGATTTAAAGAGTTATAAAAAGATAGGATTAAAAATGATTTGTATTTAAGCTCAATTTAAAGAATACATTTGAATGGCATCTCATTTTTATTATGTATTTGTTAATTCTTTTATTATTATTATTATTATTATTTTGTTTAAATTTAATTTATTAGGCTTATTTAATTTTAAATTAATCAAGTGGATATAAATTTAATTATATATATTATATTTTATTGTAAACATAATTTATTATATTTGTTTAATTTTAAAATAATTATAAAAGATATATGAATATTTTATTTCCTCTTTTTTTAATTTAAACAATAGTAAAAAGAATAATGATAATAGTCGCACTTTTCTTTCTTCTCGACACGTGTCAAACAACACCCAATTCGAGCACGAAGTGCTCGTTTGAAAGATCTCGACGATCCGGACGCACTCGCGTGATCAATTTCGTAAAATGAGAACCCAATCCAAAATTATTGCGCACGGAATGAAGATGCATAATAAAGGCTCAAATGCACATAAATTACAAATCAAATCGTTGTCGGCCCGCCGCACACATTTTAAAACAAAAAGAAAGGACAACATGCGATCAAAAAGAGTAAATCCTAAGGCCGACGACAAACCGATGTAAAATACGTAACTTGACCCTTTACCAGACGCAACGGTGCAACGCGCATACAAGTGTATCAACATACAAAATGTAAGTGAAAAGACCGTGCAAGCGACCGATGCCAAAAAGGAGGTCTACAATGTGGTTCATTTTTTTAATTTTGCCTTGCCTCTAATAAACTATAAAGCGTAGGTCGTTGTTGATATAGAAGTTGTCAAATCTAATGATTATTGTCATGTCTTATCCAAACTGTTTGGTGATGATTTTATGAATACTCCTTTTTGTTTCTTTTCTTGAATTATCAAGATGATTCAAAAATGAGAACTGCTAAAGATATTCTTAATTTGCAGGATTCAATGATTTTGGTTGGCTGTAACCAATAAGTAGGGAGTTCATTAACTTCTGCTGAAACCTTGCTCATAAGTGCAGGTCATCTTTAAATCATTGTGGAAAGGATATGCATGAAGACGGTGATAATGATTTATAATTCTTCCTAAAAAATGTTAGATGAACCATAAGTTTAAATAATTTTTTATTTCTGAGATGCACAACTATGCCTAGTTCTATAGTGACATCTAAAGTGCAAGTGACATTTTTGGTAAAATGAAAAGTAGGTGGGAAAGGAGTGATAATTTGAAGCCGAACAAAAAATTGCCACCCTAAAGTTACAAAATGTGCAGATAACGTTTTTATCTGAGCAAGAGTGACGTGGTAGAGAATTTAAACTTAAACATCCTTGTTCATGAAACCTCGTATGAGCAGCATTTTAAGAAATTGCAATCTAATTCGCACTATGGAATAAGAGAAGATTTATGATAGATAGTAATAACATTAATTATAATAATAGATGTATTACTAACAAAAATATTAAGTATAAAAAAATAAATACTAATGTATTAGTTAATTATTATAATGGAATTTTTTTTATATCTATCCATAATTATTTTTTCCCCAAAAACAGATTATATTCCATTAAAAAGGGACATACAACAAAAAAGAAGCCAAATAAATAAAAATACAAAGCCGAAAATACCACATTAATCGACAAAATGCAAAGTAAACTGGAAAGGAAAAATAGTCCAAAGTGTCGGACTCAAGATTGCCACCCGGTTGCCATGCTAGGACCATCCATTGGAGGAAAAATATACATCAGCGAGAAGACCTAAATAGGAAAGTAATGTGAATCAATGTAGGAATTGCGATTGGAAATTAAAATGAGAATTATTCAAAGCGTTGTCAAAACAAATTTTATTACCAATAAAATGAAGGATTAATTCGTTCTAGGTAATTGACTTGCTTAGGCGAAGATTTGCTTTGAGATAACCAAACAATTCATAGCACTTCCAAAACAAAAAGATATACTTAATTGCTCATAACAAAATCCCACAATTAATAATAAAGAAGTTCACCTTGAGTACCCTCTCTTTCTCTCTCGTTCACTCTTGGGCTTTAGCGGAGAAGAAAGAACCATGCGAGGATGAGGAGCACCACTACGATGAAGGCGACGAAAGACTTTGTTACCGGAGAGGTATTCACCGGAGAAGGTGGTGGTGGATGGCGTCCAATGATCGTCCAAGTGTAACCACGAAATTGTCGGTCGAAAATACTTGCGAGGATCGGGATGACTCGCTCCAAGTACTCTTCAATTGTGGCGTCGTCTTCAAATCCTACGTCGAAGCAAGGAGAGCGTAGGATATCAATGCTCCCGTCGGCGTGGAATATTAATCCCCACTCAAGCTCCGGATCCGCCATTCAACATCGAGGAAGGGTGGGGAGATGACAAGGGAAAGTTGGTTGGGCCGTGAGCTAGAGAAGAACAAGAGGAAAAATCTGAATTTGAATTTCAGATTTTTCTTAGGTTGGAGGGAGAGATTAATGGCTATGAAAACCTCCCAAAATTTGAATTAGGAGGGGCGGGTATTAGGGGAGAATTAAGAGGGGAATTAGTGGTTGCTTATGTGGCAAGTAAAGAGAGAAAGGCTAGGTGGAAGGGGGCCGGCCAAGCAAGGAGAAAGAGAGGGGGATTTGATTAATTTGTGGACCCCATGGATTTAATTAAAATCTGAAGTTTTAATTTCAGGTTTTAATTGATTAGGGAAGTTTCAAATAGGGAGGGAGGGAAAATTCGAATTTAAATTCAGGTAATTAATCCTAATCAATTGCTTACTAATTTGAGGAGCCAAATTAGGAAGGCATTAACTAGAATTTGATGGCTGAATTCAAACCCAAGCAAGGAGATCGGCGGGATTCACCAGGGGAAAAATTGGTCGGGGCTGAGGGAAGAGGCGGGCTGGCTGGACCGCTGGGGGGGGGGGTTCGATCGGTGGCAAGGGGAGGGGCTGGGGGCTCTCGGTCGGCGGGATCCTGGGGAAATTTGAGAGGGCAGCTGCGGGGAGGTGGAGAACGGTCCAGGGGAGGGCGGATGGCTGGAAATCTAGTGGAGGAGGGAGGAAACAATGAATCCGATTGAATAAAAACCAAGAGCTCACCGAGGTGGGCTATTGGGTACTTCGGGTGGAGCCTCTCCTAGGCCTCCATTCTTTCTCTCAAGCTCTCAAGCAAGAAAAGAAGAACAAAAATCTCAGAATTTTATTAATCAAACATTAACCTCATACAATAAGAGGAGACCCCTTTATAAAGGTCTCAAAGTATGAAAAGAAAAAAGACTCACATGCCCCTTGGGCTACAACAAACACTACGCCTTCATAAGGGCGAAATCGTCACTAGTACATGAAATAAAAGATGCATAAAATAAAATAACATAAAAGACATGACAACATCAAAAATATAAACTCCCGATCGTAGCCGTCGATCTACGATTCCTTCGCCGATAAACCTGCCTAAAATGTCTGTCGATGACCTCATCATTCTCCCCAGGTGGGAGAAAACTCGACCCCGTCGAGTGAGTAGCTCTGGAACTCTCGTACAACTCCAAAAGATCTGGGTCTAGGATCTGTAACTCCTCTCGATCCATCTAAGTGTCCTCCGTCGGTGGTGTCCCTTTCCAGTGTACTAGGTACCTTCGTCGTCCTCCTTCCTTCGTGGAAATGATCTCATCATCCAGTATGGTTTCTATTTTCTCCGCATTAGGTAAATGGGGCAATTTAGGAAGTGGAGATGGGCTAGGGATCTCACCAGGTGGGTTCACACAAGGATCATTTGTAAGTGGATTGTGGGGGTTAAACTCCGGTCCCTCGAAGGCTACTAAATCTTCTATATTAAAAGTAGGATTGATGTTAAAACCTTCAGGGAGGTCCAGCACGTAAGCGTTACTATTTATCTTAGAAATGATTTTGAATGGTCCGGCGCTTCTCGCATGCAATTTCTTCGCGGATCCGGGAGGAAAACGCTCCGAACGGATTTGCACCATCACAAAGTCTCCGACCTCGAATTCTTTAAACCTTTTCTTTTGATCAGCAATTAATTTGTAATTGGCGTTGCTTTGTTCAATTTTCATTTTAATTTCTTTATGCAATTCCTGTATGTGGGAATTGGGATGCAAATGCAGATGCTGACTCAGACACTCTAAATCTAGGACTCATGGGAAGCAAGTCTGTGGGTTGTCGGGGTAGGTATCCATACACGATTTCAGCAGGGCTCAGGCCAGTGGTTCTATTAACGGAGTTGTTGTAAGAAAATTCAGCAATAGGAAGCTTGGAATCCCAATCTCGTATATTCTCCCCTACCAAAGTCCTTAGAAGATTTCCTAAACTTCTATTAACCACTTATGTTTGTCCATCAGTTTGGGGGTGGAAGGCTATGGAGAACTGGAGTTTTGTGCCCATTTTGTGTCATAAGGTTTTCCAAAAGTAGCTAGTAAACTTGACATCCCTATCGGAAACGATGGTCTTGGGTAATCCATGTAGTCTAACAACCTCATCAAAATAGAGTTTAGCAATGCGGGAGGCATCAAAAGTCTTAGTGCAAGGGAGGAAATGGGCCATCTTAGAAAAACGATCGTCAACTACACAAATCGAGTCATGCTTTCTTACAGTCTTTGGTAATCCCAGAACAAAATCCATACTCACGTCCTGCCATGGACAATTAGGTACGGGTAGGGGTGTGTAGAGTCCCGTGTTCTGTTTGCGTTGCTTAGCGAGCTGGCAGGTGTGGCATCTCCTAAGAAGTCGACTAACGTCACGCTTTAAGCTAGGCCAAAAGAATCGGTTTTCTAAAGCAGCTATGGTCTTGGCTTGTCCGAAATGACCTGCTAACCCTCCTGCATGTAATTCCCAAACAAGGAATTCTCGTAGTGACGTTTTGGGAATGCAGAGTTTTTGTGATTTAAATAGATATCCGTCTTCCAACATGAAATCTCCAACAACTCGTTCATCCCCAGTGGTAAGCGCAGAATAGGTTTCTCTAAAATCGGGGCATTCTGGGTAGTCTTCTTTGAGTCGATCGAAACCTATCACTTCAGTACTCATTTCTCTAGTAATCATCACTAGACGGCTTAAGGCATCAGCAGCCTTATTTTCAGATCCTGCTTTGTGTCTAATGGTGTACGTGTACTCTTGCAGGAATTCAACCCAACGGCCATGCCGAGCATTGAGTTTCTTTTGAGAATTAATGTATCGCAAGACTTTATGATCCGAAAAGATAACGAATTCTTGAGGTAGTAGGTAGTGTCGCCAATACCTAAGGGACTGAATGATGGCATAAAATTCCTTGTCATAGGTGGAGTACCGTTGCCTGGTGTCATTCAATTTCTCGCTAAAGTAAGCTACTGGGTGTCCCTCTTGGGAGAGGACTCCACCTATACCAATTCCAGACGCATCACAAGTCACTTCAAAAACTTTGGAAAAATCAGGTAACCTCATCACAGGGGCTTCCATCATTCGCTTTTTAATATCCTAAAAAGCCCTGGTTGCAGCTGTGGTCCAAAGAAACTCTCCTTTCTTGAGGCAGTCCGTTATTGGCGCTACTATGGTGCTAAAGTTTCGAATAAAGCTCCGATAAAATGTGGCAAATCCGTGAAAACTTCTAACGTCTCGAATATTTTTGGGTTCGGGCCACTCATTGATTGCTCGCACCTTTTCAGGGTCCGCAGATATACCTTAGGAGGATATAATAAAACCCAGAAAAATGACCTGATCGGTTAAAAACGTGCACTTTTTGGGGTTGGCAAACATTTGTTCTCTCCTTAATGTTTCACAGACTTGTCTTAAGTGGTCCAGATGTTGATTTTCCGAGTTACTGTAAATCAAAATATCATCAAAATACACAACTACGAATTTTCCTAGGAAAGGCTTGAGGATTTGGGCCATCACTCTCATGAATGTGCTTGGAGCATTGCTTAAGTCAAAGGGCATCACAGTCCACTCGTACAATCCATCTTTAGTTTTGAACGCGGTCTTCCATTCATCCCCCGGACGTATCCTAATTTGGTGGTAGCCACTCTTAAGATCGATCTTAGAAAATAGTGTGGCTCCGGTCATCATGTCCAACATGTCATCTAATCGAGGGATTGGGAAACGGTACTTGACGGTGATTTTGTTGATAACACGGCTATCAACGCACATTCTCCACGTCCCATCCTTCTTAGGGGTAAGAAGGGAAGGAACCGCACACGGACTAAGGCTCTCCTTAATGAACCCTCGTTGTAACAATTCATCCACTTGTCTCTTGAGCTCCTCATGTTCAGTAGGGTTCATTCGGTAATGGGGTAGGTTTGGTAAAGACGCTCCGGGCACTAGGTCTATGACATGTTGAATGTCCCTTAGAGGTGACAGTTGGTTTGACAAATCTTCAGGAAAGACATCAGAAAAAGTCTCCAACAGTGGTTTTACTTCTTCAGGGATCGGTTCTTCTTGATCTACACTTATTTCCCGGGCTACTAGCGCGTAAAGAGGGGCTCCCGACTCCAGTTCCATACCTAGGTCCTTAGCAGTTATCAAGTTCAAGCCCGTGTTGGGTTTCAGAGAGTTGGGCTTAACTTCTTCCTTTGTAGACTTAGGTTGAGTGGGTAACAACTTAATCTTCTTGCCCTCGTGTTCAAACACACAGGTGTTTGATCGTCCATAAATGTGTACATCGTTGTCGAACAACCAAGGGCGGCCAAGGATGATTTGAACCACATCCATCGTCAAAACATCGCACCAGATTTTCCTTTGTATCCAACAAACTCAATAGGAACAAGACTCCTATCCTTTACCTCCAAGGTGGTTGAGTTGATCCAAGCAACTTTGTAGGGGTTTGGGTGAGGTGTGGTCCTCAATTGAAGCTTCGAGATCATAGCATAAGACACGGCGTTAATACAACTTCCACTGTCAATTATGACCTTACAATTCTTGTCTCCTATTTTAGTGAAAGTGTAGAAGATCGAGGTCCTTCGCCAGTCGTCGCTAGGTTTAGGTTGAAAAAAGGCACACCTAACACTTGCAGATCCAAGCGGTTCATCTTTTGGAGGCAGTGAACAACAGCAGTATCTTCCTCGTCGAAAAACTCCTCATCGTCGTCCATATGGTGGACCAAGTCAGTTTCAGGTTCATCTTCTTTCTCCGTCACTTCCTCAATTATTGTGACCTTAAACGGGATGGAGCACTGAGAAGCAATGTGCCCGTACCCATGGCATCTAAAACACTTAGTGCCGGCAGTGATTTTGAGAGTCTCTCGGTCGGGTGTTTTCCCCTTATAGTCGGATCGAGGTTGGGCTTGACTAGGAGTATGCCGACTACCTGAGGGTCCAGTTGGTTTGTTGTAAGGTTGGCTAGAGGAAGACTTGAAGGGATTAGGTCTAGAGTCTTGGGTCCTAGAGTTCCAGATCTAGCACAAGACTACAGACAGCTTCATACGTGTTCACTCCTCTAGCAAAGAGTTCATTTCTAAGATCTTCTCTTAATCCAGCTCTGAACATTGATAGGAGTTGTGTAGGAGTGGTGGTTTCCTCCCCGTTACAACGAATTAAGAAATCATCAAAAGATGAAATGTATTCCTTAACGGGTTTGCCTCCTTGGGTTAGCCTATTCCAACGATCTAAGAGTCTAGGGTAGTAGGAGGGAGGAAGGTATTTCCTTTTCAGTTCTTGCTTCATCGCTCCCCAGTCAGCTATGGGGTATTCTCCTCGAGTCTCTCTCATGTGTTCAACGTTAGTCCAGTATTGGTTGGCTCTCCCGTCAACTTCATCTCAGCAAATCTAACTTTCTTCTCTTCCGAAATGTTGTACCATTTGAAGTAACTGTCCATCCCTTTAATCCAATCAAGGAAAACCTGGGGTTCCAACGTTCCGTCAAAAGTCGGGGCATCTATCTTAATGCTCTTAAATAGCTGGGTATCATTGTCCCTCCAGGGCGCGTCACGTCCTACCGGTTCTTGATGGGGTCGATGGTTGGGTCGGTAGTAATCCCTAGGAGGTCCGTACTCAGTTCGGGCATCTTCGCCATATGGTGATTGAGGTCTAGATGGCGTGTAGATAGCCGGGTGTCCCATTCGTTCAATATTGTCTAGTCTTTCTCCTGTATGACGTTTAAGGTCCGCAACACTCGTTTGGGTGTCTCTAATTTGTTGCGACATTGAGCCCAACTGGCTCACAATCATGTCTAAGGTTGCTTGCATATGAGTGGGATCCATGGTTGGGTTCTAAGGATCACTAGGAAGGTTTCTAAGTTCAAGGGAAGCAGCTAGACCCCCTAAAATGCTTGCTGAAATTGTGATTACAGCAGCTGGAAAGTCGAGGGCAGCAAGCACACACGAGGTGGGAAGTCACCTAAGAGAGTGTTAGACCGGTCCACTGGACCGGTCCAGCCGGTCCAGGCGGGACCGGTTCGGGGGCAGAAATCGCGAAACAGGCGGATCTGGCGGAAGAATGAGCGGCCCGTCCGCCCCCGTAGAGCCATTTAGGAAGTTTTTTTTGAGCGTTTTGAGAGGGAAATTTGAACGTAGGGACTGTTTAGGGAATTCCTTTTGATTTGTATGCATTAAATAGTAGATTTTCCTAGGGTTTGAGCATCTTGAATTTGGCTGAAATTTGAGATCTCGTAGATTTAGGTTTCTTTGGGCTCTAGCGGCGTCTAGAGATTTGGGAGAGATCGATCCTCCTCTCGAATTGAGGATCAATTGTATCTTGCTCTTTTATTCATCGTTTAAGTGGAATACAAGTCTTTTCTTGAGTTTTCTCTCGTATTTTCCCGAACAAGTGCTGTTTTCCTGCTGTAAACAGCAGAAATCTGCTGTTTTCCTGCTGTGGACAGCCATTTGGCTGCTGTTGGTGCGCCAATTTTGGATAGGTTGCTTGTGAATACAAGCACTTCCTATCAAATTGGTATCAGAGCGTCGATTTGGGACCACCGGCGGCTGAAATTCTGAAATTTCAGCAAGTTTATCATTTCCAGAAGTAATATTTTTGAGATCCATTGGGAAGAAAGATGGCCGGAAAGAAGGTTGACATCTTGGAAGGCGAAGTCGGCCAATTGAAAGCCGATTTGGAGGAAAGATTCTTCAACCTTCAAAATCAAATCACCTCCAACAATGAAAGGTTGGAGGGGAAGTTCACCGCAATGGAGGAAATGTTGAAGAAACTACTTGAGATGAAGACCAATCCGGCGACATCGGAAGTAAGAGAGATCGCCGACGGCCATGGCATGGTAGGAAATCCGAGCCCCTTGCGGGGGAGGAGAAATGTGGAGGTGGAGATCCTAGAGGAAGAGAACGACATGCCTCCTTTAGACCCCCTTTCGAGGGAAGAGATGAGCATGGGATATGACAGAAGGGGGGCTGATTTTGGTGGGAGAAGAGAGGGATCGCATTGCCGAGGTGCTGAATTCGAAAGAATTCAGCGTCGAGGGGGGGATTTTGAAGGAAGAAGGGAGGAACGTCATCGTCGAGGTGCTGAATTTGAAGGTATTCAGCGTCGAGGTGATGAGGTTGATTGGAGGAGAGGTGAGTATGAAGAGGGGTTAGAGTATATTCGTCAGAGGGACGATCGGGACAATTGGGGAACGCCTCCTCTGAGGGGAATGGGAGGCTATGGAGGATACCGGGGAGATCGGAAGGTGAGAAAATTGAAGATGCCAATTTTTGAAAGGGAGGATGCCTATGGGTGGATCTACAAAGTGGAGAGGTACTTTGCTGTTAACGGATTGACAGAGGAGGAGAAGTTGTCGGCAGCGGGTTTGTGTCTGGAAGGGAAGGCACTCTCTTGGTACCAGTGGAGAGATCAGAGGAGACCTATCAGGAGCTGGGGAGAATTCAAGGACAGTTTGTTAGAGCGTTTCCAAACCGATCGGGGAGGAGACTTCTACGAGCAGTTCTTTGCTCTGGTTCAGGAGGGGTCTGTGGCAGACTATCGAGAGAGGTTTGAGCATCTAGCCAGCAGAGTGGAGCGCTTGTCTGAAACGGTGCTGGAGGGCAACTTTATGAAGGGGTTAAAGGCCGAGGTGCGAGCAGCAGCGGTGAAGGTCCTGATGCCCAGGGACCTAGGGGAGGCCATGAAACTTGCACAGTTGGTCGAAAATCAAAAGAATCTGGAAAAGGGAGCGAGGAGTAGTAGCAGTTCAGGAGGCACTTATAGGTGGACAACTACCCACCTATCCACCAAGGGAGCTTCCACAGGAGGGATGAAAGAAGTTCCAAGGGAAAAAGCAACAGGAGGAGGAAATGGGGGACAGTTTAAGAGGCTCACTGACAAAGAAATGCAAGAGAAGAGAACAAAAGGGTTGTGTTTCCGATGTGATGAGAAATACATGCCAGGGCACAAGTGCAAGGATCGAACTCTTCAAGTTCTCCTCGTTTGTGAAGACGAGGAAGACGAAGAGGTTGGGGGAAGCGATTCAGAGAGGGAGGAGGAAAAGATGCATCTGGATGTAGCAGAAGTCTCTCTCAACTCTGTAGTGGGATTCACTCCGAGTCACACTATGAAGGTGAAGGGAGAGATAGCTGACCATGGGGTTGTGGTGTTGATTGATAGTGGGGCAACCCACAATTTCATTTCCACCCAAATTGTGGAGTTGTTGGGGATGAAGTTAGTGGATACTGGAGGCTATGGGGTGATGATGGGCACTGGGAAGGTAGAAATGGGAAGAGGAATCTGCAAAGGAGTGGTGCTGAAGATTCAAGGCATACAGGTGAAGGAATACTTCCTTCCCCTGGAACTGGGGAGTACGGATGTCATCCTAGGGATGAAGTGGTTACAGACGTTGGGGGAAACCAAAATCAATTGGGGCACACTGCGGATGGAGTTGGTGAAGGGTGGAAGGAAAACAGTGATTCAAGGGGATGCAGGGCTGACCAAAGCAGGGGTTTCTCTGAAATCCCTAATCAAGACAATCCAGGAGGAAGGGGAAGGCTATTTGGTGGAATTACACAGCTTAGAGGGAGCGAGTGGGGAGGAAGGGGGAGACATACCCCTCTCTGTGCAGCCCTTGATCCAGGAGTTCGAGGAGGTTTTTCAACCCCCTCTAGGGTTGCCACCACCCAGAGAGCAGGAGCACGCCATCATATTAAGGGAGGGAGTGTCGTCGGTCAGCGTGTGGCCTTACCGTTACCCTCAGTTTCAAAAGGATGAAATAGAAAAGTTGATCAGAGAAATGCTGGAAGCAGGGATCATCAGGCCCAGCACCAGCCCATTCTCTAGTCCTGTTCTATTGGTAAAGAAGAAGGATGGCAGTTGGAGGTTTTGTGTAGATTACCGCGCACTCAACAAGGAAACGGTGCCTGATAAGTTTCCCATACCAGTGATTGACGAATTGTTGGATGAATTGAGTGGAACGGTGATTTTTAGCAAGATCGACCTAAAATCTGGATACCATCAGATTCGAATGAAGAAAGAAGATGTACCCAAGACCGCCTTTAGAAATTGAAGATGCCCGTTTTCGAGGGGGAAGACGGCCATGGCTGGATCTACAAGGTGGAGCGTTACTTTGCGGTCAATGGGTTGACAGAGGATGAGAAGCTGACGACGGCAGGATTGTGTCTGGAAGGAAAGGCCTTGGCATGGTATCAGTGGCGTGACAGGAGGGAACCTATCAGGAACTGGAGGGAATTCAAAAACTGCATAATAGAACGTTTCCAAACCGACCGGGGAGGAGATTTCTATGAGCAGTTCTTTGCTCTGATGCAGGAGGGATCAGTAGAAGACTACCGTGATCGGTTCGAGCACCTGGCTAGTAGGGTGGAGCGATTATCAGATAGTGTATTGGAGGGGAATTTCATGAAGGGGTTGAAGGCAGAGATCCGAGCGGCAGTTAAAGTTCTGATGCCTAGTGACTTGGAGGAGACAATGAAGTTGGCACAGCTGGTAGAAAATCAGAATAACCTAGAGAAGGGAGCTAGGAGCAGCAGCTCAGGAGGCTCTTACAAGACTACGACCACTCTTTTAGCAAAAAAGGGGCCTGCATCAGTCAACAATAATGAGATCACCAGGGAGAAGCCAATAGGAGGAGGGAGTGGGGATAACTTCAAGAAGCTCACTGAGACAGAATTACAGGAGAAGAGAGCAAAAGGACTTTGTTTCAGATGTGATGAGAGGTATTCGCCGGGGCACAGGTGTAAGGACCGAACTCTTCAAGTTCTTACTGTTTGTGATGAAGAAGGAATGAAGGGTGTCGTCTTTCCACCTTGCGGACAAGGTGGATCTTTGGGAGGGGAGTATTGTTAGACCGGTCCACTGGACCGGTCCAGCCGGTCCAGGCGGGACCGGTTCGGGGGCAGAAATCGCGAAACAGGCGGATCTGGCGGACGAATGGGCGGCCCGTCCGCCCCCGTAGAGCCATTTAGGAAGTTTTTTTTGAGCGTTTTGAGAGGGAAATTTGAACGTAGGGACTGTTTAGGGAATTCCTTTTGATTTGTATGCATTAAATAGTAGATTTTCCTAGGGTTTGAGCATCTTGAATTTGGCTGAAATTTGAGATCTCGTAGATTTAGGTTTCTTTGGGCTCTAGCGGCGTCTAGAGATTTGGGAGAGATCGATCCTCCTCTCGAATTGAGGATCAATTGTATCTTGCTCTTTTATTCATCGTTTAAGTGGAATACAAGTCTTTTCTTGAGTTTTCTCTCGTATTTTCCCGAACAAGTGCTGTTTTCCTGCTGTAAACAGCAGAAATCTGCTGTTTTCCTGCTGTGGACAGCCATTTGGCTGCTGTTGGTTCGCCGATTTTGGATAGGTTGCTTGTGAATACAAGCACTTCCTATCAGAGAGTTGGCAAAGTACTAAGGTGAAGGCAGCACCTAAACAGTGATTTTAGGCTTACTAACGAATGTTAGACAGTTGCAGGAAATAGTGGACAGCAAAATTAACACTATCTAGAGCACAATCTAGGGGCTAAATTAAGTGCAGAAAATAGAGGACAACAAAAGTCTAAGTGGCCTAGACTATTATGAAAGTGAATGTGATGATGGCAGCACTTAAACACTCAAATATGATCATGTAACATGAAGATTCTACTGCAGGAATTTCAGGACAGCAAAAGAAAATAGCAAACAAAACTAATTTATATGATGCTATGCATAAGACAACTTAAAAACAAGCTAAAGAAGACTCCTAGGATGCATCTAGCATGATCAAAGCATGCTAACCATGCTCTGATACCAAAATGATGTGAATCAATGTAGGAATTGCGATTGGAAATTAAAATGAGAATTATTCAAAGCGTTGTCAAAACAAATTTTATTACCAATAAAATGAAGGATTAATTCGTTCTAGGTAATTGACTTGCTTAGGCGAAGATTTGCTTTGAGATAACCAAACAATTCATAGCACTTCCAAAACAAAAAGATCTACTTAATTGCTCATAACAAAATCCCACAATTAATAATAAAGAAGTTCACCATGAGTACCCTCTCTTTCTCTCTCGTTCACTCTTGGGCTTTAGCGGAGAAGAAAGAACCATGCGAGGATGAGGAGCACCACTACGATGAAGGCGATGAAAGACTTTGTTACCGGAGAGGTATTCACCGGAGAAGGTGGTGGCGGATGGCGTCCAATGATCGTCCAAGTGTAACAACGAAATTGTCGGTCGAAAATACTTGCGAGGATCGGGACGACTCGCTCCAAGTACTCTTTGATTGTGGCGTCGTCTTCAAATCCTACGTCGAAGCAAGGAGAGCGTAGGATATCAATGCTCCCGTCGGCGTGGAATACTAATCCCCACTCAAGCTCCGGATCTGCCATTCAACATCGAGGAAGGGTGGGGAGATGACAAGGGAAAGTTGGTTGGGCCGTGAGCTAGAGAAGAACAAGAGGAAAAATCTGAATTTGAATTTCAGATTTTTCTTAGGTTGGAGGGAGAGACTAATGGCTATGAAAACCTCCCAAAATTTGAATTAGGAGGGGCGGGTATTAGGGGAGAATTAAGAGGGGAATTAGTGGTTGCTTATGTGGCAAGTAAAGAGAGAAAGGCTAGGTGGAAGGGGGCCGGCCAAGCAAGGAGAAAGAGAGGGGGATTTGATTAATTTGTGGACCCCATGGATTTAATTAAAATCTGAAGTTTTAATTTCAGGTTTTAATTGATTAGGGAAGTTTCAAATAGGGAGGGAGGGAAAATTCGAATTTAAATTCAGGTAATTAATCCTAATCAATTGCTTACTAATTTGAGGAGCCAAATTAGGAAGGCATTAACTAGAATTTGATGGCTGAATTCAAACCCAAGCAAGGAGATTGGCGGGATTCACCAGAGGAAAAATTGGTCGGGGCTGAGGGAAGAGGCGGGTTGGCTGGACCGCTGGGGGGGGGGGGGGGGGGGGGTTCGATCGGCGGCGGGGGGGGGGAGGGGCTGGGGGCTCTCGGTCGGCGGGATCCAGAGGAAATTTGAGAGGGCAGCTGCGGGGAGGTGGAGAACGGGCCAGGGGAGGGCGGATGGCTGGAAATCTAGTGGAGGAGGGAGGAAACAATGAATCCGATTGAATAAAAACCAAGAGCTCACCGAGGTGGGCTGTTGGGTACTTCGGGTGGAGCCTCTCCTAGGCCTCAATTCTTTCTCTCAAGCTCTCAAGCAAGAAAAGAAGAACAAAAATCTCAGAATTTTATTAATCAAACATTAACCTCATACAATAAGAGGAGACCCCTTTATAAAGGTCTCAAAGCATGAAAAGAAAAAAGACTCACATGCCCCTTGGGCTACAACAAACACCTTGCCTTCATAAGGGCGAAATCGTCACTAGTACATGAAATAAAAGATGCCGTCGATCTACGATTC
Source organism: Dendrobium officinale (assembly GCA_019514585.1). Classification (NCBI taxonomy): domain Eukaryota; kingdom Viridiplantae; phylum Streptophyta; class Magnoliopsida; order Asparagales; family Orchidaceae; genus Dendrobium; species Dendrobium officinale. The sequence continues at coordinate 1,732,848 of CM033697.1, forward strand.
CTTCGCCGATAAACCTGCCTAAAATGTCTGTCGATGACCTCATCAGAAAGTCACCTTTGAACACACAAAAGAAGGACCCACCAAGGTTGCCAAAACAAGCCATGGCCTTCCAGGGGGGCGTGCAGGAAGCCTGCCTCATCATAGTCCGAAAACAAAAGCTAACACCCCATAATTATTGCACTTGTTTGTTGTATAAAATGGTACTATTAATCTAACAGCTATGTTAAATATTGCTGAGCATTCTTGTCATCTATTTTACAAATAGAACTCTATTGTTTTTCTCATGATAACTCTTCATCATTTTGGGTATAAAATACATTAATGTTGTAAATATGCTTTCCTTTTTAAGTTATGAGAATCTACTCATTTTGAGTTCTGATAGCTCCTCAAGAAAACATGCAAATGATGCTCGATATATGCCTTTGAATCATCTACCGACTGAAATTCCTCTCCTTGACAGGTAATGTGCACAGATTATGTGGATGAGAAGAGGGGATTGATTTTCGCTTTAATCAGGGACAGGAAGCTTTCAGATCTTCCAAAGATTTCTCAGGTGAGCTGGTAATGCTTTCCTTTGGTAATTGAGCTAATCTTTTCCCACCGATCTTTCATACACCAGATTGCAGCAACCCCACAGCAGCGTGCCATGCTTCTTATTATTAGTACCCGACAGGACAAGTGGCACATTTTCATGCTCTTGGTGCCACCGGATTTGGATCCTTTCCAGTCACTCAGTAGCTGAACACCACTTTCATTGAAAATCTCTGAGTTATCAAACAGAGAATCCTTTCCTTCCAAATTGAATTTGATGGCCAGGATTACCAACTTTGTTCAGTTAGTATAGCAACTGGATAGGATCCTAGTCCTGGTCTGGATTCTACTAGGCGGTAGAGAAATAATGTTAGGAGCTGTTTGATTTGCTGTATTTATAGTGTAAAGTAATCCAAATGCAGGGGTTTTGAAAATTTTGTTATTTGGTTGGATGAAAAGTAAATGCAATGCAAAGCAAAGCAAATGCAGTGTTAACCATTCTAATTCATTTTTTGGTGCATTTAGAATTCCTCAGATTTGGGTGATTTCCAAATACACTGCAAACTCAAGGGCATTGCCACCCCTTGCCGGCCATCTACACACGCCGGCAGCCACCGTATGCCACCACCGGCCACCACCATTGGCCACCTTTGGTGATTACCGTCGGCCGCCGCTGGCCACCACCGTTGGCCACCACCTCCGGCCAACACCGGCCACAATCTTCTTGCAGTTTATATTGCATTCACTTTACTTCATACTAAACAAAAAAAGTAAAGTCATTTATATTCATCCAAACAACTCCAAAGTATTCCTTTTACATTGTATTTCTTTTTCATACAACCAAACAACCCCTTAATAAGGCTGAAATTAAATGGAATACCGAGCCTACTATTTGTTTGGAGAATCTTAGTGGTAAGAATAGTTTCTCTCAATGTAACTTTCAATAAAACCAAAGCCGGCAATATATTGACTCATTCCAGCTTTCTTCTTGTATGTTGTTATATTTGGTTGATCTTTTCTCTCTTTCTTGTTCCAATTAAGCCTGCTCATTGAGCAGTTCAACGACTTATTAATGAGTGATTTCTGTGTTCATTCAGCCAACGCTAATTATTTGGGGAGAGCAAGATCAGATATTTCCTTTGGAGTTGGGACACAGATTGAAAAGGTAAGTTAAGCATGGAAGGAAAAATAACATTCTGTATTTTCTTAAGGAAAAAATTCAATATGTTTGCTATAGGTCTGTTTGACATAATTTTCTGCTTCGACTCTAAAATTCTTTAGGCATTTAGAGGAAAACTCCCAGCTTGAAGTCATAAAAAACGCAGGCCATGCTGTTAATCTCGAGAAGTCCAAGGAATTGTGCAAACTTTTGAAAGCATTCGTCTTACATTCATCCAAACAAGAATACAGCAAACGTAAGGTAATCAATCTTCTTTAAATCCAGCATGGTTGATTTGTTTTTTCTTGGGGGCTGTTCGGTTCAAGCATAAGTAAGGTATTAAAATTAATGTTTTTCTGCCTTTCATTTTTTTTAATGTTTGATTTGAAGTAAAGGAAATACAAAATAAACTTTTGAGAGATTTGAGATATCTCAAGCCATATATTTTCTCTGCATTTGAAAACCACCCAAATCAGTTGACTTTCTTCACATGAATACTGGAGCCCACATCGGAGGACCGGGCTTTTATCGAATAATGACTGTCTTGTGACTCCTTCAGGGCAGTCTTCATTTGAAGACTGGAGCCCACATAAGAGGACCGGGACTTTTCAAATCCCGCGCTGCGCTGCTCTCGATTTCCACCCACCACTGCTTGTTGTTGCTTGCTCTAGTCCACGCTCACCCTCATATAATTTCAGTGCATTTGATTTGCAATCAATCAATCAAACAATTCCTGCATCTCTAAATTGTATACATTCCATTTACTCTACATTTCAACAATATATGCATTTTATAAATATCTAACTAAACAGCCCCTTAAACTTGAATAAAAGATATAGCTAAGAAATGCTTAATGTTAAAAACTACACATTTCTGATACTAAACAGCTCTTCCTAGAAATTTTAGATTTGCAGCACTCAATTAAGCGACAAATTTCTTGTTTGTAGGGTAGAAAATGGCATTCTGCAACCAAGTATGCTGGCGAGGGTGTGAAGAAATTTGCTGCAAGCCTTCCTTTGCTATCAGGACAGCGAGAGAAGGCTTGAAGACTTCACTTGTTGCGGCCTGCATATTGTTGTGAATGATAAAGAATGTAATTTATAACACATGCAAGATGTGACATCAGCCGGATGTGGCAGATACCTCATCGATTCAATTGGTTGATTTATAGATGCAAAATGTTTTTTATAAAGCTGAGTACTTTTTTGTTTTTTTTTTCTCTTCTCATTGATAGATCTGAACTTTTTATTTTTAAATTTTTAAGGGTGTTTTGAAAGTGCTAATTAAGAGTTTCGTTTGGAACAACTTTCTTATTGCTTATTAAGGCTGCGTTTGGTAGGCTTCTTAAAGTTGTTTTCTAATTAAAAAAATAAAATTTTGTGCTAAAAAATTACTTTAATAAGCAATAAAAAGGCAGTCCCAAATGAAGCCTAAAATAGATTTCTAGAATATTTATACTAAAAAGCTATTTTAAGAAACAGTAAGAAAACCGTTACAAAAAAATTTTCAAATTTTGTTGTCTAATAATGTGTATAAACATCATAGTTGAGCTATGGAGGCCAATGAAGAGTATTCAGATAATAGTGATTGGAGGGTTATAGTTAAGCATTGAAGTTTAGAGGATTATAATCAGATGATGGTGATTAAAAGATCAAAGTTCGTAATTATGGCCATTCGACCTTAATTATGTAATGGTGGTTGGAGGACCATTGTTGGCGTATGGTGGCTGAAGGATTATAGTCGGGATACGATAGTTAGAGTACAATAGTTGGATCATGATGGATGAAAGACCATAGTCAAGTGACCAAGGTTGGAGAACCATAGTTAGTTGGGATGTGAAAGTAAATCACGCAACGAAACAAACATGAAAAAATACAATGCATAAGAAAAGTAAAGGATCATGATTTAAGGTGGAAAAACTTGAAATCTGGAAAAAGAAAAACACAAGCCACACCACTTTAAACCAAAAATCTACTATTAAATTTGGGAGAAATAGATACTAATCTCTCTTTCTATATTCTTTTAGACTGTTCTTACACGCTAAACAAAAAGACGAAAATCTCTATATACCATCACGGGATCCGAACCTTGAAAAAAATGAGAAATAAAACTATCAGGTCTATCTCAAAACACAGCAGCGCTAATTTGGAGCGCTGTTTTGCAACAAATATGATTTAATTTTAGTAGGATCAACTAAATTCTGTAAATTCGAATTAAGTAAATCTTGACATGTTAAATCCTAAAAATTGTTTCACAACATAATTATTAAATCCTGTTTATTTATTTATTTATTTATTCTATTTAAAACTGTTTTTATTTTATTTTATTTTATTTTATAAAAGTGGTCATGTGCACTTTTCCTATTAAATCCTATTAAAATGTTTGTTGGTTCGTTTATTTAAAAATTAAATTTAATCTGTTTTGAATTTAACTGATGTGTTAAGTACGAATTAATTATTAATTTCAATTTTAATTAGCGTCAATATTATAATGATATATTTGATATCTAATTATATTGATAATTTTCTAATTAATTAGTTAATTGTTATATTGAAATAATTAATTATTTAACTAATAAATCCTACTAATAATTTAATTAATTAAGTAAGTATTATTTAATTAAATTTAATTATAAATTATACTAATAAGTATATCATTAATTACTTAAGAATTCTATTATACTCATTACTTATTTAATTATTATTTATAGTGTTAATTATATAATGAATAGTTTCTATTTCAAATTATATTAATTAAGCTAATTATATTAATTTTTAATCACTAATGATACTACTAATTATTTAGTTAATCTACTTAATTATTAATATTTTAAATTATATTAGTTAAATACTTAAAAGTAGATTAATTTCGTCCCATAGCCGAGCGTATGAGGCGTCCAGGTTTTGCTTTTTCTCTATTTCGTCGTTGTTGTTCGACTTCGGCACGAGTCGCTTCTTCTTCGGGTCCATTGTTGCTGTTCGACTTCGCTGCAACTTTCTTCGTCGACGTTCCTTTTCTGTCCGATCCAAGGTACACATCTTGATCGGAAGCAACGACGGGAGCTCGCTGTGAAGGTAATTATCTTTCTCCCTTTTGCGCTGTTGTTCGGCCAAATATCGTAAATCAGCCCGAATGTCAGGGTTTACTAAATTCGGTATTTACGGTGCAAAGGGGGAGACGGAGGATTTATTCCTCCTTGAGATAGGGGCTGTTTGGTAGAATTTAGGATTTCATTTAAGTAGGATTTCGTAAATCCGGGATTGGATTTACGAAATCCTGAGGGGTTAAATCCTGAAAACTGTTTGGTAACATTCATGATAAATCCAGTTAAATCCTTTGTGACTGTTTGGCTGTTCATTTTAGGATTTAAGGCGGTTAAAAAGTTGACATACATTATTACGATAATTAAAGTAGACAAAAAAAGTTTAAATAAAATATAACAAAACTTTATTAATACTAATTAATTATTTAATTATTATTTATAATATTTTTTTTTTTATTTTAGATCATATTTAATCCTACTACTTATTTTGAAATAACTAAGTATTTAACTAATAATTTTATCAATTATTTAAATATTATTTAATAAATTTTACTTAATTATTAATATTTTAAATTATATTAATTAAATTATTCAACAATTAGTTAATTAGAACTTTAGAAGTGTCTAGGTTTTACTTTTTCCTCCTGTATTTCGTTCGGCTTTGTTCCTTCTCACCTAAAATTTTCAAGAGTTCTTCATCGTGGCTGTTCGACTTTGCTCCTTCGACTACATTACCTTCCTGTTGGATCGGAAGTTACGACATTTTTTTATCTGAAGCAACAACGGGAGCTCGCTTGCTGTGAAGGTAACTTTCTCCCTTTCGCGCGCTTCTTCGGCCAAATCCCGTAAATCCGCCGAACCAAAGGATTTCGGAAATCCGGGATTTAGAGCGAATCGGCGGAATTTTCCGTCTACGGAGGATTTCGTTTGCCGTGAGATTTGGATTTGCATTTTAGGCCGTTTGGCTGGATTTCGCCCAAATCCGGCCTTAAATCCGCATACCAAACAGCCCCTTAGCGGGCGCTCAAATCCCGTTTGGCAGGATTTGGCTTAAATCCTGTTGCCAAACAGCCCCGTGGTTTGCTTTTCCTCGTCTCCATGTCTCCGTTCTGCTTCGGCTTCGCGTGCTTCGATGTGAGGTACAGTTTCGAAAGAATTGCTAAAGGAAGCTGCTTCGCCCCCTTTATTCCTGTCGAATTGGAAGTCACGACGGAGCTCGCCGCGACGGTAACTATCTTTCAAGCCTTTCGAGCGCTTATTCGACCAAATCCCGTAAATCCGCCGAGCTATCTGATTTATTAAATCGGGGATTTTGGAAAAAAATGTGGAAAATGCCGTAAAATGGGGATTTAACTTACCATGAGATTAATGGTCTAATTTCTTTCTCTGTTTTTGTTTTGATGAAATATAAATTGGTTTGTGATATGTCTATTAAAAAAAATTGGAGGATTTATGGTTTGAGATTTTTGATTGAAGTTCATTCCTGCCTTGTTTACGTGATAATTAGTTCTTATATACAGATTGGAAGTTGAGGGAAGAAAAGAAAAGAATGGATTTATACTTTTGTTTGGGAGGTATAATAAGGAAAAAAAATCCATTTTTTATTAGCAGTTAAAAAATGAAATGAAGAATGTCTTTCCTAATGCTGAGCACAAAGATTTGGTATAAACTTGTTTGCAATAAAATTGTATACAACACAATTTGTGTTAGGTAGGAATGAACTTGTGGATTAATGTTAAATATTTGTTGCCGCTTAGAATTGAACTCATGTAAGCTATAACAATTTGTGGCGGTCCACACCAATTTTTGCAAATTGTGGCTATCATCACAGTGAAAAAGTTTTTTAATATTTTTCCAAAGGTGTCTCATACAAACTCTGTGCTCGACATTAGAAAAGACAGATTTAATTGCTTCACCAATCCCATTCTCCATATCTGATATGAATGCTAAATGTTCTATATCAACATTAAAAGCTTGGGACAAATTCATCAAAAACCACTTCCTACTTTTCTTTGATTCAGATTCAGCAACGACAAATGCAATATTAAAGTGATCATTGTTTCCATCCAAACAATTAGCGGAAAGGAGCACACCTAAATATTTTGATTTTAGATGACAAGCATCTATGCTGATTAAATATCTACAACCTGCAAAGAAACCATCAATGCAGACCTTGAAGACAATAGAGCATACATTGTTGCACTCCACATGTAAATAAAATTAAAAATTGTATCAATCAGTTATAAATGATAAAATACATTTACTGTAGATGCTTTGGAGAAGAAGACAGTAGCTAAAGAAGATAAGTTAACATATGTAAAACTTAATGTAGATGAATACAATACATGAGTAAATGTAGGTATAACTCAAGAGAATAAGTCTACATTTCTCTTATCTGATTTAAAGTAAACGATTCAGATTAAACCCAAGGTAAAATAGAAAGCATATTAGTAAAAGCAGTGTAGAGCAACAAGCTTTAAATATTTGGAGCTTTCTCGCCACTAGCTGGAGAAGACGCCAAGTTGCAAAGGAAATAAATGCTACATATTGATAAAAGCAGAACATATATTAGTTAGAGCTGCAGAGGAATCAAAAGGTGCTGCAGTTTCGGGTTGGCCATAGAGGCTTTTTCTTTTCTTTATTTTGTCGCTGATTCTACAAAACCTATTTTTTCTCTATTGTAAAAATTTGACACTGATTCAACAAGTGGAGAAGATGCCAAGCAGAAGACTTCCTCCTTCGATCTATTAATCTCGCCTTTCTGTTCTAGGTTGAATAGTAAGTGAATAAAATACGTAAAGAAAAGGAATGCATGTGTCGCCACTAGCTGGAGAAGATGACATGCAGATAGATTCATAAAAGGAGAAGAAGAGCGGGTGGGATTCGTGAACTGTGTGATTCAAACAAAAGAAATGCCTGTGTTGCACTAGCTGGAGAAGACGCCAAGAGGATAGATTCGTGAAAGCAGAAGACGAGTGAGTGGGATTCGTGTACTGTGCGATTCAACTCGAGAGAGGAAGCTGCTCTGTTCTAGTTAGGGGTTCCCGCCCTCTTTCGTGGTTTGGTGTTGACGGAAGGTGACAGAATGTTATTTTTGATGAGGGTAAGGGTTTTAAGGTGGTATATTGGTAAATAAGAAAGTTTAGGTGTTAAATAGGTAAATAGATTTGTTTTAAGTGCTAGGTAGATAAAAATCCCTAAATTTTTTTAAATTACAAAATTTTAACTTTTTTGATATTCCCATAATATCGTAATGAAACATAACGCGTAAGAAGGCTTATTTAGGGTATTTACACGCCCGGATGGTCTAGGGTTTTATTTTGATGAGCCGTTTCCCTCGTCTTCTTTGCTTACGAGACCAGGAGATCCCCTCATCTTCTTGATTTACGCGATCAGGGTAGCCCCTCGTCTTGTTCATTTACGCAACAGTCGAACCCCTCGTCTTCTTCGTTTATGCGGCTAGGCATGCAAGTCCAGCGGAGAGCCATGACCAACTACACAGTTCTGCTTCTCTTCGACTCTTCGTCATTTCGAGGTGAGACCAATCGAGCAGTCGATTTGAAGCTCGATACGTCCGGCTTGATTTGAAGCTCAATACTTTCCCGGCTTCTTTATTTTTGCAAGCAACTATTCGATGGTAAATAATTTGAGTTTTTTTGCAAGCAACTATTCAAACCTTTTTGCATCTGAAATGTGCTATAGTTTAGTACTTCAGTGATAGGTTAATTTAAGACGGGCTATTGTTACTAGGTTTTTCAAGAAGTATATATAATTACTTAACAACTATTATGTTCATTCTATGTTCTATAATATATATATATATATATATATATATATATATATATATATATATATATATATATATATATATATATATATATATATATCTATATATATATATATATATATATATATATATATATATATATATAATTTTTTTATTCTTTACTTGTATGATTATAGTTGAATGCATTATTGTGTGGAGTTGTCTTTTGGTTCGTTGATATAATACCACGTGATGTTAAGTTTTTAGTAGTTGTTACTTGGTTTATTTGGCAATATTTTAAGGGGTATTTATATACATGATACATATAATTTGTTTATTTACATATTTAAGATATAAACTTTACTATTGACTTAACTTATTACGCCATGAGCACTGTTGCTCCTATTTGTGATCACGAATTCATGCTGAAAAAGAAGTTGGAATAGGTTAGATTGTGTATTGAGTTTTATTCTGAGGAAAATTGTATATTTGTTTGCATATGGTTGGCTAATGCTAAGACTTTATTTCTTCATTCCATCAATTTTTTAAAAGCAAAATGAGCTGTAGTGGTGGTGGAATTGGAAGTGACGATGGTTCAACAGAGACTTCTGTAGAAGCCATTAAGCCCTTATGGAATAATGTTACAAAGTTAGGTAAAACTTTTGATGATGATACTAAAGGCCAAGGACAAACCTCTACATCTAATATTATTATTCCTTTTACTGAGTAGTTGAAGCTTGATGTTGTACTAAATGTTTTTTAACTTATATTTTTGTGGTTATAATAGACATTTTGTACTAAACATTTTATATTATAATCTAGACAAGTTATTATGATATTGATTTATTATTGTTTGTCATTTCTAATATGATATTACATTTATTTCTATACACTATATAACAAAATTATAATGTCGTGTGAGCAATGTATATGTGTTATATATTTTCAAAAATAGTCGTGTCCCATGTACGTGTTGTGATGTGTCCGTGTCGTCGTGCCCGTGTCTGTGCATCATAATAAAAATAAGGATTTCCTTACATTCACTGTCATGTTTAGGAGAAATTTTGAGAGTCTTAACCTGCCCGCCACATCTGAGAAAGACATGTATGGTCAGTGTCGAGCGACATCTCGGCCATAGTCTTCAATCCCGCCATGCCAGAGAAAGGCGTGTATGGGTCTTCGGGAGCATTTATTTGAAATGCACAATTCTTTCCCCGCAGGCAAGACGACACATACATTGGCACTTAGGGTTATCCTTGCCACGCTAGAGAGAAGCGTATACAAGGCTTACCAGCCTCGCTGCGAGCGTCGCACCGGGTTCCTTCTCATAATGCTAGAAAAAACCGTGTATAGGTGATTTTATGGTGTGCTGTGAGCGTCGAAAACGGGATTTGGAAGCTTTTTGAGTTTAAGAACTATTTATACCCGAGTGAGTGATGACGACAAGAGCGATGGTGTCAAGGCGGCGGTGCCGTAGAAAACAAAAAACAAAAAAACCTTTTCTTTTTCTTTTCTTATTATTCTCTTTTTTTGGACGGTAAGAATAATAGCACTAATAAATAATAATATTATTTAGTAATAATAATTAATAATAATTATGATATTAATATTACTAATTAATAATAATAATATTAATAATATTAGAGAGAGAGGACTTAGAGAAAAGGGCTGATTTTGAGTGGGCTGTTGAGAAATGGATTAAGTAATGTGGATTTGGGCTTGGGTTGAGTCGAAATTGGTAAGAGCTGGTTGTTGGAGTATGATCTGGCTACTTCGGTGGGTTGTGGGCTTGATAGGAAGGGGGTTGATGTTGAGGTGAGTGTGAGGTTGTATTTGTGAGTTGTTGTAGCTGGGGGATATTGTAAAGGGCTGAGTTCGTGGGTTTGAATGAAGTTGGGTAGAATTGTGAGTCTCAATTTCAATAGGGAGGGAGACGGGTAGGGAAGGTTTGGGATATGAGATCGGGCTATAGTGGCTAGAAGTTGGGTCAACAAATGAAACAGATCGGGATCGGTTGCCTGTGAGGAGGATGCTATGTGGGTCTTGGGTTCAACGTGTAGACGGAAAGGGAGATTGGAATATGGCTGAGAGGGCCGATCGGGCAGAGTATTGTGAAGACCGGACTGGGCAAGGGTGCAGCTGGGTTCGGCTCTAGCTTGCGTTGGATGCTGGAGGAGTGCTTGGTTACAGGCGTCGGATTGAGCAGAGGAAACATGAGTGGTATCGAGTAGAGGGTTCTCAAATCGGATGGTTTAGGCAGAATCGGAGGAGGCATGTCAATTTCGTGATGCGCGCACGCTTTCAGCTGTGGAAGGAAGCAAAGGGTCGAAGCTACAGGAAGATCGACATATTGAAGCCTCCGATCGACTGTTAGTCTGGACTGTGTAAAGGGATGAATGGCAGCTGCATGTAGTTTTGGCTGTGAGCGACTGAATGAGGGAGTTCAGATAGCAGAGACACGATTTAGAGGTGGCCCACGGCTTCGGGCTATGTGGGTAGAGATTAAGGAGGTGTGGGTCGTGATCGGGATTGGAATCACGGTAGGGGTCTATAGTTTAGCACTTGTAGATGGATTGGAAGGCTGAGATGTTGAAGGCAGTGAAAGAGCAAACGATTGAGAGGTCGTTTGAGTGTCGGTTCTTTTCGCTCGAGCAATGAAGCAAAGAAAAATGAGTGATGCTCTTTTAGTTTCATTTTAATGACGAGAGCAACTATGATCGAGACCTCGATTTATGCAGAAATTTTGGGAGTAGACGCAGCCAGGATATCAGGGATTCAAACAGAGTTCACGGTGATAAGAGGTATTCGATTGATTTTGATATTGTTATTTTGAATAATAATAATAATATTATTATCATTAAATAACAGAAGTCAACGGGCCATTATCTCGGCTTATGTATTCCTGCCTCGAAATCTGTGCTTTTTTTTTCTTCGCCTTGGAAAACATGTCGATTTCCTCGTACAAATTTCATTGGGTTAAATTTCAGTCAACTTTAGGTATTGTCGATGTTTTGAATGCGATGATGAAGTCTGTTTTGCTACCGGTCCTCATTTGGGCGTCGTGTGTCAATTTTGGATGTCGGTCGTCGATTTCAATCGTTCTTGCTCGATTCGAATGCGAGGAGGTCCCTCTCTGGTGAATTCGACATTCTGATCACAACGACGCGATTCTTTTGGGGATTAGTGGTCATTTGACCCTTCAAGTGACTCACTGCGCCCGTCGACTGTCACTTGAATTGTTGTTTTCGTTCCTTTCGCGCGTTTTGTTGTAGTGGTCAACAATGATTTTATTGTTTTTATTTATTTCTTTGTCATGTATCGAATTTATGCATGTATGTACTTATTTTTTGCACACTAAATTTTTCTTTGAGTGCAATAATTATTGCTTTCATGAGCTTATATTTTGAAACATGTACTACTTTTTGGAATTTGTTTGTAAAAGTGTAAATACTCAAAATAGTCCCCGACTATTGATAAATACTCAAATTAGTCTCAGAATTTTGCATTGCCTCAATTTAGTCCCCCAACTATTAAAAATTATCCAATTTGGTCCATCAGTTAGATTTGTCGCTTCATCATGGTATTTTAGTAAAAATACTTGTTACATGCTCGCCTTCATGCTGTAAGCCCTGTATGCAGAACCGAAGACCTAATTGTGCGAGTGAGAAGCTGCGAGGAAGATGACATGTTGCGAGCAAGCCACGAGTGAGATGCTCTACGAGCGAGTCGAGGTGCTTTGATTTGACATCCAAAGTTGCATATGGTTGCGAGTGAGATACATGCTGTGGCGAGCGAGATGACGAGTGCTGCAGCGAGCGAGATGACGCGTGCTGCTGCGAGCGAGATACCCTTTAAGAGAAACGACACGCTTCGGCATCTAGACGCAGTTGTTGCGAGCGATCACGATGAGCTTTGACATCGTGATATTGAGACGGTGAGCAATGCGCGACATCCACAAGGAGACAGAGACACAGCTAGCTTTGCTATTTATCTTTTAAAATCTAGTTTAAACAAACTAGGCTTGTTGTATGATATGTTTATCTACTTAAAGCCCTCTTGAGATTTAATTGTCTAGAATAGTTTCTAAAGTATAAAATAAATTGAGACATAGCTGTTTAACAAAGCATATTGAATTTAAAAATGTTTATGTCATTTAACACGTTTAACAAATCATATCAAATTCACAGCTGTTTAACATAGCGCTTTATGCTATCATTGAAGATTCAGGTACTGAAATAGAGGTAATATATTGTTAGTATTTAGAGATTAGATATTGGTGGGTGAATGATGATTTTATGTCGTTTCTTTATTGTTGTATGATCTATTTATCTGCTTAGAGCCCTCATGAGATTATAATTTTTTTTTCATTATTTATTCACGCTTATTATGTCTGCATATCAAATATATACTATAATTTATGAAATGATAAAATATAATAATATATGCATTAAAATTAAGTTTAAATACAACTAGGTTTGCTATATGATCTGTTTATCTGCTTAGAGCCCTCTTGAAATTTAATTGTCAAGATTTGTTTCTAAAGTATAAATTAAATTGAGACAGTCGTTTAAAAAATCATATGGAATTCACAACTGCTTAACACATCGTTTTATGCAATCATTGAAGATTCTGACACTAAAACAGAGGGTAAAATATAGTTAGTATTTGGAGATTAGATATTGGCAGGTGAATGATTATTTAGTGTTGTTTCTTTATTGTTGTATGATCTATTTATTTGCTTAGGAGCCCTCTTGAGATTTACATAAAATATAAAATTTTTCATTATTTATTCACCATCACCATTATAATGTTGTAGATTAAATATGTATTATAATTTATTAAATACTAAAATAGAGCAATATAAACAATGTAATCTCATATCCACTTGTAATACCTAATATATCCTTCATATTTAACTTTGGAGTTAACCTTAACTCTTACTTTAGGTTTTGAGACTAAATTAGATCAATTTTAGTAGTTTAGACACTAAATTGGGGCAATGCAAAACTCTGGGGCTAAATTAGACATTTATTAATAGTCGGTGGAATATTTTGAGCTTTTACTTGTTTGTAGAATAATTTTTTTTGTATTCCTTGATAATTATTCTTCTTTTTGTGGTTTTTAAGATGACTCCGGTGATGTAATATAATATAGTTGCCACCGTAAATTTGCAGGGCATCGTAATCAGTTCAACCTAAACTTTTTAGCTGAAAGCATTGTGGTGATGGGTGATAATATGCATATAGAAGCTCAGGAGGATGAAGAAGAGGATGACCTGGACTTCAATCCGCTTTTGAGAGGAGAAACACCTTCAGAAGCCTCTTCTAGTTTGAGTTCTGAAAATGAAGGGCCATGTGATGATGATGTTTGTAAACGTATCCAAAGCTCTTCAGATGGAAAACTCAGCTCTTCATCTACAAGACTTGAGGAGAAGACATATATCTGTAGCCAAGGATCCTTAGATGAGGTTGAGGAATCTATAATGCAATTTGATGATGCTGCTGGGAAATCAATCAAACAGCTACAAAAGCTGACTTATATTAAGGAAATTTCTGCTGTGAATGGAAGTGATGGTGCTAGTGTTCCTTCAAAGAAAAATGTGCTTGATGTGACTTCCAATCAAGAAAACATCAATGAGCATATTGTGCATGATAATGATGATGCTATTTGCAGGCGTACCAGGGCTCGACACTCACTTGCAAACTACACGCTTGAAGAACTAGAGACATTCCTTCAAGAGTCAGATGATGATGATGACCTTCATAATGTTGACGAGGAAGAAGAATACCACAAATTTCTTGCTGCTGTTCTTTTGGAAGGAGATGGAAAAGAGCAAGCAGGTCAAGGAGAGAGAGCTTTTGATGAAGATGAAGAAAATGATGCTGACTTTGAAGTTGAACTTGAAGAAGCGCTTGAGAGTGATGTTGAGGAAGCCACTGGCTGTAGCACAGAACATAGCGGAAAGCAATATGGAGAGGCATATGTTCCAGAGACTAGACAAAAGAAACGACTAAAGGAGTTTGCAAAAAGCAAGAAGTTTCTGTTGGGACAATCTTCTAAGGCTACATTACGTCCTATATTGCCATATGTGTCCGATTTACAAAGATCTCATGTTCCTTCTTTTGCATGGAAGATGCCTTCACCTAATTCTTTTTCTCATTGCTCTGCATCTGTTTCTGGTACTGAACTTATCAATGGGTTTACAGCTTGCCAAATCGGACAGCTATACTGTTTAATACATGAACATGTTCAACTTCTTCTCCAAGTTTTCTCTGTTTGTGTTCTTGATCCTTCAAGACAGCAAGTTGCCAATGATTTGCGGAAGTTGATATCAGAAATGATTGAAAGACATGAAATGTCACTGTCCTGGAGGAAGATTCCTTATCCTATGTTCTGTTTTCAATCTTCAAATCTTCATTCCTCGGTACAAGTTGATTCAAATCAAAGTGCTAGTTGTTCATGGACACCTGTAATTGATAATAACACTGTTTTGTCGATTCTTGATCTAGCTCCGCTTCGGCTAGCTAAGAATTACTTGGCCGATGTTAAAGAAAGTTGGTGACTAGTTGGATTCCCAGCAGTTTTAATTTTAAGCACAATGCTTCTTGTTTATACTATGTGTTTAATATTAGTTTTTTATTGACTTGGCAGCCGTATCAATGCACAGACAGAGTTGCTTGGAACATGGTACTATAAAGAGTCATTCGTGTAAAGAGCCTCTTTTTTCCCTACCAATTTCAGCCTCTCTAGATAATGCAGGCAGCAACTTTCCAGGAGAATCCATTTCAACACTGACAACCGTTTTACCCAGTTCATCTTGCCCACTCCAATCTGGTCAACAACAACCTAAGAAATCACTGGCTGCTACGCTTGTGGAGAGTACCATGAAACAGTCGGTTGCTCTTGTTCCTGCTGATATTGCTAAGTTGGCACAGAGGTTTCTTCACTTATTTAATGCAGCACTTTTTCCTCATAAGCCTCCAACACCAGCTGTTGCAAATCGTGTGCTATTCACAGATGCAGAAGATGGGTGCGTACTTATCATACAATTCGGCATGTATCTATTAGAACTAATTATGTGTTTAACTTCTTTGTATATGCCAATAATAAGGTGGTTGCACTATGCAAAACTTATTCATTTCTTATAATTCCTTAATAATTTATGCCCAATTCTATTTAAAATTTTCTGGCATGTTTTAAACTGTCATTACATCATTTATTTGGCTATTGTTATTCTTATTTTGAAAATTGTCGTCATATCATTTATATGATAGGCTGCTTTGCGCTATTTTATTTAGATTTTTTTATATTTAAACTCTTTTTATATTGTTTTTATGTCCAATTTATAGTGCTTATGTAGTTACTTCTGATCTAGATGTCGTTATTTTAGAAGAGAAGTGGCATTTGCCGATGTATAATGGTTATGAAAAAGGCTCTATGAAAGTTGGATGTGCCAAGAACAGAATTATTAACGTGTTTCATTTATGTATATGCTGGTAATTATTTTTATTTAATCCTTTCGGGCTCAGAGCTTGAGGTTTTAATAAGCGCTGTTCACATTTTCTTGCAATATATACAACCATATTTTGTCAAGGTTTCTTCAAGCTTCTCTTGCTTCTTCTATTATGGTAGGCATTCAGTGGAAATTTTTTATCCTATCCAAAAAAGTGAGCCTCATAATTGAATCCTTCATTTTGTATACTAGTATTGGATGTTTACTGTATAACACTTTTTAATTGGTATATATTGTGGAATCCTCTATCTTCACTGTTTATGTAAATATAATGCAGTTTGTTAGCTATGGGAATAATGGAGCACAACAATGATTGGTTGGCAATACAACAGCACTTTCTTCCGTGTAAATCTACTCATCAGGTTATTTCCTTTGTCAACCACTTTTAAGCCTAATAATGTTGCATATCGTTTTTTACATTAAAGTTTATTTTTTCTGTTTTTTCCTAGTATTTTACTCTATTTTATTCTACTTCATTCATAATTTTTTTGGAGTCAAAAGTTTTTTATTTTATTTTATTTGAGCTTTATTATGGTTTGCTTAAATCTAGAGCTAGTTTTTCCCCTCAAAATGTTGAACAAACTGTTTTTTTCTACATTATTCATTTCATTGTTGGGTTGCTAGTTTTTGCCAATCTTGTTCAAGTATTTTTGCAATAAATTGTATCTGTTTTGGCTTATTTTCATGTGCCTATTGATCTATGTATGCAGCGTGCATCTATTTTTTGGGTATTTCATTCATATTTGATTTCGTATCCTAAATTGGTGTTTGTATCTGTAGTTTGAGTTCATGTGTGGATATGTTTTTTATATGATCTTTATGTGTGCATGCATTTGGGTTTGTGTGTCTTTGCATGTACTCGTTTAAACATGCATAATATATGTAGTGTGCGCTTATGTGGGGACATTTGTGTATGGATGCACCTTAATATGTGCATGCATGTGTGTTTGTGTACATTTGCATGTGCACACTTAAGCATGCTAATCCCTTACTGCATTCATTTTTCCTCTAATCAAATTAAGAAGGCCCAAAGAAGATCAAAATCACTTGAAGCAAATATAGACAGCTAATAGCTAAAATAAGTGAAGGTGATGCATTGAAGGAATGTAAATGCGTTCCATTGTAGTTGAACATTAAAGTTCCTTTTGCTTAAGCAACTGACAGCATCTTTGCCTACTAAGATGGGACAACACCAATAACATTATGTGGTTCATGTCCGATATCGTAAGCTACAGGATCCACAGTTCTCTCTCTGGAGCTTTTTTCAATATATTTTACGTGCATGCAAGATATTTTTTGCGGGTGATAAATGACTTGTAAAGCAACTTCACTTAGGTTTTTGTATATATAGGATGTATTTACTTTTTCATAATTTATAATGCAAATTTCATCACTAGATCTATGTTTTGTTGCAGATTTTTGTCAGACAGAAGAACCGTAGCTCTTCAAAAGCTCCTGAAAATCCAATAAAAGTAAGGCATAAATTTGAAAGCAGTGAACCATTATCAGTCTTTCGAATTTTGACTTAAGTTGATGGATTTATTATATGTGCATGCATTCTTGATTCATTGCTTTAGAGCTGGTGTTCATTAACATAATTCTTATTTATCTCAACTTCTGATTTAGATATCATCTCCCTGTTTAAGTTGGATATTTAATTTTGTTTATCTTTTTAATATAGTAGGGCAGTTTTCAGCATCTATTTTGACCCTGAGTTTACTTGAAAATTTTTTCAGATCACTCAGGTTTGCAATGATCAAGTTTTTATCACTTTTTAATGGAATAATTTTTTCACTGGTTTCTGATTGTGTAATCATAATTAAAAATTTTCTTACATAATTTTTAGGATATGCTATTTGGTGTTGCTGAATATACATCTGATTGAAAACTATGAAAAAATATCAAATGATGCCATTAAAGTAGGATGTATAGCATTAACGGATCTTTATGCTGACCTTTTATATGCATTGGTCAAATGATGGCTGAACTGTCATCTTTTCCCTTTTCTTTTTTTGAAATAGTTGGCATTATATTCTCGAAAAATAGCTGTTATAGAGAAATGAGTTACATATAATACGATTGTGTTGGTGAATTTCTGTTGCTGCCATGACAACAATAGAAACAATTTTATGAGGAAAGTTTGAGTAATTGCATGCTAGAGATGTGAGGTATGAAGCTATGATTAGAGGTCCAATTAATTGTATTTGGTTGACAACAAAATATGGAGGAAGAGGCCCACGGATCAATGGCAATTGGCTTCAGAGACTGAAATCTGGAGCATAAGGATTCTTGGAGCTTTAGGAAATATATATATTTTTTTATTGTAGTTTTTACTCTTTCAATAGATGTTTATATATCTCTATGTATAAACACTCTTTGAATGACAATAATGTAAGCACGAATTTGTCATTCTCCTATTTTCTACATGTTATTAGAGCTCTAGGTTAGGGCCCCAATTTCTGATGGCTCATTTTTTTGTCTTAATTCCGTTTTTTCTTCTCCATGTCAGAGAATTCAAACTCTATGAGAGTATCAACCATCATGAAGGATATGAACTAAACTAATTCAATCAAAGGAGAATTCCAGGGATTACAAATCTTACATTGGCTGATTGGAATAAATTATCTAAATTAGTCTTTAGATTAAGAAAGACTTTTTTGAAAGAAAAATGGAAACTCTAGGATATTTCCTGGATCTTGATGATCCAAAGTTCATAGAGTGATATGAAGGAGATTCCATGATCATGCCATGATTGTGAAATTCTATGTTGCCCAAAATTCATAGGCTTTATATTCCTCACAACATCATATGAAGTCTGGCATCTTGTGATATTAATATTAGCCAAAGGTCAATGATGATGCTCTCATTTATAAAGTTATGAGAAAACTCTTAATCACAAAGCAAGTTCTATCTGTCATTGAATGTTTCAAAGCAATGAAGGTTTTATTGTTAGAGTTAGATTACTCCCTAGATCTTAAGATAAAATATAGTAGTGATATTGTGATTCTGAAAGAATATGTAGAAAGAAAAATGATTATTGAGTTTCTTGCTAGACATACTATATAATTTGATAAGTTTGTATTAAAATCTTGGGCAAGGGCCAGGACATCACGCTCTCTCGTAATAAAGCTTATTCCTTGTTTGGACTTCAAACTGAAGAAGAAATAATGATTGTAATTTTGAAGACACCTAACTCATAAGGGTTAGAAATGACAAGCATAAACACTCAAGATAAAGGATTGATTACCACTGGCATTTCCAAAAATGAAGGACAAAAAATCCACCAAACTGCCAACTTATGGTGCAACTATTACAAGAAGAAAGAATGATTGCAATGTTGAAAACACCTAACTCATAAGGGTTAGCAATGACAAGCACAAACACTCAAGGTGAAGGATTGACTACCACTACCATTCTAAAAATGAAGGACAAAAATTCCACCAAAATGCCAACTTATGGTGCAACTACTACAAGAAGAGTGGCTTGTGGAAGTTCTTTTGAAGATCTCAAGGCATAGTGGATCCTCAAAAAGTCAATCAAAAGGACATGCTAATTTCATAGTGATTGGATGACAAAGTTCGGGAGAAATTGAGATGCTAAAGAACCTTCTCAATTCTCTAGAAAGGTCATCTGTTTCTTGCTTTATAGTAAAAAATGGTGAAGTTTCTTATCTTGTGTTTTTAATACCTCAAATAGTTCCTCCAATATCTGAGTAATTGGGTGCCATTGACCACATGACACATTCAATTAATATTTTCAAAACCTACCAACCATGTCCTAGCAATAAATTGATCAAAGTGGTCAATGACTTCATAGCCATCACTGCAAGACAAGGGGATAATACTGTTCTCCTTCTCACCCGCAATTTTGTTCTACATGTTCCCCATCTTATTATAATTGTTTTATCTATTCTTTAAATAACCCAATATCAAAGCTACAAGATATTTTTTATTGATCATTATGCTTTTCATGACCTAATTACCGGGAAGATGATTGGACAAGCTAGAGAAAGAAAAAGACGAGCTATGTTTACTTAATGATAACAACAATTGCAACAACTATTCATCTTTTTTCTTTATGCATGTTTTTATCCGTCAGTTTTATCATTATAGATTATGATATTCATCTTTTAAAATTCTCAAATTTGTGTTATCCTCCTTATTAAAAAATGTTAACATTGAAAATTTTCATTATGAAACTTCTACAAGTGCTAGATGTCATAGGGCATTCTTTCCTTTGAGTGAATCTTGATGTACTCAATTTCTGTTAATCTATTGTGATATTTGAGGATCCTTGAAAATCTCATTGATATGGTTTTACTCTAATGACATTGATTTATCTTATGAAACAAAAATATGTATATTCTGCACACCTTTGTTATAATAATAATAGAAAATCAATTTGGTGTTAATATTAAAAAGTTTAGGAACAATAATGTTTGATATTAAAACATTCAGGAGTAAGAATGCCCCTAGATAAAGAAAGGCATTATTCTGCACACCTTTGTTATAATAATAATAGAAAATCAATTTGGTGTTAATATTAAAAAGTTTAGGAACAATAATGTTTGATATTAAAACATTCAGGAGTAAGAATGCCCCTAGATAAAGAAAGGCATTATTCACTAATACTCATCCTGATAGCCCACAACAAAATGGGGCAGTTGAAAGAAAAAATAAACTTCTTTTTGAGATTATGAAGGTTCCTTTCTTCCAAAATCAGGTTCTGAAGGATGTTTAAGTTATTCAAATGTCGACATAGTTGATTATTAGAATACCTTCAAAAGTGATTGATTTTAAACGTCCTGTAAGCTACCTCTCTAATTTTTTTTTTCTATGAATAATTTATTCACAAAAATTCCTTCTAACATATTTTGTCATCTTATGTACACATTCATAAACTACATTGGATAAATTAGACCCTATAACATTTATGTGTATTTTCTTAGGATATTCACACAGTATCTTCCAACTACTAGAAAATTCCTCATATTAAAGGTTGTAATATTTAGTTGAAGTAACCTTTCTTTAATCATGCATATCTTCAAGGGCTGAATAGTGAAAAAAAAGGGGCTGAATAGTGAAATAGAAGATAATTCTGATGAACTCAATGTCTTTTCCCCTTGACTATTTAGCCTATTAATACACATGAATTACAATAGCTTGATCCCTCTAAGATTAACATTTTGGTTACTAAACCGCTCCAAGTTCATAAAAGAAGGATAAATCCTATCAAAACTCCCTTGCTAAGTTCAAGACTTGGAATCAGTATCTAGTAACCTTCCACATCTCCTAATAATGATCTTGATCAACCTATTGCTTTATGAAAAGATACTGAACATTCATTGTCTAATAACTTGATACTCTGAAAACTTCTCTATGCACATAATGCCTCTCTTATAAAAATTAATATCATTATAATACTGCTAATCTTGTTTGAGGCATTAGGAGGCATTAGGAAAGAAGAATAAGAAGAAAGTCATGAGAGAATAGATGAACAACCTAAAAAAGAACCACATTCGGGAGATAGTTGAGTTGCTTTAAGGAAAAAGTGATTGTAAGATGTAAATGAATTTTTTACATCAAAATATAAAGCTGATGGGAGCCTAGAAAAATATAAAGTTAGATTAGTAGCAAAAATATTATACTGAATATTATGCAATAGGCTGCTAAGAATCATTTTCTCTTGTTGCTAAAGTAAATATTATTCATTTTTTTATTTTTTAGTTCTTAATTTTAGATTGTAACGATATGGTGTGAAAATGCTTTTTTATACGACAACTAGATACTGATGAAGATTCAATTACTCATTATAAAAAAAATGAAGTATGCGAACTAAAAGAAGGCGGTGCATGGATTAAAGCAATCTTCAAGGATGTGGTTTGGAAAATTCAGAAAGTGATGAATGGGACGGGATATTGACAAAGCCAGGAAGACCATACTCTTTATGAAATACTCTTGTAATTTTTATTGTATATTTTGATAATATAATTGTTACAGGTGATGATGCCGAAGAAAAATAATTATTCAGGAATAAACTTAGTACAACATTTAAGATAAAAACTCCATTTTTAAATGCTCATTGACGTAGAAATGTCTTAATAAAAAAATGATATTTTTCTCACAAGAGGAATATATCATTTACCTATTAAGAGATATGACTACAGTAGATTGTAACTCGTGTAAGCTCTTATAAAATAAGTCCATAAACTAGATACTGATGAAGAAGGAACCAAAGTCAACAAAAGATAATATCAACAATTACTTAGAAAACTACTATACCTAACCAATACTCGTTCATATATTGCATTTGTGGTAAGCCTCGTAAATCAATTCATACATAAGCCAAATGGATCTCTCCTTCAGTCGGCCTATAGAGTCTACAAGTATTTAAAATCTAACCTTGAAAAATGAACTTTCTATAAAAGACATGAAAATTTAAAGCTAAAAGGCTATGTTAATGCTGACTTTGCGGGATCTCTGGCAGGTAGAAAAGAACACATTCTTTGGATAAAATTGTGTAACATGGAGTAAAAAAAAAAGTGTTCTCAAGATTAATTGTAAAATCAGAGTTTATAGCTATTGATAAAGGTATCTGTGAATTTTTGTGGTTCAAAATTATACTAAAAGATCTATAGCTAAATGTGAAGGATCTATAAGGTTATGTGGTGACAGCAAGTTTATAATTAACATTGCCCACAATCTAGTATGATATGATTAAACCAAACATGTGGAGGTCACATATATTTCATAAAAGAAAACATAAGACATTTTAATTATACTCCTTATTTTCTAAAAGGCAATCAATTTGTCGATATATTCACCAAAGGTTTTTACAGTCCTCCATTCAAAAATATTTTGAGCAAACTTGAAGTCGTTGACATCTTTCATCCACTTTGAGAGGGAATATTTGAGAATGTCAGTTATTGCCATGACAACAATTAAAACAATTTTGGGAGAAAATTATAGGTAATTGCATTCTAATAATGGAATGCATGAAGCTACGATTGATATTCTAGGTAGCTATAATTGACAGACAAGAAATTAGGGAGTAGGTTAACATATTCATAACAGCAGGTGGATATGGAAATCTGGAGCACAAATTCATGGAGCTCTAGGAAAGTTTCATAATCATAATTATTGCTTAGAGGCAACTCTATGTCTAAATACTTTATGAATGTATATTAATGCAGGAAAATATTTATCATTCTCTTATTTTCAATTGTTCATTGTATCGTTCTACCTTTTTAAAACTCATGGGCCTAGTTATCGCATCATGTGAATCCTATGATCTTTTGCAGCATACTTCAGTAGTTATTTGAATACTAATGTGCAGGTGGCCGATTTAATATTTTCATTCTTGTGATGCTTTGGTGCAATTTTCAAGTTTACTTCCATGGTGTAATTTATTTGTTGTACTTTGTAGATGGTCAGGCGCATGAAATCCTCCCCTTTGAGAGAAGATGAGAAAGCACTTATCTGCGAGGTGGTATTATTTCCATCAATATGCTATTGGCAACTTGTTAGTGCATACTGGTCTCCACTAATCCTGATTTTTCTAACCAAACTAGGGATTAAGATTCTTTAAGCATGATTGGCAATCTGTGTGGAAATCTTGTGTCCCCCATAGAGATCCATCAATGCTACCACGTCAATGGCGAATTGCTATGGGAATCCAAAAATCATATAAGAAAACAGAAGCCGTTAAGGAGAAGAGGCGTCTATATGAAGCTAAAAGAAGAAGATTGAAAGCTTGTATGACTGAGCAAGAAACTTCAGAAAAGGAGGTAAGTTTGGATATTGTTAATCAAATGAAGCATTCTAATAATCTTGTTTATTGCTGACAACTTATACATCTTTATGGATGTATGGCCCCAGGTCAATTATGGAGATAACAGTGAGGGTGACATGGATTGTGAAGATGAAGCTTATGTGCATGAAGCCTTTCTAGTAGATTTGGAGTCCGGATGCTCTAAAAACATGGTTCACAGTGGCCATCTTTCATGCATTAACAATAGTAACAATCAAGCTATTCAGTTGATGCAATATAGAGGTAGTGGTAATGGTGTAAACTGTGACTCTATTACAAATGATTATGGAGAATCACAATTGGAAACTGGAACTAAGAATGTGCTTTTGAATTCTTCAAAATTACCAAAAGATGCAAATTGCTTGCATCAATTTTCCCAGATTGGATATGATGCATCTTACAGTATTTCTTCAAGGCATCTTTCTTCCGGAGGTCGTTTATTGACAAAATCTTATCGAGCTCGGAAGAGAAAAGCACTCCGTATTGTAAAGCTAGCTCCTGATTTGCCTCCTGTGAACCTTCCCCCATCTGGTCGTGTGATCCCTCAGTCAGCTTTCAAAATTTATCATGGCGAGTCAATACATTCTAATGTAAATGACAAGGTGCTGAAGGACCATGTTCTTAGGGTTTCTCATGTAGCAGAAGCAGGAGCAAGTGTGATGAATCTTATAGAAAATACATGCAAGCTTTCAGATAATCATCCAAGTAATTCCCATTCAGATGGAAGCAACCTTGCAGATCACACGAAAGAGAATGGTTCTGAATCTGATGTCCAGTTTCACCCATTACTTTTCAAGAACCCATCTCATTTCTCATTTAATTGTCAAAACACTGCTCCAAGTTCCTATAATTTTCTCATTGGGTCTCAGTGCTCAATCGACACAGTTAGTACTGCAACCCCTGACAATTCAAGGCAAGGATTAGGTCTTCCGACAATTTCGAGCACTATTGATTTTCATCCACTTCTTCAAAGATGTGAGAGCAATAGTGATGTCCCTATCACTTTTGATGGGCTATCTTCTGATTTAGGAGCCCCGCATGAAACTTCTGTTGTTCAGTTAGTAAATGGTGCACCATCTGGTTTTCAATGTGATGGAATGAATAAGATTGACTTAAATATTCACTTATCTTCTACAATGGACATGCAAAGGACCACTGAAGTATGTGATAATCAGAATGTTGAGCTACATACATCTACACCTGAGGAAAGAATAGTCGAGAAAATTGTACAAGCAAATTTAAAACATTTTGACGTTAGAGACAAAGAACTTGAGGCTTCAAGGGAAACAAATTTATTTGTTCATTCAGCTTCATTCTATTCAAATGATGGATTTGGCCCTAAAAAAATACCTCAAAGGCATGATATTTCATGCCACCAATGCATAGAAGACTTTCATGAAATGTCTAACCCTGGAATTATAATGGAGCAAGAAGAATTGAGTGATTCTGAAGATGAAAGCGAAGATGTGGTTTTTGAATGTGAAGATTTAGAGGACTCCGAAGAAGAAGAATTATGTGGCGACCCACCTATACAAATCCATAATAAGGTACAATTTTTGCTTCTAATTTTTCGACTTAATGGAATTATTGCTTGAAGCCATATCTCTTTGATAGCTTATTGCATCAATTTATAATGCTTCTTTTTAAAAATCTGTTTAGTTGTCTCTAATAAAGGCACTATATTCTTAAATGAGATAAATAAGTTCACTCTATTTTCTTTTAAGCACTGAGCTACTGCCATGATAGTTGTTTTCTCTCTCCTCTCTCTTTCACACACATCTCACTCTATGGTATGCAGGGGCGGATCCAGCTTTTTTCATGGTGCACAAATTTTTTTTTCTTTTTTTTTGTGGGGGATGGACAAAGACGCTTAGGATTGATAAAATTAATGCAAATTTCTTTTTTAGGGGGAAAAATACCCAAAATACTCAAAATATTCCAAAATATCCCCGCTAATTTTTTTTTAGGGTGGGCATTTGCTCACCACCCTGAGTACATGGGGGATCCACCCATGATGGTATGTTTTGGATATAATGGAAAACACCATGACACTTTGTTGAGAGAAGCCCTGATTTTAACTAAAATCATTTCATTAGCAGGTTCCATGTTTCTCTAGCAATGATGATGAAAACCAAGTTGCTCAAGATCTTCATCAACTGCAGCAATCAAACTCAGTATTACATGCTTCAGTTAAGAGAGGAAAAGGCTGTAGAGGCATTGTGTATGTGTCTCATGGCTTTCAACATACAAAACTCACAAGGTCAAAGAATGAAAATGGTAGCACAAAAGGAGACAGGCCCTGTAGAAGTTCTCTCATTGCTTCTGCTCCCTCTCCAACCTGTTCTAAGAAGAGAGGTGATGAAGAAAACTTAATATGTCAGGATTTAGGCGTGGGAACAGGTGAGAACAAGACTGCTGGTTCCAGAAGATCAAAGTGTCGTTCTCCCTTGGACTAATCGCTCATAGGTAACTAATTTAATGCAACTTTTGAAATATTTTATGCATTGACATCCGGCCAATATTATGTTAGAAAATGCACAACTGCACTCTTGCCACTTAGCGAAACTGAACTAGTAAAAATACTAGGCAATTTTTCTGAGCATTCTGTTCAGAAAAATAAGGTCTGATTGTATTCCCTTTCTATGGGCTATCTGTAGTTATTTAGAGGCTAACTTAGGGGACTAATTTGTAAATAAAATAGTGGTCTTAGGCTTCGTTTGGGACGGCTTTCTTCCTACTTCATAAAGCAACTTTTTAGAACAAAAATTAAAAATGTTGTGCTAAAATACTGCTTTAAGAAGCAGGAAGAAAGCCGTCCCAAACAAGCCTTAGTCATGTTGCATATAGCCGTAGGAATTGTAAATTTGTTTAGGAATGCATTCAATTTTCAACAGCATATTGTCTAGTTTTCGATGAGCGTAAACAGTGCTTCAGATGGAGTGGAACTTATCGTTAACTAGTACATTATGTAGAATTTTACTTTTTGTTGTTTTATCAATGTAAAATCGATGCTTTGGATGAATGGAATTTATCTTATCGTTTCCAATCTTTGTTAGTCCAAAGTAACTCTGTATATGTTTAATACATTCATATTTTTCATTTTAAGCATGTATGGTTATGCTTTGTGGCCAGCTGGCCATAATGTAAGCATTATGAACAACAGAACTTAGGCACAAGAAGGATATTTCGGCTTCGTTTGGGATGGCTTTTTTACTACTTAAAGAAATTTTTTAATACAAAAAATTTAATTTTTATATTAAAAAACTTCTTTAAGCTGTCCTAAATGAAGCCTTAGATAGAGAGTTAACATAGTCATTGTAGCAGATCTAAATTTGGTATGAAATAGTTCAGGCAACAAAAGCTTTGGGTATTGGATCCACGAACGCAGTTTTGTTAGCAAATAAGGCTTTATTTAGGACAACTTTTCACAATTATTTTTTTCACAGCTTTTATGAAAATTTTATACTAAAAAGTAGCTTTAGAAAGCAGTGATAAAATTATCCTAAATGAAGTCTAAGTTGAATACAAACAAAATAAATATTTTTTCCTTATTTAGATCTTATATTATTTGGGTTTGGGTTAGCGCAATTTAAAACAAAATCGAGTTCAGTCAGTTACTATGGAATGTTTCAAAATTGTACAAAATATTCTGATACATCAAAGAAAACATAGCACTTGATAATTGCAAAAATAAATAATAAAGGATAGTCTTAGTAAAAGAAAACCGCACATGAGGATCCATTGCATGAGAAAACTACAAATAGTAAAAATTAAGTCGGCCTTTATGCAAATTTTTAGAATAACCAGAAACCAAACTTTGATCCATGAATAGATGATGCTACGATAGAAAACAAATGATTTACAAATATTATGACCATTACAAAAAATTATTAATCTCCGGTCATTGGAGGGAAAGATTGAGCTCTCCCAGATGGCTCACCAATTGATACAGATGCCAGAGACTTGGAAGCCCAGGCTTTTGCGTTCATTGCTCCTTTCAAATTTGTTCCCTTCCATGGATTTAGCCTACTAAAACCTCGCTTAGTTTGGAGGAGAAAAACTTGGGAATAGTCACACAAACTCATCAAACAGGCAATCAACTTTGGAAGGATTAGGTAGAGAAGCCTCAGTGTCAAAAATGAAGATGCCAGTATGAGATAGGTATCTTGCTGGAGCAATTTCTCTGGTGATTTTGCCCATGAGAACGGGCAATTTTCTTCGTCCAAGTTGTTTTCAGTGAGGTTTGTTAGATAGATAGCTTTCTTCTTGGTTGTTTTATTTGCTGATGTAGGCTTAATACCTAAAAATATAGGCAAAAGGTCAGATTAGAAAAGAATTGGAGACAAAAGATGCCTTCTAGATAAAGAAATCTAATATAAATTATGTGCATGTTGAAGTATTGACTCAGAATTCATAAAAAAATGGTAAAGATAGCCCAGCCAGATCGCATTTTGATGAATTACCAGTTTTTGTATGGTAATCAACAAATTTTGGTAATTTTTATTGGTTATGATTAACAAAATGCATAAATTTTCTCCAAAGTAAATGATCTTAAATAAGACTTCTGATATGTACTTATTTTTATTCTCAGATTTTTCATATCTGTTCAGTTTAGCCCCTCAATTCATCAAGTCTGAGCCAATTTGATTCTATAACCAATCTTGTCATTTCTTTGACAGAAACTGGTTGAGAAAAAAATTTCATGATTTTATTTATCTGAGCTACTAGAATTAGATAGCGAGATTGATCATAAAAATAATCAATATACCTTCTTGTAAAGTATACCTTCACTGATTTTTGTCTAAAGGAATGACTAAGTTAATGATAGGATCAAATTAGAATAACGCTTCGTTTGGGACGATTTTTTTCTTGCTTTTTAAAACAACTTTTTAGTATAAAAATTTTTCGAATTTAAAATTTTTGTACTAGAAAGTCGTTCAAAAAAGCAATACGAAAACTGTCCCAAATGAAGCCTAAATCTGCTGACTTGAGGAATTAAGTTGATCACCCAAAAATTATGGGACTAAAATGAACTAATTTAAAAAAAAAAAAAAAACCATTTTGATCATTTACTTGATCTTCTCTTATAGAGGATTTGTAGCAGATAACTTACCTGTAACATTAGAGTAGAAAGTGGTAAGGGAACTAATGCTTCGTGATCCATGATACCTCACCCGCATAGAAGAGTGTAGCAGAAGGAGAGTTGGGAAGCCATGAACTCCATATCTTGAGAGAATGCTGTAATTTTAAAGTCAACGGTCATATTTATATGAATTTACATATATATAATTGGTCAGATAGCTGCAAAGAAATTAAGTTTAAACATACCTAGGCCTTATGACTGATTCTTCAAAAGCAAAATGTGGAATATTAGGAAACAGGGAAACCATGCTTTTGAAAATTGGAAGGCTAGTCTTTGAGAAAGGGCACCAGGAAGCATAGAAGAACACAGCGACATATTGATCTCTGTTCGCGACCACGATATTTGCTGCCCTCTGCAAAGCAATCTCATCTCCCTATATATAAAAAGAAAATAAACCTAATAAAATCAGTGAAATTTAATATAAATATTCTTAAATTTCAAATAAAAATGTTTTGAAATATAAGTTAAACGTCATTGTAATGCAGAATTGTAGATTAATAAATTTTACAAAAAATGGTAAGAAAACTTTATGCAAGGCAATGTAAGATGAATGATTATGTATCTATGAAGTAAAACATAATGAAATTAGATAGGGAGATATAACAATCTTGAAAAGATGGGACAGAAACTGACAAGGCTATAGCACAAGACAAAAACACCCACTAAAAGACATTGCAGCTTATGAAGAGAGCTCTGTCTACAAGTGAAATGCACATGGTTTCATTCACTAACCTTATTGCAACTTTGTCATCATCACCATACAATATAATTAGTCTTACACAACTATTTAGGATCAGTTTTATGAATCATCATCTAATATTCATTCCACTAAATGATGCTAAAGGTCAAACCTATTCTTTAGTAATCATTTAAAACAACTTATATTTATGATGTTAGTCATATTCCTTTCTAATAATTCAGCACTAATTTTATCTATTTGTTTAATAAAAGCATTACATGAAAAAAGAAAAGATTAGAGAGAGTCGCTTTAGATGATTTGGTCACATACAAAGGTGGCCTTTCAATGACCTGGTTGGGAAAGCTAATGTATTAGATTTGATTTATGTTAGGAATTGTAGAGGTAATCTAAAAAGACTTGGTTAGAAAATATTAAAAATGATCCTTCATTATTAAACTTAGATGAGAATTTGACTCTTAACATGACACAATGAAAAAAAAAAAAGATTCATATAGCTAACTCCACATAGTGGGATAAAGGCTTGTTGTTGTTGTTGCTGTTGTTGTTTAATGAAAGCATTTTCCACTCTCCATTGTATCTACAAACTGTCTATGTCTATTTTCAACTAACTCATCTTCAATAGATGTCTATCTAATGCTTCTTTCTTTAATATAAAAAAATTATTTATTTTATGTAGCTTCGTGATATATTCATCTAAAATTCTCATTTTTATCACATTCAACTCAATACAACAATATTAAACCTTTATATCATAACGTGGAGCATTCAACTTAATAGAAAATGTTTTTTTTTTTCCACTTCTTAACACTCATACACATATAACATTCTCAGCTTAATTGTAATTTTATAAATTTAATGTTAAAATTTTCATGGTATCCTCTTGTAACATAATACTTCTTATGCACTTTTCATTTTAAACAATCATCCATAGCACTTGAAATTACATACTATTATATCATCATTCTTTTGCATAATATATTCAAGACACAAATCTACCACATCTCAGTATTACTTATCTTACAATAATGTGTTAATTTGGTAAATTATTGAAATAAATTAAAATGACTCACTTCAAAAATTCATTACAAGCATTTATATGATAAATATAAAAAATATCAACTCAAAGCAAAAAAACACTAATTATGTTGAAAAACTTATCACGCAGCTCATCTTGTGCCGTTGGTTGGGAGTTTTGGTTACCAACTAAAAAGTTTTGGGTTCAAGTTTTAAGTATGTGATGTGTTTATGAGTTTGTCTTAATTGACATAATTGTCAAAAAAAAAAAAAATGAAAACTTATCTTGTCACTTAACAACTTCCAATGATAGTCAACGTTCCATCGTAGATGTGTTTAATAACTCTAATATACTTTCGACATATTTCATTCTTAATGCACACAAAATCATTTATTAACGACTTAACGTAATCAATCAAATGTCTTATCAAAATCAATAAGAAATATATTAAAAACCTTTTTCAACTCTCTGTACTTGTACATTGATTGTCCTAACACAAAAAATACTTTAAGAGTGCAGACTTCTATCTTTAAACTGCATTGATTATCTAAAATTAGCATTATCCTTTTAAGGCTATGCTTAATTACTTGCTTTCATGAATTCACTGAATAATTTAAAATTTTAATTCCTCAATAATTATCATAATCTCGAATATTTCTTTTATTAATAATTATTTGTATCAAAATATTTTCTCCAATTATTTAAAATCGTCTTATTTAAAAAAAAATCTTAATTAAATTATGATAATATCCCCTACAATGTTTTAAATCTCAATGGGTATCTCATTTGAAACCTAAAGATTTATATACATTTTTTTTCAAAGCTAATTTTACTTTGAATGACACTATAATATATCTCATTATTTTATTTATTTTAAGCTTCTAAAACAATTTCTCTTTGAAAACTCCCATTCATCAATTTCTCAAAATAGCATTCCAATCTCAGCATGACGATTTTCGCCACTGATATGTGATTCAATATACTCAAATATAACTTTATATGTTGTTTAATTAGACGGTTTTAATTAAAAGAAAAAAGAAAAAAATTGTTTAAATCAAACGAACACTAATTATTATTCCGGTAATTTCAATCATTGCGTATGATTACATTTTGTTTAACCGAAAGCCAATCATCTTTAGGGATATTGGCCTTTTTTTGGTTGGAGCCAAATTTCCCTTTTAGCTTCTTCTTAAATTTAGAAAAAAAAAATCGAGTTCCTATCTTTCTGAAAATTAGCTGAGGTACTTCTGAACTTAGCCCCAACTCACAGAGCAATAGTTTTACATTTTCATAAATAAAAATCATTCTACCACATTTCTGAAATCACCATTTTCTTACTGTATACGAAAAACTGATCATGCTAATAGAAAAAAAAAAGTTGAAGAAGAAGAAGAAGCAAATAATCAATGATGATTGCCTACACCCAAGCTAACAAAATAAGCAAGAGAGCGAAGATCAAATTAAAGAAAAACAAAAACCTTAAAGAAATAAGATACAAACCTCAACGACACCCACAAATTGTCCACCGACAGGCCAAACATCTAGAAGGGAACAAGTTTCCGGCGGGATCAAGATCGATTCGCCGGCCGAAATTCGGCGGCAACCCTCCAACGCAACGCCGGCATCAGCTACCACGACACCAAAGACCAACATAAAGGCGATCGCCGCCCTCCAGATCCAGACTTCCATAACCCGAAATCAGCGAAGAGGCCGAGATCGAAAACCTCGAGGAAGAAGACGAGCTGCACGGTAGCGCAAGGTCGGCTCCGGCGCATTTTAGCTCTGCCAACTGTCGCCATTCATTTCGGCTGAAAGGGTAAATGGGTTGGACCGTGGACGGAGGAGGAAAGATCCACCTTCTAAACTCTTTCTCTTTTCCGATTAATTGAATTTGTATTATATATCACAGTTTTCACTTTTCACTGAGAGTAAGAGATCACAGCCGTCCATTTGGGATGCCTTGGTTGGTCGGGCCGTTGACGTGCTTTTTGGGTCACACTGATGGCCGTGTGTTGAAGAGACGCTAAACCCGACCGAAAAAAGTGACCTCGTCCGCACGTGGACGTAATGAAGATTTTTTTTTTTGTTTTAAAGGGGAACGACTAAACTCACAAATAAAACATATGCGAGACTTGAATCTTGGACTTCTTAGTTGGAGCCAAACTCCTAATTAAGGGTGCAAATGAGACGAGTAGAGATTGAGTCAGGCCTAACTAGAGCTCGACTGGCGAGCCAAAGTCTGAGCTCGAGCTAAGCTCGCCCATTGAAAATGGCTCGTCGAGCTGCTCGATTACCTGGTTCAAAGATTTTGCCGTGTGATTCCTCCTTCCCAGCTCCCATCCAAGCCCTCCTTCTGCGTCAAAGTTCCGCGTCTGAGGCTCCCAGTGCTCCTTCCAGGTCGCGATCTCTTCCATCGTTCGTATTCAAGCAGCTCAACTAGTAATCGAGCCGAGCATCCTTAGGACCGAACTCGAGTTCGATAAACCAGCAAGCTTGAAATCCTGCTCAAAACTCAACTCGCGAGCTCGTTAATGAGTCAAGCCTAAACCAGCTCACGAATAAGCTTGACTCGGTTGCACCCCTACTCTCAACTAACAAACAAACAGAGAAGAGCTGCGCGAGGTAATGAAGTTCATTGGTTTGTAAATTTGCATATCTGTTGTTACATGTGGATAGGCTGAGTAAGGGGAAAAAAATGAAAATAACGAGTCAATATATTTTGACTGATATTGACCCAATATTCCTATTTTTTTAAGCACATTTTAATGACGGTAGATTTTAATATAATATTTAGGTAATTATTCACGAATTATTTTTCAAATAATTTAATGACTTTAATTTAGTACTGATTAAATTTTTATTTGCTGCAATATTTTGAGCAATAGAGCATAGAGATTTTATCCTTTCCTTTTAGTAATGTAAAAAATTATATATATATATATATATATATATATAGATAAAAAAAAAATTATTATTTTGACAATAAATTATATAACTCCATCGGATCATTCATATTGAATTAATTGATCATATAATAGTTTTAGAGCATTGATGCATTTTTTATTAAAGAGAAAAATTATTATAATAAAATGACAAAAAATGAAAAATTAAAAGAAAAATAATAAGGAAATGTTTATATAAGAAAGCGCAATATAATATTTAAATTTTTTAAAAACTTTTATATTTAAAATAATGAATGCTAATATATTTTAAGTGCATTTTATATTCATTTTTTTTTAATGAGCTAGCTCGCAAGCTAAAACGATAAGATTCAAGTCCGACTCAAATTTATTCGTTCATCAAGCTCAGCTCACAAACCATTTGTCAAATCAAATTCAAGTCAGCTCTCGAGTCCATCGAGGATTAAGGGTGTCAATTTACTTTATGACAAAATATGACTCAAAATAGAGCGAAAGAAATGGTCGCGCAAAAAAAAAAATCCCAAGACATTGATACTTCATAATTTGAGGTACATTAAAATCAAATGAAATCATAATTATGTAGAGAAAAATATATACTTTTTATGACCACTTCTAGCTTTAATAATTGTGAATTTCGCTCTCTTTGGAGAGAATGCAAATTCAAAGCCAGGTTCACAGACTTTTATCTCAATATTCAAATTTTTAAGTGGAAGAAAGTTGACGTTGGGCCATAATAATTATAAATTTAAGAGTATGATTAATCAAGAGAAACTATAACTTCCATTGGCAATAAGAAGAGCATTACAAAGAAAATTCATAAATGTTGAGAGCAAGTAACAGATAAAAGAATTTACTCTAAGCATTCAGTACAACTGTTCCTTACTGCTGCTTCATCTTCTTGAAATTGTATTACTCAGTCACCTTGCTGCTTTGTATGGTTGTAATAATAAGCCCTGCGTTTGGGAAGGTCTCTTTGCTCATCGTAATGGCGAATCATAAGGTCTCTCTATGACTTAGAGAGCCCCAATAGAAAGAGCTCATCTTTGTATTTTGTTTAATGGTTTCTTCCATTTGAGGCCAGAAAAAAGGATTCTTATGAGAAGTAATATTCAGCTTGATTATTGTATCTGTTTCTTGAAGAAGGGCTTCTGACAAACAAGGAGTCTGTCATCTTGGTTTCCACTGATTTCTGTAACTCGAGCATCCCATTTTAATTGTGGGATTGCTGTTCTGATAGCTTCAATGAGGGGAGCTGCGTCTTGAATAATTATCCAACCCTGGCTTGTCAGAAGGAAAATCAAAATGCATATTAGTTGATAGTTTATGGCAGATTAAAATCTTTTAGAAAAAAGAGAGAGTGGGTTTAAAGATCAATGAATCATCCATACTTAAATCCTACATATAGGGAAGGAGTAGAGCTAACATTAATAAAATGATTTAAGGCTTCGTTTATGACAGCTTTATTATTGTCTTATGAAGTAATTTTTTAGTACATTTTTTTTTTAATTTAAAATTTTGTACTAGAAAACTGTTTCTTAAAGTAGTAAGAAAGTTGTCCCAAACGAAACCTAAAGTAGGGGATACTTGGTTGATATCTTCGTAATTTTATACTATTAGAAGATGTCAGTTGTTGTTATTAAGTTGTGGAGCTTGATTTTGATGGAACTTGAGTTGCAAAATTCGGAATCCAGGAAAACAACCCAAAAACAGTGGAAAAATAGAAGATTTCTTAGATGAAAACACTCATAAACACTTCGATTACTTAAATATCAAAAGACTTACAAGTTTCCACGGATACAATGCTCTCAATTCGAGAAGAGAAGCTTTCTCCCAAGCCCTAGAAAAGAAAAACCTAAAACAGCCATCAAAACAAGATCCCTCCAAAACAAACCTTAACTCCTCTTTAACCCTCACATGATCCCCCCAAAATACCCTAATTACCCCTAGGGCAAACAAAACAAACTCCCTCTTACATTTGGTGGGCCCCTTGGGCCCACCCGACTCCTCCCTCTCCTTCGGCCGAACGCCCAGGCGGGCGTTTTCTCCGCCTGCAGTAGGCGAGAACCGGCTCCTTGTGGGCCGGTGCGGGTGCGGGATGGACCGGGCGGTCCGGTCCATCATCACTCCCCGCCCAAAGATTAACCTTGTCCTCAAGGTTGAAAGCAGGAAACTGGGCTTGTATGTTCTCATAGGCCTCCCAAGTAGCGTCATGTGCCAGTAGATCTTTCCACTCAATCAAAACTTCTTTCCCTCCTTCCTAAGTGGATCTAACCCCTTTCAATGAAGAAGGCTCTAATAGGCTTGTACCCTCTTCAGACAATGTTGGTGGTAAAGAATCTCCCTTGAACTTCTTTAACTGTGACACATGAAAGACTGGATGAATCGTAGTAGTGGGTGGTAACTTCAGGCGATATGCTACATTCCCAATCTTCTGCTCTACTTCATAGGGGCCATAATACCTTGGGGCCAACTTAACACTTAGCCTCTTTGCTAAAGTATTCTGCCAGTAAGGCCTCAACTTCAAGTATACAAATTCCCCAATCTCAAAATGAACATCCTTCCTATGATGATCTGCTGCCTTCTTCATGATGTTCTGGGCTCGTAACAAGTGTTTCTTCAGCTCCCCCAAGATCTCATCCCTTTCTGACAATTGTTGTGTCACGACCCGACCCGATCTGGGACGGATCCCGCTCACACCGGGTCGCGACACGGAACGAACAGACTGACTGACTGACCAGGATCTGGTTATGGAATTTGGTTCGGAACTGAATCTTCCAAATAATTTACTCAAACAGACACACAGACACAGAGCTACTATGAATCATCAAATGCAGCGGAACAAAACATCTATATTTTTCTTTTCCTCAAAACAATCATCTACAAATACAGTACATGGCTTTTAGACAGAAAGAAAGACAGAACAGAAAAAGCCATGATTGTACAAAAATCAAAAGGTACAAAACAATACCTATACTGATCAGACTCTGAAATCTATTCCTGGACTTACTTCCCTTTCCCAGAACCTGAAAACCACTAGAAAACAAGAGTGAGCTCAACAGCTCAGCAAAGCAACAAACCTCCAATCAAAATTCTCAGAATCTCAAAACCAAACACATTAGACAAATCCGTACAGAAATCAGATCAGAATCGGACAAATATCAAATCGGACAGACCAGAACGAAACAGATCAAATCAGAACAGATACGGACAGATCAAATCAAACAGAACTGAACTGAAACAGAAGTCGTATCAAATCAGAAACAGAACAGATCAGACATATCAAATCAGAAACGAAATCGTACAGAAATCAGAAGTTCAGATCATATCGGAACAGAACAGAATCGTATCAGAATCATACAGAAATCATATCATACAGATCAGATCAATTCATATCGTACGGAAATCAGAATCAGATTTGCTTACAGAATATATACGGAAATCAGAATCATATCAAATAAGATATCAGATATTATTTAATTCATAGCTAAATGCCCTGACACTGACGGAATCTCTACGGATTCCGGCCCCTTATGCCTCCCTTTCCAGAAACTGATTGAATCTCATAGGATCCAGGCCCCTTATGCCTCCCTTTGTGCTCACGGCACCAGAACAGATGTGCTTATAGCACCAGAACAGAATTCATCGGATCCGGAACAGAACATATATTAGATTTCAGATTTGAGCTCATTTCAGATTTCCCAGACACTAACTGAATCTCATAGGATCCAGGCCCCTTATAACTCCCTTTTTATAGCATATACAGATAGCATATCAGTTCAGAAGAAATCCAGACAAATTAGAAATCAGACAAAAATTGGGCAGCACAACAGCAGTATACGGAATTTACACAATTTTTCCTGAAAATCACAATTCACCAAATTTGCACATAACATAGATAATAACATTTCAGAACATTTATTCTACTGCACAGAAAATTTTCAATTATACAGAAAAATCCAGTCGACTAAAAACACAGTCGAAGCAAAAATACCCGGACAAAAATCTTCAGAAAATAACCAAAATGTGCACACTCGGCACGTCAACAATATACAGAAAGTTACGCGGTAAAAACTGAACCAATCGAAAGATACGGACGAAAATCACTAACGGAAACAAAATCCGAACAAAAAATACCGCCAAACACGACGGTTCTGAAAATTGAGAAAGGCGGAATGTGCCTTACCTTGCGTACAGCAATTTCCTGAACAATCTCGTCGGACGAAAACAGCTCCGCGTCGCCCGAAAATCCACTTTTTCCAAAAATCCCTCGACTTTCTCTCTCCTTAAGATATTTTTATTTTAATTTCTGATTTTCTCTCTCTTCAAAACGACTGATTTCAGCTTTATAATACTCAGATCGTCCCGGGACGATCAGACCAATTTTGATCGTCCTGGACGGTTCCCAGAACTATTTTCCGGCCGATATTTTGAACAGTGCACATCGTCCTGGACGATGCCTCGATCGGCCTGGACGATGCCTACAGAAAAACACCTGGAGCAAATCTGGGCAAATTCTGAAGCAAATTCTTAACTGATCGTCCCAGGACGATCCCAGATCGTCCTGGACGATCCCAAATCGTCCTGGACGATCCTGGAGCAGATTTTGATATTACAT
Organism: Dendrobium officinale; assembly: GCA_019514585.1. Lineage (NCBI taxonomy): Eukaryota > Viridiplantae > Streptophyta > Magnoliopsida > Asparagales > Orchidaceae > Dendrobium > Dendrobium officinale. The sequence continues at coordinate 1,771,063 of CM033697.1, forward strand.
GTTGCTCCACCAAGGACACTGATGTAGAATGAGGCTTGTACTGTATCAGGGTTGGAGGATCCCTTCCATAAAGCACCTTGAAAGGTGTGACCTGCGCCGCCTTGTGAAATGAAGTGTTATACCAATATTCAGCCCAAGGTAGCCACCTTACCCAATGCTTGGGCTTCTCCCCTGCAAAACATCTAAGGTAAGTCTCGACGCTTCTATTAACTACCTCAGATTGCCCATCTGTCTGTGGATGGTAGGCTGAACTGCGCTTCAAATGTGTCCCTTGTAACTTGAACATCTCCTTCCAAAAGTGACTCAGGAACACTTTATCTCTATCAGAGACTATCGACTTAGGAAAGCCATGAAGCCTCACAATCTCTCAGATGAAAACTGTTGCAACGGTAGTGACATTAAAAGGATGTCTCAAGGGTATGAAATGTGCTTACTTACTAAGCCGGTCAACTACAACTAGAATGACAGTGTAGTCTTCCGACTTGGGTAAGCCTTCGATGAAGTCCATAGTCACCTCTGACCAAACCTGATCAGGTAGCTCCAGTGGCTGCAACAGTCCCCCAGGAGCACAAGATTGATACTTGTTCCTCTGACAAGTATCACACTGGGCCACCATTTCCTCCACATCCTTCCTCATCCCCTTCCAGTATATCTCTCTAGCCAATCTCTGATAAGTCTTCTGCCCTCCTGAATGTCCTCCAATAGCACTGGCATGAAACTCCTGAAGTATCAGTGGAATATGGGAAGAGATCCTAGGTAACACTAACCTTCCTCTGTGTAGCAAAAGCTGATCCTCCACTGTATATCCTGATGGTATTTCCTCCCCCTTCCTTATGACCTCTCTGATGCTCCCCAATTCTTCACTAGTCATATTTTATGTCCTCAAATTCCCCCAATCTACTAACTGAGGCACAGATGTAGCAATAAGTTGAGAGCCCTCCACCTTTCTAGATAAGGCATCAGCAGCTTTATTCTCCAATCCTGGCTTGTACTGAATCTCGAAATCATAGCCCAATAATTTGGAGAGCCATCTCTGATGTTCTTCTGTCACCATGCATTGCTCCAACAGATATTTTAGACTCCTTTGATCAGTCCTCACAAGGAATCTTCTACCCAACAAGTACGGCCGCCACTTCTGAATGGCCTTAACAATGACCATCAGTTCTCTTTCATAGACAGATTTAAGCTTTGCCCACCCTGATAACACCTGACTGTAGAAAGCTATGGGCCGCCCTTACTGCATGAGAACCGCTCCTAACCCCAAACCAGATGCATCAGTTTCCACCACAAGCTGCTGCCCGAAATCCGGTAATGCTAACACAGGGGCACTAACCATAGCACTTTTCAAAGCCTCCATAGCGCTATCTACCTCCGGTCCCCAATTGAAGCTGTCTTTCTTCAACTGCTCAGTGAGTGGAGCTGCAATAGATCCATACCCTTTTATGAACTTCCGGTAGTAACCTGTGAGTCCCAAGAAGCCCCGGAGAGCCCGAAGGTTCTTAGGAGTTGGCCAGCTCGTCATGGCCTCCACCTTGGAAGGGTTAGCTACTACTCCTTCTGCTGAGATAATGTGCCCCAAATATTCCACACTTCCTTGAGCAAAAGAACACTTTTTCTGATTGACATGCAACTGATGATGTTGTAAGGTGCTCAACACCTCCCTCAAGTGCTCCAAGTGTTTCTGTAGGGTCCTGCTATAGATCAAAATATCATCAAAAAACACTAGAACAAACCTCCTCAACATGGGTCGAAACACTTGGTTCATCAAAGCCTGAAATGTAGAGGGAGCATTGGTGAGTCCAAACGGCATCACCAAGAACTCGTAGTGTCCCTCGTGAGTCCTGAAAGCAGTCTTGGGAATGTCCTCCCTCTTCATCCGGATCTGGTGATACCCTGACTTCAAATCAAGCTTGGAGAACATTGTAGCACCCCCCAACTCATCAAGAAGCTCATCAATAACGGGGATTGGAAATTTGTCTAAAACAGTCTCCTTGTTGAGAGCCCGATAATCAACACGAAATCGTCAGCTACCGTCCTTCTTCTTTACCAATAGTACTGGGCTCGAAAAAGGGCTCACGCTAGGTTGGATGATCCCCGCCTCCATCATCTCTCTGACTAGCTTCTCAATCTCCTCCTTCTGAGCATGAGGATATCGATATGGCCGCACGCTAATTGGATCTGCTCCCTCCTTCAGTACAATGGCGTGCTCCTTGCTTCTCTGTGGTGGCAGCCCTGCTGGCAGCTGAAAAACTGTGGCGAAATGCTCCAACAACTCTCCCACCTCTGCTGGGATATTACTCTGCTCAACTGACTCACTTCCCTCCAATCGCCATAACTCTACCAGAAATCCTTCCCCCTCAATCCTAAGAGACTTGAGAATAGTCTTCAAAGCCACCTTAGATCGGCATAATTTGGGGTCCCCATGCAAAGTAACTCGATGTTCCTCTTCACCATACTCCAACATCAAGGTCTTCCAGTTGACCTTCATCTCCCCCAAAGTTTGTAACCACTGAATACCTAAAATAACACCAGTATTACCCAGCTCAAGCACCAAAAAATCCTGGGTAATATCTTTCCCTTGTATGGATAGAGTAACCCCGCTGCATCTTCCCGCACACTGTTCCTTCTGACCGGTCCCCAAGGAAACTCCCACTCGTCTCCCTTGGACCATAGGAATGCCCAACTCTTCCACTAATTTGCAAGCTATAAAGTTGTGGGTGGCCCCACTATCTATTAGCACCGTGACTGTATAGCTCCCAATCCTCCCTTCCATCTTCATGGTGGAATGTGCTGTCAACCCTGCCACTGAATTGAGGGAAACCTCAATCATGTCAAGATGTAGATGATCTACACCTTCTTCTCCCCCTCCTAACTCTTCCTCAACTTCCTCCTCCTCGGGGTCTTCCACCAATAGGACTTGGAATGCTTTGTCTTTGCATCTATGCCCTGGCCCAAAATTCTCATCACACCTGTAACAGAGCCCCTTGGCTCTTTTTTCCTTCAGCTCTGCCTCAGTGAGCCTCCTGAACTCCCCCTTGGCCAGTGCACTCCGGTCCCTCTCCTTCTGTCCTTCTCCTCCTGCCCCCAAGTAAGTACCCTTGGCTCCTCCCGTAGGATTTGCCACCTTTTGTCCCCCTCCAAAGAAAGCAGGCCTACAGTATTGATCAGAAGACAATCTATCCTCTATCAGCTCAGCCATCTCCAAGGTCTCCCTCAGACTCCTTGGTTTGGCCGCTCTAACTGCTGATCGAATGTGGGGCTTCAAACCCTACATGAAGTTCCCCTCAAGCACCTCATCCGTCATCCCACGAAGTCTACTGGACAGCAACTCGAACCTGTCCCTATAAGCAGATACTGTACCAGTCTGAGTCAGTGCGAAGAACTGCTCCTGATGAGTTCCCTCCTTTGGCGGTCTGAAGCGGTCTAGGCACATCTCCCTAAACTCTGTCCAACATCTGAATCTCTGCCTTTCTTCCATCCACTGATACCACGCTAGGGCTCTTGCCTCCAAACATAAAGGTACCGCTAAGAGTTTCTCCTCATCCGTCATCCCCATCACTGTGAAGTATCTCTCCGCCTTGAAGATCCAACCATAAGCATCCTCACCTTCAAAGATTGGAAGCTTCAACTTCCTCATTCCCCATTCTCCTCTCCCATTCACCCTGTCGTTGCCCATACCTCCTTGCCCATATCTCCCATCTGGTTGCCTCTCCCATGATTGTGGGTCCACCCCACGATTCTCCCTTCTTTCCCAAGCTTGAGGTGCCACCGGATCCCCCCTTGCATAACCAGCCGACCCCCAATGAGGCTCCCTAGGGTCGGCCTCCCCTCTGCCTCGATACGATCCTCCACCCCACTGATTGTAGGGCATGCTTCCTCCCTCCCTTCCTTGGTAAAATTGATCTGGATGATTCTGAGTATAGCTTGCCCTAGCATCTCCCATAAATGAGGCGGTGGAGTAGCCCTCCCCTCCACGGTTTGGGCCATACATGCCCCCCTTTGGGCCGACGGACCATGCATCCCCTCCATGGTCGATAATGTCAATGGCCTCCTTCCCTTTTGCATTAGGTCCTTCACGAACCCTACTTCCACCTTCACCATCAACCGGCTGCGCATTAGGATTAGGGTTAGGGTTAGGGTTAGCCGACCCCCCCATGTTGTGTTGGCCCGCCACCATTTGTTTGATCATCTCTTGTAACCCTAACATTTGAGTCTTCAACTCTTCTACTCCATCAAGCTTTTCGTCAACGGATGCAAATTTCTCTTTGAGGGCGGTGAACTCTACTTCCCACTCTCCGACTTTCTCTTCAATAGATTCAATCCTTCGTGTACCCATCCCTTCCTTGTGGATCTAGTGCTCTGATTGCAAAATTCGGAATCCAGGAAAACAGCCCAAAAACAGTGGAAAAATAGAAGATTTCTTGGATGAAAACACTCACAAACACTTCGATTACTTAAATATCAAAAGACTTATAAGTTTCCATGAATACAATGCTCTCAATTCGAGAAGAGAAGCTTTCTCCCAAGCCCTAGAATAGAAAAACCTAAAACAGCCACCAAAACAAGATCCCTCCAAAACAAACCTTAACTCCCCTTTAACCCTCACATGATCCCCCCAAAATACCCTAATTACCCCTAGGGCAAACAAAACAAACTCCCTCTTACATTTGGTGGGCCCCTTGGGCCCACCCGACTCCTCCCTCTCCTTCGGCCGAACGCCCAGGCGGGCGTTTTCTCCACCTGCAGTAGGCGAAAACCGGCCCCTTGTGGGCCGGTGCGGGTGCGGGATGGACCGGGCGGTCCGGTCCATCAGATTTTTATGCTATGAATAAAATATGCTATGTAAATTTAGGTTTCGTTTGGGATGCTTTTCTTATTGCTTCTTAAAACATATTTTAAGTACAAAATTTTTATTTTTGTACAAAAAGGTTGTTTAAAAAGCAGTAAGAAAGCCGTCACAACAAAATCTTAATTGCCAGCAGACTTTTACGATAAGACACTCATCAGCGTTGAAAGGGGGTACAGAGCCCTCCTCTGGGGTTCTGCCTAGAAAATATATATAATATTGTGGGTTGTTTCATGCTTTGTTGTTTTTTTTTTTCCCTTTCATAAAGAGAAGGCACTCTCTCTAATTATATTAGAAAAATTAGGTGGTAATTCTTCATAGTCCTATAATGAAATCTACAATAAGATGTAGCCATCAATTGGATGAGCCTTTAGTACAATCTTCATTTTTTTGTTTTTTTATTCTTTTTTCACTTTCGATGATTGAATTAATTTTTGTCTATTAATTATTATTTGATATGGTGAAATATTTAATGGACAATCATTTAAGTTCTATTTTGATTAAATTAAGACTTCGTTTGAGACAACTCTTTTACTGCTTTTTTAATTTTTTACTAAAAAATTATTTTAAGAAGCAATAAAAAAGTCATCCCAACAAAGCCTAAATCTACCAATATCCAGATGTCTGACTATGCATCACCCAAAATAAATGAAAAAAATAAAAAAAAGAAAGATCATAAAAACCGTTATAGGTAACATAAAAAGTTTTCATTTTGTATTCAATTTCTGAAATTTCTTTTGTGGAATTAATAAGAAGACACAACTTTGAATCATTTCATGGATCAAAGGTATCAGAAAACAAAATGAAGATTTGAAAGCAACACTATATTACCTCTGGCCGTAGAATGCGATCAATCTCTAAGAACACATCGAGCACAGAACACCTGTGGTGTTTATGAATTGATAGCAGTCCTTGAGCATGAACCATATCATAAGTTCTTGGATATGTCGGAAATGCTTCACACCTAATCAAAACAGGTTTAATTTATTTGAAAATGTCATTAAATTAGAATTTTGATCACACGACGAATTCTTTCAAATGAAATTTAACAAAAAAAAGACAGTATTTCTGGCTGCAAATAATAATCTTTTGAAGAATCAAACACATCCTTCAATAGAATATTTAATATTGCAATAGGAGAATTTATTGATGACATGATTTTATAATGGTTTCTGAGTTATTAAGGCTTCGTTTGGGATAACTTTCTTATTGATTTTTAAATCAGCTTTCTAACATTAAAAATTTTAATTTAAAAAATTTTTGTGCTAAAAAACTGCTTTAAGAAGCAACAAGAAAGTTGTCCCAAACGAAATCTAAATTAACATAACAACATTTTTTCAACATAAATAGCTTGAACAATCAAATATTCAACATTCCAGGCAAACAGGAACAAGTTACATGACATACCAATCATGCTGTACACCAATGAATCCTCTATCAAAGATAAGAGGGAGAGAGTTGTGGCTTGTAACAGGCACTACATTCATGACCCAGACAGATTTTCCAGCTTCCAACAAAGCAGCATTGAAGCCTCCGAATCGAGCATTCATGTCGAGTACATTTCTCAGCATATTATAAGGTGGAGAGGGATCCTCATCACCAGGCCTTTTCGGATGATCAGAAAAAATTAAAGGTGAAAGAAGAGACCAATAGTTTTGGACTGATAGTTCCCAGTTTAAGGAATCCTCAACAAACTCCTCAGGCTGCACACCTAATCAATTATAAATCGTTGTGAAACAAAGAATTGAAGTTGAAAAACTAGTTGGCTCAGTGTTTATGCAACATACCATGTAAGCTCAGCTCGGCCGAGCTTAGCATAACCTGAGAAGGCCATGGTCTTCGATCTTCGATGGGGATCCACCTTTGACTTGTTGTTCCTCCTATGCAAGGATTGAGAGGTTGGTAATAGATGGATTTCATATCCATGCTTCTATCACAAATTTGAGAGACAGATTTCCTATAAATTGCAGAAATTTACTCTCACTAATGCATATTTTGATAGCGCAATCTACATCATACAATTCAGAAAAGCAGGCAACCGTTTGAAAGAAGGTTAGACGAGATACCGAGAGCTATAACATTTCTTTTTGCTGGTTTTCTTCCAAACGATTGTTTCATCTTGCTGTGAAAGCAGATCCCAGCAGATGCTCTCGGTGAAATCACGAATTAGAGTCCATCTTTTCTGATTTTCCTTGTTATGGAGAGACCTGTGAGTGTTCGTAAGTGAAGTCCAGACAAAATATCCTCCAGGCCTCAGTAATCTGTCAACTTCCAGAAGGAAGATACCATCTGCAGGAAGAGTTCATTATCAGCTCAAAACTAGAAATATTTCAAAATGGCAAATACAGCTCCATCTGGATATGTAACTTTATCTTGTTAGGCCATGAAGCTCATATAAAGCTCTCATTTTTTAGGAAATTTTTGAACATCATGAATGCACAGTAATGGCCGGTTCCATACTAATGAAAGTTATGATATGAGAAGATAATGATTATCAAAGATGCAAACCATTTCTCTCCCATTCAATCCCGCATCTTGCGCAGTGTACCATATCAAAAGACAGATTAGGATATGGCAACTGTTTCATCGCAAACGAACCAACCATAGCAGGTAGGCCTCTTTCCAGAGTAAGTTGAACTTGACTTCCAGAACCTTCGTAGTTCGCAATGCACATGGTAAGAAGATGTTTTGAAAAAAGATGCGCCCCGAAGCTACCGAAGCCGCAACCTATATCCAAGACAGTCCTGACCTGCAACATGACAGTAGATCATTAAGTTTTTATCCTCAACAAAAGATAAAATTACAGCAATACAAATACTCCTATCATTAGCTTAATAGAGAAGCAATATTCCAATTAATTCAAATGTTAATAGTTAATACATGTTAAAAGTATATTGTAATCATCAGAAAAAAGGGCTTTAGAAAAAAATCAAAACTTTAAGAGAATAATGAAATTAAAAGAAATTGATTTTCAAATTTCTACACAAATTAACTCATAACATAAACATCCACTTATCAATGAACACCAAGAAAGATTAAAACATATCCATGATTCTTATATTCTTTTTCCCAAAGCATAATTTAACATAGCACATAATTTTGAAATATAACAAGTACATTAAACACCTCATAAACTAAAAAAATTGACAATGAGAACTCATCAAGCCTAACCCAAATAGTTGAGATGAAGCTAATGATGATGATGATGATGTTTAAATGCAACATTGTAATAAAAGCTAAGTGATCCTAGTAGTGAATCAAAGGAAAGATATTTCTAGCATTGATATCTGAATATCAACAATTTTTACCAAAAGTATAACTAAGATATTGCTATAGAAGAAGCCTGATGTATAAACATAAACATGCACCTTCTTCACCTAAAAAGGCAAATCTTAATATACACCTAGGCTGATTAAGAAACTAAAAATACACATTTCAACCGTAGGTCTCATCCAATGTTGATTTCATAAGCTAAATTTCAGGCATTAAATTGTGAAAAGATTGACAGGTTCCATGAGACTCGCTTAACTTTGAAGTTTGTAACGAAACTTCAACTATTATGCCAAAAAATAACTCGACATTTAATAGTCATGCATCAAAAACACCCTTGCTCAATCAAAATAAACAAATAAGTAACTTTTTGAAAAGAGAGTGCTACCCCGGCCTCATTGAAATTGGACTCATTTCTTAGCCCAATCATCTCAGCTATCTGATGGGAATAGTCTTCTACACCATCAACCATAAGAGAGTCAGAGTGAAAAGAGAGCTGCTCTTCCTCCACCATCATCCTACATTGCAAGGCTCATAATCGACACTTGTGAAACACAAATATATCTTCCAAATCCAAAACAAGTATACCTCTTGGTCAAGCTTCCAGACGACAACTCCTGCCCTGTAATCTTCACGTTATACTTCCAAATGAAGTCTCTCCCAGTTGGCCATCTCAGTGGAATCTTATAATTCTTTGGTGGCAAAACCAAACAACCTTGTTCCTTCGCCGATCTATGAACACAGCTCCGCTCATACTCAATCTTTCCATCCAATTCTGCCGGATTCGAACTCTCAGAAATGTTGAAGTAACATGGCACATAATTCTCATAATCACTTGGGCAGAATTCAAGCTCTTTGAGCTTGCCAATACCAAGGGAAAGCTCTCCAACAACTGACAGATCTGCAACAAGCTGCTCTTGGAGTCTTCGATAGCCTCTATAGAGGATAGCTTGTGAGGAAGTAGAGATACATAAAACCCAAAACAGTAAACCTAAAAGTGCAAGAAAGATGACTCCGGCAACGCCGAGCTTGAGCAGACCAAGTGTCAAACTCCGCCGGCTTTTACTAGTTCCAAAAGGGTTTAGGAGCTCATGCCCAAATCCAATTTCAGAGAAATCTTTCAGTTGGTAGCTCTTGTTGAAGGAATCGCCGATTCCACTCCCAGTGGATAATCTTCCACTGCTGCCGGTGAATCCCCGGTACAATGGCCTCGACATTGCAAACCTAGAATTCCAATGTGAATTCAGGAAACATCAAATCGAAGAAGACCTACAGCGAGCAAATTAAAAGTTAGAACAACCCAAATTTCTTACTTTGAAGAAGCTCACCATATTTAATAGCTATGGGATGCATTTGGGTTCCTAAACGAAAGGAACTCAAAACAAATTTCAAAAGAAAGAATATATTTTTGACACAGGAAGAACAGCTACAAGAGAAGAAGGGGAAAAAATTCAATCTTTACCAGAAGAAAATCCTCAGAAGCGCTTTTCATTGCTCCATCGCATCGCCATAACAGCTAAATCCCATAAACAACAAGAAGAAGAGAAGCAATTGCTGCTTTTTTCTCTTTCCTTCTTGGTGCCAAAAAAAAACTGAGAGAACAGCAGAGGTTTCAGAGCCTCGTCATTTACGGATCAAATTTACGATAAAAAAACAAAAAAAGAAAATATTACGTGGATTGTAACATTCCCATGCCATAAATCTTAACAAAATATTGTTTCATGGTATATTAGTGAAAATTTTAGATTTTACCCAACTTATATTTATATCTATCGATAGAGTTTGACTATCAATTTATATAAATTGACATAAATATTTCAAAAAAATATACTTATTTGGGAACGGGTTATCTATCTGTTTTAACTCCCGAAAGCAGGGGCGGATCCAGCATCTTTTTTCAGGGTGGGCAAAAAAAATTTTTATAGGGGTTGGGCAAAGATGCTTAAGATTGATAAAATTAGGGCAAAAAATTTTTGAGAGGGGAGGGTGGGGGGGGCAAAATATCCAAAATATTCATTCTAAATATTTATTTATTTATTTTGAGGGTGGGCAAATGTTTGCCCTGGGTCCTTGGTGGATCCGCCCATGCCCGAAAGGACATTTGACGCCGTGACTAATTCTCGGCTGACCTAAAAGAGGCACCAACTCCAAAAAGCTCCGGGCCAACCAGTGGCGGAACCACATTAAGGTTAGCCCCCCCTCAAAAAAAAAATTGTTTTTTTTAGAGAGAATTTTTTTTCCCCTCCTAAAAAATTATTTTTGCCCCCCTAAAAAACTCTTTTGTCATAACTTGTCTTAAAATGTCTATATATTTCTTCAAATTTAGTTGTAATATTTTATTTCGTGTTTTTTCGTGACAATTTAATTACACTTTTTTTTATTTATTTTTCTTGCTTAAATTTTTTAAATAACTTCTATATTATTTTTTATATTTAATTATTTTTGTATTTGATGCAGCGGCAAACAGTCGAGAAGAAAAACCGGAAGGGAAGCAATGGAACAGTAGAGTTCCTTGCGATGCTAGTATTAGCTGTTTTAAAAAAAAGAGTCTATCTTCTCTATCCCTTCTACAGACATATAAACTAACAGCAATAAAAATAGAAAAACAACTGAAAAGTAAAAAGGTATAAGGCATAACCGAAAAAGGTTCTTATCAGAGCAGAAAGAGAAGTGGACGTCCTCCTATCTCCCAGTGTTCCGCCAGCACAGTGCCGCATAACTGATGACCGCATCAGCTCTCCCCCGGCTCCGAAGAACTCGACTCCGACGAGGTAGTAATAGGTTGTGCATCATCAGGAGGACGGTAATTATATAAGTCTGCCACATTGAAGGTGGACGCAGTGCGAACATTATCGGGTAGATCAATAATATATGCATTGTCATTGATCTTACTAAGGATAGGAAAGGGTCCTATTTTTCGTGGACACAGCTTGGAGTAGGTGCCTTGTGGATAACGATCTCGCCTCATCCGAAGCATGACAAGGTCTCCCACGTTGAAGGACTTGAACCGGCGGTGACTATCAGCAGTTTGCTTATACTTGGAATTTGCATTCTGTAGATTTTCTTTGACCCGCCTGAGTGTATCTTGAACTTCACTGAGTGTTTTGCCTGCTAATGTTTTACTACCTTTAGGCAGCACGGCGAGATCAACTGTTTGATTTGGGACTTTTGTGTAGACTACCTGAAAGGGGCAGATTCCCGTTGAACGATTGACGGTAGCGTTATAAGCAAACTCCGCATGACATAGCATTTCTTCCCATTTCCTTTGGTTATCCTGCACCAAGCACCTCAACATATTACCGAGCGTGCGATTGACCACTTTCGTTTGGCCATCGATTTGAGGATGATAGGCGGAGCTAAGTTTTATATCGGTATTAAGTCTCTTCCACAACTCACGCCAGAAGTGGCTCACGAATTTCACATCTCGGTCGGACGTGAGACTACGAGGTACTCCGTGTAGACGGACAATTTCCTTAAAGAAGAGTTGTGCAATGTGGACGGCGTCAAAGGTTTTCTTACAAGGGACGAAGTGCGCCATTTTTGAGAAGCGGTCGACCACCACCATGATAGAGTCGGATCCCCTCTTAGTCCGCGGTAAGCCCAGCACAAAATCTAGTGATAAATCTTCCCATATAGAGTCGGGAATAGGAAGAGGGAGATAAAGTCCGATATTTTGAGCCGTCCCCTTAAATCGTTGACAAACAAAACATTTTTCAACAAATCTCGTGACGTCGCGTCGTAAGTGTGGCCAAAAGTTTTATCCCTTCCCATGTGTGCGGCCAGACCGCCACAGTGCAGTTCACGGATCAACTATTGACGCCATGAGGAGTCTGGGATACAGAGACTGTTGCCTTTGAATAAAAACCCCTGTTGCAAGGAGTAATCGAGTTTAGGCTGGCCGGCCTTGCAAGCTTCCCAAATGTCTGCAAAATCCTTGTTCGCGGCATAGAGTTCCTGCAGTATTTGTAACCCCGTAATCTCCGTTTGTAAACGAACGAGCAAGGCAGATCGCCTACTCAATGCATCAGCGACTCTGTTACTCCGCCCCGCCTTATGTTTTATCACAAATGTGAATCTCTGAAAGAAGACTATCCAACGGGCATGCATTCTATTAACATTTTTTGACTGTTAATATATTGCAGGGCTTGATTATCACTACACAAGATGAAATCGCGGTGCAGCAAATAGTGTTCCCACTGTTTCAAGGCGCGTACAACGGCGTACAATTCTTGTTCGTAAGCAGACCAATTCCGGCGAGATGCAGTCAACTTCTCGTTGTAATATTCCACCGGTCTTCCTTCCTGGGACAGAACAGCTCCCACTCCTATAGCTGAGGCGTCAGTATCAACTTGGAACGGTTTGTCAAAATCGGGAAAAGCCAAAACCGGTGCCGAATTGAGAGCAATTTTGATCAACTCAAAACTTCGTTGCTTCTCCCGCCCCCATGTGAATTTAGTTGATTTGAGGCAATCGGTGAGAGGCGTCGTGATCTCCCCAAATCCTTTGATGAAACGCCGATAATAATTGGCCAAGCCATGAAAACTTCTCACTTCAGTTATGGACTTGGGCACCGGCCAATCCTGTATAGCAGCGATTTTCTGAGGCGCGGTTTTAACACCGTCGGAGGACAGGACAAAACCCAAAAATTGAATCTCAGCTGCAGCAAAAACACACTTATCTAAATTGATAAGCAATTGGTGATCTCGGAGGGTCTCAAAGATAGATTTCAGCTGCATAAGATGATCATCAAAAGAGGAGTTGAAAACAAGTATATCATTGAAATATACAACACAGCATTTATCTAAATACGGCTTGAGGACGTCGTGCATTAGCCGCATGAAAGTGGAGGGGGCGTTGCAGAGTCCGAACGGCATCACACGCCATTCGAATAAGCCCTCGACTGTCTTGAAAGCAGTCTTCCATTCGTCTCCTGGCCGAATGCGGATCTGATGGAAGCCGCTCCGGAGGTCTAACTTCGAAAAGACGGTGGCTCCCGCGAGCTTGTCCAGGAGGTCATTAATTCTGGGGATGGGGAATCTGTACTTGACAGTGATGCGATTGATGGCACGGCTGTCAATACATAAACGCCATTGCCCATCTTTCTTTGGCACTATAAGCGCCGGCACAGCACAAGGGCTGAGGCTGGGTTGGATGAACTGCTTCTGCAATAATTCTTGAACAATCTGACTCAAGATAGTATGCTCCTTAGGACTCAACCGATAATGTGGCAAATTCGGTAACACCGCGCCAGGAACAAATTCAATCTGGTGCTGCAGTGACCGGAGGGGCGGTAATGGCGGTTGCAATTCAAGAGCACTCACTTCCTTAAACTCCTGTAGTAAGGACTGAATAGAATGATGAACCACGGGACCTTCCTGTATAACATAATCTTCTACCACAAGTGCTAGCAAGGCTTGGGTCTCTTCCTGACTCTTCAAAAGAGTGGGTCCAGATACCACTCTAGCCGACAATAGGCTGTGAGGGGACGTAGATGAAGGAGTGGTACCTGAAGGCAATAATTTCAACCGTTTACCTTTCCACTCAATAGTGTACGTGTTGGCTCGACCGTCATGCATTGCCCCGTTATCGAATTGCCACGGACGTCCCAAAATAAGATGACAAACATCCATATCTATGACGTCGCACGTGACATGGCACAAATAATTTTTACCGATTGAAAACGTCACGTTGCAAAGATCAGTGATAGTGAATTCCAAACCCTTCTTAATCCACCCGATTTTATAAGGATTTGTATTTTTGGTGACTTTGAGTTGGAGCGCCTGTACCACCCCACGAGAAATGATATTCACTGTACAGTCGCTGTCGATCACGACATCACAAACCTTCCCATTTATAGTGCATTTGGAACGAAAAAGATTGTGGCGTTGATTATTAACTGAAGTCCTTGGGGCAATAAGCAATTTCTGAACCACAAAGATCACTGGTTCACCGCTGTCCCCTTCCACCTCTTCGCAAACTTCGTCGGCCTCCAATTCATTACCCTCCATGTCACCTTCATCGTCCCCTTCCAAGAAATGCGCTTGATGTCGGGAAGGACATTCATTAGATTTATGTCCCGGTTGTAAGCATCTAAAACATTTTATGTTGGACGGCTTGGCATAAGGATTATCTCGGCCTCCTACAACTCTGGGTCGGTTCGGAATTTTGTCTTTTCCGGACATCTTTACTTCTGCCGGCTTCACCGGATTTGGCCCTGGCGTGAGTTCTTTAGCTTGACTACCTCCGGTCTTATAATTCCCTGGATATACATCAGCGTAGGATCTTCGCACCGCCATGGGTTTAGAAGCTCTTTGCAATTGGGCCTCAGCCTTAAGTGCGTAATTCACTGCTTGGGATAGTGTCCAAACTGAATTAAGTTCCAGCTTGTCCCGGATTCCCTCCTTCAACCCGCCGGTGTACCGAGCGACGAGTTGATTTTCAGATTCCAACAAATCATTGCGGGCGCTGAGCCTGTGGAATTCCTCCGTGTACTCGCTGACCGAGCGAGTTCCCTGCTTGCACTGTTGGTATTGAGTGTATAACAACTGCTCGAAATCCGTAGGTAAGAACTGCTGCCTTAGCAATTGTTTCATGCGTATCCAACTTCTTACCGCTGTCTTGCCCTCTCGTCGGCGACTTTGGAGCACTTGCATCCACCAAGCGCTCGCACCTCCCTTTAAACGGCATGCTCATACTTTACTTGTTTGACCGGGGGAATTTCCATGTATTCGAAGAAATTTTCAACCGCCGCTTCCCAATCCAAATAGTCTTCGATATGTAGTCTACCTTCAAAAAAAGGAATATCAAGTTTGATGCGCATACCTTCGGGTTCGCCTCTCATCGGACGTTGTCTTCTCATTCTATCAGCCCTCGGTAACGGATACTCTTCCTCTACATCCGATGGTTCGCCTTCAGAAAAGGCTTCAAACTCCGAATCAATGCCTTCGGGACATACCACATGACGCCGTCTAGTAGGAACTTCATCCCTCCGCAATGGTCTTCTAGGTACCGGTATGGTTGCCGGAACTGCCGGGTGAGCTG
The DNA here is from genome assembly GCA_019514585.1 of Dendrobium officinale. Classification (NCBI taxonomy): domain Eukaryota; kingdom Viridiplantae; phylum Streptophyta; class Magnoliopsida; order Asparagales; family Orchidaceae; genus Dendrobium; species Dendrobium officinale. Next base: position 1,786,220 of record CM033697.1, read on the forward strand.
CTGGATTGGTAGCCACCCTGATTTGCTGCATTTCATCGCGCATCTCGTCCGCGAATCGTGCAAAGTTATTGATGAGCTCTTCCAATTGCTTGGAAGTTTGCTTTTGCGTCTCCCACAACGCCTCCAAGCTCCGATCGCCGTCGGTCCTGGGTCGGCTACTTTCCGCCATTGTCGCCGGCACTAGCTCTGATACCAGAAATGATGCAGCGGCAAACAGTCGAGAAGAAAAACCGGAAGGGAAGCAATGGAACAGTAGAGTTCCTTGCGATGCTAGTATTAGCTGTTTTAAAAAAAAGAGTCTATCTTCTCTATCCCTTCTACAGACATATAAACTAACAGCAATAAAAATAGAAAAAAAACTGAAAAGTAAAAAGGTATAAGGCATAACCGAAAAAGGTTCTTATCAGAGCAGAAAGAGAAGTGGACGTCCTCCTATCTCCCAGTGTTCCGCCAGCACAGTGCCGCATAACTGATGACCGCATCAGTATTGTACTTGCCCCCCTTCAAAGTTGAAGCTGGTTCCGCCCCTGAGACCAACACTTGATGGGCTCCACTTAAGAGGCGCTGCAACTCGAGGTGAATCGAGCACGAGTTGGAGGGTTCCTAGCCGCACTCGCACACCAAACAAATTAAAGTATGATGGGTAAATTTGATTTTTTATCAGCATCTCAATATTTGGGAGCTAGAAAATTTTTAGTGAGGGTAATTTTTATCATTTATATTTGATATTTGTATTAATAAATTTTTTAAAAAAATATTTAAATTTATTATTTTAAAAAATAATAGATTATTTATAATTTATAACACATATTTTTTATATTCTAAAATATTTGAAAGGTTACTTTACTATCATTATAATTAAAAAATAATATAAATTTTAATAATAATATAAATTAAAAAAATTAATTATAAAATTTTTTCTTGTTAGTTTTTCTTACATTATTAAAAAATTTAACCATCATTTGAATTTATTTCTAATTATTCTTATATTACACAATAACCTCTTTTCGTAATTTATTTCAAAAATTCATAATAAATATTTTTATTATTTTTATGTAATAAAAAATAGCAAATATTTTATTGTAAGTGATAATTTGATAAGATTTAATGGATTTTGATGGATGCTCATATATTAGTAGGTGAGCTGTAGGCCATTGAGTTTAATATTTCTGTATAGTTTATTTCACTAATTAGGTATTTTGGAAGCTTGTAAAGCCAGAAAATAGCATTAATTAATGAGAAATTCGGCTAATCTAATCGGAATTTGCGGCTGGCTTTGTGGTTGGACAATGAGGCATTTATTTGATTTCGGTCCACTATTTATTTATTTTGTAGTTTTCTTTAAATGAGAAGTTTGAAATTGATTCAAACACGCTTGAATATATGCAGCGATAGAGTTAGAATTTTTGTCTCAATATTGCACAAATATCCATCACACAAATATAGAATTCAAAAACATGAGATTTTTTACGTAAAAATCCTTAAAAAAGAGAAAAATCACAGGGGCATTCTTAGTTGAAATGATTTCATTAGTATTTGAATATATTATAAAGTTTGATCAGTCATTCAATTCGAAAATGGTGAAATCACAATAATCAGGAGAGTTGGGCGGAGGCTCGACTTCAATCAGTGGCCGGGCAAAACTCCAACGTCAGTTGACATCTTGCAAAAGTTAGCAACAGTCGGTGGCAAGGAGAAAGTCTGTTGTCGGTCGGCGGTTGGGCAAAGTCCGGTGTCGGTTAGTGTCAAGACAGAAGTTCGATGATGGTCGGTGGCCGAGAAGAAGTCCAACGACGGCTGGTGCCCGGGAAGAAGTACGCAAAGCATGGTGGTCAGGCAAGGGTCCGACAACGATCGGTGGTCGAGGAGGAGCTTGGTGGTAAAAGATATTTCGGATTTATTATTCTTCTTCCACTTCTTTTTTTCTCATGAAGAATATGCGGTCTATTTATAATTTAGGGTTTAGTAACATGACTAGTAAATAATAGAAGATCAATTGTAGGTTTTGAGTGTTTCATATGGACAATCAATATCAATTTCCATAATCATAGACCGGTTATCAAACATTTAAGCATCTTAATGATGTAAGAATTCAACGATCTTGGGCTTGTTGGATTTGTCTTGTCGAGCTCCTCAATTCGGCTATAAACATGTCACATTTAGAAATCATTTGATCATCCAAATTATCCTTTGAACCTTTCAAATGCGCTTCGGACCATCGATTTGGACCCATTTGGGCTCATATTTGATCAAATTTGGTGTCGTTGAGTTTGACTTTTCGAAATGTTCAGTTTGAGAATAAGTTTTCTAAAATCGGAGTTAAGATGGTCCCGGAATTAATTTTGAAAATTTTCGATTCAAATTTGACTCGAAATTCATGCCCGTGCAAAAGAATTTTTTTGGCTGATATATCAGAGGCATATTTCTCCAAATAGCAAAACTAGAGCATATTTTTCTAATTTAGAGCATTGTTTTCCTACAGAATAAATTTTCCTTTTTTTCTTCTTCTTTATAAAGAGTAACTGCAAAAACGAGTTAAGAAAATTAAAGGATTTTGTATTTTAATAATAAATTAATTATAAAATTTATGGCAATGGGTTATTTTTAGCTGTCAAATATATGCCACGTTAAAAATAATTTTATTTTATAATAAAACGACAATGACAATGACAATGACTTATGAGCCAATGAGCCATTAAGAAAATTTATGGCTATCGTGAAGTGCATGTGTGAAAGGATTTTGTAGCATTTTAAATATTAATAATGAAATTATAGTGATTACAATAATTTAAATATCATTTTAGTTATTATAATAAACAACAGTTTTCTTCACATAAATTATAAAAACTAGATTAGTTATTTATTCATTCTTTTTTTTTTAATCATTTTGATCAAAATGCATATATATATAGACCTTAGATCTTCAACATTAGCATTTTATTATTATTAGTATTTATTTTCAAAATAAATAAACAAAAAAATCTCAATTGTTTTGTTGTTGGTAAAAATACTTTTCATAATTTTATTTGCAAACCTTAAGTCTAGTTTGGGTCAGTTTTATTTTTGCTTTCAAAGGCAGTTTTTTAATACAAAAGAAATTATTTTGTGAACTAAAAAATTGCTTTAAGTAGCAATAAGAAAGTCGTCCCAAATGAAACCTTAATCTAGAGGATTGGCGTGCCTTCACAATCAAATAATAATCATATTCAAATATAGATGATCATACATTGTATAACTCTAAATTTGTTAGGTTAAATAACGAACAATCATGAGGAACCCAATAAAATATTGATTAACAAAGTCAATGAGGTCAAACTAGGTCAACTATAAGATTTCGCTCGAACAAATCTCAATCAATCAACTAACAATCTTGATACGTCATCATAAAATTATCCTGATCGGACACGAATCTCGAGGCAAAAGGCTAGTTGGAAACTTCAAAATTTGATTTCGGGAGCATCCGAACTCCGATTTCAACGAGCTTATAATCAAACTGAGCGTCTCGGAAATACGAACCCAACGACACCAAGATCGACCCAATCCGAGCCCAAATGAGTCCGAATCAAGGGTTCAAAGCACTGTTGTAAGGTTCAAACCGCAATTTGAGTTACCAAACGGTCTCCGATTTTGACGAGCTTATACTTGAATCGAACGGCTCGACGAGACGAATCCAACGAACCCAAGATCGCTAAATTCCGACATCATTAAGGCCTCCAAATAGCCAACGAACGGTGCATAATCGAAGGGCTCACTATCGACCGTCCATTCGAGCCACTCCTTATTCGCCCTTGATCTCACACCTATTTACGGACCATGCCACTCCATAAAATCTATAAATAGAGCCCTCATTCTTCACAAGGGAGGATCCAAGCAAGAGAGAGAAGAAGAGAAGAGAAGGAAGGAGCTCCTCCTCGACAGCCGCCAGACCACCGCAGAACCTCGCCGGACCACCGCAGGAATCTCGCCGGACCACCTCCGGACCACCGCAGGAATCTCGTCGGACCACCTCCGGACCAACGCAGTAACCTCGCCGGACCACCACAGAACCTCGCCGGACCACCACCTTAAGGCCCGACGTTCAGCCCCTACGTCCCGTTGAAGACCCGACGTCCTGCCAAAGACCCGACGTCTTGTTCAAGGCCCGACACTCAGTCCCTACATCTGCCAAAGACCCGACGTCTTGTTCAAGGCCCGACACTCAGTCCCTACGTTCTGCCGAAGACTCGACGTCCTACTCAGGGCCCGACACTCAGTCCCTACGTTCTGCCGAAGACTCGACGTCCTACTCAGGGCCCGACATTCAGTCCCTACGTCCTGCCGAAGACTCGTCCTCTTACTTAAGTAATTGATTGTAATCTAATCACCCCTGGAGGTGATTCAGTCCTTTGTAACCAACTCAAAGTCTAGTGGAATCATTTTCAACTGGGCTAGGCCTCGTGGTTTTTTTCTCTTTTAAGGGTTTTCCACGTAAAAATCTTGTGTTCTATGTGTGTGTGCTAGTTATACGTTCAACACTAAGATGTAAAATCAAATCTCTATCGCCGCGTAATTTCTAGCCCGCAACAAATCTAAAAGAGATCTCATTCAATCCCTTAATAACAAAAGAGAGGTTTACCAAAGATAACATTATTATTTGATCGAGTATCAATAATAAAGTTAGTCATTATAATACATTTGAGGTCACCTTCCCTAAAGAGAATGGTAACATGATTTTTCTTTTAGGCTTTGTTTGGGAAGGCTTTTTTATTACTTTCTAAAACGGAATTTTAGTACAAATTTTTTTTATTTTTGTACTAAAACTCCGTTTTAAAAAGCAATAAAAAAACTGTCCCAAATGAAGCCTTAGTCTTCCTCGGCTTACTAAAAAATCATAAATAGACATACTTCATCTTGATCTGTTAGTTGGGAGCGTTGACTACAAAGCAAGATGTCTTAGGTTCAAAGCTTGTATATGTGATGTGTGTCTGAGCTTATCTTAATTGGTTCAAATGTCCCAAAAAATTATAGATAGACCTAATAATATGCAACAACTTGGAAGATTCATAGAATATCTAACTATTCAATTAAATATATTTTAAGTGCTTGACTTTAGAACATTTACGCAATGTTTGGGACAACTTTCTTATACCTTTGTAAAACAACTTTTAAGTATAAAAATTCATTGAACTATAAATTTTTGCATTAAAAAACTATTTTAAAAAACAGTAAGAAAGCCGTCCCAAACGAAGCCTTATAGTTTATTTCAACTATAAATTTGTACAATATTTCAAATTTCAGAAGATATTAAATTTAATTTTTTTCAATGATTACATTAAAATTTATATTTTATTGGATTTTTTTAGACTTATTAGGGTATAATATATTCTCTTACAATATGAAAATAAATTGAAATAAATAAATATTTTTATTTTACATGAAAAATGTATAATATCAATTCTCTTAGCAAGGAAAAGTTATTACGTCTGGACAAAAAACTAGAAATTCGGACGAATACCGGGTAATACCAAGTGCTCAATACCGAGCACCCAGATGACGTGGATCTCTGTTATTGGTCTCTGGATGCGTTCGGTGTCCGGGCACAATAATTACTTCTTAGCAAGACTTTAATAAACAAACACTTTTTTTTTAATTATTGTAAATAAATACCCTCTATTGAAATCTATTAATTATTGTGATAGGATTTTACACAAATAAGCTTCAAAATTGGAAATAATTGAAGTGCACGGTGGAACATTGAGGACTGAGATCTTTCATCCATGCACGCTTTATCGTTGCGTGCTGCATGTGACTGCTCCACAACTCATCACTGATTGGTCCCTTTCGACAATTTATAATTCCGTCACATTCCACCAAATTTACACTTAACCCCCTAATTATTCTTTTTTTTTCCCCCTTAACTCTCATAATGAGCATTTTTTGCAAGGGCAGCGTGATTAACTCTTCGTTAAAAATTTTATATTTAGAATTCTTAAATAAAATAATTTTCTAAATTACATGCATTAATACTATTGAGGTAATAATGTAATTTGATAACTTAAAAGTACTTAAAATGCATAAATGCTATTATTAATTGTTCAATCGAATTCCTTAATGCAAATTAATTATCTATACGACATCAAAAAATTAATCCCAATAAAAAAGAATTGGAAAATATTGAGATTTTTAAAACTTTAAAATTATATAATGAAATGATCAAAATTAAACTTCACTTTTTGAATTGCTTAAGAATAAAAGTTTATATGGGAAATAAATAATAATTTATTACTTATAATTGATGTGAATATTTTTTATTTTTTTATGAAAATTTGAGGGTTGAAATACAATTAATATAATCCGAATTTAATCATAGATTTTTAGCAATAACTTTTATGATCGTTATCAACTAAGGGCTTGAATAAAATCATTTTTATTTACATTTTGAGATGAAATATAAATAAGTTTGATATGTTAAACGTATGTTTTTTTACTTATTTAATATGGAATTAGTTAATTTAATTTATTTTGCAGCTTCAAATAGGGTATTGACGTCACGATCAAAAGTGTTAGTAGACTACATAGAAAGATCATTCGCTTATGGACGAGATTAATAGATAGTAGGGGCAAGGATCACTAACCTCATTAGGTGCAAGGGTTAAAGGTCAGGGTTGGGCGTGGACTCGGAACTGGCCCAATACCAATTGACCAATACTACGAGTCAGGTATTTCAACACGAACCCGACCCACGCGGGTTATTGGGTTGACCAGATCAGTGCGGGTTGCCGAGTTGACACGACTCGACCTAACCACCGGACACATTTGAGGCTGCAGACGATGATGTAGGCAATGACACATACATGGTGAGACGTCAGCGACACGATGAGTTCAGCGCTGGCAACAGCACGACACAGTTGGAACATCATTGAAGGAGGTGTTGGACCGATGCGCAAGATGATGAGGTAGTGAAGGGATGGATGTGCGAGTCAGCGAGGCATTGACTCAACAGTACATACGGGACGAACGTGACTTACGTGTGTTTTTTTACCAAAACAGGTAAACCGGGTTGAGTTTGGATTTTCAGATTAACCTGAACTCGAACCATTTTTCCAAACGGGTCAAATTTGGGAACCCAAACTCGATTCATTTCGAAATCGGATCGGGTTTAACCCGAAATTTTCTTGTCGGCCAGTCGTATTCGAGTTGGATTTTTCGTGTCGTGTTAAATATTAACACCCTAACTAACCTATTTTATAAGGTATGGATGTTTTAATAGTTGTGTAGTCTGTAATTTTTTTTAAAATAAATATTGAAAGTAAATTTAAAATATTTTAACTTGATTTTGGAATTTGTTTGTCACAGCTCAACATGATAGGACATATCTTGATCGGGTTGGGTTATGACAAAGTGACTATATATGAGCTTATATTTTATAAATATTTAAAACACCTATTAAATATATTTTTTTAAAATAATTTGTTTTAATTTAAAAGAACTCTATTTATTTTAAAAAATAAAAAAAATAATAATATCACTAACAAAACACTAGCCAAATATGAAAATAAAAAATGTTATAAAACAGACCCTAAGTTAATAACCTCTCACTTGCATGTTGATATTATTTAATAGCTTGATATATAATCGAATTATATTTTTCTTCATGATAAAGAGGTATATGCTAAAATAATCGCCATGCATATTACTGATTATTATTATTTAATAATTTTAAATTTTATTTGAATTAATGAATAACAATATTATTATTTGCCGTGTGAGGTTGTCAAGCAACGCGGTAGACATTAAATTGAAGAGAATATAGATTAATTTTAAACATAAAAAAATAGTCTTGATTCGACACGAATCTCAAAGCAAAATCTAGTTGGAAACTTCCGAAATTAAAATTGGGATCATCCGAACTCTGATTTCAACAAATTTATAGTTGAATTGATCGTCTAAAAAACACGAACTCAACGACACCAAATTCAATTCAATTCAAGCTCAAATGGGTCCAAATCAAAGGCTCGAAGCACTTTTGGAAGCTTCGAACTACAATTTTGATTACCAAATAATTTTCAAACATGACAAGCTTATAGTCGAATCGAGCGGCTCGACGAGACGAATCCACTGAGCCCAAGATCGTCAAATTATGATATCACTAAGATATTCAAATGTCCGATAAACACTCTATAATAGGGGGAATCAATACATGCCATCCGATGGAGCACAACGAACCTACCCCGGATATTCTTTATATTGACGAGGTGTGTCACTCATGAAAATCTATAAATAAACGCCTACACTCTGCATGAGAGCACCGTTGGCTAGAGATTGAAAAGAGCTCTAAAGCTTCAAAAGCTCGAGCACCACCGCCCAGCCGTCGATCGCCGCCGGACTTCAGCCTGACCATCGTCGGAGCACCACCCGGCCGCCAACCGCAGCTGGACTTCAACCCGACCATCGTCGGACCACCGCCCTACCACTGATCATCACTGAACTTCCACCCGGGCATCGATCACCTCTGGACTTCAACTCGACCTTCATCAGATCACCGCCGACCGCTTTCGGACTTCCACCTATCAACCGAGTGTCGTCGGACATCTGCTCGACCTTTGTCGGATTATTTCTCGTTAGCTAAAATTCTACCCAGACGTTGGCATACTTCTGCCCAACCGTCACCAGACTACAGTCTTTTCGACCTCCATCGCCCGCCAATGACGGTCCTTCCAGCCTCTGTCGCTCGTCAACTACGGTCCTTCTGACATCCTTAGCCGACTACAATCCCTCTAACCACCATTACTAGACAATGGTCTTTCCGATCTCTATCGTCTGCCGACTACAACACTTCCAACCTCCGTTGCTCGCCGACTACGGTCCTTCCGACCTTCATCGCTAGACAAAGGTCTTTCAGACATCCGTCAACAGACTATGATCTTTCCGATCTCTGTCGCCCGCCGACTATGGTCCTGCTAACCAAACAAACATTTCAATATTGATTATTCAAATTCCCACAATGTAATATGATATCATTATCTATATCAACCCAAGGCCTTCCCCTAATGTAGGACCTCATTTGTAATCGACTACACATACTAGTAGTTTCTTTTAAACTGGGTTAAACCCCGTGATTTTTTTCTCATTTTCAAGGATTTCCACGTAAAAACTCTGGTATCTCTTATGAACGTCACACCCTCTCTTTTATTTGCTTGTGTTATGGATCTTCGTACAAAGCTAAGACATTAAATTTTATATTTCTCTACATCGCAAATATTCCAAGACAAAACAATAATTTTATATAAGTATTGATTTCTCTTAGAAGGAAATTAGATTTATTTAAAAAAAAAAATTTATAATTCTTATTACTATTTCACAATCCAATTCTAAAATTACATTATGATTGATTAATTAATTGATGAACCAAACTCGGGCCACCTCGTGATTTGTGCTTGAGCTTGATTAATCAATTAAGTTCAAGTTTAATTTGAAGAATTCTAATAGGCTTATGTGCTTGCTTATTTACAATGGAAAGAAAAAATGCGTTAAGTATAAGATAAATACTAGGAAATCATTTGATATAAGAACATAATATTTATTTTGAAATTTCTTAATGATGTTGCATTTAACTTTGAATTTTAATATTTTTATAACTATTCAACATTAATATTTTTTAAATGAACCGGCTCACGAGCTAAAAAAGTAAACTCGAGTTAGGGTTAAGCCAAACTTATTAGTTAATTGAGCTCAACTCACAAAATACTATCAACCTAAATTTGAGACAAATCGGAGTCAAATTAGCTATATTACATCTCTACCACCCGAACCCAACCCGTTGACCTGAATTGACACCCCTAAGAATATGAACCCAACGACCTAAATTCAACTCTATCACCGTGTATATTCTAGCTCGCAACAATTATATTTCCTATGCAATTCATCATGGTCTGTTGGTTGCGAGTTCTGGTTATCAACTAAGATATCTTAGGTCCTAATTTTACGTATGTGATGTGTATAAATTTATCTTAATCGTCCTGAATGTTTATATATATATATATATATATATATATATATATATATATATATATATATATATATATATATATATATATATATATATATATTTCCTTTTTTATCATTTTCGTATAAAACCTTCATGCCGACAAGTGCACATGAACTGGCATTTTATTCAGGTGAAAGGGCTGAAGAGAACAGTTTAAATAATAATAATAATAATAATAATATGAGATTAATTTATGTGGGACCCGTTACAGCTGGACGGGGATGGCTCGAATCAACGTCGAACATGTGAGGTGCAGCTAATGACGTGTTGCTTTTGCCTTTTTGTGCTTTCGCAATAAACTAATTGATCCGATTAACCATCATTACACATAAGATTTGGCGCATATGCTAAATTAATAATATTTTTTTTAAGAAATAATAATTCATTTACTGGAAAAAAGCTCAATTATTGGATTCTGTTTTGAGTGCTATATTAAGCCTTCGTTTGGTACGAGTTTCTTATTAATTTAAGTATATTGACTGTATGAATTCATTCAAAATTAATTAAATTTTTGTACTAAAAATCAGCTTTAAGAAGCAATAAAAAAGTTGTTCCAAATGAATGAGGGTTTAGTTACTAACACTTTTGTGGATGTACCTATTACTTTAATTGACCCTCAAGCCTTGGTGTATCATGTGGGGGACAATTCTGGGTTGGATGTTCGCGTGCATCTTGATTGACTTCATTGTTCGTCTGATTCTGATTCCGCTTCTTTGGAATCGTTTGAGGATGATGATCATGGGAATTCTTTTGCTTTGCTGCGTGATAAGCCGCTTAATTCATTTGCCTCTCGTGGAAAGGCTAGTGGGAGGGGCAGGCTTGGTAGGTGAAGATGCTGGTGGTTGCCTTCCTGGTTTACTTGTTGGTTGGCTTTATGCTTGGCAGTCCCTGTTTTTTTTTTTTTTTTTTTTTTGGATGGACCTTTTGGTGCTGGTGTTTGCCTATCTATGTTGTATCTTGCTGGCAGATACTTGTGGTTGTTTTTTTGGAGCTCTCCGATTTATATTTTTTGTTGGTCAGGCAATGATGTGGCTGGGGCTCGCTTCTCCGTCAGCTTGGCTTGTGGTAACCTTTGGTGTAGATCTCTTGCTCGGTTTGGTTGGCTGTTGCACTTCTATTCACCAAATTGGACGGTCTGAGTTTGATTTATGGGAAGCTGGTAGTCTCGGCCAATTACTGAGCCCTCGTGATTGATTTTAACATGTATTTTATTTTGCTAAATTACTCTTGTACTGGTTCTTTTGTTTTTAATATAAGTTTTGTTTTGAAAAAAAAAAAAAACTGTTCCAAATGAAGCCTAAGATTTTGTTTGAGACAGTTTTTTTATTTCTTTTTAAAACAACTTTTTAGTTTAAAAATTAAAATTTTTATACTAAAAAACTGCTTTAAGAAACATTAAGAAAGTCGTCTTAAACAAAGCTTAAGACTTCAGCTTCACTTAGGGCAGCTTTCTTACTGTTTCTTAATACAGCTTTTAGTACAAAAATTATAAACCTGCTTTTATAAGCAACATGAAAGCATCCCAAACAAAGCCTTCAATTGAGACGATTTTCTTAGTGCTTTGTAAAGTTGTTGTATAGAAAAAAGAAAATTAAAATTGTTGTAGAAAGTATATTCTCGGTACAAAAAAATTTTAAATGCAGCTACAAAATAATTGCCAAATAGAAGTTATTGTTATGTTATCGCCTGAAAAGCATAGCAGTAAGAAAGATGTTCCAAACGAAGTCTTGTACTTTGTTTGGAATAACTTTCTAGTAAAAAAATTTTAATTCGATAAATTTTGTATTAAAAAATCGCTTTAGAAAACAATAAAAAAACTATTACAAAATGAAAAAAAAAAAATCATGTCCACACTTTTTTCGACACCGTCTAGAGAGGGAACTTTTATTTGGTCCGGTGAATGTACATAGAACTACGTTCGGCCGACACTAAGATCGCAAGCACAAAACGAGAAATACCGAGCAAATACTGAGGAATACCAATAATAACGAGAAATATCATTATGTGAAGACAAAATACTGAGTAATACCGAGAAATACCGAGCAATAACAAAAATACCGAGTTTTTTCTAGGTATTATTCGATATTGGTCTTCCCAGAATGATATTCTTCGTTATTATCAAATAATACCTAGCAATACCGATCAAATACTGAGCAAAAATCGAGTAACAATCCTTTGACCGAACGTAGATCTACGCCCGATCAGAGGACCTAATAAAAGTTCAGAGAGAGGATGGTGAATGGCCCTTGTTGAATCCAGGAATGTCCATTGTGAGAAAATATCAACCTCCAATAATTTTAGAGCTCAATCATGATCGATGTGCAGAGCAACTAGCATACCGCTTGTTGGGCTTTTGTGACTATCTTGTTGTTTGCTCCATGCATTAGATGGGCCGGTTTGTGCAACTCATTGGGCCTTAAAAATGTTAGAATAGCCCGTAATGTTTTCAAAGCAAGCCTAGTTCATACATAGGACTTTAAATTAAGGCCCAGCTTTCATTAGTATAATATATTATCAAAAATTAATAATTACCTGGCACGAATGTTGAGGCAAAATCAAGTTGGAAACTTCCAATATCCGAACCGTATGAAATTTTTAAATATGCTTAAGTTCCTTGATTTGGGTCTATTTGGATTCGGATTGAACTAATTTTAGTGTTGTTCAATTCATCTCATTAAAAAGTTCAATTTGACCATAAGTTTGATGAAATCAGAGTTTGGCTCGTCCCAAATTCAATTTCAGATATTTCCAATTCAAATATGCATCAAGATCCGCACCCGATCAAGACGATCTTTGATGACATATCAAATAGATTATTTTAAATCATTCGAAAGAGTATTTGAGATTTTTGATAAAAATAAACAAAATTACCCGCTAAAAATTTATATACATAAGTTTATTTCACGCATGAAAAAAGGCTTTGCATTGTTAGTGTTTTTTAATTTGAAGAATCCTAAATCTATAATGATTGGTCAACAATGCCAATGATTATCATCGCTCGTTTGCACCTAACCGACACCAATGATAGTTGATGTATGATGACACTCAAATGATAATATTCATCCCTTATCACCATTTAACAATCAAAACCAACACCTATAGCTTTACAGCAATCTTCTCCGAACATCAACTAACACGAATGAGTGTCATCGCTTGTTTGCCTTCATCCATCATCAATCAAAACACTATCATTGGTGCTAATATAAGAACGATTAAAACATTTAAGTTTCATTTGGGATGTCTTTCTTATTGATTCTTAAAATAGCTTTGTAGATTTTTGTACTAGAAACTGATTTAGGAAGCAGTAAAAAAGTCATCCCAAGCGAAACCTTAATTTCACCATGATGGCATTACCAGAATTTTGAAATTATTAAATTTATTTTCAAATAATATAATATATAAAAGATAATCAAATTTTAGAATGGACTAATCTTAAAATAAATTTAATAATTTATTATTCTATCAAAACTGGAATAGAGCCAATGTTTTTCAACACTATGACTCGAACCCGATTCGGTCAAGATGGGCTTAAAGTCATTCGAGCTATTATCCTCCTCCTTACTCTGACTCTCTGACCTCTGAACTTTTATTAGGTTATGACACCTGACGTAGCTCTACATCCGGACGCCAATAAAATGTCGCAACGTGCTTTTACTCTTTACCGCGTAGCCCAACGACCCGACCCGGACCGAGACCCGGTATTGCTATGTTCGTTTATTGTTAGGTATTGCTCTGTATTGCTAGATATTGCTCAGTATTGCTAGGTATTGCTTGACATTAACGAGAAATATCACTCTTTCAAGACCAATACCGAGCAATACCTAGCAAAACCGGGGTATTGCTCGGTATTGGTCTTGACATAATTGTATTTCTCGTTACCGAGCAATACCGAGCAATACCTACTAATACACTGGTCTGCACAAATCAGCTAATACATAGCAATACCGGGTTCCGGTCCGGGCCGGATCATCGGGCCGCGTGGTAAAGAATAAGAATACGTGGTGATATTTTATTGACGTCCTGATGTAGAGTTACGTGTCAGGCATCCTGACCTAATAAAAGTTCCTGACCTCTTGGCTCTTGATCTTCGTCGATGTCGTGTCGTCTGTTCTTCCTCCCTCCTATTGAATTCAAAAGCCCCAAAGCTGTACTGCATCTGTTTTTCTCTTTTCACCTTATCCTCCTCTTTTCACTACCTTGTATCTGTTCATTAATCCTCGGCATCTCACCTAACGCCTTTCTCTCCCTACAACAATCGATTTTACCGATGATTTCTAACTGATCTCGATCCCCTTTAACCATTAATGCTTTCTGACATTTCTTCATTTGGATTTAAAGCGTTAAAAAGGAACCTTTTAAAAAAAAACCGCTGCTCAGTTTTGCCATCTATTAATCACTTCCCCGATCTCTGTTCTTGAACAGAAAAAATGGGCGACTTAGCCGATTTGCGAGCGTGGGAAGAGCTTATACCAGATGCTTTGGGTTTGATCTTTCGCAATCTTTCTCTGAAAGAGATTCTCACTGTGGTGCCGAGAGTTTGCAAGGCTTGGAGCTTGGCGGTGACCGGACCTTATTGCTGGAGAGAGATTGATATTGAGGAATGGAGCAGGAGAGTTGAGCCGGAGCAGATTGATGCTATGCTGAATCTTTTAGTTCGCCGGAGCTGTGGATCTTTCCGACGGCTGGTGGTTTCTGGCCTGCCAAATGACTCTCTTTTATGCTTCATTGCGGAACAGTAAGTGAGATTTCATTTTCAAAATCTCATTTTTTTTTCAGTAGAATAAGTTGGTTTTGAAAATGGAAACTGTTATTTGAGATCTGGACCGAGCCCTCTTCTCTGAGCTGATCTTCTTTTCTTCAGCCTTTCCATTTGGAAAATGATTAGTGTTTCTTAAACCCACAGGATTCAACTTTCTTAATCCATCAAGTAAGATAATATTAGAAGCTTTTATCAACCAAATGATCAAGTAAACATTTTTTTAATATATTTTTCATGGACAATAAAATTTTGTTTATGATTAGCTTGTTCCAGCTTTGCCGCTGAAGATTTGTGGAGCACAGCTATGTTAAAATTGGCATTTTTCTTCTTGTGCTTCTCAACCTTTACCATCACTATCAGCACAGAAGAAAACGAATAGATTCCATTTTTATAAAATCAAGCTGCGGATATTTTCTTAGATTTTTTTGTCAACATAATAATTTCTTTAATTTGATATTGTTTCAAGATCTATCCATGGCTGCCAGCATATACAGCTGAAGCCTTAATTTTAAAATTGAAAAATAAACTATTCTTTTCAATTAGAATCAGAACATAGAAGTCCTGTTTCGCTGGCAGATAGATTCATTAAATATTCTAATTTTTTTTTGAATGGAAATTATTGTAAATTCAGATTTAGTAAATCTCAGAAGTGCTAAATTCAAGAACTGATTGATATGACGGATTTGAATATTGTGAGCTTGAGCTCCATTCTCTCTGAAACTTTTATTGTATATAGTGATATCAGTTCCTAATGCTTAATTTCTGACTCTGTTAGTTCTTGTATTGCGCAAGCTCTTCTTCACTTCAATCCCTTGAGCTTCCAAGCAGCGAGATTACCGATGCAGTCGTCGAGCAAGTTGCAGGAAAGCTCTCCAATATCACCTTCTTGGACATAAGCTCCTGCAAGAAAATTGGAGCCAGAGCTCTCAAAGCATTTGGCAAGCACTGCCAATCCTTAGTCGGTCTCCGGCGAACAATGCGACCACTTGAGGTCACCGACATGGTCTGTCACGACGAGGAAGCCGTCGCAATCGCCCTCACCATGCCCAAACTTCGTCACCTCGAGCTCGCTTATCTACTGCTGACAACACAAGGAGTTCTTCACATCCTCCTGCATTGCCCTGATCTCGAGTTCCTGGACATCAGGGGATGCTGGGATGTGAAGATTGACGAGACGTTGAAGGAGAAGTATGCAGGAGTGAGGGTTCTGGGGCCTGATATCGTTGATGATCGGAGCTTCTTGGATGAGTTTTCTGATTACACAGATAGTTCTGATTATTCATGGGAGTTTATGGATGATGTTTATGATGATGATGTTTATGAAGATATGAGTGATGAGGAGAGTGTTTGGAATGATGATTATGATGTTGATTAGAAGAGCTTGGAGAAGGTTGACAATGGTGAAGGTTAGGTTATATGGAGCTTTTGCTGGGTTTGAATGGCTTCTATGGTCATTTGTGCATGTTTGCTTCTAGAGATACACACTCTTCTATAAAGTTATGTTTTGTAAGGTTTGTGTTGTTTTGAACTATTTGTGTGTGAATTTTATGTGGATATATACTTTTTTTTTTTTATGTTTGTGTAGAATGAAAGCAAATTATGTGATTGGAAATTTTAATTTTGTTTGGGACGGTTTTCTTACTGTTTTTTAAAGTAGCTTTTCAATAAAAAAAGTTTAACTTTTATACAAAAAAATTCCTTAAAAAGTAGTTAAAGAGCCGTCCCAACCGAAACCTTGTTGCAATTGCTTGACTACAACCAACTTGCACAACATGTCAGTTACGTAATAACCGTATTTGTGCAGACAAATGATAAACGTTAAATATAACAAACACAACAACTCAACACGAATCAACATATAAAACAAAATATGCATAAAACATCTTCAATAAGTTAAAATATAATTTTGTGTACAATTGACTAATTAAAGCTTTCAAGTAAGCATTATATGTAGCATCCTCTATCTAATATTTATAAATATTCAAAATGAAAGTAGCAAAAAATAAATAAATAAATAAATAAATAAAAAATTCTAATTGTCTTTATAATCAACCTCCTCCTCCTTCCATGATCATCTTCATGCGCCCATCTTTCAATATGTCATTGTAATGCTTCTTAAAGCAGTTTTTAGTATAAAAATGAAAAATTATGTACTAGAAAGCTGCTTTAAAAAGCAGTAAGAAAATCGTCCCAAACGAAACCTTAATGTAGTAGGAGCCCCATACAATGTCATGAATCCATGATGGCCCAAAGCCTTTGGTGTTGCTTATTAATCCAAGAAAGTGGCGTCGATTTGCTACAAGAAGGGGTGGGGCGACAAAGAGGTTTAGGCTTGTGGTTGTTCATTAATGAGCCAGCTCGAACTCACACAATAAAGCTCGAGCTCAAGCTTGAACTAGACTAATTATTCAAGCTCAAGCTCAGACCAGTGGTGGAGCAAGCTTGCATAGTCTCGTTGACACTCCTACATGTCATTATGCAAAGATGAAGTCATGGTGGTTGATATTTTGAATTTGAAGTAATAATGTAATGCTATTAATAATATGTGCTTGGGATAAATTTATTTTTAATATCATTATTTGATTTTTGCTATATTTTCATTTGATTATAATTTTGTTATTGCTTTTCAAATTAAAATTATCATGAAATAACTATTTTATAGTCAAATTTATTGAAGTGTTAAAATTATAATAAAATTATTATTCTTTTTTACAAGGGAAAAAATTCCATTATTACTCAATCGCAAACATCGCAGGCCTAAGACTCAACAAATTATATGTTTGACCTTCTTATTTTCATCGATTAAAAGAGTCAAAATTACATTTATTTTCCCGCAACGTGCCAAAATTTGTTAAAATAAGGGCCCATTGTGACGGCTACACGGCTGTCTCTAAAATTAATTATCAGAAAATAAAACTTTTGTAGTAGTTGAGAGAGTTTTATATACTAGTCTTATATGAAATTCTTATGCGCACTAAGATAACAATAATTCAAAGGAGAATCATCACTCTCTTTAATTAAAATTTAAATAAATACTATAAGCATAAGAAATATGATATTAAACTATAAAATAAAATAGGCATTGATTACATTGTTTCGGGTTATTCTGTGAAATTAGATTGTGTCAGTTAGTTTGTCGAGGTTGCTGGCGGTGCGAGGGGTCCTCATTTTGCTTGGGTTTCGACGCTGTGAATCTGAGCGCCCCAGCATTGTATATCCGAGGGAACCGATGTTGTTGTGTACATGAGGGACTCAATGCTCCATTGGTCGCCGAACAATTTTCTTTATAATTAATAGAGAGTGTAGCGCCACAGTACTATCAGACGGATCAAATGACAGAGGTTAGAGCGTCGCAAAGCTTCAAACTAGTGTCGCAACGCTTTGAGGCGGGCTAGATAGTTTTCTTCCTCATTTTTCTCAAGGGTGTAGTCCCTTGGTAGTATATAGAGGCTTTTCTCTTTTGTATCTTATGTGAGAACAATGTAAGTGAGAAGAGAAGGAGAGAGCGAGAGAGAAGAGAGGTGTATACTTATTTATTTCTCCCAATTTTTATGGTGGATTTCTTGGTGAGGTGTGACTCCGTGGTTTTTTTTTTTTCCGATCTCGAATTTTTCTACGTTAAATCTTGGTGTCATTCACTTTTCTACTGCATTTTATTTTTTCGTGTTTCTTTGATTGGTGTCTGGTTTGAAGTTGTTCACGTGTCGAATTATACCTCGTCTAACTTACATGCCACTATATGTGACTTAGGATTTGATTGTGACAACTTTCTATCTATTTTGATTTTAAGATAATAATTGCAATTTCATTTGTCTATTATTTTCTCAATGATTGTGTGCTGGATTGTCTATTACTTTCTCAATGATTGTGTGCTGGATTTTTTTACAAAACTAAGATATTAAATTTTATATTTTTATATCGTTGTGGATATTCTAGGATGCAATAAATAATATTTTATTTTAAGATATATTTGACTATAATTACTTCATCATTTCATCATTGTGTTGTTATTCACGAAAATGCCATGTGGATCCAATATAGTAATATACTGCTTCTCACGAAGCTCTCGCCAAATTTCTCTTATGATTTTTTCCATTATTATTTATTCTCAAAATTCTATTTACAATATTGCAGGCGCGCGAAATAAAATAAAATTAAAATATTAAAAAACAAAAAAACTCCCTATCCACCTATCCGGTCAAAATCACCCACCACCGCCACCGCCGCACCCACCGCCTCTTACCAATGCCCTCCCCTCTTGCTCCGCTACAAACCCTAGTACCAAAGTCATGACGGCCGGCGGATCATCAACTCTGGCGGCAGGAGTCGCCACCGCGGTTCCCCGTAAATTCAACCCAGGCTCGCCATGGACGGACCAAGAGACGGGTCACTTGATCGATGCCTACGAGGAGAGATGGTACTCCCTGAAACGCGGCCAGCTCAAGGCCCAACAATGGGAAGAGGTCGCCGCTGATGTCGCCACTCGATGTGGCTTTACTATCCCCTCCAAAAACGGCACGCAGTGCCGCCACAAGATCGAGAAGCTCCGCAAGCGCTATCGCTCCGAGCGTCTCCGCCCCATAAGATCCTCTTGGCCTTTCTTTGACCGGATCGACCGTATGGAGCGCGGGCCGTTACCGATCTCCGCACTGCCGGCCTTCTCTGAAGAGGATGAGGATTCCGGAGAGCCGCGCGGGAGCAACACGCGGAGCATTAATGGAATCCTGCGTGAGGCGGTGCCGTGGAAGGATTCTAGAGTTTCGAGAAATTTAGGGAAGAGGAAGAGACTAACCGAGGAGCAGGAGGAGGATGAGGAGGAGGAAGATGATGATGAGGAGAACGAGGAGGACTATGGCGGTGATGTGGGGGAGATAGCGGCGGAGTTGAAGAGGTTTGGGGAGGGTTATGTGAGGATGGAAAGGAAGAGGATGGATGTTATGAGGGAGATGGAGCGGGAGTGGATGGAGATGGAGGCGAAAAGGATGGAGATGATCATGGAAGCGCAGCGGGGAATTATGGAGACCATTGCAGGGGCGTTCTCGAAGAAGTCGAAGAATTCAGTGGATATGCAAGGGTAACAGGTAATTTCCCCCCCTTCAACGCTCCACCGGACTTGGATTTTTCATGAATTGAGTGTAAACAAGCACTGTTTGACGAGGAGATTTGTTCATTATGCCCTCCCTGTCAGCTTTTTTTTTTTTTTAAGTATATTTTTGGTTACTTAAAGAACTATTTTTTAAAAGAGCAATTTTTAGGATGGAATAATTCTCTCAGATTTGAATTGATTTTGGATTTTGATATGACATCCTCATGCTTAACTGGTAAATCAAATGGTTTTATACTCTTATAAAGGCGTTATAAATACTGGTTATAGTGATCTATAAAGTGGTTTACGTTTGCTTTTCTGAAATTTTTGGCTGCACTACATAGAAGATCTTTCTGCAGAGGTAAACATGGTTAGAACCTGAGCTTTTAAATGCTAGAGAGATAAGAGTTGAGTTGATTGAGTGGAGTATCCCAGAGACTTGAGGTTCGTTTGCACTTTTCTAAAATTAACAGAGATACTGAATATTACTTATGCTAGCAAAAAGAGAAGCAACGACGACTTTCTCTATGCATTTTTGTTATGTTTGGAGCATGGCAATGAGAATCATAAGAAAACTGTACATTTTACTTAATTTCTAGCTCATCTTTCATTATCAATAATTCTCAGGTTCGTTTTGCACTTCTAGTATTTTATTTAAATAGATTTTAGGTTTCTTAAGTTTAGATTTCTAAGCGAAGATATATCACTTAATAGGTAAAAGAGTTCATTTAGGATTACTGTGACTTTTTATAAATGTAGTTGTAAAGCTGTTGAATAGAAAATAATTCTTTTTTGAAGTTATTGTGCTTATTATATATATTTCTTTTTGGAAAAAAAGTCAAAAAGCAACTTTTTTATAGTTACTACATATTATTAGATTTGGTTGTAAAGTTTTACTATAGAAATTTGAAAAAATAGCCAGAAAGAAATGATCAAATAGAATTGTGGCATTGATCTTAAAAGTGAAGCAGTGCGAAAGGTATCCAAACAGACCTTAAGTGAATGATTGCCCAGTTGGGTATTCAAATAGATGGGAAATATTAATAAGAGCCTTTAAAGCATATAAACCGTTAAGAGATTAAAAAAATGATTTTACAGAATATGCGGCACATGAGCAATTTATAGTAAGCATATAATGTTAAATAAAATGAAACATATTTATCTTTATGAATTTTGCTTTCATACAATCTTATATGTGTTACTCAGTTGATATAGCTGATAAATTTAGTTGCTCTTCGTGCCGTTTCCTCTTGCCATCAGTTTTTGGCCTTGCCTTCTGTTGATGCACTTAAATATTTGAAAGCTATGAAAGAACTGTCTAATGAGAAATTTCTCCTCTGCTGATTTCAAGTTGTTCTTTTAAGTTGATTCTATTTGTTTTTGGTATTTACTTTTTTTTTTGTATGTTATATGTTTTCCTAAATGTTGCTTATGCTATAAAAAGTGTTACATCTCTCTTTTGTTTGTTTTTGTGATAGTAACACAAAACTTAAGGTGCGCAGTGTTTCTTTTTAAATTTCCTTTTTGGGCATGTATAATGTATGGTACAAAACCTGCATCATTTTCAACTTTATTGTTTATTTTTAATGATAGTTATAGGACTTAACATTCAGTTGATAACCCACTGATGCTTGGCTTGGTTGGTGGTCGAGTAGGTTGGGAACCCCCCAACCCGTATTCGATTCCCCTCGGGCGCTGCCGCCCTCTTAAGTGGGGTCCCAATAAGTGCGGGCCATGAGGTTATGTAGGAGTGGGTGCCTCTTCCAGGTCAGCTGAGGGATTAGTTACGCCGTTAAGCGCCTCACAAGCTGAGGTGGCAGCAGGTAAATACCCCCGTTTCCAAAAAAAAAAAAAAAAAACATTCAATTGATAAAATTTCTTTTAATGGGCTTGGTTAGTTGATTGTGCTTATTATTTATAAATAGTTAACATTGAAATTCACATTTCCTTTCACGTCATGGAATGAATATATCATGTGATGATTTAAATCATGAATATGAGTAACTTTTCTTACTTGGTTTCCTCTGCTGTATGCAAATTTGAATGTCTAGGCTCATCAGAAACACAAATAATGTGCATTGATTTTGTTTGAAATGTCTTCATATCAGTCTTTTTTTTTTGTTTATATTGTTACGAACATGCCTATGATGATGATCCTTAATTCCTTATAGAGAACGAATGGTGTTCTCTAATAGTCTTGTTGATGTGGTTAGAATCCTGTGTTGGTTAATCCTATAATTTTTGCTTAAGGGGTCTCAGTTTTTCTCCGAACATTATTTTGCTATTGCTATTCTTCCACTGCTTCAGGCTATGCAGGTCTACTTTAGGAGAAGTTATTCCGTGCGGAGTCTGGACGGAAAATAACTATCTAGATGTGAGTGTACACAGTATTTGTTCACATTATTTATAAAAAAAACATCAAATTAAATACAAAATTTTACTCGGTGTACACACTGTGTACACTCACATCTTGACGGTTCATTCTCCGCATGGAATAATTTCTCCTACTTTAGACAGTGCCGCTAAATGAGGTATTTCCTTTGCATAGTATTGGGAAGTACCTGCAATAGTTGGTGCTGTTTTCGTATTTTCTCCCTGTGATTGCTACGATATAGCAAGGGAAATGAGATTATCTGCTGATGAGGTGCACCTTGGACTGTAAATGGAATCGCTCCTTTGCTGTAGACTTGGGGCTATTTCCCTATGCCTATCTTGTGATTCGTAATACTGTTTGGCAGACACGGGACCTGCTGTTTTTGCTCTGGTTTGGGCTTCATTTGGGACGGCTTTTTTATTGCTTCTTGTAGCAGCTTTTTAGTATGAAAATTAAAATTTATGTAGTATAAAGCTGCTTCAAGAAGCAGTAAAAAAGCCATCCCAAACGAAACCTTGATTTGAAAGTCGATATTCTGCTACAGACTGTAGCAGAATCTAGATTGTTGATTTGTGGACTTAGCTGATTTCCGGATTTTAGGAGCTGCCAACTCTCATTTGGTTTATAATGACATGGGCCTTCATGCATGCAAACATCAACCTATTGCCAAATAAAATTTCAGATTTTCTCTCAAACTTATATGTATTTTGAGTGCAGTGCAAGTGCTGACCCCAGGCTTTGATCTTCTATTTATTGATTTTCATCTTTATTTAATTTTTTTCATTTGCATACTTGAGAATGGTTTGGCGTGCATGATTGAAATTTGATAAAATCTGCTATAAATTTTTCTTCTTTTAGCGTGTGAAATTTTTAGCGCTAGTTATCATGCTTCGTTCATTTTTGTCTTTGACATGATTTGCATGAAAATTTTTAAGGAAAGTTGATTTTTATTTATAACAAATAGAAATTTGTTTCTAATGAGAACAAGAGATGTATAGAATTCACAGGTTGTAAGGTAATATTACATATGAATCTTGTAGGATTTCCTATATAAACTTGTAAGAATTAATTGCTAGAAAGGCACAATCATGTAAAATCTTAAAGTTCATAGGATGCTCATGAATTGAAATTTTATAAAATTTATTTGTGCAGTCTAACCATCACTATATTTAATTTGACTTTCTTTCACTAATCTGCCACAATATCTCGTATTCTTCACAGTTTCCATCTTCTTTTGTGAATTTACATCCTAAATTTTACTTGAAAATTCTATGCATCTTGAACCAAACGCTGTTGTTAAGGATGAGATTAGGTGCACTATTGATGGTAGATATTAGATCTTTCTTAAGCATTAGCGTGATTGGCGTCTAATGTAGATGGTAGCACTGATGCTTTGGGAGAATATTGCAGCTTGTTTTGCATCATGAGTTACTGTTATTTCCCTATTTGCTCCCTGCGATTGTAGAAATTATTATGTGTGGAGGTCGGACACAGAATGCGATCTAGAGACCAACCAGAATGCTCCACGTCAGAGGTACCGAGCTGTGGTACCGACCGGTGCCGAGCAGTACCATACCGCGGTACCGAGCACAGGGTTGCTGTGACGCATTCTTGTTGATTTCCGGATGGCGTTCAGCGTCTGCACATAATAATTAATCCAACGATTAATGCATCACTGCTTGTTTCATTACTGCTTCTCACTTGTTTCATTACTGTTTGTTTTCTGTTTCAAAATACGATTTCACAAATATCTCACATTAATTGTATGATTCATATGCTATTTCTTCTCTATAAATAACACAAATAAAATATTAATCTAAGATTTAGACCAATGAGATTATTACCTTCCATAGTAAAAAAAAAAAAAAATGCTTGATCAGACAAATTTTTTTTCTTACAACTAACCTTCTGCCAAATGTACTTTAATTGATTATGGTTTCATTTGGGATCGTTTTTTTATTGCTTTATAAAGTAATTTTTTAATATTAAATATTTTTAAACTAAAAAAATTTACTAGAACACAGTCAAAAAGTAGTAAGAAAGCCGTCCCGAATGAAGCTTATATTGACTCAAACTATATACTTAAGTGATAAAATAAAGATTTACCTAAATGTGGCAGATTATCTAATCGGGGCGATCATATCTGATGATTCATCGCTATCATGCCCATATCTAATTGTTAATAAGATATTAATTAATAAAACACTTATAATCATAATAATACAATGATCACAAGTCTCTATTTTCTTGAAAAATAATAGCAATGGTAGCCATTACAATATTCTTTGAATATAAGCATTTTAAAAGGTTTATCAAAATAGCTTGGGGATTTTGGAAACTTAATTAAGAGCAATTGTCATTTATTGATGTAGACTCTCTTGGAGCCCTAACCATTAACCTCTTTAGCATAGGACTTGCCTTCTCCTGCATCTCCACAATCACCAAGAAGAGAAATCTATACAAGAGCACCATCCCAAGCAAAATTCCCAAATCAACCCACTTTGAGTATCCTACTTCCACTTGCCATGTGTCCCTTAATATTTCCTCTCCATTGATTGTAGAAGGCCCCCCTGCCTGATTTTTAGGAAATGTTAAACCTATAAACTCGTTTTTATAGAATCCTTGATTTGCGTATTTGTGAAAAGCAATATAATACATTGGATAACGCCACAGCGGTTTCGGCAAATCATTTGGTAATCTAAAAAAACCTCCATTAAGGATCATCACCCCTTGAATCCCAGCACCGGTGATGATACCCATCAAAAAATCAGGAACAATGCTAGCAACTATCATCATCAGACCTTCGACAAGCATCATGCATGAAAATAACACAAGCACAAAATAGATAAAATGATCAAATCTATGTTGTAGTCCTACTAAGTAGTAGGCTATGGCTCCTGGGATGACTGAGATTAAAGCTAGGTAAGGAGTTGCAGAGACTGTGTTGGCTATTGTGAAGGAAGTAACACCGTAATGTCCATTTAATCTCTCTCTTTTGAAGATCTGCAAAAATGCATTTTATTTGAGATCTACTAATATCATATCTTGCATTAGAAATAGACTCTTATACTTATCACTCAAAAAAATAGGATTACTTGGTATGAAGCAACTTATGCTCCATTTGGGATGGCTTTCTTATTGCTACTTAAAGCAGCATTTTAGTATAAAAAATTAAAATTTTTATACTAAAAAACTGCTTTAAGAAGCAATAAGAAAGCCGTCCAAAATGGAGCCTTAATCTTGTTAATTTTTTAGTAGATTCTCTAACCTTCATGTCCTCTACAAAGGATGGGAAGCCACCAATTGCCATGAATGTAAGGAATGCAGCTATAAACATAAGCATAGAGCCTCTAGCCTGAAAATAATGGTGAAAAACTCATCAAATTAGCTTTCTAGCTATAATCATTTAAGATTATTAACCTTTCATAATCAAATTAACATAATTAGCATAATTTAATATCAAATTTGGGAAAAAAAATATTAATCACTCAACCTGAATAGAACCAAAACTATGGCCCACATGATAATAAAGTGTGCCAACACACAAACAAAGAGCAACATAGATAGCAAATCGCAGCCAATAATAACCCAAATCTCTGTACATATTAACAAATGATCTTCTTGTAAGGACTGAGCACTGCTTCAGGAAGCTAGCCTGCCTCCTCTTTCTCACAGCTTTTCCTCCCTTACAGCAAGAAAAAACATATGTATTTTTAGCTTATGGAAACTATAATTAATATATGAATTATATATTGTCTTGTAATCTTAGGGGCTGTTTGGTAGCAGGATTTTGGCCGGATTTGAAGCCGATTGGAGCGAAATCCAGCCAAACGGCCTAAAATGCAAAACCAAATCTCACCGAAATTGAAATCCGCCGTAGACGGAAAATTATGTCTTTTCGTGCTAAATCCTAGATTTCTAAATTATTGTTTTTTGTTGGATTTACGAAATCTGTTTGCTCTAGAGGAAGAGTCCGCACGTTAGATCAGTTCTATAGCCAAACTGTCACACTGAATTTAATAGGATTTATCATGAATGTTACAGAACAGTTTTCAGGATTTAAGCCCCTCAGGACTTCCGAAATCCAGATTTAGCATATTTGCTAAATCTGACTTAAATCAAATCATGGGTGCTACCAAACAACCCCTTAGTTAAAAGGAAACTGTATAGTTAGGTTTATAGTTTTATACCATTTCACGAATCTTAGCAATCTGTGTTATTGCTTGTTTTGAAGCCATTGATGAGCTATACGACTGGACGAGTATCACAATGGCTTCTTCTGTGGTAGTGAGCTCAGCTTCAGGTCCTTCTTCAATGTCCTATTCAACAGGTAATTAACGAAGGTTAAAGTTAATGATGGATTAATTAGTAATTAAGGGTTAAATTAAGAGTTAATTAACGAAAATGGTAAATAAAGTAATGCTAACACACCCGGTCAAAATCCTTGTTGATAGTTTTTAGGTAGTGGTCTGAGGGATTTTTAAGGGATGGAATGGGAAGCCATTCGAAGCGAAGAACTGCATATAGTCATTAAGAAAACAAAGCAATTAACGTATTTGTCAAGACTAATTAAGAGAGAGATAAAATCTTATTAATTATGTGCTAAAAGATCTGTGTTGGTAGTTATATTTTGTATCTTAGGCTTCGTTTGGGACGACTTTTTTATTGTTTTTTAAAACGGAGTTTTAGTACAAATTTTTTTAATTTTGTACTAAAACTCCATTTTAGAAAGCAATAAAAAAGCCGTCCCAAATGAAGCCTTAGTGTTGGACAAAAAACCAGCGCACAGATAAAATGTTATAGAAGACCATAAAATTTTTAATGTGGAAACACTACATGAAAATTGGTTGGACAAAATCTGTCGGTAAACATGAAATTCTGCATGTAAAATTCGGTTTCTAGTGAATTTTTGGCGAAAAGTTGTCCGAAGGTAATTCGCGCGTCGGAGATTTTATTCCGTCGAAGAAAATACGCCGGAAATATTTCCGGCGAAATGCCAAAAATTACCTCTACTAAGTAAATTTTCCCTTTTGATTAGAGGTAATAGTTGAAGAAGTAGGCTATTTGATGACAAATATCTTATTTTCCCTTTTGATTAGCACTAATCTTAAATTACCTCTACTAAGTAAATTTGCCTTAGTTAAGTAAAATATAAATTTTAATATATAGCACTAATTCCAAAGCAAATTTAATAATTGTAAGACCCATCCTATTCATATTCCTAACAGAAGATTTTATTATTATTATTGTTATTAGAGTACAACTTGATGATTATTGATACGACGTCACAAAAATTAGCTTGATTGGGCACGAATCTCGAGGTAAAAGCTAGTTGGAAACTTCAAAAAATTAATTCCGAGAGCACTCGAACTCCGATTTTAGCGAACTTATAGTCAAACTGAGCATCTCGGATATACGAACTCAACGACACCATGTTCAACCAAATCCGAGCCCAAATGGGTTCAAATCATGGACCCGAAGCGCTGTTGGAAGGTTCAAACCACAATTTGAGTTACCAAACAGGCTCTGATTTTTACGAGCTTATAGTCGAATCGAACAGCTCGACGAGGCGAATCCAACGAGCCCAAGATCGCTGAATTTCGACATCATTAAGGCCTCCAAATGGCCAACGAACGGTGAACGGTCGTAGGATTCAATATCGGCCGTCCATTTGACCACTCCCTATTCGCCTCTGATCTCACGCCTATTTACGGGTTATGCCACTCCAGAAAATCTATAAATAGAGCCCTCATTCTTCACAAGAGAAGACCCCAAGCAAGAGAGAGAAGAAGAGAAGAGAAGGAAGGAGCTCCTCCTCGACAGCCGCCGGACCACCGCCGGGCCACCGCAGGAACCTCGCCGGACCACCGCCGGATCATCGCAGGAACCTCGCCGGACCACCGCAGAACCTCATCGGACCACCACCTTAAGGCCCGACGTTCAGTCCCTACGCCCTGCTGAAGGCCCGACGTCCTGCTTAAGGCCCGACGTTCAGTCCCTACGTCCTGCTGAAGACCCGACGTCCTGCTTAAGGCCCGACGTTCAGTCCCTACGTCCTGCTGAAGACCCGACGTCCTGCTTAAGGCCCGACGTTCAGTCCCTACGCCCTGCTGAAGGCCCGACGTCCTGCTTAAGGCCCGACGTTCAGTCCCTACGTCCTGCTGAAGACCCGACGTCCTGCTTAAGGCCCGACGTTCAGTCCCTACGTCCTGCTGAAGACCCGACGTCCTACTTAAGGCCCGACGTTCAGTCCCTACGTCCTACTGAAGACCCGACGTTCTGCTTTAGGCCCGACGTTCAGTCCCTACGTCCTGCTGATGACCCGACGTCCTGCTTAAGGCCCGACATTCAATCCCTGCGTCCAGCTGAAGACCCGACGTCCTGCTTAAGGCGCGACGTTCAGTCCCTACGTCCTGCTGAAGACCCGACGTCCTGCTTAAGGCCCGACGTTCAGTCCCTACGTCCTGCTGAAGACCCGACATCCTGCTTAAAGCCCGACATTCAGACCCCGGTCTCCTGCCTACTACGGTCTTCCCGACCTCCGTCGCCTATGATGGTCCTTTCGACCTCCATCAACATTCAAAGGTCTTTCAGACCCCAGTCTTCTGTCGACTACGGTCTTCCCGACCTCCGTCGCCTACTATGGTCATTCCGACCTCCATTAACAAACAACGGTCTTTCTGACCCCGGTCTCCCGCCGACTACGGTCCTTCCGACCAAACGAACATGTATATATCACACCTACCATGTAATGCAATCTATATGATGTATATTTGCTACATCAATCCAAGGCCTTCTCCCAAGGAAGGGCCTCATTTGTAATCGACTACAAATACTAGTGGATTCATTCAAACTGGCCCTGACCCCGTGGTTTTTCCCCCTTTCAGGGGTTTTCCACGTAAAAAACTCTGGTGTCTCTTATGAATGCTACACCCTCTCACTTATCTAATTGTGTGCTGGATCTTCGTACAATACTAAGACATTAAACTATATTTCTCTACCGCCGCGAATACTCCAGGACGCAACAATTATGACTCGGATTAATTGAATTTATTTCTCATATTAATTAATTAATTTTTAATTAAATATAAGGCATAAGTAAGACCAATAAAATAAAAATGAAAGATCTTAACTTCTGGTGCGACATCGGGCGGGCCAAAGAAGACGGTCCGCCCATTAGCCAGAACACAAACTGATCTAAACAAGTCAAAGACCTCCGGCCCAGGCTGGTGCACGGCGGCGACGACGGTCATGTGGTCCCCACTCGCAGCCATCTTTGCGATCCGGTTGATGACGTGGAAGGCGGCGGCACTATCGAGCCCACTCGTCGGCTCGTCGAGAAATAAAAGCTTCGGCCGCTTTATAATCTCCATGCATATACTTACTCTTCTCCTCTGCCCCCCACTTATCCCTTTCGTGACTCGGCCGCCAATCCGTACGTCGGCGACCGCCGACAGCCCCATCTCCCTGATCGCCTCCTCCGCTTGGTCGCGCTTAGCTGAGCGGCTCAGTGAAGAAGGGAGTTGTAGCTCGGCGGCGTACTGTATGGCTTCTCTTACTGTTAAGCTCGTCATTAAGACGTCATCTTGGGTCACATAAGCCTGATTAAAGTAATTAATCACCAAATATAAATCATTAACTAATTAAGCTTTCACGATGAAGGGTTGTAATTAAGGACGTTTTTAGTAAGGTTACTGAGGTGCCGTAGGCGAGGACTTGTTTGCTGCCATTGATGAGGATATCTCCACTCTGGCTAAGATTCGGTGCCAATCTTCCTGTAGCCAATATAATATCTTATATTAGCTCTGAATTAGAACACATTTAAGGCTAATCCAAACTACTAATTTCAATTATAAGCGCTTCAAGTAACCGGTTTAACCGGCGATTTGCTTGCTATGTGATTTATTAGGCTCTCTCCGAGGGAAAAACTCATTTTTCAATTCAAAAATACAGTAATACGTCAATATGCATTAACTTGTTCCCAATCAAATTCTATTTTGTAAAACCAAAAAGAGAATATTTCTAGTATATTCTTTCTCATACTTAAAATTTTAAAATTAATAACTAATTTTTCGAAGTAAAAAAAAAAAATATAACTAGTGGACAGTGCAATTGGCGCCACACTGACGTTCACCCGAAAGCAAATAGCGGAAGATTAAACGTTCGGCGTCATATACATATTTGGAGTTTGGTTGAATACTGTCCCAAACGAAGCCTAAATCTAATCCAAACTTAGCTGTATAAAACAAAACCCGGCTTTTGCATGTAATAAGATTTTTTTTTTAATTTTAGCTATATGCCTATATCACATGTTTTTTATATATAATTAAGTACTATTTTATAGTAAAACTATTTTTTTAGCTCTCATTAAAATAATATTTTTAGCTTTTTTTAATCTAATTACAAATTGTAACAAAAATAAAATAAAATAAAATAACTTGCTCCTCATTCTACTTGTAAATTATTATGAAAAGAATGCATTTGATGAATATAAAAATTTGAATAAATCCCATAAACTGAAATAAATCAACAAATTAAGGTTACGAGCAAGCGAGTCCAGAAGCGTTGACTTGCCGCATCCCGAGGGGCCCATAATTGCAAGCACCTCTCCTGGCTGGGCCAGCCCGGTAAGGCCCGAAAGCACCGGCACGCGCTCTCCTTTATGACCCGAAACGAAAACCCATAACTTCTCCCATGTAAGGAACACGGCGTCCGCTTCCGGCGACAAAGGCGTGCCACTCTCGCCGGATGTTTCACCCCGGCGGCGATTGAGCAGAGGGACAGGCGAAGAAAACATGCCGCTGAATGGAAAGGGGGAGCCGCCGGAATAGTTTTGTGGACGAGATGGACTTGGACTTGGGGACCATCTGAGAACGTTGGCCGGAGAAGCCATGGAAGGTTGGACAAGAGAGATGGATTTAAAGTGGATATTTAGCTTCTATAGATGTGGATGGTGAAGTATTTAGTGCTCTTTCTGTGGAACTGAATTCATAATTAGCCAGAACAAGCGGTATACAGCTTGCAAGCATTGTAATGAATATCTTTTCATTGAAGAATATCTTATAATTAATGTAATCCAATTCATTATGTAGACTTAAGTCTATAAATAAGAGGCATCAATGCCTCATAAGATGCGACTTTCTTCTACTTTAGCCTCTTTTTTTTTTTTTTTGGAAAAATATCTATTTTGTCTTTGTTAATCATTAGATCAAAACAGAAGCTAAAACATAATGCAAATGAATAATCCTCGTGTTCTTTACGTTCCGTTGCTTTTATTTTCTTGTGTGTTTCTCTGAGGTGTTTTACTCTCATCCCCAATAATTAATTTGCCTAAATTGGCTCAATTGTCTCATAAAAAATCTAAAAGATGCAGACTTGGAATCTCTAAGGTTCTACTCTTGTTGAGGTAATGAGCTCATGAACAAGAGTTTTAATTAAGGCAAGGTAGGAGTGTTAATTAAAAAAAGTTTGTTATAAATAGTGGATTTTATTAGATGTCTTAGGCTTCGTTTGAGACAGCTTTCTTACTGCTTCTTAAAGTAGCTTTTAGCACAAAAATTAAAATTTTGTTACTAGAAAGTTGCTTTAAGAAGCAGTAAGAAAGCCGTCTCAAAATAAGCCTTAGACTTCATTTAGTATAACTTTTTTAATGCTTCTTAAAACAATTTTTAAGTACAAAAAATAAAGCCTTATGAAGCAGCAAGATTCTTGGATCAAAATGAAGCATTAATTAAACTAAATTATTTAAAACAAAAACTAAATCAAGACTATTTTGACTTCATTTATAAGCACATAAAAAATGAGTTCATTTGGCCCAATAAATTTTAACGTGAGAAGTTTTCAATGAGTATAGTTATTTGAATACATGAATATTTTGATATTTGAAAATTTACGTGGATAAAAATTTAAAATATATATAATATGTAATCTAATTACGTACGTGGATAGTATTTTGAATGTTAATGCATGTAGTACTTTATATACAACTTTATGCATAAAAATTAAATTATGAACACATTTTTATATGAGATAATACCACATTTATTTCGTATAATATAATGCACACTTAGTTGTCTCAAATAAAATCCCATATAATATGCTTATTAAATTTTAGCTATAGTTATTATTTCTGAAGTAGAATTAAATACTATTTTCTAGCAAAACTATATTTTAAGAAGTAGCTGGTAATTCTAATTTTCAATCATTATGAAAAAATACATTTGATGAATATAAAAAATTGAAAATAAAATCAAATAATTGAAATCAATAAATTCGGGTATTACCGGCAAGCGAATCCAAAAGTGTTGACTTATTGAATCCAGATGAGCCCATAATTGTAAGCAGCTCTCCCAGATGGGCCAGCATAGCCGATTAAGAATGTCATAATTTTTGGGAGGATCAAACAGTCTGCAAATCTTGTATGCTTATAGTGAAAATGAGCGGCTCCATAAAACAAATCCAAAATCACTTGAATTTGAGCAATTAAAGTACTTAAAAGTTGAATTAATTGTCTATGATCAAATAATTTGATATAAGCCGTTCGATGGGGTGTTTTGATATTTTAATTAAATTTATCAAAATGCTTACTCTAAAAGTATTATAAATATATCTACATTCCCTACCTTAAGGGAACCAACGATCACCTCCTGGGAACACCATTGAATGACTGTCATTATTCAACCACCATTGCCTGACTGCCATTGTCTGATCACCATCACTCGATTGTCATCATCCTACAACCAATTACGGTCACTTGACTTTCATTGTCAAACTTCCATTGCTCAATTATCGTCATCCCATCATCGTTGCCTAACTACAATTGTTAAAAAATTTCGTATGACTAATATCATCAAATCATTGTATCTCTCGCATTCTTTTACACATTTACATAAATACAAACTTGAAATTTTGCATTCTCCAATTGAGAGAGAGCAAACATCTGTAATATATCTTTTATTTTAGAAAATTTTGTGATTAAGGGTTTTTTAAGTCGGTAAATAGGAGGCATCAATGCCTAATAAGATGCGACTTTGTTCTATTTTAGATCTCCTTTAAACTCAACAGTTTTGGAGAAAATATTCATTTTCTTATGATGCGGTGCATCCTTAGCACAGTGATCCTAGGGAACATTTTACCTTACCAGCACTTTCTTTTGTTTACCGTTAGTAGCATGTGGCCACTACTCATATTACTTTAGTTAGTTAAGTAGCAGGTTTGTCACTTTTTGCTCTAGTGCTGTTTTAGGAACATAAGAAAGGAAGACCAAGGGATATAGGGTGAACTGTAGAAGAAGGTTCCTCAGTTTTTACATTTGACAATACAGAAATTTCTATCCTATCTCTTGTTCGTTTTGTATTTTCTCTTCTTGCAGGTTTTGATCCTCATCATCTTGGTATCAGAGCTCAGAATGGGAGATGCAAACAACCGGGTGGCTGCCGGAGAAGATCATGGCCTGGAAGCTCTGTGGACAGAGCACCGTCAACTGGCGAGAAGAACCGAAGACATCGTCAACAATCTGGATCGCCTATTTGGAGAAATGCGCCGGGAATTGAGGTTGATTAACGCTCGCCTCGATCGGAATGTTCAAGCTCGGACGGTAGCTCCGGTGACTATGCCGGCAGTGAGACGGGAGCCCGTGACGGACAGAGAGCGTCAACAAGATATTCAAAGGCCATTGGATTCGTATTCTGATACGGATTTACAACAATTCAATTCAGGAGAATTAACAGATTCGGAAGAGGAGCCGGCGTTCATTAGAAGGCGGCGACGGAATGCACGGGACCGGCATCCAGGTGAGTTCAGGGTTAAATAAGATATACCTTTTTTTGAAGGAAAATTACACATAGAAGACTTCTTGGATTGGGAAAGGGCGGTTGAGACGTTCTTTGAATACATGGAGATCGAACCGGAAAAAACAAGTGAAATATGTGGCTTGTCGGTTAAAGGGCGGCGCTAGTGCGTGGTGGCAGCAAGTCATTCAAGCAAGGAGGCGAGAAGGAAAAGGTAATGTGCGGAGCTGGCACCGCATGAAACAGCTGCTGAGAGGTCACTTTCTCCCAACAGATTTTGAGCAAATGTTGTATATGCAGTACCAACACTGCTCACAAGGGTCTAGATCGGTAAATGACTACACAGAGGAGTTTTATCGACTGAGTGCGAGAAACAACCTTAATGAATATGATAATCAATTGGTCGCCAGATACATTGGAGGATTGAAAGAGACAATCCAAGATCGACTGGAACTAAACTCGGTTTGGTCGTTATCTCAAGCCGTGAATTGTGCTCTTAAGTTGGAAGCACAACTACAAAGACAGACTCATAACCGGCAGCTTAGGAGAAGTTTTGAACCTCAGCGTTCAACAGAAACAGGCAAATTGAATTCCCAGAACAATTCAGACAACAACAGGCCAATGAATGTTCCGGTGACTAACAATTCGCCATCTGGTGGTGGGAAGAAAGTGGCAGATTCCAAGGAACTTCAAAAAGGAAAAGGCCCTGTGAGGAAGAACCCTTATGCCAAGCCTTCGGGAATTAAATGTTTCAGATGTTTTCAAGTAGGCCACAAATCCAACGAGTGTCCAACGCGGGCACAGCTACAATTGTTGGATGGTGAAGACGAAGAAGAATTTGGGGACAGCAATGTAGAAGTTGAGGCAGACGCAGAAGATGTGGCGGGCGATGAAGGCGATCCTTTAGTTTGTGTGCTACAAAAACTGCTGATAGCTCCACGTCGACCCGTCAATACGCAGCGTAATGCGTTATTCAAAACGAAATGCACAATCAAGGGCAAGGTCTGTGATATGCTTGTTAATAGCGTCTGTACCGAGAATGTTATTTCTCGTGCTGTAGTTCAAGCCTTGCAACTGAAAACCTCCACCAATCCAAATCCGTATAAGATAAGTTGGGTGCGGAAGGGAATTGAAATCGCAGTAACAGACATGTGCAAGGTAGCTGTATCAATTGGCCGACACTATGTAAGTGAAATTCTATGCGATGTTGTAGACATGGATGTGTGCCATTTGATTCTAGGGAGGCCTTGGCAATTCGATGTGGGAGCCATATACGATTGCAGAGCAAATACTTACACCTTTGATTGGAAGGGTAAGAAGTTAAGGTTGTTGCCGCGTTCACCAGAACAAGAAAACAATTCGTCGAATGGCAAAACAACATTATTTGCTGTTACCCGAAAAGCTCTACTCAATGATTGGAAGGAATCTGACTGCATCCTAGCACTAGTCATTACGGAACAGAACTCCAATGCAGAGCATGTTGTTTTGCTGAAATGTGTCAGCCAACTATTACAGAACTTTGCAGACATTGCTCCGTCCGAATTACCATCCGAACTACCACCAATGAGAGCCATTCATCATCAGATTGAACTTACTCCAGGAGCGACGCTGCCCAATTTGCCACACTACAGAATGAGCCCGAACGAGCACCAGATTTTACAGCAAATTGTTGATGAGTTGCTTGAGAAGCAGTTAATCCAACACAGTCTCAGCCCATGTGCCGTACCCGCACTGTTGGTCCCAAAAAAGGATGGTAGTTGGAGAATGTGTATAGACAGTCGCTCCATAAACAAGATTACGGTAAAATTTCGTTTTCCCATGCCGTGTATGGAAGACATGTTGGAAGAGTTGGCGGGAGCTCAAATCTTTTCCAAATTAGATTTGAGGAGTGGCTATCATCAAATCCGAATTCGGCCAGGCGACGAGTGGAAGACATCTTTCAAAACCCGCCAAGGTTTATACGAGTGGCGAGTCATGCCATTCGGATTATGTAATGCTCCGGCAACTTTTATGCGTCTGATGCATGAAGTTTTAAAGCCATTCCTGAATAAGTGCTGTGTTGTGTACTTCGACGACATACTCGTCTTTAGTTCAACCTTGGAAAATCATGTGGAGCATTTGACTACGATTTTTGAGGCCTTGCGGCGCAATAAACTGTACCTGAACCTCATCAAATGTGAGTTCGCAATTTCGCAAGTAGCTTTCCTTGGTTTCCTTATCTCGGCTGCTGGGATAAAGGTTGATCCAAGAAAAATCTGTGCCATCAGAGATTGGCCGCAACCTCACAATTTCTTTGATATTCGGAGTTTTCATGGATTGGCAAATTTTTATCGCCGGTTCATCAAAGGATTCAGTTTGATCATGGCACCGATCACGGATGTTCTCAAACAGCCACAATTCTCATGGGGCGAAGAGCAACAGAAAAGTTTTGAGTTGATCAAAACCGCCTTAACCAACGCACCCGTGCTTGCTTTGCTAGACTTCGATAAGCCGTTCACGGTGGATACTGATGCTTCCATGGTGGGAGTCGGTGCGGTTTTGTCCCAAGATAACAAACCAGTCGAATTCTTTAGCGAGAAATTGAGCCCATCCAGACAGAAATGGACTGTGTATGAACATGAACTTTATGCTGTCATCCGTGCACTAAAGCAGTGGGAACACTACTTGTTACATCAAGATTTCGTTCTTTGTAGTGATCATAAGGCCCTTCAGTATATCAACACTCAAAAGAACATAAATCGGATGCACGCTCGCTGGATAATGTTTCTACAAAAATTCACTTTCGTGTTAAGACACAAAAGTGGAACTCAAAATCGGGTAGCAGATGCCTTGAGCCGGTGGGTGGTTCTCTTAACCCAATTACAGACAGAATTTTCGGGAATAAAGTGCATAAAGGAGCTATACTCTGAGGATAATTTTTTTAAGGACATCTGGTCCAAGTGCATCAACCGTGAGCCGGTAACAGACTATACCATAAGGCAAGGTTTCCTGTTCAAGACTGGTTTGCTTTGTATACCGAAGTCATCCTGGAGGCAGCGGATCATCCAGGAAACTCATGCAGGAGCATTGGCAGCTCATATGGGACGTGACAACACTATTGCACAATTACAAACTCGATTCTTCTGGCCACATCTTCGTCGAGATGTGATTAAATTCGTACAAAGGTGTGCGGTTTGTCAGAGTTATAAAGGAGGTGGACAAAATACTGGCTTGTATCATCCGCTGCCAATCCCGGACTGTATCTGGGAAGATCTGAGCTTGGACTTCATAATCGGTCTTCCACGAACAAAGCGAGGTAACGATTCTATTATGGTGGTGGTAGATAGGTTTTCAAAAATGGCTCATTTCATTGCGTGCAAGAAGACGTTTGATGCCCTCAATATTGCCAAACTTTTTTTTAAAGAAGTAGTCCGTCTTCATGGCATTCCTCGGAGCCTCACTTCAGACAGAGATGTCAAATTCATAAGCCATTTCTGGCGGGAGTTATGGAAGCGCATGAGTACACAGATTCAGTTGAGTTCAGCCTATCATCCACAGACGGATGGACAGACCGAAGTAGTCAACCAGACACTCGGTAACCTCCTTCATTGCCTTGTTCAGGAACATCCAAAACTGTGGGACGATATTCTCTGTCAAGCAGAATTTGCATTTAATTCTATGACTAATCGGTCCACGGGTATGTGTCCGTTTAGCATTGTTTACACCAAGTTACCTAACACTGTTCTTGACGTTGCAGTTCTTCCCAAAAGCCAGAGTAAAGCCGCTTATACATTCGCGGACAAATTTGTCAAGATGCTCTCTGAAGTTCGCCTCAAACTACAGGATTCCGCTCAGACGTATAAAGCTGCAGCGGATGTACACCGAAGAGAAAAGATCTTCAAGCCAGGAGATCTAGTTTATGTTCGTATTCGCAAGGAAAGACTGCCACCGGGGCCGCAGTCGAAATTAAGTAGGAGGAAATGGGGGCCATTTTCTATCAGTAAAAAGATCAACGACAATGCTTATGTTGTTGATCTTCCGACCGAATTTACTACCTCCCATACCTTCAATGTTACTGACCTCTTTACATATGTTCAACCAGATGACAGTCCAATTAGTATCGAATCGATACACTCCGATTCTTCTCATGGCGGGGGCGAATGATGCGGTGCATCCTTAGCACAGTGATCCTGGGGAACATTTTACCTTACCAGCACTTTCTTTTGTTTACCGTTAGTAGCATGTGGCCACTACTCATATTACTTTAGTTAGTTAAGTAGCAGGTTTGTCACTTTTTGCTCTAGTGCTGTTTTAGGAACACATGAAAGGAAGACCAAGGGATATAGGGTGAACTGTAGAAGAAGGTTCCTCAGTTTTTACATGTGACAATACATAAATTTCTATCCTATCTCTTGTTCGTTTTGTATTTTCTCTTCTTGCAGGTTTTGATCCTCATCATCTTACTAGCTTAATATCCTATTAAAGTTATTTTTTTAGGAATTAATTTAAAGCTCTCCTATGAGAATTTTCTCACATTTTTTACACATTCTTAAGAATTTATTTCGGTCATGACGAAAATCTAATAAAATGATAGAAAGAATGAGAAATTAAAAAAATATAATAATAATAAATAATTTAATATAAAAATTAAGATATTTTAAACATTTTTAATAATTGCAGACTTAAATTTTTGAATTATCAAAAAGTGAGAATTGCTTCCTTTTATTGAGTATGGGATAGAAGTTATTGGTTTGACATTGATATAAAATTATTGAATATCATGTGTATACTCTATATAATTTTTTGATAGGATTCCATTGTCATGAATTTTGATAGATGCTTCAGTTTTGTTGATCTATATGGTTTCTTTATTGATCAGATAGTATTGTGACGATATATGATTTAATAATGATTATTTGTTATTTTATTGTTTCGACATCCGCAATAGTTTACAAATTTCACCGTTTTTGTACTTCACCATTTTTCCAATCTTCCTGACGTACTGATTTATAGGTCTTACAATTATTGCATGTATTTTACTGTTTCTACAGAGATCTATGATCATATTTACTGCTATTGTTATAAACTGATTGAATACATGCATATTATTTCTTTGTCGTACTTGAGTTCAATTATAAAATTAGTGATTTGCTAGACTTTTTAACTTATTATACATGATTTAAATGATTTCAAATCAACGAAGATGATCGAGATTATGAGACTAATCAATTCCCGAATTTATCAGATTTTATTATTATGTATTTCTTATTATGCTAGCGCATAATAAGTTGCATATAGTTAGAAAAAATATTATAATCAACATGTTTTCATTTATAAAAATATCTTATAATAATTGTATTTCAATTCATACAGTAGATCAATACCTGTAAAGAAGATATCTTAATGTCGAATACGACGTGACTTCTTTCTTTTTTAGGATCTCTTTTAACCTCATCGATCTTCCTTGAACAAAATCTCTATTTTCTTCCAAGCTTTTATCTTGAAGCTCTCTCTCTCTCTCTCTCTCTCTCTATATATATATATAACTTTTATTTGGTCCAACTAGGTACAAACTCGGTACAACCCGATCCGGAACGGACCCAGGATGGCTCGGTATTTCTCGATTTTGCTAAGTATTGCTCGGTATTGCTAAGTATTGGTCGATTTTGCTCGGCAATAACCAATACCGAGCAATGCCGAGCAATACAGAGTTGTACCGAGTTTTAGAAAAACTCAATACAACTCGGTATTGGTCTTCACAGAGCGGTATTTCTCATTATTGCCAAGCAATACCTAGCAATACTGAGCAAATACCTCGCAATACGCGAACATAGCATTCCCGGATTCCGGTCGTCGGGCCGCGCGGTAAAAAGTAAGAGCACGTCGCGAAATGTTATTGGCGGCCGAACGTAGCTCTACGTCCGGTCAGAGGACGTAATAATTGTTCCTTTATATAAGGGCAACAACGAGAATCTTTAATTAAGCTGTAAATTTTGGTGTCATCGTAAATTTTGGTGTCATCATTGTAAATTCGACTGTGAGGATCTCCTAAACTCCATAGGACAAATTTTGGAGCTTAAATCCATTTAGACGTGGCTATTAAGAAGGCATTTATGATGCAAGATGCAGTATAGCGATTTCAGTATGTTGTTGCTCTTTACCTTATAGAACTTGGCTAACATCCTTTCAAGGCATCGTATGTTTGTGGATCAAGGATAACTTGAAGTATTTTTGTTTAATCTAAGACTTCATTTGCGACAGCTTCTTCACTGGTTTCTAAAGCAACTTCTTAATACAAAAAATTTTTGAACAAAAAAATTTTC
This sequence comes from Dendrobium officinale, assembly GCA_019514585.1. Taxonomy (NCBI): domain Eukaryota; kingdom Viridiplantae; phylum Streptophyta; class Magnoliopsida; order Asparagales; family Orchidaceae; genus Dendrobium; species Dendrobium officinale. The sequence goes on from CM033697.1 coordinate 1,826,557, forward strand.
TACTGAAAAGTTGCTTTAGAAAATAATAAGAAATCTGTTCTAAATGAAGCCTAAGACTTGCACCTAGACCTCCTAAAATGGCTAACTAAAAAGAAAGATTTAAGATTTTTTTTTCCTTGGCAAAGAGAAATGACAAAATTTCAGAAGATGCCTACAAAATGTGTGAAGATATTTTGACTCCATTTTTCTCAAAACTTAATGTCGATGAATGCGATAGCCAATAAGACAAATGCACAGTATCAACGAACATCACCTTTGAAGCTGATGCATGCGACCGACACATGACATTGCTTATAAGGCTGAAGCATGAAATTGAAAATAATGTTGATGCATGCAGACTTCATCACTTGCAGACTTCATTGCTTGCAATCGTTCATAGTGTCATTAATGCACATTATTGCCTATAAGATCGATGTTTAAACAAAAGCTCTGATTCCCTACTAAACACTAATATTATATTAGACTTCTTGGTCTCTTAGCATGTTTCCTCGAGGAGAATAATCAAACATATCTCAAAAAAGCTTTTGATCGAAGACAACTCAAATGATTAAAGGCTCCGTCAACTTTTGTTATGGAATACATCATCCATGATTTATACCTACAACATCTTATCAATATATTCTTCAATTAATTAGGAGAACATAAATCATTTATAATCAATGGCATATACTAGTTCAATTATTTTAGCCGGTCAAATTGTGTAATTTTCTAATTTATAGGGTTTTAATATAAAATTTAAGTGTTTTTTATAACTTTTATTTATCTCTATGTGTTGAATCTTTATATAAAATTAAAATTTTAAACCCTCTCTATCTATTGTCATTAATATTCTAGCATGTAAACAAGTAATATATCTTAAAGTAAATGTAAGATATGCATTGCCATAAGTTATTAATGTAATATATTTTAAAAATTAAAATAATTATTATAAAAGATGAATGCACAAATTAAGAAACAATCTAAATATAAATCCATCCTTTTTGGCAAAAAAATTTAAAAAAATAAAAATTAAGAAAAAAAAAATATTTTTTTTAATGTTTAATCACACTAATAAAAAAATGAACAAATTTTAAGGAGCGTTATTAATATTTAAATTAGTTATAAAAACATAATATAAAAATAACTTAGAAATAGGAGGTATAAAAATAATTTAGAAACGAACAAATTAGTCAAACTTTATTCACCAAATAGTTTTGTGTTTTTAAAATGCACCAAACTATCTGGTGCATTCTATTGAATATATCAAATTGTCAAATTATTTGATATAATCTAAATGATTTGACTAATTTGTTTCATTTTAAATTATTTTTATATTATGCTCTTAGAGTTAATTTAAATATTAATAATCCTCAAAATTTGTTTTAAAAAAATTAGGTGAAATTTATTCTTTTCAAATGTTTATAGCATTTTATACTATCACATTTATATATCTAACACCTGAAATTTTAATATTACATACATACCCCCTATATTATTTTAATATCAAATATGCCACTCTATTTCATTCTTATCATTCATATATTTCATTTCTACCACTCATATTTGACATGTAAATGAATTAAGATGGTATATATGTAATATTAAAATTTTAAGTGATAAATATATAAATAAAAAAAAAAGTATAAGATAATATGCATGTAAATCTCCCATATTTATAAATTATAATGGCTGAGTACTTTCCAGTTGTCCTTCCCAAAAGGCCAAAACGGCTCTCATGGATTCCGAATTCCGTTCCTTTTAAAATGAAAAACTCGCCTTTTTCTCATCTGCCCTCTCCCCTTCTTCTCTTTCTTCTTACTGGCTTCTCTCTTCTCCGGCGACGTCGAATGCGATGGCAGCCTCAACGAGAGAACAAAACGTCTACATGTCTAAGCTCGCCGAGCAAGCCGAACGCTACGAAGAAATGGTGGAATTCATGGAGAAGGTAGTCAACTCCTTGCCCGACGGCGAGGAACTCTCAGTCGAGGAGCGCAACCTCATTTCCGTCGCATACAAGAACGTTGTAGGCTCCCGCCGTGCCTCTTGGCGCATCATCTCGTCAATTGAGCAGAAGGAAGAAGGCCGAGGCGCTTCCGATCGCGCCGCTGCTGCGCGTGACTACCGATTGAGGATCGAGTCCGAGTTGTCCTCGATCTGTGCGGGAATCCTTCGATTGCTCGAATCGCGGCTTGTTCCCTCCGCCGTGACTGCTGAATCCAAGGTATTTTACTATAAAATGAAGGGCGATTACCACCGATATCTCGCGGAGTTTAAAAGTGGTGACGAGAGGAAGGAGGCGGCTGAGAACACGCTCTCGTCTTACAAGGCGGCGCAGGTAAGTGGCATCCCGATCTGTTGCATTTGATACGAGTTAGGGTCGAGTTAGGGTTAGGGTTAGGCTAAGGTTTGAAACTTCGATCTTCTTACGGTATGTGGATATGCCAGGATATTGCTGCGGCAGAGTTGCCCCCGACTCATCCGATCCGGCTTGGTCTGGCGTTGAATTTCTCCGTGTTCTACTACGAGATCCTGAATTCTCCAGACAGGGCTTGTAATATGGCTAAGCAGGTTAGAAAGAATGTTTCTTTCTATTCTTCCATTTCCGTTACTGTATTGTTAAATGTGTTAGGGATCACCTGTTATTTCCTAAATTCTAGATTTGTGGCGAAGGAGCGATTTCTGCTGTTGATGATATTATCGTGGAAATTTGCTAATAATATTTTTTCAGCTGCTGATCTTTATTAGCTTGGCGTATATGTTATTCATATATTTCTAGTATTGCTACCTTAGAAAATACGTTGCAGATTTTGTGATTATTTAGTTTTGGTTTATTACTGAATAAATAAGGCTTAGAGTTAATTTTCTGTCATGAGTGTAAACAGTGAAAAAAAGAAAATTTTGGTTTATAACATTTCCTTTTTCTAAAGGCGTTTTTTACTAAAATGCACGTCGTGCACGATTGTATCGAAATACCATTCTGGAGATATTTGTGAAGTTGGTAGAAGTTGATTAAGGATTATGCCAATTATTTCTAAAAAAAATACTTTTTTTATTAAAACAAGTTTTTTATATGGATTTTTTTACTCTTGCATCTGTATTGTTGGCATGAGCTGTTATTCCATTTGTTTTTCTACCATAAGCTTCTCCTTCAATCAGCTTTCATTCAAGTAGAATAGATTTTTCTATTTGAAGTTCTGCTTAACTTATCTTTCAGTTTTTTTTTTTTAAGATTCTCATAGAAGTCAACTTGGACATTTTTTCTCGTTCATACTCAGGTGGATGAGTGGATTTACCTTTAGAGACGGATACAAAATGAGCATATATGTGAAAAGGTTGAAGTAGCTTCAGTGGAAGATAAGATTAGAGAGAGTTGCCTTAGATGTTTGGTCACATAAAATGACAGCCTTCCGATGACCCGGTTAGGAAAGTAGATGTATTAGATTTGACTTATATTAAGAAAGATAGAGGTAGACCTAAAAAGACTTGGTTAAAAATATTAGAAAAGATCTTTCTTTATTAGATTTAAATGAGAATTTAACTTTTAACATGACATAATGAAGAAAAAGGATTCATGTAGCTGATCCCACATAGTGAGACAAAGGCTTGATGTTGTTGTTGTTGATTATGTTTATTTCCATCAACCTTTTTTTAAAACGTTGATGTGGAATAGAAGATTGTCTGTGATAATGATGTAGAGTGATGCCACGTGAAATTTGTGAAAGCCTTGAGGAAATCAATGAAAAGAAAACAGGACGAGCAATTAGTCACAGTCTATAAGAGCAGGAAGAATCATTTTATGTTCCATTTTTATTCTAATAATCATAATCCACCAAAGTAAAACCCTTGAATTGTTATTTATAATAAACTAATAAACTATCCTGCAAGGCTAAGTACTTAACTTATCCTAAACTAAAAAAAAATGATGTTATTGCCCCTCATAATTACATAAAGGCAAGAGACTAATTATAAACTAGCAAAAGAAATGCAATAATAACGACTTACCATACTATGACATTCTTGTCTTACATCAATCCTCTCAGGGAAAAGTATTTCAGAGACTAGAGGAAAAATTGAAAGGTATTCTGTTATTGTGCCAAGTAGTGAAATATTACTCGTTAGGAGCTCAACAGTGATAAAAAGATTCAAAGGATTCAAAGGGAAATCTTTCCCGATCAGTAAGAAATGAAGGGGCTACTTTGCCATTAGTTTTTTTTTTTTTAAAATAAGCTTTCAAAACACTCTAGGGGCAATTGCAAGCTTGGGCTAATCAGTTTGCCCGTTACTTTTTGTTTTCCTTAGAATGTAATTTGGAGCCCATTTGATTGCTTTTGTTTGAAAGCTTGTTTCATGAAAATGACAGCATTACAGTTAGGGGGGTTTGTGAGATTTGGAACCATTGTTGATTACTAATTACATCAAACAAAATGATGAAATTTTATGCGTCTCATCATTTTCTATTATGTTCTCTGCCTGGAATTGACCAAATGGGCTCTGAATGGGCTGGATTTCATGGTTTGGTCTTATTTGTCAACACCCAATATTGATCTGGTCGTGGCCAATTCATTCTATGTTGCTTATTATGCTATGGTGCCCATGTCCTTTGATTTTATATCCGTGATCTTTCCATATATCTTTTTATTATTAGCATATTTAGTTATTTATGAGCATGTTTTGTTGCTGTTATCCCTGGGGTTTGCTAAAAGTTTGCAAGTATTATTCGATGAATTGTATGTAGTGTCCACATAAGAAAACAAAAATTGAGCTTAATGATCCCTTGAATTTAATTTTCCAATGCCTTGAATTCCTTTCAATTGGACGCTCCATTTCGGCTTTAAGTGCTTTTTTGCATTCTCTTGGTTAGAAAGTGAATATAGCTGAGTATGTCCATCATGCATGAAATTTTGACAGAAGTATTGCTTTATAAGACAACTGAAGCTGATACTATTGGAGTTGTTGTCCATATATTTTATTTCTCATCCTTGTTATTCAGTTAACTTTAATTTTAGATTTGCTAGAAATCATTTATTGATAACCGAAATTAGTAGAAGTCAATGAAATTCTTATACATCAGTGACTTGCCATTTTGATGAGGACGAGCTAAAAAAAAAGAACTTCGTAGTTTGCACAGATCCATTTTTTTTAATAGAGACTTTCTTACCTTTTCTTTAGGCATTGAATTGTACATTTGCAATTGCATATGCAATCTTGAAAGCTGAATCTAATATTTTGACATTACTCTCTATGATCCCTCAAGTTTACCACTTTTTTTCTTACTGTCTTCTTTCCTATGACTGACTACTTCCTTGCTATATTTCTTCCTTACTAAGACTCTTTTCATTTTTGGCTAATTTGACCGAGCAACATGCAATTTTCGCCTATATTGTAATCTAGATTTTCATGTATGTAATTCGTGTAACATGTTATATTTGATCATATATTAATGAATTATAAATACATACTGTTTTTGTCTCTTTATTTTAGTTATAAATAAGAGCCCCAAACATTTAATATCCATTTGATGATTTAATAAATTTTAGATTTTCTCTCAATACTTGTGTTGTCCGATCTAGATTTTTTAAGCGCTCTGAGAGTCTTCACATTTACTTCCAAGAGCAAGTTTCCATATACTAGTATGATGTCCAAATCTTTTATTTTAATTTTCATCCTTGTTCTTACTATTAATTTATTTAGTGGTCCTTTCATTGTATGAATATTGATCATTATTGAAATTTTATTTTTGTTTACTGTTTTTATTGCAAGATTTTAGATCCTAACGTCCATTATATTTGTTTAAAATAAAAGAAGCATGCTTGCTAATCTTACTTTAAAGGCGACTATCTTTTTGTTAAAATTAAGATTATGTAACTCAATTTTTTTTCTTGTGCTATTTAAATTTGCATCTCAAGGTAGGCTACATTAGCGAGTTATATACCCTAAATCATTCTTCATTTGATTGGTATTAAAACTTATGACTGTGTTATCATGATAACTAAAAGTAGAATATAATACTTGTGTCAATAAAAAAACACTAAAAAAATCCAACTTAAATAGAATTTGATAATTCATGATTCTGAATAAGCACTACATGGTTATCATGAGATTTAAGTTTTGTTCATGCTTTTGATGGAAAATATAATGTTGGACCGGGCATGGTTAGGCTAGTACCACTTGGATCGGCCAGGTTTTGTTCCGAGCAGATGCCTGGTCCACCTAGCTGCTATTATGCCTTCCTTGGGGTGGGGCTCGGGGGTTAATTCAAAAGAAGAAAGGGGTGGCTAGGAGGGAGAATTCAAAAGAGGGAGGGCTTTTTTTGGTATTTTCTTTATGTTGTATGCTCTAAGTAGTTTTGTTTACCATAGGGTTGGTTTCATGTGATTTTTTGGCTGAATTTAGGAATTCGAAGGTTGAGGGGGCTCTAGCCGGTGGCTAGGGATTTGGGACAACGCGATCTTCCTCTCTAATTGAAGATTCACTTTTATCTTGTTTTTCTTCCTAATAGCATTCAATAAAAAGTTTCTCTTGGGTTCTTCATCATGGTTCTTCTTGTTGTTTTCTTTTGGGATTTGCTGAAATTAAATTTCAGCCAAGAGTTTATTAGTTTCTACAAGCGCTTCCTATCAAATTAATATTAGAGCGGTTTCCTGGGTGAAAATAAAATTCTTCATCGTTGATTTCTTCTACATTTTTCTCTCCGACCTCCTCCTTGCTGATTTTTACTCTTTGAAGGCCAAATTCACATCAAATTGTTATTTTTTGTTGTTTGGAGCCTATATCCAGGTACTTATAGTAGGAAAAAGAATAGAAGTATTGGAAGGGGAGATTAGACAATTAAAATATGAAATAGTCCCATGGTGAACTTATACAACCAATTGAATGAATTTCAATCATATGGAAACTAAATGATCAGTAAAATAAGGTGAATTAAGTATCTATTGTTATATATTGTCTTCTCCTTCAGAGCCTATTAAACATATTCCAACAGAGAAAAGGATTAAAATAGTCCATTGACTCTTTATGAATGATTAAAATGGTCACCAACTATATTAAATGATCATTTTGTTCACTCAAGTCTTTATAAAGGAATAAAAATAGTCCCATGGTGGAATTATTTTCATACTTATTTAAGGAGTTGAAGGATCAAAATAGACTTAATATAGTTGGAGATTATTTTGATATTTCATAAAAAGTCAATGGATCATTTTGATCATTTTCTCTATCCCGATACAAAAATCTTATGCAATCAAATTTGATTTTATTAAAGAAAACATAGTTCATGAATAACTTTTTGAAAATGAAGTAGATTAAGGCTTCATTTGGAACGGCTTTCTTACTGCTTCTTAAAGCAGCTTTCTAGTACAACAAATAAAACTTTTATTCTAAAAAGTTGTTTTAAGAAGCAGTAAGATAGCCGTCCCAAATAAAGCCTAAGACTTAACATACATAGTCAATATGCTTGAATGGATTTTTAGGTATTGTGGTGCCTGAATTTGTTCCTACATAGTCAATATGCTTGAATCCACATCTAAGCAAGAGTCAATGCCCAAATTTGAAATTTAGCTTGAGTATGAACAAACCGAACTCATATTTCAAATTGAAAATAAAATCATATTTGAACCTAAATAAGAACTTGAGTTTGGTCTTGATTATGAGCCTGAACTCCCAGTAAAAATTGATTATGAACTGATACTTCTCATTAGAAACTCTTAAATATAAATTTGAACTTGTACTTAAGAGTTGGAAATTTGGAATTGAATGTGAGCTAGAATTATGAATTAAATTGGAACGTGTGATTAACTATGAGTGTAATTCACAAAAATAGATTGAATTTAAATAGAGTTTGAACCTAAACTATGTGACAAACTTGAGTATAATCGTGATTGTAAATCTGAGCGTGAAATGGAATATACTATTAAATATGAATATAAGCAAAGCATACATGTTCGTAGTTGCTGAGTTAATTGAACAAAATGATAAAGTGATTCTTAAATTTGAAAGTTAATTTAGCATGCTATAGGTGAAAAATCAATCGAATAAATGAAAAATGAGTATTTATAAATTCAATCCCCAATAATTTGAATAAGATTAGTGACGATGATGATAATAATGACGACACTTAAGCTTAATGATGTATTTGTTAGATTGGTACGTGACGTGGAATCACCTCTCTTACCAATGAGCTGCAGGAACACCACAATAGGAGCACCTTTTCTCTTACCGTTAGAATGCATATTTCCACTACTTCTCTAACTAATTATAGTACTAGAGGACATTTACACTTTTTCTCTTGTTATGTCACTCTTAGTAAAACAACCCGCATATATGAGGCGGATAGGTGCTTTAGAAGACAGCTTTTGATTATCTGAATATACTGCTTGCTTAGCATTTTATTGTTTTATCGGTTTGCTTGTTATCTATTTTCCTTCTTCTTGTTGCTTCCACAACAAGTTGGTATCAGAGCTTGGAAGGGGCAGCAATGGAGGAGAGCAGTAGACGACCCGCTCTTGGCAAAGGCGCTTTGTGGGAGAATCAATCCCTAATCATTAAACAGTTGGAGGAACTCAAGAATGAGTTTCGTCAATTCACCAAAGAAGTGTGATTGGAGTTTCAAAGTATCAAGGGCAACGGCGGCAATGTTCAACTGCCACAACCCCCTACTTCTCCAATCCATAGAGCAGCTCCTCGTCGGGGTAGAGGCGGTCAACGGACGCGGAATGAGATGCAAGAAGTATCAAACTCAGACGTCGATCCGGGCTTTCTGCAACAGGAGGATGTGTCGGACCCAGATGAGGGAGACATTCCGCAATATTTTTCACCCCCTCGGCATCGCCATAAGGCTTGGCCGAGACAGCATGGGGAATTTCGGGTAAAAATGGACATCCCATTTTTTGATGGAAAATTACACAGAGGATTTTCTGGATTGGGAACGTGCCGTGGAGACGTTCTTTGAATATATGGACATTCCACAAGATAAGAAAGTGAAGTATGTAGCTTGACGATTAAGAGGTGGTGCGAGTGCGTGGTGGCAGCAGTTGTTGCAAGCTTGGCACCGAGAAGGAAAGGGCAATGTCCGAAATTGGGTAAAGGATGAAGCAACTCTTGCGGAGTCATTATTTGCCCACAGATTATGATCAAATACTTTACACGAGGTTTCAACACTATATGCAAGGGCAGCGGAGTGTGGGCGATTACACAGGGGAATTTTACCGCCTCAGTGCCCGCAACAATCTAAACGAAACTGCTAATCAAATAGTGGCTCGTTATATTGGTGGCTTGAGGGAAGCCATTCAGGACAAACTTGAGTTGAATTCAGTTTGGTCACTTTCCCAGGCGGTCAACTTCTAAAGGCTGAAATGCAACTCAATCGGCCAATCCGTCCCGCGCCTCAACGTCGCCACTTTAGCGACTTCGCCACTTCGGACAATAGAGGGCAGGGGCCTAATCAGAGCAGCAATTTGAAATCGACTCCTAAGGCATCAATCGTGACCGCTCCGCCTCCACAAACAGGGGATAATAAGGCTATGAATCGCATGAAAGCTCCAGTAAAGGAAAATCCTTATGGCCGGCCAACCACATTGAAGTGCTTTAGATGTTTTCAACCGGGCCATAAATCTAACGAATGTCCGAGTCATCAGCAATTACAACTTCTTGAAGGAGAATCGGAGCAACACACCACCACAGCTGAAGCAGACGATGAGGAAGACTATGAGGAAGTAGCTGGGGATGAGGGCGAGCCGGTTGTTTGTGTCCTCCAGAAATTGCTTCTTGCACCCAATCAAGGCGTTATGACTCAACGTAATGCAATCTTCAAATCTAAATGTACCATAAAGGGGAAGGTGTGTGATCTTCTGATCGACAATGGATGTATCGAAAACATCATTGCAAGGGTCGTGGTTAATGCTTTACAACTTAAAACCACTAAGAACCCAAATCCTTATAGGATTAGTTGGGTTAAGAAGGGTGTCGATATTCAAGTGTCGGAGATGTGCCGGGTAAATTTTTCCATCAGAAAACATTATAACGGTGAGATAATCTGTGACGTCCTGGACATGGACGTATGCCATTTAATCTTGGGGTAGTTTATGATGGGCGGGCTAATGCTTATGCCTTCGAATGGAAAGGCCGAAAGCTCAAGTTGCTGCCAACTACACATCATCCAGTAAACGAAGAAGTGGATCGGAGGCCAGTTCTATGCATCTTCTCTGGCAATTCCTTGCTAAAATCTGGGCGAGAACTGAAAGTTATAATGACTCTTTTAGTGGCAGAAGAAAATCAGGTTGTGGATGTTATAAGCCATCCACAAAAATTACTACAGCTATTGGAGGAGTTCTCGGATACAGTTCCCAACAACCTTCCTAATGAGCTGCCGCCCATGAGATCAATTCAACACCAAATTGATTTCACGCCGGGGGCCACTCTACCTAATTTATGTCATTATAAGATGAGTCCGGCTGAACATTTGCAATTGCATAACATCATTGATGACCTACTGGACAAGCAGCTTATTCAGCCTAGTCTGAGCCCGTGTGCAGTGCCGGCTTTATTGGTTCCGAAGAAGGACGGGTCGTGGAGGATGTGTATTGATAGCCGAGCTATCAATAAAATCACTGTGAAGTAAAGATTCCCAGTTCCAAGGTTAGAAGATATGCTGGACTTCTTGGCAGGGGCCAAAGTATTTTCAAAACTTGACTTGCGAAGCGGATACCACCAGATTCGCATTAGACCTCGCAATGAGTGGAAGACCGCCTTTAAAACGTGCAGCGGCTTGTTTGAATGACGTGTTATGCCATTTGGATTGTGCAATGCACCGACCACATTTTTGAGACTAATGACCGAGGTCTTAAAGCCACTATTGGGAAAATGCTGCGTAGTCTGCTTCGACGACATACTAGTCTTCAGTCCGTCCTTGGAAGAACACTGGAGGAGTTTAAAAGAAGTCCTTGAAGTGCTTCTCCAACACAAATTGTATCTGAACAGGGCCAAATGTGAGTTCGCCACTTCATCCGTGCATTTTCTGGGTTACATAGTGTCGGTGGAGGGCGTGGGAATGGATCCCAGCAAAGTCATCGCCATTCAACAATGGCGTCAACCCAACACTTTGATCGAGATTTGCAGCTTTCATGGGTTGGCTAACTTCTACAGGAGGTTCATCCGTGGTTTTAGTATAATTATTGCTCAAATTACTGCTTGTTTAAAGGCTAGCACATTCAAATGGGGAGCTGAACAACAACGAAGTTTCAACACTATCAAATCGGCGCTCATTGTGGCCCCGATCTTGGCAGCCCCTAATTTTGACAAGCCATTCCATGTGGATACCGATGCTTCGGCGGTGGGGTAGGCGTTATCCTTTCGCAGGAGGGACTTCCCGTGGAGTTCTTCAGCGAAAAACTAAGCCCAGCCAGGCAAAAGAGGCCAGCGTACGAGCAAGAATTACATGCGGTAATCCAGGCACTTAAATAATGGGAACATTATCTTTTACATAACGATTTCATTTTGTGCAGTGACAACCAAGCTCTCTAGTATTTAAACACATAAAAATATTAATAAGATGCATGCGACGTTTACAAAAGTTTAGTTTTGTGCTCAAGCACAAATCCGGGCAGCAAAACAGAGTCGCGGAGGCTCTAAGCCGCCGCTCAGCCCTTCTCATTCAACTCTAAATAGAAGTTACAGGTTTGGAAGCTCTTAACGAATTATATTCTACAGATAGGGACTTCGCCATTTCATGGGAGAGATGTTCCACCGGCCAGTCGTTGGGAGATTTCATATTGCGACATGGATTCCTGTTCAAAGGAAACTCATTGTGCGTCTGTTACGCGTAACTTTGGATCGGTCCCAGCTGGACCGGTCCGGTTCTACACCCGGCGGTCCAAAGCCGGGTGGAACCCGCCGATCGCAGAAACAGCGGACGAAGGAGCGGGCTAGGCGGCTTTTGAGCGTTTCGTTGGAGGGAATTTTTGAATGAAGAGGGTGTTTATGTAATTTGTATCTTTCCTTTTGCTTTAATTAGAGAGTTAAGAGAGAATTAGGGATTATCTTGAATTTGAATTCTCTTTTGAGATCTAGGTTTGTGTGCTTGGGCTCTTGGCTTCGCCGGAGAACTTTGGAGAGTTGTTCTTCCTCTCGGATTGAAGAACAAATTGTATCTTTGCTATTTTTATTGTCTACTAGTAAAATACAAGTGTTTTCTCCTCATCTCCTGCAGTTTTCCTTTATATTTCTACTGTTTTTGGCTGATTTCCTGCTGTGGACAGTAGTTCGCTTTGAGATTGGTTGCTAAAGTGATTAGGGAATACTTGAAATCAAGTATTTCCTATCAAATTGGTATTCAGAGCATCGATTCGGGACCACCGGCGGCTGAAATTTGGAAATTTCAGCAAGTTTATCTTTTTCGAAAGAAGATTTTTTGGGATCCGTTAGAAGAAAGATGGCCGGAAAGGTGGAAGTATTAGAAGGCGAGTTCAGACAACTGAAGACAGATCTGAAGGGAAAGTTCCTGGAAATCTCCACCAACAATGACAGGTTGGAAGGGAGGTTCGCGGCTATGGAAGAAATGATGAAGAAACTATTGGAGATGAAGACCAATCTGGAGACATCGGAAGTGAGAGAGACTACTGACGGCCATGGCGTAGGAGGAAATCCAAACCCAATCCGGGGGAGGAGGAATCCGGAGGTGGAGATTCTTGAAGGGGACGACGACATGCCACCTCTAGAGCCACTCTCTAGAGAGGAGATGAGCATGGGAAATGACCGTCGAGGTGCTGATTTTGAGCGTCGAGGTGCTGATTTTCAGTGTCGAGGTGCTAATCTTCAGCGTCGAGGTGTTGATTTTGGAGGCAGGCGGGGGGAATATGAAGGTAGTGTAGATTTTGGAGAAAGGAGAGAAGAGTATCAGCATCGAGGTGCTGAATTTCAGCGTCGAGGTGCTGATTTTGAAAGAGGAAGGGGGGATTATGACGACGAACTCGTATACCAGCGTCGGAGGGAGGACCGGGACACTTGGGGAGCACCTCATCTTCGAGGAATGGGAGGTTATAGAGAGTACCGGGGCAATGGAAGGGATCCGAAGGTGAGGAAGTTGAAGATGCCCATCTTTGAGGGCGAAGATGGCCATGACTGGATCTATAAGGTGGAGCGTTACTTTGCTGTCAACGGGTTGACAGATGATGAGAAGCTGACGACGGCGGGTTTGTGTCTGGAAGGGAAGGCGTTGGCCTGGTATCAGTGGAGAGACAGGAGAGAACCTATCAGGAACTGGAGAGAGTTCAATGATTGTTTAATAGAGCGTTTTCGAGCTGATGGGGTAGGAGACTTCTATGAGCAGTTCTTTGCTTTGACTCAGGAGGGGACCGTGGCTGACTATCGGGACAGATTCGAGTATTTGGCTAGCCGCCTGGATCACATCTCAGAATCAGCCCTAGAGGGAAATTTCATGAAGGGGCTCAAACCGGAGATACGAACAGCTGTCAGAGTGTTGGAGCCAAGGAATTTAGGCAAAGCTATGGAGCTTGCACAATTGGTGGAAGATCAGAAGAGATCAGAAAGAGGAGCTCGAGGCAACTACTCAGGGGGATCGTACAAAATGACTACTGCGGTATTACCCTCCAAAGGGGTAGCGCCGGGGGGTCAGAAGGAAGCACCCAAGGAAACGAAGGGAGGAGGAAATGGGGGACAGTTCAAAAGGTTGACAGAAAAAGAAATGCAGGACAAAAGAGCAAAAGGGTTGTGCTTCATATGCGATGAGAAGTACATGCCGGGGCACATGTGCAATGACCGATCTCTTCAGGTTCTCCTCGTTTGTGAGGATGAGGAAGACGAAGAGAGAGGTGGGAATGACCCCGAGGTGGAGGAGGATGAGAAGTTGCATCTGGATGTAGCAGAAGTCTCTCTGAACTCTGTAGTTGGATTCACTCCGAGTCACACTATGAAGGTGAAAGGAGAGATAGCTGACCATGAGGTGGTGGTGTTGATAGATAGTGGGGCAACCCATAACTTCATTTCCACCCAGATAGTGGAGTCGCTAGGGATAGAGCTAGTGGACACAGGTGGCTATGGGGTGATGATGGGCATGAGAAAGGTGAAAATGGGTAGGGGAGTTTGTAGAGAGGTGGTGCTGAAGATTCAGGGAATCCAGGTGAAGGAAGATTTCCTTCCTTTGGAATTGGGGAGGACTGACGTCATCCTAGGGATGAAGTGGCTGCGTACATTGGGGGAGACGAAGATTAATTGGGGGAATTTGAGGATGGAACTTGTGATAGGGGAGAGAAGGAGAACGATTCAAGGAGACGCTGGGCTGACCAAGACTGGGGTTTCTCTCAAATCCCTAATCCGAACCATTCAGCAGGAGGGAGGAGGGTACCTGGTGGAATTGCATAATTTGGAGGGGGCAGGAGTGGAGGAGGGAGGAGCTATACCCCTCTTCGTTCAGCCGTTGATTCAACAGTTCCAAGAGGTGTTTCAGCCGCCTCAGGGATTACCACCGCAGAGGGAGCATGAGCATGCTATTGTGTTGAGGGAAGGAGTATCACCCATCAGTGTACGTCCTTACCGCTACCCTCAGTTCCAGAAGGATGAAATTGAACGGTTGATCAGAGAGATGATGGAGGCAGAGATCATCAGACCCAGCATCAGCCCTTTCTCTAGTCCCGTTCTGTTGGTGAAAAAGAAGGACGGCAGCTGGCGTTTTTGTGTAGATTACAGAGCACTCAACAAGGAGACTGTGCCTGATAAGTTTCCTATACCAGTTATCGATGAGCTCTTGGATGAATTAAGTGGGACCGTGATTTTCAGCAAGATAGATTTGAAATCGGGCTACCACCAGATTCGAATGAGGAAGGAAGATGTTCCCAAAACAGCTTTTAGAACTCATGAAGGCCATCATGAGTTCTTGGTGATGCCCTTTGGCCTCACCAATGCACTTGCTACTTTCCAGGCCCTGATGAATAAGATCTTCAAACCTTATTTCAGACGGTTTGTGTTAGTATTTTTTGACGACATCCTGATATACAGCAAGTCAGAGGTCGAACATTGGGAACACTTGAAGAAAGTGTTAGAGGTATTGCAGGAGCACCAGTTGAGGGCAAATTTAAAGAAATGCTGCTTTGCACAAGCCAGTGTAAAGTACTTGGGTCATGTGGTGTCCAAGGAAGGGGTGGCAGCTGATCACTCCAAAATTCAGGCAATGCTAAAGTGGCCACTACCAAAGAATCTGAAGGCGCTGAGAGGATTTCTGGGATTGACAGGGTATTATAGAAGATTTGTAAAGGGATATAGCACCATAGCATGGCCACTTACGGAGCAATTGAAGAAGGATGGTTTCCTGTGGGGAGAAGCAACCACATCCACGTTCGAGAGCCTGAAGAAGGCAATGACTACAGTGCCGGTCCTAGCTTTGCCGGATTTTACTCAGACATTCATTGTGGAGACCGATGCATCGGGATACGGATTGGGTGCAGTACTTATGCAGAATCGGAGACCCATCGCTTATTTCAGCCAGGTATTGACTGCTCGAGCAAGGATGAAATCAGTATATGAGAGGGAATTGATGGCCATCGTGTTGGCCATCCAGAAATGGCGGCCCTACCTACTGGGAAGACACTTCATTGTCAGGACGGATCAGCGGAGCTTGAAATTTCTTCTGGAACAGCGGATGGTGACAGAAGAGCATCAGAGGTGGTTGTCCAAGTTACTGGGGTACGCTTTTGAGATTCAGTATAGGCCCGGAGTGGAGAATAAGGCGGCAGATGCCTTGTTCAGATGTATGGAGGAACTATAGACAGTTGCTCTATCCGTTCCCTTGATGCTTGATTGGGAGGCCATCAGAGAAGAAAGCGCTAGAGATGAGAGTTTGAGAAAGATCAGGACTGAGTTATTGAAGGAACCAGGTAGCCACCCGGGGTACTCACTAGAGGGAGACAAACTGCTGTATCAGGGGAGATTTGTGATGCCCCGGACGTCGATCCACATCCCAAACCTACTCCAGGAGTTTCATGGGAGTGCAGTGGGGGGCCACTCAGGCGTACAGAAGACATACAGAAGACTAGCTGGGGAGCTGTACTGGAAAGGGATGCATAAAGATGTAGAGGAGATGGTAGCCAAATGCGAGGTCTGCCAAAGGAGTAAGTACCTAGCTATGTCACCAGGAGGATTACTACAACTGCTAGCTTTGCCAGGTAGAGTATGGGAGGAGATATCTATGGACTTCATAGATGGGCTGCCTCGTTCAGATGGGTTCACGGTGATCTTAGTGGTAGTGGACAGGTTGAGCAAGTATGCCCATTTCATTCCCCTCCGACATCCCTATACCGCAGTAACAGTAGCAACAGCCTTCATCAGAGAAGTGGTCAGATTACACGGAGTGCCAGAGGCGATCGTATCAGACAGGGACAAGATATTCCTCAGCCATTTCTGGAGGGAGTTATTCAGATTGCAGGGAACAATTCTCAAGAGAAGCACATCCTATCACCCCCAGACGGATGGCCAGACGGAAGTAGTCAATAGGAGCTTGGAGACGTACCTAAGATGCTTCGTTTCAGAAACACCAAAGCTATGGGCAAAGTGGTTATCCTGGGCTGAGTATTGGTACAACACGTCATTTCACTCAGCTTCACAGATGACCCCATTCAAGGTGTTGTACGGACGGGATCCCCCACACTTGGTACACTTTGGGAGCAATAGTAGTACTCCTGTTTCGACAGTAGAGGAGTACTTGGCGGAGAGGGATCGAGTGCTCGAGGAGTTAAAGAGGCATTTGCTGAGGGCGCAACAAATCATGAAAAAGCAAGCAGATGGGCATAGAAAGGATATCCAGTTTGAGGAAGGGGATAAGGTGTTCTTGAAGCTCCGTCCATACAGGCAGAAGACAGTCGCCAACAGGAGGAATGAAAAGCTGGCTCCAAGGTACTTTGGTCCTTATGAAGTGATGGAAAAGATTAGGGCAGTAGCATATCGACTGAAATTACCCCCATCGCCGACTATACACCCGGTTTTTCACGTCTCACAGTTGAGAAAGGCCATTGGTGATCACATCACCATTCCCGAGCTGCCGGCCACACTTACGGAGGATTTAGAGGTGATCATGGAACCCTTGGAGCTGAGGGGTGTTCGCCAGAAAGAAGATAAAACTAAGAAAGTGTTGATCCAGTGGAAGAACCTTCCTGACTATGAGGCCACGTGGGAGCCATACGAGAGGACGAAACATCAGTTTCATGATTTTCACCTTGAGGACAAGGTGATTCTTTGGGATGGCGGTAATGTTACGCGTAACTTTGGACCGGTCCCAGCTGGACCGGTCCGGTTCTACACCCGGCAGTCCAAAGCCGGGCGGAACCCGCCGATCGCAGAAACAGCGGACGAAGGAGCGGGCTAGGCGGCTTTTGAGCGTTTCGTTGGAGGGAATTTTTGAATGAAGAGGGTGTTTATGTAATTTGTATCTTTCCTTTTGCTTTAATTAGAGAGTTAAGAGAGAATTAGGGATTATCTTGAATTTGAATTCTCTTTTGAGATCTAGGGTTTGTGTGCTTGGGCTCTTGGCTTCGCCGGAGAACTTTGGAGAGTTGTTCTTCCTCTCGGATTGAAGAACAAATTGTATCTTTGCTATTTTCATTGTCTACTAGTAAAATACAAGTGTTTTCTCCTCATCTCCTGCAGTTTTCCTCTATATTTCTACTGTTTTTGGCTGATTTCCTGCTGTGGACAGCAGTTCGCTTTGAGATTGGTTGCTAAAGTGATTAGGGAATACTTGAAATCAAGTATTTCCTATCAGCGTCCCTGCTTCCTCCGTTCGCCTACAACTGATACGAGAAATGCATAGCGGCGGGTTGGCGGCCCATTTGGGTCGACAAAAGATGATTGAACAAATGCCGTGATTTTTTTGGCCTCACTTGTGGAAAGATGTGGCAAAATTTGTACAAAACTGTCCAGTGTGCCAAGTATACAAAGGCCATAGCCAAAATACTAGGTTATACAGTCCGCTACCCATCTCGATCTCCATTTGGGAAGACCTTAGTATGGATTTTGTGCTTGGATTGCCGCGAACTAAGAAAGGTGTCGACTCAATCATGGTGATGGTTGATAGGTTTTCCAAGATGACTCACTTTATAGCTTGCAAGAAGACGTCGGATGCTCTCGACGTCGCTCGATTGTTCTTCAGGGAAATTGTTCGACTTCATGGGCTTTCGAGAAGTATCACATCTGATCGGGACGTCAAGTTCATTAGTCACTTTTGGAGAAAGTTTTGGAAGCAATTGCAAACGGAACTCAAACTAAGCTCCGCCTATCACCCCCAAACTGATGGCCAGACCGAGGTGGTGAATCGCACCTTGTGCAACATGTTATGTTGCTTGGTGCAGGACAATCCAAAAAGATGGGATGAAATTCTGAGCCAAGTTGAATTTGCTTACAATTCCATGCCCAACAGATCCACTGGTATGTGCCCATTTAATATTGTCTATACTAAACCTCCTAACCATATTGTAGACATCGCCATCCTCCCCAAGTGTCAAAATGTGGCGGCCACCAAGCTAGCCAGAGATTTCAAGACTATGCTGGACAACGTTCGCAACACATTGCAAGCTTCAAATGACTCATACAAGCAAGCGGCGGATGCACATCGACGATACAAGACCTTCCATCCCGGCGAGTTGGTCATGGTGCGTTTGAGGAAGGAAAGATATCAAACCGGTACCTATTCTAAACTGGTTCCGAAGAAGCTTGGTCCGGTTGCCATCAAGCTTAAAATCAGCGACAATGCATAGGTAGTAGAGCTTCCGCCCGATGTTTTGACGTCGTCTACGTTCAACGTCGCTGACATTAGTCCATACCACCCACCCGATTCAGCGGTCATTGAAATCGATTCGTCGGACACGAATCCTTTTATAGAGGGGGAGAACTGATGTGGGAATCACCTCTCTTACCAATGAGCTGCAGGAACACCACAACAGGAGCACCTTTTCTCTTACCGTTAGAATGCATATTTTCACTACTTCTCTAACTAATTATAGTACTAGAGGACATTTACACTTTTTTCTTGTTATTTCACTCTTAGTAAAGCAACCGGCATATATGAGGCGGATAGGTGCTTTAAAAGACAGCTTTTGATTATCTGAATATACTGCTTGCTTAGCATTTTACTATTTTATCGGTTTGCTTGTTCTCTGTTTTCCTTCTTCTTGTTGCTTCCACAACAGTCCATTGGATCACGCGTAATAGAGGCTGGATTTCTCCACCTCCTGTACATGCCGCAACAACCGACTCAGTACAAAAGAGCTGTTTAGGAAGGATTTTTGAGGGAGTTAGGAGGGAAATTTGAATGTAGGGTATGTTTAGAGATTTCCATTTGGATTGTATGCATTAAATAGTTTGTTTTCCTAGGGTTAAGGCATCTTGAATTTGGCTGAAATTTGAGATCTCTTAGGTTTTTGGGCTCTAGCGGCATCTAGAGATTTGGGAGAGATAGATCCTCCTCTCAAATAGAGGATCAATTGTAATTTACTCATCCATTCCATTTCGTAATTATCAAGTGATCAATCTTCATAGCAATTGTTCCTTCTTACATTTCGTAATTATGAAGTGATCAATCTTCATAACAATTGTTCCTTCCGACTCTCTATTGTTATCAGGCATTTGACGAAGCTATCGCAGAGCTCGATTCCCTTGGAGAGGAATCCTATAAGGATAGCACTCTTATTATGCAGCTTCTCCGTGATAATCTCACCTTATGGACTTCTGACATGCAGGTCCCAATTCATATTTCCATGACTAATCTCAGACTCTCAGTTTAATCATATTTTTGGTTATAATTTGTCTGTATTTATATTTTAATTCTATGTGCAGGATGAAGGGGCTGATGAGATTAAAGGAGCTTCAAAACCTGAAAAGGAATAGTAGAAAAAAACTTCTGTGCCTCAAGTCTTGTTTAGTTGCTGGTGTTTTTCTTATTAGGAATGGCAGATTGACCATCCTAAGGTTTTTTTAGCTGTCTTACTGACCTGTTCAACACTAAATTGATAAATTCTGCTGCCTTTTATCCAGTTTCTATTGGCTTATTTTCTGTCATCTGTGGAGGCTATACATAAAGGTTTTTATCTGATTTTCAACTTCTGAATCTTTTGTTTGATATGGGGATAGGGCTGCAAATGAGTCGAGCCGAGCCAAGCTGAGTATGTGAGTGTTCATGTTTGAATTCATTTATTATCAATTTGTTCAAGTTTGGTTCATGTTTTATCATTCGAGCTTTATTGTTTGTGCTCGTGTTTGATTCGTTTAAATTAATGGGTGCTCATGTTTGATTCATGTTCGGTTTGTTTAGTGCTTATCGAGATTTAAGTAAACAAGTCTTAATGAGCTAGATATTTATTAACTTAATAAACGAGCTTTATCGGGCATCCTAACAAACAATTATATTGAGCATGTTAGTGAACATATTTAGCGAATTTTCTTAAACTATCAAACAAGCATGTTCATGAAAATATTAATGAGTATTTTTTAGTTATCAAATGAGCAAGTTCATTATCATATATAACTAGTTTTGTACAGCTAAAATGAGCTCGTTCGCGAACAAGCGATCTATGATTCATTTTATATTTGTTCATAAACATTTTAAACAAATAATCTAACAAATATTATTTAATAATAATTATATGATTATGTTATAATAAATATTAAATTTTATATTATGTATATTTATCAATTTTATAATAAAATATTGATTAAGTTTTTATTTAGCTTATTTATGAGTTCTGAATTGAACACGAATCGAACTTGTTCACCAGTTTCAAGTGATGTTGTTCATGAACATAAATGAGTAAAACGTATTAGCATTCAAGCTTGTTTATTTAAGGATCAAGTATTTAAAATATTGTTCAAATTTGTTTGCTTAGTTAATTAAACGATTACAAACAAGCTTTAATTAAAATGAGCAATGAATAGCTCATCGAACGCTTGGTTCTCTTGCAACCCTATAGGGGATAGCTGTGCTTTGATCATATTGATAAACTTTGGAAAAAAAGTCATATTGATAAAAACTTTCCCCTTAGTTCATATCAGATTATGCATTTTATCTATGCAAGTACTATGTTTGATATTCAACATCCAAAAAAAAAAAAAAAATTCTATTTTGTGTGAAATTGATGAATATGAATAATAAATCCGTTTATGATAGTAAGTAGACATTAAGAGGGGGTAAATATTACACTTATATTAATTAATTTTAATATATAATTTTTTTACTTTTAATTTGTTATGTTAATTTAGGAAATTATTACATAGAATTTATGAGATTTCTCAATTTGTTTACATTAAAATATTCTAAAGTAAAATATATATTTTAGAGTTTATAAGTCCCTTTTAGTAGGTTGTATATATAAAATATATTTTATTAAATATATTCTAGTCAATATATATTTAATATAAAAAAAGAAATTTAAAATATTTTTTTGAAAATGCATATATAACATGATTTTAATTAAAATGTATCCATTATTTTAACAAATGTTCATGATTTCACAAGGAAAATATTATGTTTAAATATAACTAATTACTAAACATTATAATTAAATTATTATATCAAAATAATTAAATTATCACACAATAAAATCAAATTATTAGACATTCATAATTATACTCATTACAAGAGAAACATATTATGAATATTTAATAATTTTATTGTATAGTATAACAATTTAGATGTGTTTATCTAATAATTTAATTTAATATATAATAGATAAAATCAAAAACGAAAAAATTTCCAATTATTTGGGCTCGGCTGAACGTTTCTACCGCGAATTCAGTGAAGAAGATTACGGAAATCATATTTTCAGTCTTTGCCACTACGCATAAAACTGCACTTCTCTGAAGAAATAAAAAATAAAAAATTTCGTACGCAAAACCCTCTTCCCTCCCGAATTTGATCTCTCCCGTTCGTCCCCAGCTACCTTTCCCTCCGTCTCCTCCGAAGATGTCGAAAGAACGGGCACCACCAGAGCTGGAGAAAGCGATAACGGCTAAGAAAGCTAAAAAAGAACCTTGCGACAGCCGAGAAGGCCTCATCGTCCTTGCCAGACTCGCCGCCGACGGCAATCGCTACGATCACATGTTCCGATACATGAGAAGGCTCATTGCAATCGTCGCGCCAGACGGCCCTCTCACCATGCACGAGCGCAAAATTTTCAGCATGTCCTGCACGATCCTTCTCGAAGGACACCGCGAAGCCTATCGCTACGTTTCCAAAGCAGCCTCCGAGTCCGCCGGCGTCGATCCACAGCGGGCGGAAGCCGCCACCGAGTACCTGGAACTGATCGCGTCGGAGATCGCCAAACACTGCACCGATGTCGTCGGGATCATCGATATATGTTTTCTGCCCGCGGATACCGGACCGGTGGGCTCCGCTGCGACTCCGGAGGCTAGGGTTTTTTACAAGAAGATGAAGGGAGATTTTATAAAGTATATGGCGGAGGTGAAGGACGGGCCGGAGAAGGAGAAGATCGCACAAGATGCCTTCATGGCCTACTCGTCCGCTAAGGTAATATGGTGAAGCCACTCTTTGTCATTGATATATTGGATTTACGAATCGATTTCTTGGTTCCTTTTTTGCCTTCGAATCGGTTGATTTGAGCCATCGTTTAAGCTTTGTAATCAGCTCTGATTTTGATAATGAAGATTTTGGGGTAAATTTGCTTTTGATCGGATTTGATTATGTAAATTTAGGGTTTAGGGTTTTGATTGGATCTCTTTCATATTATTTAAAGAGACGATTCGCTCTGCAGGAGGACGAAGAGCAATTGCCGGCGACAAATCCAACGCGGCTTGAGTTGGAGCTCAGTTTAGCACTCTTCTATTTTGATATACGCTGCTTGCCCGTTGCTGCTTATAGTGTCGCAAAAGAGGTTCGCTTTTATTTTATATATATATGGATAAAAAAATTAAATTAAATATTCAGAAAATTAATTTTTTTTTTAAATTAGTGCTGACGTAATGAATTCCTTGCTGAGATATTATTTATAGGCAAATTTATGTATCAATATTGTTAGATTTACCTTTGATATATCTTAAAAAAAAAAACTTAAAAATTAAAAATAAAAACTTTAAAAAATTCAGATTGTCAATAGTAATCTCGATAAGATATTTAAATTAAAACTTTTGAAATTATTATTTTTATTATTTTTATTGAAACACCGTTATGCCACCATGTCGGGTGCCGCCACTACAGGAAAAACAATGAAAACCGGCGGTTTTTTCCGGCGGTTAGTGTAAGATTACCGGCGGTTTTACAAAATACCGGCGGTCTAACGGCGGTTTAGTGACCGCCGGTAAAAACGGCGTAGGAAACAAATTCCGACGGCTTTTTTACCGGCGGTTTATTTTTGCGGCGGTTTTCCGGCGGCCCATACCGCCGGTGATAACCGGGAATTTCAACCGTCGGTCTGTCGGCGGTTTGGCCGCCGGTAATGTAAACCGCCGGAAAACCGTCGGTCAGAGTACCGGCGGTGTTCCGGCGGTTAAACCTGGCGTCGTCTGGTTCATTAGACCGCCGGACGGCGCCGTTAGACCGCCGGTAACTTACCGGCGGTTGACGGCGGTTATAGCCGTCGGTATTACCGACGGTTTAAAAACCGTCGTGCGTCCATCGTAGAACCGCCGGTGACCGTCGGTAAGCCGCCGGTATTCACCGGCGGTTTAATAATAACACCGGCGGCTATATCTTACCCGTCCGGTATCGTAGTTTCCGGCGGCCAAACCGCCGGTTAGCCGCCGGAAACCTGTAGCACATGAAAAAAAAAAAATTGACAGCATCCCCTCTATTTGAGGGAGGTTCACCCTAAAGTCTAAACCTGCAGAAAAAAAGCATATATATGTTGGGCAACACGCCGCTATATTCATCACAACCAGAAAATACAAAATTCATCACAACATTACAATCACAAGTTCATACAAGAATGGTTCTTAATAATGCTACAATCACCAGTTCAGAAGTTTACAAGTTCTAATTAATACATTCATCAAACATAATAAACATCTAATCATCATCGGTATCCTCACTGTCTGCAGATGGCTGCTCCTGTTGGTCCTTCTTCCTTTGTTTTCCAGCTCTGTAGGATTGCAACTCTGCTTGCATTTCATTCTGAACCCTTTTCATCTCTTCAATCTCTCTAGTAAGTGCTGCAACCCTCTCACTTACAGATTCTTCAGCTCCACTTGGATCATGGAATGCAGAGGTGTATGAACTGGACTCAATAGCAAAAGCTTGTGAACCCATGCCATATACCCTCCCCCTCTGTCTTCCACCAACAACTTCTGACCATGTCTGATACTCAGAAGTATGGGCCGATCCAGAAGATGATCCCTCGCCAGTGGACTGCCTACTTTCTCTAACTCGTAAGAAATCATCCTGCAAGTTACAAATAGTTTTATTAAAATAAATATTTATTCTAAAAATCCAAAAAAATTTTACTCACATGAGCCTTCTTAGATTTCTCATCAACCCACTTCTGGTCAGCTTGATGTTGATGAGTTCTTGTATGCAGCTCCAATGGTGTTGGCTCCCGACCCAGGTGCGCTTTCTGAAAATTTGATGCTTAGTTATACTAACATAAATATATGTAATAAACCAATTCAAAACACTTACCAGTCGCCGCCTATGTTCTGTATGAGGTACAGATCCACCAGTATGAAGAGAGCTTCCTAAACCGCCGCAGTCAGAGGCTCTGTTCTGTTTATTCTGCTCTCTCATTTTTATAAACTCCGGGGTAGCCCAAGCACTACTCAAATCTGCCCAAACGCCCTCTCCAATCCAATTAGGCCTCTGCCCGGACTTTCTAATGTCCGTGAACATGTCTCTGAGACGGGTCGCTCCTCTCCTCTCAAAATTAGATCTGATCCTCGTGCTGTACTCAGGCAACCACCTAAATTCTTTCTGTACAAATTTAGGCAATATCAAAAAGATTAGTACAAATTAAATCATATATTTGAAATCATACAAAAAAAAATATACCTGAAATTCTCCAAACCACATATCTCTAACAGGCTTTGGGATCTTCTTCCAGGATAAGTAAGGAGCATCATACTTATTCTTTATTATATCCCGGATCATATGTATAGGTGGCCTTGAAGGATTGAAGCTGCAAGTGACTTTGTTTATCAATAACATGTAATATATCAAAATAAAAACAACTGAATAACTTAAATTGAACTTACTTATCGCCGTCAGGCTCGATGTATTGACGCTTATCTGTTGCTGTTGCAGGATCGGTAGCGCCAACCTCTGGTGGTCGTGATGGTCCACCCTGTTCATGCTGCACCGGATAGGGGTAGTAATATGGGTAAGGGTAAGGAGGGTGAGGACCAGTGGATGGACCAGCAGCCTGTGATGATGGTGGGGGGTAATATGGATAGAATGGAGAAGCATGTGTCTGATCTGGAGAGGGGAAGCGAGGACTCGTCGAGCTGGGAGGGAAGTGGCCAGGGAAGTATGGAGGTGCAACAAGAGGTGGATCTAACTGTCCCTGACCCTGCTCTGGTGAAGGCTGCTGGCTCCTGGCAGGTGGTGGCGGTGGTGGTGTAGGTAGATCTGGTGCAACTGAAGGCCCCTCACCTACCTCAGTCTGTGTGGGTACTCTGCTAGTCGTAATCTTCTTCCGGCGGAACTTTGAGGCAAATGATTTACGAGGAGGATCGTCGCCTGAAGCCATCTGCAATATTAAAACAAAAATAATTAAGAAACAGTTAATAAAACAGTTAATAAAGCAGTTAATAAAGCAGTTAATAAAACAGTTAATGAAGCAGTTAATGAAGCAGGTAATGAATTACGAGAAGCAGTTAATAAAGCAGTTAATGAAGCAGTTAATAAAAGACAAGGTGGCAAAATACAATATCATTTCTAAGCAGTAATAAAAATTACATAACATTTAAATTCTACAATTCTAAATTACAGAAACTAATCAGAATCATCAGAACTATTTTCATCACTCTCAAGAGTATCTTCTCATGAAATCTGAAACCATTCACTATATATATTGGCCAAGTTTTTACTTTTCGCATTGGACCCCATGCTAATGCTTGCAAACCTTTATCGAAACATTTGTTATCAGGATTTTGTACCTAAAAATATTTTCAAATTTTAGTAATTTTGATAATAAATAAGATTTAAATTTATAAAAAAAATGTACTCACATATGATCTGAACCAAGTTGGAAATTCATTTGCAACAGCTTGCTCAATTTCCCTTGAATCTGTCAAGGGCAAATTGCTTACGAAATACCTGTTGACAAATAATACATAAGTATTTTAAATAAACATTACTAATTTATTATTAACATTATGTAAGAACTTACTCTAAGATTGGCTCAACTTCTTCACAGTTCAGTAGTACATACAAATTCGCTGTATTTATTTCTAAATCGTTGAGATATCTTTCAACACATTTGCCACTAGGCTTTCCTTGCCTTCTAAATACTGTTAGTGTAGCATGTGATTGTTCTTCTACATCGAAGTCCATGTTACGACCCATTTTTGTTCTTGTACTCCTTACATGTGGCTCGAAATAGTAGGAGCAAAAAGTGTGTTGTTTCTTGAGATAAATATGCTTCACATATCGATCCTTCTGGTCGTGCTTTATTCTTAACATATTTCTTCAACTTGTTCAGATATCTATTAATCAAATAAAAAATATGTTATCTTAACTGATTCAAAAAATTTGAGTAATTAATAAAAATCTTAACACATTTACCTTTCGAAAGGATACATCCAACGATATTGTACAGGTCCACCAACTCTAGCTTCGTAAGGTAGATGGACTGGAAGATGTTCCATAGAATCAAAAAAAACCCGGGGGAAATATCTTCTCTAACTTGCATAGGATGATTGGTATGTTATCCTCGTACCTCCGTAAAGTATTTTCACTTAGTTTAGATGAACATAAATCTTTGAAGAAAATGCTAAGCTCAATCAACGGATTTGATATGTAATCGGGTAACATACTGACTATGATCGGAAGAAGAACCTCCATAATTATGTGACAATCATGACTTTTGAGTCCAAATAACCTTGCAGATTTCAAGTCAACACATCGGCTTATATTTGATCCATAACCATCCGGCATTTTTAAACCCTTTAAACCACTGACATATCATTCTTTTTTTGCTCTAACGTGAACGAGTAAGGAGCTTTGGGCTTCATTACTTTACCGTCAGTTGTTGTTACTAACTCCAAATTTTTTTCGCCGACAAAACTCTTTAATGTCCATCCTTGCTTTGACATTATCTTTACTCTTGCCTTTAACATCCATAATTGTATTAAAAATATTATCCAGAAAGTTCTTCTCAATGTGCATAACATCCAAGTTATGTCTTATCAAATTAGTTCTCCAATAAGGTAATGTCCAGAAAATACTTTTTTTTTAATCCAATTATGTTGAACACCATAACCCGGAAATTTAGATTCTGATAGCATTGGATACTCAATAATTGTTGGAATGTTGGAAAGTCTCTGGAGTATCTCATCACCACTTAATCTGGGTGGAGGAGGTGATCGCTCAATTCTGTTTTTAACAAATGCTTCTTTATTTCTTCGAAACTGATGATTAGCATGTAGAAACATACGATGACAATCAAACCAAGTATTTTTTTCCCTCCATGTTTTAATGTGAAAGCTTTACTGTTCTCCATGCAGTAAGGACATGCTAATTTCCCTGCTGTGCTCCAACCAGACAACATACCATAAGCTGGAAAATCACCGATAGTCCACAGCAAAGCAGCTCGAAGGAGAAAATTTTGTTTTATTGATATGTCATATGTGAGCACTCCTTCCCATAATAATTTGAGGTCATCAATTAATGGCTGCAAATAGATATCAATCTTTGCCTTCGGATTATGTGGTCCAGGTATAATCAGAGTTAAAGAACATGAACGGAGTAGTCATACACACATCTCTGGTGGCAGGTTGTATGGTGTTAATATAACTGGCCAACAAGAATACGGTGTAGCTGTTTGACTATAAGGAGTAAAACCATCAGTACATAATCCCAATCTTATGTTGCGGGGGTTCAGCAGCAAATGAAGGATGCACTCGATCAAAATGTTTCCACGCTTCAGCATCTGATGGAGGAGAAAGAGAACATCACTTTTTGCTATTTTCTCCTTATGCCATCTCATATGGCCTGCTGAACTCATTGATGCATAGAGCCGCTGAAGTCTTGGAATGATTGGTAAATAAAACAAACGGGAATATGGCACATCTTTCTTTGGACGACGTTGTTTTTTTTCCCGAGTTCTGCTTAAAACGAGGGAGCATTGCAGATGTGACAAGTAACTTCTGCTGCATCATCCTTATAGTATATAACATACATCCATTGATACAACAATCAATCTTTGTAGCAGTGAGACCCAGCTTGGATACTAAATTTCTTTGTTCGGTACAAGTCTGAGGGAATTATATTGTCAGCCGGATTAGTTTCCTTCATAAGACCAATAACGTCATTAAAAAACATTCACGGGGAATATTATACTCAGTTTTAATACTTAACATCCTCACTGCAATGGATAATTCTGAATGCGTACTGCAACCTTCCCAAATTGGCTTTTGGGCTGAATGTAATAACTCAAAAGAATTTTTGTGTCTCTGCATTTGGTGGCTCTTCAACATTAGACCTTAAATTATGACCTGCTACATCAAAAAATAAGGTCTTCATAGGGTCTACTCATTTGATTTTCATGAAATGTTTCATAAGCTGTAGATGAACCAGCATGAGCATCTCTATGTGGCTCGTACTCGCCATGTGATGTCCAAAATCCAATAGTTTTGGAAGAAATCCCCCTACGATATAAATCAAGCTTCACATCATCGGGCTTTAGGAATGCTAGATTTTTATGCTTCGAACACGGACATCTAAACATTTTATCAAGCTGAAAGGAAGGCAGTTTGAGATGCAACTTGAATGAAAGTTTCAACTCCCTGTATAAATTCAACTGTCAATCCTTTTCGACCCGGTAACAATCTATTATACATCCAATATCTTTCTTCTTGGATAGTCATTTGCACGTTGAAGTAAACGTACCCTACATGTTGGAGGCATATAAACAATCTGTTATACATCGAAATAGATTTTTATGCTTTAAAAGTCACCTCTAATAAACCAATGTTCCTTATAAGAATTCTCAAGGTCAACAAGCCATTGCCAAAGAGGCAATCTACCAAGTCTTGTGCAACTAAATAAACTATATACCAATATTATAAATATTAAAAATAGAGAAGTTGCAATGAATAATTTGATCAAAATCATCAATACTAGTTAAAATTAATATCACTTTTACAAAAAACCCAAATTTTACTGGAACAATTAGCGAAGGAAAAAAATCAACACATGTAATATTATTCGCAACCATATAACTAATCATTAAGATCATTTTTTGAAAAAGAAGTGTTGTATCTTGTGATTCTAGAATCAGCAGAAGATCCAAGTAATTACTTTTTTTTTTTTTAGTTTTTCTTATAACTTTTTCAGAAATCATCTTTAGTAACATTAACTAAACTTTTTCACATATATGCTCATTTTGTATCCTATTTTTAAGAAAAAAATCATTCATCCACTTAAGCATCCTAATCTCTACAACACTTAGTATTATGATTTCTTTTAATGGCCAACATTCTCCACCATAAAGCTTTATAGGTCTAATCACCATCTTATAAAATTTTCTTTAAGTTTGATGATAACTTTTCTATCACACAACTAACCCGATGCATTCCACCACTTCAACCATCCAACTTGAATTCTACTAATACATCCCCATCTATTTCACCATCACTCAAAACAATAGATTCCCAGTATAAAAAAACACATGCTCTTATTAATGATTCGATCACTAATATTAAGATATGAGCTTAAGTCTGATCCTTGATATAATTCAACTGAAATAGGAAAACATTTGATCAAACCACCTTCCGAGTTTGATCATTTTAATACAGAGCAATAATACTGCAAACACATATATCAATAAATTATAATAACTCATATGAGATATAACATTTTTTATCTAAAAAATTCATAAGATCCAAGTAATCCAAGCAAACCTAAACCTATATATATGCACCATAACTCTCTCCCACATTTTTTAAAGTATATAAAACATTAACTAACAAGATAATATCAACAAATAATCAAAGAAAAACCATTAAAATTAACCTTAAAAGAGAAATCGGTTTGTTTGGGGTCGGAAACGGTCGGCGGTCGGGCGTCGGAGTGTAAAGGGGTCGGCGGCGGTCGGACTGGGGATGGCGGCGGTCGGGGACAGGGGTCGGCGGCGGTCGGAATGGGGTCGGAGGCCGGAGTTCCTTCGTCGGGGGGCTGATCGGACGAGCGGAGGAGCGATATGAGCGAGCGAGCGGCCGAGAGAGAGAAGGAAACAGGGAAAATGAAATGAGCGGAGCGAGGGGGCTCGTATTAGGGCTTTTACCGGCGGTTTTCCGGCGGGTTTAAACCGCCGGTAAAAAATCACTTATCACCGTCGACTAAAAACCGCCGGAAAACCGACGGTTCACGTCTATATCCGGCGGTTTTACCGGCGGTTTAGACACCGTCGGTATTACCGACGGTTTATCGTAGCTAAGCCGTCGATTAAGCCGTCGTTATCGTCCGACGGCGTAACCGCCGGTGTAGCCGTCGGTAATACCGACGGCCTCTAAACCGCCGGTTCAAAACCGCCGGTTTTCACTGTTTTTTCCTGTAGTGTCAGTCTTTTGTAAGGGGTTCTGTCATTTCAGTGAGTCCTGAGTGCTTAAGTATAATGGCACTTCAGAGAAGTATAAATGGGACAAGAGGAGAGAAAGATATAACAAGTGAAGTGGCGGCTTACATTTTTATGAGAAAGCGAGTAATTAAAGAAGATAGGACTATATAGAGTGAAGTTGTACTATTCTTGTGATATCTATTTACACTTTTCTCATTGTACTTTCTTTCCGGAGCAATCAATAAAATTTATGTTGTTTTACTTTAATTCCATGGCTAGCTAAATCTCCTAGTTTTGGACTAATGATGTGAAACCTTAGTAATTACTAATACAGACTCCTATGCTTTAATGAATTAATAGATAGTTTTAATATCTCATGTTCTTAATTTAATCTATACAATGGCTGTGTAGAGTGAAAACATAGTGTGATATATTACCTCGATGGAAGAACATTAGAATACTTAGACTTAGGATGTTTAGTATTCTAAAGCCTATGGAGATATGATAACTATAGGAGGGTCATAAACCTTCATTCACTTCCTTACAATCTTGTTGGAGATCAAAAGATGCATAAGCTTTGATTCATTACCAATGTAGGAGAGTCAACATAGGAAAGCTTTGGAAATTCTATATCATTAATTCAAAATACTTTATCTATTGATATCTTATCTTTTCTTTTGCATTTCATAGTCAAGACAGAGTTCAAACCTGATTTTTATTGTGTGATAAACATTGTAACTTAAATAGATAGCATCAACACAATTGCATTATACCATAACACTTTCTTGTGGATCAACAATCTCTCATATCACTTTTATTACTTGATCAACATGTATACTTGCATTATTTTTTGGACATTTATATCAAAGAAAACTTAAGCATATTTCATGCACCTCTACTTATCTGCACGCCCACACCCCATCAATGGTCTATCCATACCAAATAATAATCTCAGACACGCATAAATGGTAGAACCTACCAGTCATCGCTAACTGCTTGTAAGCGCAGCACATGCTCTTAGGAATGCCTATAGCCTTAAGGCGTACGATCTATGGAATAAGCTAGGATTGATAAGCCTTTTCAAAAATGGCTATATATATATTCTTAAGAAATTTTGAGAATTTCTATATATATATAAAAAAAAAAGATAAAGCTTTTTAAATTTTCTTCCTCTTTAGATTTTTAAATACCTCCATTAGGGCTAGGATGGAGGCATGATTCTAGGCTCTCTTTATTCTCTATAAAAAGTGAAAAAAATTGTTCAACAAAAATTGAAAATCACTAGAGGCTATTAAAGCTTGATTTTTTTTATTCAAGCTCCAATTCTCAATTTCTCATCGTTGATTTTTTGCCTCAATGCATTACAAGCATTGATGCAAAAATTGTATAATAAAAATTTAAAAATCATTGGAGGCGATCAAGGCTTCTCACTCGCATGACAAGATTTCAATTTTAAGAAGAAAAGTTTGTCACAGTCTGGGGTTAGGGCTTTTCTGGTTCCTTTCCGCCGCTGCTTCCTTTTGGTTCCCGCCGGAGAGAGCCTCTCCAGATGGAGGCTTCTCCGCATGATTTTCCTCCTCTTTCCCATTCTTCTTTCGTAGGCCCCCCTCCTATGCCACGGACTACATCTTATGCAAACAATATGTCTGCTCCAGCGTCTAAAACACCCGATTTTCCTATGTCCTTCGTTCTACCAAGTCAGAAGCTCTCTTTCTCCGGTGATGATCTATCTAAAGGGTCCTTGCTTTGGACTCTATCTTTAGTGGGATACTTGATTGGCCAACAACCCTACTACGAAAGGTTATTCTCTGCCATGAAAAAACTTTGGAGTCTTAAAGGTTCGCTTTCCCTCCTCTCTCTTGCAGATGGTTTTTTCTTATTTAAATTCACCTCCCCTAGGGAGAGGGGGGGGGGGGGTGCGCTTGGTATCTCTTAGGGAAATCGTTCATCCTTCAAAGATGGTTTCCAAAGTTTAATCTGGTTAGGGATGAATCGGCCTCAATACCTATATGGGTAAAAATAATCAATCTTCCCTTAGCTTTATGGACTCCTACGGGCATTTCTAGAATTGCTAGTTACATTGGGGTGCCCTTGGCTGTGGATCCCCTCACTGCTAAGAGAACTCGGTTAACCTTTGCTAGGGTCTGTGTGCAAAATTCTAAGGATTCTTGAAAGTGATGACTTTTTTTCTCTGATGGACATGCCATAATCGGGAAATGATGGTTTGACAGGGGCGATCGTGCGGTGGTAGGATGGTAATTAGAGTGTGATTGCTCGATGATGAGAGTGGGATGACAGTGGTCTGATAGTGGTGATTAGACATTGATCCGATAGCGGTGGTTTGATGGGGGTGGTTGGGTAATGGTGGCCCCCAAGTGAAGCTCTTATATTCCTCAAGTCTCATAGATCACTTAAATTTCAAGTTAGTTCCTAGTGTTTTTTTATGTTGTAAGTGTGGTTTGTTAGATTTTTAGAGAGTAATGCCTCATAAATATACTCAAAATGTGAAACACTTCATCAGACAACCCATAAAAAAATAGCATAATCATAAACCATTTCTTGGTATCTCTTAGGGAAACCGTTCATCCTTCAAAGATGGTTTCCAAAGTTTAATCTGGTTAGGGATGAATCGGCCTCAATACCTATATGGGTAAAAATAATCAATCTTCCCTTAGCTTTATGGACTCCTACGGGCATTTCTAGAATTGCTAATTACATTGGGGTGCCCTTGACTATGGATCCCCTCACTGCTAAGAGAACTCGGTTAACCTTTGCTAGGGTATGTGTGCAAAATTCTAAGGATTCTTGAAAGTGATGACTCTTTTGTCTGATGGACATGCCACAATCGGGAAATGATGGTTTGACAGTGGCAATCGTGCGGTGGTAAAATGGTTATTAGAGTGTGATTGCTCGATGATGAGAGTGGGATGACAGTGGCCTGATAGTGGTGATTAGACATTGATCCGATAGCGATGGTTTGATGGGGGTGGTTGGGTAATGGTGAAGCTCTTATATTCCTCAAGTCTCAAAGATCACTTAAATTTCAAGCTAGTTCATAGTGCTTTTTTTATCTGGCAAGTGTGGGTTAGATTTTTAGAGAGGAAGGCCTCATAAATATACTCAAAATGTGAAATACTTCATCATACAACCCATAAAAAAATAGTATAATCATAAACCATTTCTTGGTATCTCTTAGGGAAATCGTTCACCCTTCAAAGATGGTTTCCAAAGTTTAATCTAGTTAGGGATGAATCAGCCTCAATACCTGTATGGGTAAAAATAATCAATCTTCCCTTAGCTTTATGGACTCATACGGGCATTTCTAGAATTGCTAGTTACATTGGGGTGCCCTTGACTGTGGATCCCCTCACTGCTAAGAGAACTCGGTTAACCTTTGTTAGGGTCTGTGTGCAAAATTCTAAGGATTCTTGAAAGTGATGACTTTTTTGTCTGATGGACATGCCACAATCGGGAAATGATGGTTTGACAGTGGCGATCGTGCGGTGGTAAAATGGTTATTAGAGTGTGATTGCTCGATGATGAGAGTGGGATGACAGTGGCCTGATAGTGGTGATTAGACATTGATCCGATAGCGATGGTTTGATGGGGGTGGTTGGGTAATGGTGAAGCTCTTATATTCCTCAAGTCTCAAAGATCACTTAAATTTCAAGCTAGTTCATAGTGCTTTTTTTATCTGGCAAGTGTGGGTTAGATTTTTAGAGAGGAAGGCCTCATAAATATACTCAAAATGTGAAATACTTCATCATACAACCCATAAAAAAATAGTATAATCATAAACCATTTCTTGGTATCTCTTAGGGAAATCGTTCACCCTTCAAAGATGGTTTCCAAAGTTTAATCTAGTTAGGGATGAATCAGCCTCAATACCTGTATGGGTAAAAATAATCAATCTTCCCTTAGCTTTATGGACTCATACGGGCATTTCTAGAATTGCTAGTTACATTGGGGTGCCCTTGACTGTGGATCCCCTCACTGCTAAGAGAACTCGGTTAACCTTTGTTAGGGTCTGTGTGCAAAATTCTAAGGATTCTTGAAAGTGATGACTTTTTTGTCTGATGGACATGCCACAATCGGGAAATGATGGTTTGACAGTGGCGATCGTGCGGTGGTAAAATGGTTATTAGAGTGTGATTGCTCGATGATGAGAGTGGGATGACAGTGGCCTGATAGTGGTGATTAGACATTGATCCGATAGCGATGGTTTGATGGGGGTGGTTGGGTAATGGTGGCCCCCAAGTGAAGCTCTTATATTCCTCAAGTCTCATAGATCACTTAAATTTCAAGCTAGTTCCTAGTGCTTTTTTTATGTGGCAAGTGTGGGTTAGATTTTTAGAGAGGAATGCCTCATAAATATACTCAAAATGTGAAATACTTCATCAGACAACCCATAAAAAAATAGTATAATCATAAACCATTTCTTGGTATCTCTTAGGGAAATCGTTCATCCTTCAAAGATGGTTTCCAAAGTTTAATCTGGTTAGGGATGAATCGGCCTCAATACCTATATGGATTAAAATAATCAATCTTCCCTTAGCTTTATGGACTCCTACGGGCATTTCTAGAATTGTTACATTGGGGTGCCCTTGACTGTGGATCCCCTCACTGCTAAGAGAACTCGATTAACTTTTGCTAGGGTCTGTGTGCAAAATTCTAAGGATTCTTGAAAGTGATGACTTTTTTGTCTGATGGACATGCCATAATCGGGAAATGATTGTTTGACAGTGGCGATCGTGCGGTGGTAAGATGGTTATTAGAGTGTGATTGCTCGATGATGAGAGTGGGATGACATTGGTCTGATAGTGGTGATTAGACATTGATCCGATAGCGGTGGTTTGATGGGGGTGGTTGGGTAATGGTGGCCCCCAAGTGAAGCTCTTATATTCCTCAAGTCTCATAGATCACTTAAATTTCAAGCTAGTTCCTAGTGCTTTTTTATGTGGCAAGTGTGGGTTGTTAGATTTTTATAGAAGAATGCCTAGATAAATATACTCAAAATGTGAAACACTTCATCAGACAACCCATAAAAAAATAGTATAATCATAAACCATTTCTTGGTATCTCTTAGGGAAACCGTTCATCCTTCAACGATGGTTTCCAGAGTTTAATCTGGTTAGGGATGAATCGGCCTCAATACCTATATGGGTAAAAATAATCAATCTTCCCTTAGCTTTATGGACTCCTACGGGCATTTCTAGAATTGCTAGTTACATTGGGGTGCCCTTGACTGTGGATCCCCTCACTGCTAAGAGAACCGACTGCTAAGAGAACTCGATTAACCTTTGCTAGGGTCTGTGTGCAAAATTCTAAGGATTCTTGAAAGTGATGACTTTTTTGTCTGATGGACATGCCATAATCGGGAAATGACGGTTTGACAGTGGCGATCGTGCGGTGGTAAGATGGTTATTAGAGTGTGATTGCTCGATGATGAGAGTGGGATGACATTGGTCTGATAGTGGTGATTAGACATTGATCCAATAGCGGTGGTTTGATGGGGGTGGTTGGGTAATGGTGGCCCCCAAGTGAAGCTCTTATATTCCTCAAGTCTCATAGATCACTTAAATTTCAAGCTAGTTCCTAGTGCTTTTTTTATGTGGCAAGTGTGGGTTGTTAGATTTTTAGAGAGGGATGCCTCATAAATATACTCAAAATGTGAAACACTTCATCAGACAACCCATAAAAAATAGTATAATCATAAACCATTTCTTTTTATTATTATTATTATTATTATATATATATATATATATATATATATATATATAGCTCATTTATAAGATATATTTATTATTCAAATGAAAGTTATTACTTTCAAATTATTCATATTAATATTCAAATTTAAAAAAAAAAAATTCTTGAACATTATTGGTGTGTGATAAATTTTATTGTTGCATGTTTTGTAAAAGATGCATCTAATATAAATTATGAAAAATTGAATATTTATTTATCAATTAAATATGAGCAAAATATGAGTTAGAATATTATAATTAAAATTTAATCATGCTGACTTTAAACTCATTTAATTTATTTTGAGATGAGAAAAATAAATAAATAATCACTTAAAAATTGTATCATCTGCATCTCAAAATAAATTCAATGACTTTAAGATTAATCTTAATTAAATTTTGATTAAAATGTTCAAATAAAAGATTTTCTTATTAAATATATCATATTACACATAAATAATTGACTTGGCGGTCAAAATTTTTTTTGGGGGCACATTTAGGTCAATTAAAATAAACTCAAACACACTTACACACATTACATATGTAAGTTCAAGTTTTGAACTTACGAATTTTTAATTGGTAGTCAAAGTTCTCAATCATGAGATTAATGCTTCGTTTGGGGCAACTTTATTACTGCTTTCAAAAGTAACTTTTTAGCACAAAATTTTCTACTTCAAAAAAATTATACTAAAAAAACTATTTTAAAAAGCAGTAAGAAAGCCTTCCCAAAAGAAGCCTAAAGTGGGCTGATTTTGGAGCAATTATTACGTCCGGTCACCGAACGCATGCATAGACCAATAACCACGTGACTCGTCACCTAAAACTCGGTATTGAGCATTCGGTATTGCTCGGTATACATTCAGATACGTTCGGTTTTGACCGGACGTAATAATTGCTCATGATTTTGACCGTCAATCTAACTAATAATGAATATATTTTTTTCCCTCAGGCAGTTGATAGGGCTATGCAAGAAGTAGAAGCTACAGGGCAAACGGCATCAGAAGAAGCCAGCGTGTTAATTGGACGGCTCCAGAGCTATATGGAAATTTGGAAGGTGTAAGCTCCCAAAATTATGAGAAAAGAAAAAAAAAAAGTCTATAGAGTTTCAAGGCTGTATGAAGCAGCCAGCCGTTTGAATTTTATTTATTTTTTTGCAATAAATTTTCCAAAGTGACCAAGTCGAAGAAGGAAAATTATCGTTCATTAGAACTTCTAATTTGTTGTTTATAGCATGCAGTACCGTGTAATGCGATAGAGAGTACTCAAGAATAAATGTGTTTTTGAGAGTTTCTTTCAAACCGTTTAAAAAATAGGTCGGGTTCAAGTTTTATATTCTTGCTTGATTATATTTTTAGGTAGGGTTCGGGTCAACATGAAAAAGCACTCCTCCTGTCATCCATGCTTGTGCATCGGGGCTGCTCGCACTTAGGTCAGCGGGTCAGGTCCTGTTGATAGGGTTGGGCCTGGGTTGGGTTCGGGTCAAGTTAGTTAAAGTAGGGTTAATTCCGTGTTGGATCTGAAACCGACCCAAAAACCCATTTTGATAACCCTAATATCGACGCTTTACCTCGATTGCTTCCACACTAGCTTGCCATATGGGCTCTATATATCTGGCCTGCGGGCTCTAAAGTCAAAATGACAGTGAGGCTCCTAAGCATTTTTCTATATGCTTATGGATATATGGATGCATAAAACTTTGATTATTTATTGATGATGTGTTATATCATATACTTTATATTTTTAACCCCTCTAACAGTTTGTGTCCATAGCTTGGCGTCTAACAATTGGGAGAATTTTCTTCCATAAGAGCTGACTCGAACATGTCTCTTAGTCACGTATATTAATTTCTAATATAAATCACATAATTTTGATTCTATTTCAATAGGGATGTCTTTGATTTTTTTTCAAAAATATTCATCTTTGCAAAAATAATTATTTTTCACAATGACTTACGAAATAGAGAAATTAGAGATTGTAGAAATATTGGGTCTAAATTTTGTTAGAAGAGCAACAAAAAATATATAATTTTTACATGATTTTACATCATCGATAAGTTACACACAAAGAGAAGAAAGAAGCCCCGTTGGATGGCACATATAAGTGGACGTAGCAATAGAATATTTGACACGACCTGAAAATTAGACTCAAAATCAATCCGAAAAAATTTCGGCTTAGTGTCAAGCTGTTTGACAAACGAGTTGGATTCGGGTTCTGAATTTTGACATGTTTGAATAATCGGGTCGGGTAAGGGTCAACCCGCTAACCCGAATCTGACCCAATTCCCACCTCAGCCAGCTTGCGTGAGATAAAACATTGAACGAATCTATAAAAGTCTTCTTCACCTCGTTTGATGACTTTCCTCCGGAGTTCGAACCTTCCTGTTGATCTAAAGTCTCAACAGGTGACAACAGGATGGATCGGAATCGAGAGATAGAAGTAATAACGACAATGTTTATTCCATAGTTCCATACTTTCATTAGCGCGCTTCTCGGCGTTCTCACACGTCGCACCGAAGAGTCGAAGACTTCTTCACCTCCTTCGACAATGTTCCTTCCTTCGAAGGTAACCTCCTTTGTTCGACATTTTTTCACATCCTTCATATCCTTTGACAATCTACGTTATTTTGTTGGATCAGAAGTACCAACGACGACGGGACGGGAGTCGGGAGGGATCTCAATCGCCTCCTTTAAAGGGTTTTCAAGGAAAATCCCTGTTGCTATGTTTCTCACTTTCGCCCACTAGCTCGACGACATTTCTTCGCCTCCTTCGGGTAACCATTTTTCCCATTTGCACGTTTCTGGCAATGTAGCTTCGTGTTGGATCGGGTCAACCCGGGTTGAAATTTCTAACCTGTTTGCAAAAATTGGTCGAGTTCGGGTCGGGTTCAGGCTGTGTCAAACAATAGCAAGTCAATATCGAGTTCGACTCAAACCCGACTTGCAACCTAATTTTGACACCCTTAACAATGGTGGTAAAGTCAAATCAATTAAAGCTTCTTTTGAGACATCTTTCTTACCATTTTACAGTAGCTTTTTAATTAAAAAAAATTGTACTAAAATTTTACTTTAGAAACTAATAAAAAAGCTGTCATAATCGAAGTCTAAGGCTTCGTTTGGAACAGCTTTCTTACCGTTTTTTAAAGCAATGTCTTTATAGCCAAATTTTTTTCCTAAAAAGTTTTAAAAAATTTAAGAAAGCTGTCCCAAACTATTCATAAAATTTTTTAACTGATTTTTCAATTTAGCCCTTTTTTTATTCCACCTCTTTTTATTTATTTATTTATATTTTTATTCCAACTCTAACTCTAGAGGAATCTTGCACATTTGGCGCATAATGTGCTAGGTAACAAAACTCAATGAAAATATTTTAAAGGGGGATTTACGTACATGCCACTTTATTTCATGCTATTTACATATATAACATTCAAAATATTAATATTACATGTATAACCATCTATAGAATAAATTTGGGTGCATGAAATAAAATATTAAAATTTATGGGATGGTATGAATGGTAGAAATGAATTATAGGAGTGATATATTTGATATCAAAGTTATATATAGGTGGTAGATATGTAATATTAATATTTTTGGTATTAGATATATAAATAGCATGAATTAAAGTGGTATGTATGTAAATTTTCCTATTTTAAATTAGTTGCGTAAAAGCTAGTACTAAGTTAACCATGCTCTTTTTATTTTTTTATTTAACTTTAATCAAGTCTCATAATAATTTTAATATTACATAATTTTATTATTAGACCTAAATATATTCATATTTTTAATTTGATATACGATTTCTAATATCTTATGATATTCAATTGTTAATAAAGACTAAAACTATAAATTTAATTTGTGGATATAGGACATTATGTCCAATATTTTCATCATATTTACACCTCTAACCTTTATTGTCATTACTATTATAATCAACATAATTAGTATTTTAATAACTATATTCATTTGCTTATATGAATACTTATTTTTAATTTAATTCATCTTAGCATTGTCTAATGTTTTAAAGCTTATAAACTATTTTTACTTCAATAATATACATAAATTCTAGGCTACATAAAATATAAAAATTTGATAAAAAAATATTAAATAAGTTAGAAATAATTAAATCATCATTATATGACTTTTTATCAAATGTGCTATTGTTAAATACTAATTAAATGATTGTAATTGACTAATAGGTTAATATTCAACGAGTGTTCATTTTTATATTAACATTTTAAAAATTATGTAAATGTCCATAATTTTAGCCATTACAATTTTTAAAATGTAATAACAAAATCGATCATTGTTATTGTCTTTAATAGAGGTGTAAACGAGTCGAACCGAACTCGAGCTACATTTGGCTTGAACTGGAACATGATTAATGAATAAAATTCGGGTTGACTCATGAGCCTGCTCATTCATTATAAAAAAGAGAAAATTATATTTGTACAAATAATTACGAACCATAATATTCTACTTGAAGTAAAGGGGGTCTTATATTGAGTTTATGCTAACATTCTTTTTTTTTTAAGGAAAAAAAAATTCCTTAATCCTATGCTAAATACATACATGCATCACATGCACAAGTTTCAAGTTTAAGACCTTTTAATTGATAGTCAAAGCTCCGAACCAACAGATATCTGTAGTAAAAATGTTGAAAGATTTAAAATATTCATCTTCTTCTTTTATTTATTGAAACTCGAATGCTATAAAAAATGCTTCATCATATATATATATATACATATATATATATATATATATATATACATATATATACAATATATATATATATATACATATATATATACATATATATATATATATATATATATATATACATAAGTTAATATATAACTCTTACTACAAATTGCCTTAGACATATATCCCTCTTAATTTGATTTCTCTATCTCATTTCGAGATCCATAGTGCCTACTGGATTAGGGCAAGTAGGTGTAGTAGACTGTGTTGGCAAGTGCTACATTAAGAGTGTAGTGGATGGCGAGCATCTAGAAGCAATTATCAACATTTGTTGGAACTCTTGATTTCTTCGAAGCGGGAGACGAGTATGCTTAAGTTGCAGGAATGTTGGGCTCCTTAATAAGCTATCTGTGATAGGTCAAGTTGAAACACTCTTGAATAGATGTTTTTCGTTCATCACGGATGATGATGAGTAGTATTTGTGGCTAATTTTTACTAGAGAATGATTGACGAGTTGAGTAGTTTGCGAGAACCCTTTTAGTGTATTGTTGAGTTGAGTCTCAGGCGAACTCTCCTCTTGATCTTACTTCTTCCTTTGATGAATAAATTAAAAAAAAAAGGAAATTTTTACCTTACCGACATAGTCTATTTATTTAATGGATTACTTCATCTTAATTTTTATATAGTAACAAAAAATTTTAGGAAACCAAAATAATAATAATAATAATAATAATAATTAGCACACAATATTGGATTAGTTTCGAATGGTTGCTTAAGAAGGGGCGCGCAATGAAATTTGAATGTTTCCAACTATTTAGGATGAGAAAATCAATTAATCAAATAGAGAAGTTTAGTGGATCTGATTTATTAAGTAAAATTAAATATTATTAGATCTGATTGCAGGTTTACAATAACGTAAATAATAGAGCAATCAGCACCGTCCGATCAGCAGAACAGCGACGAAGATCTTACGGCCACAATTTCTCAAAATCGACAGACTATTTCCCTCCTCTTTCGTTCTTTCTTTTTTTTTTTTCACGGACGGCTGTTGTTTAGGAAATCTCCAATCCCGTCAACTCTGCGAGAGAGAGAGAGGCTCTACTCTCAACAACTTCGAAGCAAATCTCTCCTTTCACATAGAATCCTTCAAATTTTGGAAGAATCAACGCAGATTAGTGGTTGAGAAGAACCTTCGAGGCCGTGAAGCTTCTTTGATCTTGACCTCGGTATCGTCTATACTATCTGCTTGCAGTTTCCCCCTTTTTGTTTATCTGGATTTTTTGCTCGATCTTTTCGTGGATTCTAGGAGAAGATAGGAATTTTGAATTGTTCGGAATGCAGGGGTTTCGGTCGAGGTAGTGTCAAGTTCCCTCCTTTGTTGATTCTTTGAGTGGATTTTACGGAAGATTGATTTTTTTTTTTTGTGATGATTTTCGTTTTCCCGTCTTCCATTAAGCAATTTAAGACCTGGGTCCTCTGAAATGCAACAAAAAAGCTCTTCATCCTCTTCCAATCCGAAGAGGAGCTCTTCGCCAAAAATAACAAGAGGTTCTTCTGCGTCATCCGGTTCCATTGATTCTAGGGTTTCCAGGGTCTCCGATCGTAAGCTCTCTCCTATGTCAAAATCTTTCCAAGAGGTACGATCAACAATCTCCTCCTACTAATTTGATTATGAAACGAATTTCTTCTACTCGTGTTGTTGATGCTGCTTTAATTGTTATAGAAGCAAAGTCCCATGCGAGTTTCTGAGATGCAGCAGCAACTTGGCAAGGTCTTGGAGGATATGAAGAGGCTAAAGGAAGAGAGATCCCAAGCACTTGAAGAACTTGCAGAAATGAAGAAAATGAATGAAGGATTCACACAGAGCAATGAGAGGATCATGAAGTTAGAAGAGGAAGTTGAAAAGGCCAAGGAATCAGAAACCAAATTGCTGGAATCATTGATTTCTCAGACCAAGCAACTCGAGGAAACAATGATTTTACTCGAAGAAGCCAAACTAGAGATCAGGAACCTCAGGGAGAGCCCAGCAGCTTCAGAGAAGAAAGGATTATTAGCATCTGTTCAGACTATTCAGGCCCAAGAGGAGATCAGAAAGCTCAGAAATGAGCTTAGGCTAGCAGTGCAGGCAGAAGAGAAGAGCAAGAAAGCAATGGATGATTTT
Source organism: Dendrobium officinale (assembly GCA_019514585.1). NCBI lineage: Eukaryota > Viridiplantae > Streptophyta > Magnoliopsida > Asparagales > Orchidaceae > Dendrobium > Dendrobium officinale. The sequence goes on from CM033697.1 coordinate 1,869,848, forward strand.
GCAATTGCACTCAAGGAAGTGACTACTGAGGCTACTCATATGAAAGAAGAACATGAAGTGATAAATTCCGAATTGGAAATGGTAAGGGCGGATGCAGAAAATGCCAAGTATTTGTTGCAAAACGCCGAGCAGAAGCTACAAGTGGCTTTGGAGGGATATGCTAAGCTTAAGCAAGAATTTGAAGAATCTACTAATGCATGGAAAGTAAAAGAGGATAGCTTTTATAAACTGTGTCAAGATTTCTGAAGATGATATGAACAAGAAGGATGAAGAGAATAGTAGGTTGGGTTGATTCCCATAAGGTGGCCAAGGAAGAAAATTCTAAACTGCGGGATATCATTAAACAAGCAGTGAATGAAGCTATGGTAGTAAAGGAATCTCTGGCAATTGCACGGAATGAAAACAATGAGCTTAAAGAACAACTCTATGAGAAAGAAAGTGCCTTACAGAAACTCAGGCAAGAGTTTGAAAACCTCAAAGTCAGTGAAACTGCTGCTCTTGATAGCGTGAGGGAGATGAAGAGCTTGCTTGCCTCTTCTTCAGGTACAGATTTAAATAAGCCCTCAGATTTGTTAGAAATCGAACCGTTAGGACAGTCAAAAGCAACAAGTGATGATAGAAAGATAAGCAAGAATATGAAGAAATTCTCATCTGATCGATGGGATAACCCTCGGATGCAGAATGGCCACAGGCATTCTGTTGGAGAGTCAGATATTTCAAAAGACTTGGCTTTCAATAAGAGAGCAGCATTTGAAAACCATGAAAAGCGATTAAGCTCTGATGCTTTTAATCATTTAGATGGGATATTATTGCATGGATTGGAAAATGATAAGCAGAAGAAAAAGAAGACAGTCTTTGGAAGATTTGGAGATGCCTTGAGGAGAAGGAGCTTTCGCAAAACTTAGTCTTGAATATTAGGTGCATAAAAATTTTATTGTGATTGTTATTTAGTTTAATATAAAATTGCAGCCCTTTTGTTTACTTTTTTTTTTAAAAGTTGATAATGATATAACTTGTAATTTAGCTTGATAATTCAATAACAAATATGATTTAAAGCAAGATGAACTCTTTTTGCAGCCTTATTTGACTTTGGCCAACCTTTCATATAATGCTACTGACCTTGTCCACCATGAATATGATGACTTGAATTCCTTAGATAAATTTTAAATTAGGAGTTAGATTTCCTATTGGTAAGCGACTCTTCATACTCTTGTAAGATCTCAAGATCGAGTCTTCTAGTCATCACTATTTTTACTTCAACTTAGATTTTACTATAATTTTTTTCAACCTTGCTAGCCAACCTCATGTAGTGGGATAAAGGCTTGATGTTGTTGTTGGTGGTGTTTTCAACCTTGTTCAAACCAAGTCGATTTCAATTTCAAATTAGCTTGGCTTGAAAGAAGTGAAGTTAGAGAGCAGCTCAATGCAATGATTTTGGACTAATTATTCTGTGCGGATACCGGACGAAGAGAACCGTCCAGATTTGCTGCGCTTTTACTGTCCTTTAGCTGCTGCATTAAAAGAGCATCAAATATTTAATATTTATTAATTAATTTAATATTTGTTGCGCTTTTGTTGCGCTTTTATAAAAAGCAGCAAAAGTACAGTAAAAACGCATTCATAATTAAATATTTGCTATCATTTTACTATCATTTTGCAAAAGTACAGCAGAAGCACAACAAATCTGGGCAATTCTCTCCGTCCAGGCACAGAATAATTTCTCATGGTTTTGAGTTTGACTTACCAAAGCTAGTTGTAGTTGTGACGGGGAACAACAGGATGAAGCAACGATATCAAGGGCTTCTTCGTGCTCTATAAAGGTGAAGTTTCACCATCTTAGTTTCTTGATAGCTTTTTCAGTTGATAGAAATCAAACTAAATTTGCAGGTTAATTTTTAAAAAGTAAGAACAAAGAATGAAAGAGGAAATTGGTGTTCTTTGGCATGATGAAGCAGCTCCACAGACAAATTTACCAAATAAGAAATATATCATTTGGTTTCTTACGTCTGCATTAAAAGTGCAACAAAGCAGCTTCAATTATTATACTCACAACAGCTTTTTGTATGTGCTTTTCTACCGGAGCTTCTCAATAAGCTGTACTGATGGCAACAAATACAATCGAATCAGATGAGTCTCTTCTCTTTAATTGGACAAACAAGTTTTAGATACATGAAAAAAGTCTATTTTTTAGTATAATATTACTCTTAAAAGACTTAATGCATAATTTGGGCTTAACAGGTATGTGTTAGCTCTTTTCCATTTAGTATAATATACTTGTATTAAATTTTGTGGAGCTTTTTAATACAAAATTATTATTAAAAAGCTGTTTTAAGAAGCAATAAGAAAGCCGTACCAAACAAAACCTTACCGTTTTTCAATAAAACATGTATGAAAAAGCTTTTTGTGGCCAAAATTAATAATTGATGTTCTCGCAGTTTTTTTTTTCAATTAAAAATTTAATTTTATCATTTATAGTTTAAACAAAGACAATAAAAAATTCAATTGTCAGCTTTTATTTGGGTTAAAAGTTCCACAAAATAAATTATTTTATTCACAATAGACACCCATGATCCATTTTAACCCATGCGACACACCAATCATACTCATTAACCGGGTTTAAGTCAGTTCACTTCATTAACAATTACCACATATACAAGTTGAAATTTGAAAGAATATGTGTGCTTGATAGTTAAAAAGGAAGTTGCCCAAAGAAACTTGCCCTTAAAAGAGGCCCACACGAGGAACTTTCTTAAAGCTCGCAGGAGAATTTGTCCGAAATGACCAACATACATCACTCGTCTGTGCTTTCTAAGGAGCTCGCCTTGCACAGGGCCGATTAAGGATTTCTCTTAGAGTTAGTAGCTATGTACTCACCATGTGCCTCGACTACATCTTAGTTACTTACTCTCTCACCTAGGCTGATCATCCTCATCAAACTCAACTATATGAAGGCACCTACTCATGGGATCCTCAGTTCAACTAGTTGCAAACATTCGAGTTGGAGCTCTCCCTTTGCACAATAATATCTCACTCGCCCCTCTACTAGGCAATCCCAGAGCATCCATACAGGAATTCGTCCATGTCAACCACTGATCCCCCTCCTATCAATGCTCATATGCAAGCAAGCTTATCCTCATCAATTCAACATCATTGAGCTTGCTCAGAGGCAACACGCAAAAGCTTCCAACCCCACACTCTTTCTGTCCATCAGAAGGTGACTTGTCTAGAATAATGTGTATCATTATATGAGTACTCTATGTAGTGTTTACTTTTTACTTTTTTTTTTATATATAGTCTTTCATGTAACCCTTAGAATCCTATAATAAGTAGTGAGGATGAACAATTTGAATTCTTATGTTGGACTTTTTATTAATATGGTGTATACTCTATCGATTTTGAGATTCTTAGGTTTCGTTTGGAACATCTTTTGTATTGCTTCTTAAAGCAATTTTCTAGTACAAAAATTTTAACTTTTGTACTAAAAACCTGTTTTAAGAAGCAGGAAGAAAGCCGTCCCAAACGAAGTCTTAGGCTTCGTTTGGGACGGCTTTTTTATTGCTTTCTAAAACGGAGTTTTAGTACAAAATTAAAAAAAAATTGTACTAAAACTCCGTTTTAGAAAGCAATAAAAAAGCCGTCCCAAACGAAGCCTTAATCTCTTGAGTATTCTAATGATTTTCTCTCTCAATCTCCATTTTCTCTCACATGTTATCTAGTCACCCCACTACTCTTAGTTTCAACTAGCTAGAAGGCATATGCAATTACAAATTTGAATCCAACAAAACTTATTCTTAAATATCACTAATTCAAATCACATAAAATAGCTGATACTTTAAAAAAATTGAAATACAAAATAATAATATTTCTTTTCTTTCTATTTCTTTCCATTGTTTCTCTCTCTCTCTCTAAGAAAATAAACTTATCTAAACTCTTATATAGCTTTGAGCACTGCATACCTTTTTCATCCTACCACCCTTCCATTTGAAATATTTTGCGCACACTTTACTTCCAATCAAATAATCCCTAAATTATACATAAAATTCAATAAAAAATAGGAAGTTCTGACATTTTATTGCTGTTAGAAAAAAGAAAAAAAAAAAACTCTGCAATGCCAATTGGAAATGAAGCAATTGCCCGCCCAAACTGTCAATTATATAACACGCTTTACTGGCTGTACAGGAACTAATGGTAATGCCAAATGACTCAAATTCTATAATTATAACTGTATTAGCAAGATAATGTAAAAATATTGTGAAATTTTGAACTGCTTAGGCTTCTATCTTAACTAGAAAAGACTTTTATGTGGAAGAATTTGTTAGGAACGAATATGATGAATGCACAAAACAAAAATAAAGAGATTGAGGTTTAGATTGGGATGACTTTTTTATTGCTTTATATTTTTTTTTTTTCGTACAAAAATGTCTTAAGCTAAAAAATTTTATACAAAAAAACTATTTCAGAAAGCAGTAAGAAAGTCATCCCAAACGAAGCTTGCGTATAACAAAAAGAAACTAAGATTTATATGATTTAAGTAAAAATAAAAACTTATGATCATGAGAGTAGTGAGTATATTCAATTCAATAGAGAAAAATTATGTGTATAAAATAAAAGATCATAAAAAAATATTTTTCTAAATTCACATATAATCAATCTCACATAAAAAGAGAAATCCCAAATCTTTAAAGTCAAATAATAATACGAAAGATGTAATAAACAAAAAAATATTTAATTATATTTGTTGCATCCTGCAATATTCACGGCGGTAGAGAAATATAAAATTTAACGTCTTAATTTTGTACGAAAATCCAGCACGCAAACAAATGAAAGAGATGGTGCGACATTCACAAGAGACACCAAGATTTTTACGTGGAAAACCCCTGAAAAGGGGGAAAAACATCGGGGCCTAGCCTAGTTTGAATGAATCCACTAGCATTACAGTTGATTACAAATGAGGACCTTCCTTGGGGGAAGGCCTTAGCTTAATGTACATCTTATAGAGTATATTACATGATGTGAATACAAAGAGTCAATGTTAATGGGTTCGTCGGGTCGGAAGGACCGTAGTCGGCGGGCGATGGAGGTCGGAAGGACTGTAGTAGGCTGGTGACGGAGGTCAGAAGGACCGTTGGCTGACGACGGAGGTCAGAAGAACTGTAGTCGATGGGCGACGTAAGTTAGAATGACCGTAGTCGGCGGGCGACGTAAGTCAGAAGGACCGTAGTTGGCAGGTGACGGAGATCGGAAGGACTATAGTCGGTGGGCGACGTAAGTCGAAAGGGACCGTAGTCAGCGGGCGACAGAGGTCGGTAGGATCGTAGTTGACGGGCGACGTAAGTCGGTAGGACCGTAGTCGACGGGCGACGGAGGTGATAAAGACCATTGTCTGGTGACAGAGGTCGGAAGGACTCTGTTGGGTAGAAGTCCAGCAATAGACATAAATCCAGTATCGGATAGATGTCCGGCGAAAGTCTGACAATAGGCAGAAGTCCGGCGTCATGTAGAAACTTGACGACGAGCGGAGTTCCAAGGTCGGGTAGAAGTTCGACGTCAGTTGGCGGCCGAGGATAACTTCATCGTTAGATGATATTCGGGTAGAACTCCGACGTCACTAAGAGTTATGGTGAAACTCTGGCGTCACTTGGAGGTTGGGAAAAATCCTGGCGTCACTTAGAGGTCGGGCAGAATTCCAATGTCACTTGAACTTCGGGTGGAACTTAAGTATCACTTGAAGGTTAGATAGAAATCCGGCGTCACTTGGAGTTCGGGTGAAACTCCAGCATCACTTGAAGATCGTACAGAATTTCGGCATCACTTGGAGGTCGGACGGAATTCGGGCGGTGGTCGAGGATGAGTTTCTTCCCTCCTGTTCTTCTTCTCTCTACTTGGGCCTTGGGTCCCCCTCAAGAGAAATGAGGGGTCTATTTATAATTTTCTGAGGTGGCATGATTCGTAAATAAGAGGAGGATCAAGGGCAAAGGTAGAGTGGAATGGATGGACGGCCGATATTGAATCCCATGATCGTAGACCGTTCGTTAGACATTTTGAGGTCTTAATAATATCGAAACTCAGCGATCTTGGGTTCGTTGGATTCGTCTCGCCGAGCCGCTCAATTCGACTATAAGCATGTCGTATTTGGAAACTATTTGATTATCCAAATTATGGATTGAACCTTCCAAATGTGCTTCGGGTCTTTGATTTGGACCCATTTGGGCTCGAATTGAGTTGAATTTGGTGTAGTTGGGTTCGTATTTTCGAGACGCTATATTTGACTGTAAGTTTGCTGAAATCGGAGTTTAGATTATCCAGATTTAATTTTTGAAGTTTCCAACTTGATTTTTGCCTCGAGATTCATGTCCAATCAATATAATTTTTTGATGATATATCAATATTATAAAGTAATTTGTGAAATCTTCACAAAGTTTTTAGCACAATCATAGAGTTTTTGGGAGATTAAGGCTTTGTTTAGGACAATTTTTTTATTTTTTTTTTTCACTTTTTAAATAAATTTTTGTATTGAAAAATTGCTTTAGAAATATATAAGAAAACTATCCCAAACAAAATATAAGTGAATTTGTATATAATTGTTGCATTCTAGTATATTCGGAGCGGTAAAGAGACGTAGAGTTTAGCGTCCTATCATTGTACGAAGATCCAACACACAAACAAATTAGAGATATAGGTGTAACATTCATAAGTGACATCAAAATTTTTGCATGAAAAACCCTAAAAAGGGGGAAAATCATGGGGCTTTGCTTAATTTGAATGAACCCACTAGTATTGGTGGTGGATTATGAATAATAACCTTCATATGTGGAGAGTGCTAGCTCAATGTAACAAATATACATTATATATAGCATATTGCAAAATAATAGTTTTTTTTTTAAGAGAGTGCTAGTATTTTTATTTGTCTAGTCACTAGGGTTGTAGTTGGTGTGCTACGGAGGTCAGAGGGATCGTAGTCGACAGACAATGGTGGTAAGAAAGATCATAGTTGGCAGGCGAATGTGGTCATGGTGGTCATAGTTAGGGGGTGTCAAAATAGGTCAACGGGTCGGGGTTGGGTCCAACCCGAATTTACTCGCATCCAAACAGGTTGACCCTAACCCGACCCGATTTTACAAATGTGTCAAGAATTTCAACCCGGACCATGACCCGCCAAGTTGCTGGATTGACCCGACTTGACTTGCCAACCCAGATTCTGGCAGCCACATATGTTGATCTACGCTTAGGGGTTGTTTGAGGCTATAGGAACAACATTGGAAGAAGAGGAGGCAAATAAGCTTAGACCCATTCAGAAGTCCAATTTGATAGGAGCAACATCTGAGGAGGCAAAGAAGCTTGGACTCGTTTAGAACTTCAATCCGACAAAAACAATGTCGGAGGAGGAGGCGTAGAAGCTTAGACCCGTTCAGAACTCTATTTCATGAGAAGCTAAACAATAGTGAATAAATGCATAAGAGGAAAAGCAAACCTTAGGGAATGAAGTTTGGATCCATTCATTGCCCATGGATTGATTTTAGGCCAACTAGGTTAATTTCGAGTTTCCAGGTCAGCTTGAATCTAACTCGTCAAGCAAACGAGTTAAGCTGAAATCGGAATTTTTCGGGTCCAATTTTGGGTCGAGTCAAATATTGACACCCCTAGTTGTAGTCGGCGGGTGATGGTGGTCAAAGGGGTTGTACTCGGCGGACGTTGGTGGTCGAAGGGACCGCAGTTGGCGGGCGACGGTGGTCGAATGAACTATAATCGACTGGCGATGAAGGTAGGAGGGACCGTAGTCAGCTGGCGACGGAGCTCAACAAGAACTCTGGTGATGCTAGTACTAGATGGAGTGAGCAAGTGAGCTATTAGAATTTCTCATTTTCTAATCCCCCTATTATGTGAAGAATGATGGGCTATTTATAATTTTTTGGGAGTGCCATGGCTAGTACATATGGAGAAAAACACTACTATGTTAGGAGTATTCCATGAGAGAGCTGGTATTAATTCCCTTAATGATGTTAGAGCTCTTATCAAGCATTTAGTTGTTTTAATGATGTCAGAATTGAGTGATCTTGGACTCGTTGGAATCATCTCGTGGAGCCATTCTATTTGACTAAAGCATATCATATTTGGATTTCATTTGATCATCCAATTGATGCTCTGAAGCTTTCAAATATGTTTTAATCATTTAATTTGAACTCATTTGGGCTCGGATCAGAATGAATTCAGTATCTTTGGGTTCGTCTCCTTGAAATGTTTAATTTGACTATAAGTTTGTTGAAATCAGAATTTGAATGATCCCGACTTTAATTTTAGACATTTTCAATTTATATTTTCATCGAGATTCAAGTTCGATCAAGATTTTATATATATATATATATATATATATATATATATATATATATTAATAATTATTACAAATGAATTATGATTATTATGCTTGAACCCGCTATCCTTTCACAGTTTCACCACATAAATGCTTTCATCATGTCAAACTTATAGAACTCTTTTTTTTTCTATTATATTCATAGGAGTTTAAAACTATTTATTTCAAATTGAAAGCAAATTAATTTTTGTCTTAAAATCACCCAAAATAAGAAATTGTCTGATACATTTTAAAATCAGGTTATTAAAAAGAGATAATTTGTTTTATCTTTAAAATAACTTATTTTCACACATGGAATAATTTGTTCTTGCATGCAAATGCTCATGAGATTATACTCTCAATGCTTTCATGTGAGCATAATTAAATCGTTATACACTTTCAAGAATTCAACTATTTTTTATTTACAGCCTATTTGGGATAGTATAAAAGTGCTTATAAAATTATTGTAGAAAAGTAATTATTTATCAAAGTTGTTGTAAAAACGTAATTTCTAGCACAATTTTTTTTTTTTTTTTGAAAGTAACAAAAAATTACTAGCCAAATAGAATTATAATTATAATCCAAATATTAAAATAATAATCTCAACCTAATATTTGAATTATCTTTTTTTTAAAGTACTACTATTATCACCAGAAAATGCATATGATCAATATACAAATCTCAACAGAAAATTTGAATTATTTTTTTAAAATTAAATTGAAGATCATATGATTTCCAATTTCAATAATTTTATTATTAAATTGAATTTCTCAATAAAGCAAGTACAACAATACCAAAAGTAATTACATTCTAATCTAAATAAAATCAAATCAAGCACTATTGTCATATTCACTAAATCATGTAGGTTTATAATCAAATCTAGCGTAATGCAAGATAAATTCAAAAAATTCAAGATCATTCAATTATGAGATCATTAAGACACTATAATGCTAAATAAACAATCCATATTAAAGGATTTAATATGCGATGTTATATCGAGAGCTATAAAATTTTGATCAAATCTATAAAAATATTAGTCTCAAAATATTATAAATAAATCACATCTCCACACGAAAGAAACTTAGACTTAAGGCTAGAGAAAGCTTATAGAAACCATGGAACTATAAAACCCTACTTGATAGGCAATGTTGCAATCAATGAAAGGCCCCCACATTGTCCTACCGTTGTTGTATGATTGTCCTCTTTATGACCGTCCTTGCTCGAGTTTTGTGACTTTACCATCAATCAGGGGTGGAACCGGCCTTGATTCTTAGGGGAGGGGAGGAAATTTATAAACAATACCTCTAAACAAATATGTTTAATTCTGCTAGGGGGCAACCACCTAAAGATAATAGTATTTTAATTTTTTTAGGGGGGGCGGGGCAATTGCCTAAAAACTCTTATAATAAAGAGTAAAAAAAAAAGATGGAGGGGAAAATTACCTAAAAATCCATAGAATAAACAATTTTTTTAATTTTTTTAGGGGGGGCAATTGCCCCCCTTGGGGCTAACGTGCTTCCGCCCATGACCATCATTATAAAACCGTTATTATCCAATCGTTATTGCCCAACTGATATGGTTGAACTCATATTCCCTCAACTACTTCTCATATAATCCCTACTACAATTACATGAGATTAAATAAGTACTTCAAGTTTCTTAATCCCACATCTCTAGTTGTGGACAATTCACGTAAATAGATAATTTAACAGAGCCAAATAACTTGATTTTTTTTTACGTAAACACTTTTGTGTCTCATACATTTTTCTCTTTCACCAATGTGTGAGCGCTCAATCTTTATGCAAAGTTAAGAATCAAAAGTCTTTCTTTATCATCTTAAACTTTCTAGCACACCACAAAAATAACTAAGAAAATATAATAAATAAAATTCATATTAAAATAATAAATGATAACTAATTTAGGCAGATTTTTTAAAATAAAGTATTAATTTAAATATGGTATTCAGTAATAGAACAATATTTTTTCGAGCTGCCCCCATTGGCTGGCTCCTCATTTAAAAAAATAATAATAAATCAAAAATATCAATCTTCTCCTGAAAATTTGCAAAAAATACCTAATGAAATTCGATAATTGTTTCTACTCGAGAAATTTTGCTGCACTATAAATAGGCGGATTCATCGGGTCTGGTCTTTTCTGGACCGCCGTCTACGAGCTGTAGTCCGTGAGGCGAGAGCAGCTGCCTGCGATGGCAGAAACGGAGCAGAAGAAGAAGATCACTGGCCTATCCGAGGTAAAGCTCTCTACCTTCTCTTTGCTTGCCTCTTAACTGAATTAACTATAATTTTTTTGTTCGGATTGAATGTTTTGTTTTTCTTCTGGCATTCGTCGTCGTTGCATCTTGTTGGTTATCGATCGTTTTCAGATCTGTTTTATTTTTGAGAGGTTTAGCGAATGATCTCAATTTAAAGAGAGAAAGGTGCGCTCGAGCGCGAATCCTGTGGTGGGGACTATTCCAGGGCATCTATCCGCCGTTTTCAGATCGGTTGATTGAGCCTTTTTAATTTTTCACCCTTTTCGGTTTTCCGGGTTAGATCTGATTGGAACATTATTATATGGCTATTCTGTTGCTGAATTGTTGCATTTGGTCTACTTTTATGTGTTTCGGGCTAGAGAATTTGAAGGAGGATTTATTGGACTACCTTGCTTGTTGTCTAATTGGGTAAGGAGGTTAGGGTTTGTGGTCTTTTGTGGAATGTGGGGGAGGGATGATGTTTTGGAGTTCTTGAAGAAAAGAGGAGTAAAAAGTTAAAATATACTTTGAATTGGAAGAACGGGAGGGGGAGATGAAGTCTGCGTAAGCAACTTTTAAGGGCTGTTTGGCAATAAGTAGGATTTAACTTTAGTGGGATTTAGTAAATCCTAAGGGTGTTAAGTTCTGAAAACTATTTGGTATGACAAATGTTATATATTATTAAATTCAGAGAAACTGTTTGGTAACATATTTTAGGATATATGGAAGTTAGGGATTTAAATGTGAAGAAACAGTGTTGAATTACATCAATAAGATAATTATAAATTCAAGATAAGTGCAGTGTTTGATCTGCGCTTTGTCATCTGTGGATGCAGTCGCTTGCAAAATAGAATGGGTAATTGCTGCAATGGCCTCACTAACTTGTAAATGTAGATCAACCATCTCACATAAGCCATCATTAAGTACGTTACGCAAGTAGTTCAACATCATTGAAATTAAATATACAAATTCGAAGGTAACTAAAATTTGTACTATTACTTTAGGAAAAATAAAACTTGCACATACAAAGATGAATTTAGACTAAGACAACAATTTTTGAAATTGTACTTCTTTCTCCCTGCTTTAAATTAAAATTGAACCTACAAACTGTGTAGACGCACATATTCAAGCAACAACATTCTTTAAAGTGATATATAACATACTATGGGTACAATTGACCTTCTATGTGAATTGTAACCTAATATTTGAAAATCTCTGTAATGTAATATTTGAACATCATACAAACACAACGGCAACCACAAGCATTGCGGAAAGGACTAACCTGTGCGATGAAAAAACCCTACTTGTAGCGACTGCAGATGAAGATGACTCGCAGAGGAAGGTGAATCGCATAGTAAAATGCCTTATGGAGAAACAAGCCCAGCGATCGCATGAGGAAGAAGAATTGGAGAGGCTGTGACAGATTTGTGAGATGTTATTTTCCTTATGCTGTGTTCATGGTATTTCCAAATTTATATAAATTCTCATCTATATATGCCTCCCTTTGGATGCCTCTATATAAATTGTCATCTTTATTTATCTTCTTTTGCTTGCCTTTATTATACCACACCATCTCAACCATCCATAAAAGAGGGAGAGAAATAGAGGTAGAGTTCAAACACTGTAGCATAGGGGGTGATCTGGCAATTGAGGTGTTGTTTCAAATGAGGTATCATAGCAACAGAGAAAGATGACAAAGTTTTTTTCATTATTACAAGGAGTCTTTGATGCAAGCTCAGAAAGTGTTTCTTATTTTAGTAGGGCGAAGTTTTAATAGAACAAGTCACTTCAAAGAAGAACATCAGTGGGTGCCACAATAGTTGTTTTTCTTTTGCGAAGGAAGAAAGGACAATAGGTGGTTCTTTTACCCTTATCTTCTAAATTTGAATGAAGTATAATCTCCCCAACATACATATCCTAATGCTTACTGGAATATATTGATCTTTTTTGCAAACCATGTAAATCTTGGTATTTTTTCTACTTTCTTGAATTTTTTTGTGAATTCTTTGTGGTCACTCATATTTACCCATAAGGTTGATGCTTCTACTATTAAGTTACATGCGCTTTCTTTTCATAATAACTTGGGGTGATTCATAATATAAAAGTTAAATTTACGATAGATTTTTGGCACATTTTCTCTCTAAATATGTCTCATTATCTCTCTTCCTTAAATTTCAAATAATAAAAGCTGGTAATCTTCCAACAGAAAACATTTCTAGCTCTTAGCAATATATAGCTATGCAGTAACTATTATTCCTATTTACTAACCTTGATTACATTATCAAAATCCTCTCCCCCTTAAACTTAACACTTTACTTTAATTATCCACATTTAACACTTAAACACTTATCCTAATTTCCCATTATTTGCTCCAGCCGCATCCTTTTCAAAGTCTCTTGAATTCTTTCTCCTCTTTTCAAAAGCTCCCCGGAGTCTTTCTCTTTTTTTTCTTCCACATTTATGAGGCTATTAGCTATAGGATTTGAGGAAATTATCAAGTTGCGTCTATAGGATTCGGGGAATTTATCAAGTTGCATCCACATAGCCATAAAGGGCATTGCAAAGTAACCATTAAACATCAAATTACAAGGTATGTGAATTTTTAAGTGATTTGCGTTGTCTGTCGTTAAATCGGACTTGTTAGCAAATCATAAAAACAAAGCATCAAACATGCATGCATATAGCATAAATAATAAGTTTCTTGAGTAGATAGTAGTGTAACATTCTTCACAATTCATACTGCAATCATTTACTGCAACGTGTAAAAAATTATATATATATATATATATATATATATATATATATATATATATATATATATTTGTGCTCATACTAGAGGTCAACAAAACACCATATCATGTCGGATAAATTTACACTTCCAATCCCAATAAAAATTACAGTGCTCATATAAAGAATGACCATATCAAGAATAAGTGCAAAACATCACGCAAAATTCTATAAGAATGAGCACAAATTTATATGCTAACAAGTATAAATTTGTAAATCTCCCTTATTTTTATTAGGATAAATTTACACTTCTGACCCTATTAAGAATGAGCACAAATAAATTAGGATTTGATTTTTATGCTAGAGGTCCTAATACTGCTCATAATCATGTTGGATAAATTTTTGATAACTTAATGAAATAGAGTCAACATATTTGAGAAGTTTTTTATTAGTAGCCTGGTTGTAATAAAATTAAGTATTATGCTCATTTAAATGCATTCATTGTGTTAGTTTCTGTATGAATAATGATTGGTTTTTCAAATGCATTATAAATATGGAAAAAACTTGAAATTAAGAGATTTTTATTGAGCTTTTATGTTTATTCGCTGATTTTAATGAAGATATGAGCATTGAAGAATGCTCCTAAATTTTTAAAATTGATAACATCAGGTATTCAAAAAGATATTGCTAGAGCTGCATACATTGAAGCAATAGATTTTATACTTATGGACCTTGAAGATGATTTTAGAGGGAGGAATTTAATAATTTGTTAGCACTTTTCATGGATTATGTTCTTTGTTTTGCATAAGAACTTTAATTAGGCTTTATATTTGTTATACAAAGTCGCTCATAGAAATTGCCTTGCTTTTTATAGATGTTGCGATCAATTTCAAGAAAGCAATAAGAGAAAACTTTACGTCCAATTGAGAGCTTAGTATAGGGAAAGGTTTAAATTAGAAATAAATCTTAAACGTACTAGTGATGCACAATGGTGTTCATATTATATGAGTTTGTGTTATATCGGTCCTTGGATCGGCTCTGCTTCTATCAGGGGCGTAACATCTGTTCCGCTCCAATAGATGTCGCCTCTCTACTTGGGGTCCAATAAGCGTCAATTAGGAAGGGTTTTAGGTAGTTTATGAGGGATAATTCAAAGGAGGGACTGTTTAGAGAATTCCTTTATGATTGTATGCTTTGAGTAGGATGTTTTCCTAAGGTAAGGTTATCTGGTGTTCTTGAAATTTGGAGAGTTCTTAGGTTTTAATTAGGTTCTAGCAGTGTATAGATAATTGAGAGAGTTAGATCCTCCTCTTCAAGTGTGGATCAATTGTATCTTATTGTTTTCTTCCACTATTATCAATCAAAAGAGTCTCTATGTTGTTATTCCATCATCTACTCTTAATTTATGCTTTTATAAATGGCTGAATTTCAAATTTAGCCAAAGTTCTTTCCTTTTTCTACCAGCATTTCCTATCAAATTGTTATCAGAGCTGTTCTATCTAGGTACCGATGGCTAGAAGAAAGGTCGAAATTTTGGAAAGGGGGATTAGACAAATGAAATCAAAAATTTCGGATCTCAAGTTTCATATTTAAAAAGTGAAATTTCAGTTGTCCAAGAGAAGATCGATTTGAAAATTTTCACCCCGGAGGAGATATTGAAGAAGTTGCTCTATGACCAACCCAAAACAATATCGTTGGAGATGAGGGAAGCCTTCGACAACCAAGAGAGTGACGAAAACCCTAATCCAATAAGGCAAAGGGAAGATCATGAGGGGTAGATTCTGGAGGGAGAGGAGAGAATGCCTCCTCTAGAGCCTATTCCTAGAGAGGAGTTGGGTAAAGGGTATTGGGAGAGATGTGAGGAGGTCAGGTGTGAACGAATGATTGCTGAATTGGAGAGGAGACGGACAGAATTTGAAAGGGCAAGGGCTAAGTATGGTCGAAGGGGTGCCGAATTTGAAAGTTAAGGGACTAAATTTCATAAGGAGAGGGGCCGATTATGATCCATGGGGTGTTGAATTTGAAAGGAGAAAGTGAAAATTTGATGAAAGAGTTAGGTACGAACGTAGGAGGGATGATTGGGACACTTGGGGGGAACCACACCCTTGGGGAGTGGGAAATTAAGGAGGTAACAGAGGGAACGAAGGCGATCCGAGGGTGAGAAAGTTGAATATACCTATTTTTTGAGAGACATGATACTGGTACCCATGGGTGGATCTACAAGGTGGAAAGGTACTTTACCGTTAATAGGTTGACGGAGGAGAGACTGATGGCAGCTGAGATGTACTTGGAGGAAAAAGCTTTAGCATGGTACCAATGGACGGATACGAGATGACTCATGCGGACGTGGAGGGAGTTCAAGGACTGCTTGCTGGAATGTTTCTGAACCAGCAGGGGAGAGGACTTCAATGAGTAGTTATGGAGGGGACAACTATGGAGTACCGTGAACAGTTTGAGCACTTGGCCAGCTGACTTGACCGGCTTCCGGAGATTGTACTAGAGGGAAACTTTATGAAAGAGCTCAAACCATAGATTATAGTAGCAGTTAGAGTGATGAGGCTTTGTGATTTAGGAGAGGCTATGAAGCTAGTCCAATTAGTGGAGGATTAAAGGCACATGAAGATAGGGGCTGAAGGCAGCAACTCAGGAGGTTCATACAGGATAACTATTTTCTTTTTGGCATCGAAAGAGTCGACATCAAGTACTCTTAAGGAGACCTCGAAAGAGAACACTATAGGAAGAAGACTAGGGGAAAATTTCTTGAAACTCAAAGAGACAAAGCGACAGGAGAAGAGGGCGAAGGGGTTGTGTTTTAGATGTGAGGAAAGGTATACACCGGGGCAGAGGTGTAAGGACCGAACTGTTCAAGTTTTCACTATTTGTGATGTCGAGAGAATGGAGGAGGGTGTCGTCTTTCAATCTTGCGAACAAGGTGGGTCTTTAGAAGGGGAGTATTGTTAGACCGGTCTAGGAGGAACCGGTCTAGCCGGTCCAGGAGGGATTGGCTTTGTTTCTATTGGGGGCGTAACTCCTGTTCCGCTTGAACAAATGTCGCCTCTGTGTGGGATTTAACAGACGTCAATTAGGAAGTGGTTTAGGAGGGAAACTTCAAAGGAGGGGCTGTTTAGAGAATTCTTTTATTATTGTATGCTTTAAATAGGATGTTTTCCTAAGATTAGGTTATCCGGTGTTTTCTGAAATTTGGAGATTTCTTAGTTTTAATTGGGCTCTAGCGGCGTTTAGAGATTTGGGAGAGCTAGATCCTTCTCTCCAATTGAGGATCAATTGTATCTTGTTGTTTTCTTCCACTATTATCAATTAAAAGAGTCTCTATTTGGTTATTCCACCATCTACTCTTAATTTTTACTTTTGCAAACAACTGAATTTTAAATTCAGTCAAGGTTCTTTCCTTTTTCTACAAGCATTTCCTATCAATTTGCTTGTAATATTTTCCTCAATAATCGACGTGCTTGATATTATAAGAATTGAGCAAAGGGAGAGGCAGGTGAATTAGTAGAGTCAATATAATCTCTTGAAATTGTATTTAGCTTTCATTTAATGAAAGATGTATTTAGAATCACTAATGAATTGTCACAAGAATTGCAATGAAATGATCAAGCTGTTGTGAATGCTATATATTTAGTTCAAATATTTGAAAAAAATAAAAAATATGAGATAACAAATGAGACTATTTCTTTAATAAAGTTTCTTTATTTTATGGAGTTGAAGTGTTTTATGTAATTTTTTTTATGCAACTTAGTTGAATAATCATTTTATCATAACAAACATTAAATTGCTTTTATCTGTGGCATGCTTGAAACTAAATAATTCATTCAATGGCTTTAACAAAGACAAGGTAATCAAAATGGCATAATTTTATCCAATTGATTTTTTTTAGTAGATCCAATATTCTTGATAAGTAGTTGAAAACTTACATTATTGATAAACATTTTAATGTTGAATTTTCATACTTAAAAACATTGAGAGCCTTCAGAAGAAAATGACACTAAGCAAAAAAGCTTTTTTATGTACCTTGCTTTATAAGTAATTGAAATTAGCATTTGACATTAATTTTATCCGTTACTAAAATAGGGTTTAGCATTTTCTGTTATGAACATTATAAAAAGATTTACAATTTGATAGTATTGGAGATTAGTGGATTAATGTTGCATTTTGTATTAAAACGATATAGTTTATAGCGTCAATAGTTAGACAATCATTCAATGCTTAATATGAAAATTAGAGGGAGATGGTTATATGTTTTTCATTAGGCTATTTTTTATCTTCTTTCTTTTGGAAAATATAATTTAAAAAACATTTTTAAATCTCTAATGTCTTTCCAAGTCTAGATGAAAAAGTTGAGATTTAAAAAAATAATAATAAAAGTTTTTAAAATCTATAACGTGTAAAAGAGTATAATAAGAATAAAGCTTGATCATTGTCATTGGCATATAGTGTCTTCTTTTGATTCTCCTAATTTATGGTTTAGATCAATGTTGTGTTTAAGTAGATTAACAATCAAATTTTCTTTCCCTTATACTGATAATTGAAGATTTTTTGACGTGATACTAATCCTAGGAATTAAGTTAATGTGTCATACTTTAAAATTATGGGAGCAAGTTATGGAGCGTAGGTTGCGACGTGATACTAATGTTTCTCAAAATCAATTTGGATTCATGCCGGGTAGGTTTACTATGGAAGCATACATTTATTGAGAGGTTTGATGGAGAAATATAGAGAGAATAAGGAGGATTTACATATGATATTTATTGATTTAGAGAAAGCAAATGATAAAGTTCCAAGAGAAGTGCTATGGAGAGTTCTTGAAAAGAAAGGAGTTAATAATGCTTATATTCAAATCATTAAAGATGTGTATGCAGGAGCTATTATTTGTGTTCAAACATAAGGTGATTTGACCAAGTATTTTCCTATTTCGGTTGGATTACATCAAGGATCAGCCTTAAGTCCATTTTTTTTTCTTTAGTCATGGATGTTCTCACTAGACATTTGCAAGAGGATATACCTTGGTGTATGCTTTTTGCTGATGATATTCTTCTTGTTGATAATACTAGAGAGGGATTTGAAGGTAAACTCGAATTATGGAGGTCAACTTTAGAGTCTAAAGGTTTTCACTTGAGTAGATCTAAAACTAAATACATGGAGTGTAATTTTAGTAGCAATAGACCTAGTGAGAGATTGTGACTTTGGGCGATCAAGTCACTAATAAGAGTATACGTTTTAGATATCTTGGATCTATTGTTCAAAGTGATGGTGAAATTGATGGGGATATTATAAGCAGAATTCAAGTTGGATGGTTGAAGTAGAGGAATGCATCAGGCTTATTATGCGATATAAAAGTCTCCCTCAAACTTAAGGGAAAATTCTATAAGATGGTAGTGAGACCTGCAATGTTTTATGGTGCTGAATGTTGACCATTAAAAAAGATGCATAATACTAAGTTAAGTGTTGCAGAGATGAGGATGCTTAGGTGGATGAGTGGCTTGACCCTTAGAGTTAGGATACGATATGAGCATATACTTTGAAAAGGTTGGAGTAGCTCCAGTGGAAGATAAGATTAAAGGGAGTCACCTTAGATGGTTTGGTCATTTTAAACAGAGGCCTTCCGATTACCCGGTTAGGAAAGTTGAGGTATTAGATTTGACTTTTGTTAAGAAAGGTAGAGGTTGACCTAAAAAGACTTGGTTATAAAATATTAGAAATGATATTTCTTTATTAGATTTATATGAGAATTTGACTCTTAAACGGACACAATGAAGAAAAACGATTCATGTAGCCGACCCCACGTAGTGGGACAAAGGCTTGATGTTGTTGTTGTTTTATCTCAAATTCTTGATGAAAAACTACTTCAGATATTTTTTTTTCTCACCAATTATTTCTTATTATTATTATATCTTTCACATACACCAATAAAACGATGACTTCCGCTCCATTCAAAGTGCTCAGTGAACAAAGTGTAATCTCCTTGACTTCTCTTGTAACCTGTGTTTACTATTATCTTTGCAAATCTTACTAATCGAGCTTACATCACCTATTTGATTCGTATAATATGTTTTTTTAGTTTACAGAGTTTATTGGTTGCAAGACCTCCTCCAAAATCAGGCGAAAACTTCATGCATATTTGCTCCTTTAAATTACCATGAAGAAATGCATTTTGAGCTTTAAATTATTGCAAATCCTAGTGAGCTTTAAATTATTGTAAATCCAATTGAACCTTAGTGGCCAATGACATTAAAACTTTTATTGTATTAATCTTTACAATTGGAGAAAACATCTCCTTGTAACAATGTAACCTACTCCATAAATTTGAGTGTAAGCCTTCGCTGAAAATCTTTCATTTATCTCTCAAAACTTTTGTCAACTTATCAAACTTATAAAAGAAAATATCACGTCCAATGATATTTCATGTCCTTGGGTATGTATATTTGTCATGTCGTGTCTTGTGTACTGTCTACACTTCATTGATAAGAACACTTAAAATTTTACTCTTCTTAATGTTTCTTCAAGCTGAAATTGCAGAATATGCTAATTTTCCTTTATATGGAAGGATGTTACTTCACAATATTTTGAGTTGTAATCCTCTGTCGATGCCATTGTTATAAACGTCATATAATAACTATAGTATATAGCAAATTATTTGACAAAAGGATGTTAATGAACTGTTTTGGTCAATATCTTCCATTTCCTCTCATTTGCTTTTCTATTAAAAATGATATCACTTGTATAATCACTGTTTGTGACTACTAATAAAAGCTCAAGTTATTTTATTGTGATCACATAAGATGTTTGAAACAATACTATAGCGGCATAATTTTTCTTAGTAAACTTAAATCTTAAAGGTTATACATTTAGGAATGGTTACTCGTAGAGAAATACGAGCAGGATGATCGTAGCAACACTTCCGAACAAGCAACTGGGGAAAGCGTTGCAGAGAAAATTGATCAAACCGCAGTTACAGAGGAAAACGCCCCTAATACAGGAGAGGAAGAAAAAACCCCTGAGCTGGAGGCAACACTAACAAAAGAGGAAGAAAAACAAGAAGTGAAGGAAGATAGCGTTACCCCTGAACAGAACGCCGAACCATCACAGGAAGTAGAAGAAAAGAGTGAACCCGTGGAGACTGCCTCTGCTGCAGAGGAGAACAGTGCAAACCCTATCCCAGAGACAGATCAAGCGCAAGAAGTAGAAGAAAATGAAGAGGCCAAAGAAGAAACTCCAATAATCAAGGTATTTTTGTAAGCATTGACTCGGAGACACGTTCATCTGATTCATTTCTTTAATATGGTATCTTTTGGAAGCTCAATATTTATTGGTGATTAAAGCGTTTGATAATGTGTTATGATTGGCTTTCAGCTTGAGACTGCCCCAGCTGATTTCCGGTTCCCAACAACAAACCAAACAAGGCATTGCTTTACCCGCTACATTGAATATCATAGGTGATCTTGCAACTTTGTTGTATCTTTAACTACATAGCATATAGTTTTACGTTATTTTAATGCACAATAATCTTTTAAGTTGAATATGAGAATCCGTATGATGCCTGATTCTCAATCTATTCGTTCATTCAGGTGTATAGAGGCTAAAGGTGAAGGTGCACCAGAGTGTCAGAAATTTGCAAAATATTACAGATCTCTTTGCCCGGGTGAATGGGTATGTGCTTTCACTTTCTTTGGCTAAATATATATTTCTATTGCAGACCTATGGTTCCTGTGCAGCATCTTTCTTACACTTTTCTTGAATATGCTTTGTGAAACTCGATCATAACTGTGCATGCCTATTTGGTTTTGGGAGCGCATGGGAACGTTTTTGGCTAGGATTGGATATTAGGAAAATATAGAAGCGCACTTCATATGGTAATAGATCGTGCTCTATGAGTTTGGGTTAATTTGGATATTCGGTGAAAGCTGCCTTTCAAAAACAAAGCCTTAGTCTAACAGTTATGCACAAGTGACTCACTATGATTTCGTCCCAGACGGTTTTCTTAATATTTCTTAAAACAACTTTCTAGTCAAAAATTAAAACTTTTATATAAAAAAGTTGCTTTAAGAAGCAATAAAAAAGTCATCCCAAACAAAACCTATGTCTAAGTAATTTGGTGGTTTTATGATAGAGGGTTTTGTGGAGCATGGGAAAGATTAGCGAGAGAAGGGTTGGGGGAGTGGGAGGGATGAGGAAGCCCTAATAGAAAGGGTAAAGTTCAACCTGCTTTGATATTTTATTAGAGTTTTTTTTTTTTTAACATATGAAGGCTTCATTTGGGATAGCTTTTTAATTGCTTTTTAAAATAATTTTTTAATGCAAAATTTTTTTAAACTAACAGATTTTGTACTAGAAAGCTACTTCAGAAAGCAATAAGAAAGCAGTCCGTGACAAAGCCGAAGTTTCAAATATAAATAAATGTGAAAGAGAGTATAAAAAAGAAACAAATAAAGTAGAATGATACCCCAATAATGTGACAACAAGTTCAATCATCAATTTACCAATAAAAAACAAATGTATTCCTTGATAAGGTCTGAATCGATATATTTGAAACTAAAGGTTTTAACTGTCTTATTTGGTTTAATTTGTTGTGGTAAAGCTATAATTTATTATAGCTTCAGCATAATAAAACATTACATATATTAGAGCTTTGTTTTGTCCGGTTTAATTTTATTCATTAGTATCAAGCTCAAACCTAAACCAGATTGAATCTTTCAAATTTAGAATGCAAATTTTCCATCATCATCATCAGACTTATCATAAATATTTATTATTTAGTTTATAAATCACCTCATTTTATTCTTGTTGAATACAATGTGCACTGATTCTTCTTTATCCTTAAATATATTTATAAACCAAAATGAACTGATAATTCTAACCCCTCCTATTGATCGTTATATTCACAGATTGAACGATGGAATGAGCAGAGGGAGAATGGCACCTTTCCTGGCCCTCTGTAGAATCTGCTAGTCATTTACTGTACCACTCCTAACTATCTTCTTGAATTTGGTTTTTGAATATTTTAATCTATGAGATCAAATATTGCAAGGATTATATTTATGTTGAGGAATTTTTGTACGAATAAAAAATTTGCTTGAATCGGTCCGAATGAAATGCCGAAACACATTTTTTTAGCAATTTTTATCATTGTCATGCTAATCTACAAATTTAGTAGAGAAGAAATAATTATCTTATTTAGTATGTGTGTTTGCACTGGCTGATGCCTTTTCGAAAACAGCTATATTTTCTTTCATGTTATTCATATGTCATGAGCTGATTAACAACAACTATAATTGTACAAGGTACTCTAATTCAAATCTTTTATATTTGAATGACAGGCCATCTTTATATTATTTCTCCATTTCAATAAATACATAGAAATATATTTTGGTCCAGTTTTTTTTTTTTTAATATAATTGTTGGAACAGTGATTGTAACTGAATAAGTTATTTATAGCTGAAACTGAATAAGAGTTCATTCATAAAACTTAACTTTCAAAAAGATTATAAATAGATATAATCTTGTTGGTTTTGAAGTCACATTCATTTTCTTATTTTAAAGAAAACAATATTAAAAAAAGTAGGTTTATGAATAAAATATTATCTTAAAACAAAATAATAACAAAAATAAGTAAAATAATGCCCGAGAATTAAAATTAATTGTATTTGTATCCTAAATAATTACAAAAAATAAAAAGAAAACAGTAGCTCGCTCTTAAAAGTGAAATACAAACATTTATGATAAAACATATATATTTACTTGAGAGTGAATTCTTCCAGTTTGAAGGGGTTATTGACTGTACTGTCGCAATGACGCATTCATTTTCTAGGTTTGAATCTGAAATAATATCTGCTGCATCATTAAAAAAAATAAAAAATCTGCTGCATAATCTTCAACGATCAGAGTTAATTCCATATGCGGACAGTGAGTGGCTAAAAAGTTCCAATTGAAGATGGAGTCCATCTTCAATTGGAACTTTTTAGCCATCCTCTGTCCGCATATGAAATTCTCATTCCTTAAATTACAATACATATTAAGTTTATTATAGCCCAACTTTCATTAATATTATTATTACATCATCCTATCATTATTTCATACAATTTACAAAAAATAGACTAGATTTCTAGTTAGATCAGCCAAGGCACGCCGCTGATATTTATCTATTATTTGGCTTCGTGGTTTCTTCATAAGCATAATAGTAGTAGCGATAAATCTTGCAGGCATCTCTCTCTCTCTCTCTTTCTCTCTCTCTAATGATGATTTTTTTTTAGATTATTAGACTGATTTCAATTACAAAGAATAAAAACGCTAGAGAGAGAGGATATTTTTTATTCTGTCTAATTTTGATTTGGATATCCTCACCTAAAGTTTTCGCTATTCCCTATCTAAATATAAGAAATCTAGACTAACTTCAATTACAAAAACCCTAAAACAAAGTTAAAATCCTAATACTACGATCCCATTCTCTCTCTCTCTCTTAAATTTTAATTCTTTGTATAATTCCACGCCATAACATTGCAAAAGGCGTCTTACAATACCAGTAATTCAATTAATTGGATCAGGTAAATTGCAAGTTAGCAGTATATCCATGCGTCTTATTTTTCTGCAGCTGTTGCACCATCTTATTTGTTCGGAAACTCATCTTTGCTTGCCTCTGCTGTCAAGAATTCAACTTCAGTGATAAATGCTGCTGATGCAAAAAATCAAAATCGTCGTTCAAAGCTTCTTTTGTTCTGGCCTCTAAATCCGCTCATAGAAAACCCCTAAATATACAAAGAAGGGATCAAAATATATTACATAACACACTACAGTGAACAAATACAGAACAAACCAAATAGAATTAGAAAAGCTTTCATGGAGGACCTGATAATCAACACTACTACGGATATGTCTCGTCACCTATTTGTCCGCCAAAACAGAGTTCCATGTGAAAGAAGGAAAACTAGATTTAAAAGATATCATATAAAATAAATGCACAAAAAATGAAAACATAAATGATATCCTAAAATTTATAGATTTTTGCATTAAAAATACATATTGAACAAAGTATACATTTAGATCCAAGTTAGCAAAGAGACTACATAAATTACATAAGAAGCCTTTTCTTCTTTCTAATAGTAAGCATTGCTATGAAATCAAACATAGAAAGCAGAGAAAAATATTGAAAATAAGTATATTGACAACCAGGCAATTGTAGTTTTTGCCTAAAAACTCTAGATAAAAGAGGAGAAGGGTTTGGGCAATTGCAGGATACACATAACTCCAGGTATTTGGGTGGAAAGGGATTGAGCTAAGGCTCTTTGGTTCTTACATTGCTTAATTGATTTTCTAATCTCCTAAGGAGGTTTATTTATAGCCTATATGAAAGCATAAAGACCAGCTAACAAATTAATAACAATCTATTCAACCTAATTCCTTAATAATAAGTTAATTCAACCATTACATTATTTATTCCTAGCATGCATTGTATGAATTAGTGCTATCTGCAAGAAAATAATTTAGGGTTTTGTATATATGGTAAAGGTTGATACTTTAGGTAAGAAACAAAGGGGGAGTCAAGCCACCAACTTAAACCCTGCAGGATAGCAAATAATACATAGAGGAATTATGGAAGTGATATACAAGAATGTGCGAATTATAGAGGAATTAAGTTAATGTGTCATAAATCAAAATAATGGTAAAGAGTACGATGTGATACTAATGTTTCTCAAAATCAATTTGGATTTATGTCAGGTAAGTCTGCTATGAAAGTTGTACATTTATTGAGAGGTTTGATGGAGAAATATAGAGAGAATAAGAAAGATCTATATATAATATTTATTAGTTTAGAGAAAACATATAATAAGGTTTCAAAAGAGGTGATTCGGAGAGTTCTAAAAAAAAAAAAGGAGTTAATAAGGCTTATATTCCAGTCATTAAAGATATGTATGCAAGAAGACTTGCTTTGTTCAAACACAAGGCAATTTGACCACGTATTTTTTTATTTTAATTAGTTTATATCAACGATCAACTTTAAGTCTATATCTTTTTGCTTTAGTCATGGATGTTCTAACTACATATTTGCAAGAGGATGTATCTTGGTGTAGGCTTTTAATGATGATATTCTTCTTGTTGATAAGACTAGAGAGGGAGTTGAAGAAAAACTTGAATTATGAAGATCAACCTTAGAGTCTAAATATTTTTATTTGAGCGGATCTAAAATCAAACACATGGAGTGTAATTTTAGTAGCTATAGTTCTACTAGAGGGATTGTGACTTTGGACAATCAGATCATTAAAAAGAGTACACAATTTAGATATCTCAAGTCTGTCATTTAAAATGATGGTGAAATAGATGGTGATATTATTAGTAAAATTCAAGGTGGATGGTTGAAGTGGACTGCATAGGGCCTATTTTGTGACATAAAAGTACCCCTCAAACTTAAGGAAATTTTCTATAAGATGGTAGTGAGACTTATAATGCTTTATGGTGCAAATGTTGGCCATTAAAAGAAAGCATAAAATTAAGTAAAGTGTTGAAGAGATGAGGATGCTCAGGTGGATCAATGACTTCACTCATAGAGACAAAATGTGATGAGGATGCTCAGGTTGATCAATGACTTCACTCATAGAGACAAAATGTGAAATCAGTACATATGTGAAAAGGTATGAGTAGCACGATAAAGGTTTTATGTTTTTGTTGCTATTAATGTTGTTGTCTGTCCAACCCATATTGACCTAGAGGGATCATTGTTAGGTGTGACAATATATTATATTTATGGACTAGGTGATAGACTAGGGTCAGAAAGGTGGTATTCAAATGAGCTGTTAATGATTTGTTGCGCGCTTAAAAATTATCAAATCAACTCATCAATTAATGTTAACACATTGACTAATATACATTCAAAGTTCAAGTTTCATAATACAAAATAAAAAGCAGTAAAGCTAAATTGAGAAAACAAACAATATTCTACAAAAAAAGTTGCAGAAATTAATAACTAATTGTAAAATTTGGGAAATGCCATTTTGGAATTAGAAGGTAATCATGGACACAAAATTCCTTATTTGAATGTGGTAATAGTGTTAAAAATCCAGCACATCATTCAAGTACCTGAATCTTCTGCTACATTATTCTTGGAGTGAGAAACTACTAAGGTTGGAGCATTCACTTGCATTTTGAGAAAATTGAACTCCAATGCCAACACAGGTTTTGACAACAGAATCGAAATGCATTGGTTCAAGGTTTTGTCCTCTGTCAATTTACCATTGTTGAGACAATCAACATCAGGTTCATCTTCACCATAATTGCTGGTAGGTCCAGAGACTTTCGCTGCCATCACAGGACGCATCCTGCGTGAGCATCAATTCGAAGTTCCAGCACAGTTGTCACAAAATATTAGACAGGCAAATTTGTTGTTCACAAATAGCTTCCTTTGCATTTACTGCGTGATTCATTAAAATAAAGGTCAAGGATTAAGAATTGAATTATTTATTGTAACAAATTCTTAAAATTTTCGGAGTTGAAAAAGAAAATTTTCTGCACATGATATTTATTGATTTAGAGAGAACACGTGATAAAGTTTCAAGAGAAGTGCTCTAGAGAGTTCTAGAAAAAAAAAGGATTATTAATTTTTATATTCAAGCCATTAAGGATATGTATACATAGCAATTACTTTTGTTCAAACACAATGTGATTTGACAAGTATTTTCTTATTTCAGTTGGTTTACTTCAAAGATCAACTTTAAGCCCATATTTTTTTGCTTTAGTCATGGATGTTCTTACTAGACATTTGCAAGAGAATGTACCACGATGTATGCTTTTTGCTGATGGCATTCTTCTTTTTAATAAGGCTATAGAGAGAGTTCAACGAAAACTTAAATTATTGAGGTCAATCTTTGAGTCTAAAAGTTGTTATTTGAATCTAAAACTAAATACATTAAGCGTAATTTTAGTAATAATAGATCTAGTTTTTTTTTTTTTTTTTTTTTTTTTTTTTTTTTGGGGGGGGGGGGGGGGGGGGGGGGGGGGGGGGGGGGGGGGGGGGGGGGGGGGGGGGGGGGGGGGGGGCGCCATCACTTTGAACGATCAAGTCGTTAAAAAGAGTAGATGTTTAGATCTCTCAGGTCTATTGCTCAAAGTGATGGTGAAATAAATGGGGATATTATTACAAGAATTCATGTTGGATGGTTGAAGTAGAGGAATGGATATGGCTTATTGTGTGACAGAAAAATTCCCCTTAAATTTAGGAAAAATTCTATAAGATGGTGGTGGACCTATATTGCTTTATGGCATTGAATGTTGGTCATTAAAAGAGAAGTATAAAATTAAGTAAAGTGTTGTAGAGATGAGGATGCTCAGGTAGGTCAGTGGTTTTACTCTTAGAGATAGAATACAAAATGAGTATATATGTGAAAAGGTTGGAGTAGCTCTAATGGAATATAAAATTAGAGAGACTCACCTTAGATGATTTGGTCACATAAAACATCAACTTATGTTAAGAAAGGTAGAGATAGAACTAAAAAGACTTGGTTAGAAAGTATTAAAAATAACCTTTGTTTGTTAGATTTGAATGAGAATTTGACCGCCATTAGGACACAATGGAGAAAAATGATTCCCGTAATCGACCCCATTTGATGGGATAAAGGCTTAATGTTGTTGTAGTTATTGTAATTCATATAGGAAAAAATTGAATGAACATATATTAAGAGAAAAAAAAGCATAAGGAGAAGGAGAATAAATAATATATAAATGGCATTCAAGAATGATCTTTTCTCGCATCAATCTTCCCCAACATCTCAATCAGCATTCTTCAAAGATGATAGAATAAGAGGATACACGGAAAATACTTCATCATAAATTTGCTCTTGGTGCCGAATCTCCTTTCATGGATAAATCCAGCACCATGAATTAGATCTCCAAGCACCATTTTGTTCGTGTCCTTGCCAAATTTAACAAAAATATATTCCTAAAAATAAATTTCATTCATCCATCCTTCCATAATAGTCATTACAAGAGTATATATAAACTCACATATAAGATAAATCAAAACACATGAGGGGAATTCCAGTAGGAGATTAGTCTTAGAAAAATGATTTTGCATTGAATGTGGTAGGGATTTGAAGAGTCATTGATAGTTTTTTAAGTTAAAATAATTGTATCAAAGAAAGGGGAGAGGAAAGAGCTTGGTTCATGCATGGAAAAATGGTACATTCATATCGCGGAGGTGAAAGGTTTGGATTTTGAGTAATATGTCTTAACTTATTAGAATTATGGAGGCCCGCATGATAGAATTTTGGATATTTTTCTTCTAAAAAATTGTAGAGCTAAAGAAATTTGACTACTTATATGTTGACATTATAGTCAAGATATTAAAACATGATTATATAAGACATAGGATTAGGTTTGGATTCAAGGAGATTTGGTTAAGGTCTGGGCAATCATGAAATTTGATGAGTTTGAAAGGATTGACCAGATTTTGATATCATGCCTCATGTCTCGAATGATATTCTTGACTCTTTTACAATGATATAATTCTTAGTTACATATAATCTTACTCTTTCAAATTAGTCATAAAAAATGTTCCTGCGTCACTAAAATTCATCCATTGATAGAGAAGGCTCATTATAGAAACTTTTAGTTATAATTTCTTATGCTTTAGCAAGGATTGAAGGTTTCTTCAAAGAAACAAAAGCAAGCTAGGATGGCCTGAAAGCAAAGTGGCAACCTCTATGATCGTTAATGGACATTAAAAAAATAATCTTTGACATATAGTTGCGAATGGAATAAAATTACTTCATAATGTTCCTCACCTGCATTCTAGCTGGCAAGCATACTTTAGAAGAAGGGGATTGTGAATGGTTCGCCCACTGAAATTTAAATAATAATAATAAAATAAGTCCTCCATATGCAAATATTGTCCTAACAAAAAACATCTCACTAAAGATCCATAATGTAAAACTCGCCTAAAATTTGGAAGTGACATTTTGATTTTTGGACCCATCCATCTGTCATCACTATGCAATTTTGGCTCTGTTATGTAAACCCCAGAATTAAGCAAAGGAATCAATACAGAATGAACTTTCTCCTTTAACAAAATGACAACATATGGCAGTGTAATTAATTATTATCTTCAGACGAATATGTATACTAATGCGTAAGAACCTTCGTGTAAGAAGTTTATCTTATGCTGGTACAATATAGAAGGAAATACATGGATCACAATTCCATTTTCAGCTTTTGGTAGCATCCTTTAACCATAAGCATTTCTGTGTGTTGGTTAAAAGCATCGCATCAGAATAAAAGGCTGAATTCAACTGCTGATATCTTACATTAAGTTTCTCCAGCCTATGGAATACTAACCAAATGATTTGTTTGTCCAATACAAGGTTGCTGTATTTAGTTAGCCACCATTTTAGTACCAACGAACTTGTGCTAAACCATAAAGTGTTAGAATTCAAAGCATAACTTAAACTTGATGATATGCTCTATCATAATGATTCACAACTATTAAAGAAACCCTTCATTCTATAACAATCAATTCAACCATAGAAAAATTGCCTCTTCCGCAAATGCAAATGTCATACTACAAAGCATAACTTAAACTTTATGATATGCTCTAACATAATGACTCGCAATTGTTAAGACTCGAGAGGGAAGAAATAGATGATTTTCCCAGTTTTCTGGTTCAATTTTATTTACAAAACCCTTCATTCTACAACAGTCAATCCAACCATAGAAAATTTGCCTCTTCCACAAATGCAAAAGTCATACTAAACTTTTTTGTTATTACAAATTTCTTTCAACATTAGATTGTGTAAAGGATATTTATTGTATAAATGATTCAGAAAAGGTATATTATGAAAGTAGTTAACGGGCTGCTTGAGTGTTATATTTGTCAGGTGTTTCGGATTCAAAAAAGTAGTCGAAGTAAAAAATATACGGACAGGATATTTATGCACTCACCAAGATATGGAATGCTAATGCTACATAGGGACATTATGTTGGAATCATTAACCTCTGATATTTTGACTTCAGTATGCTCCTTCCAGCTACTGCGGCTAAAGCCAATCATGTTCAGAAAACAATTGTACATGTTTTTGGATTTCACTCTGACTTCTGCAGATTTTTGCTTTAAACCAATAAAAAAAAGGATTAAAGAAAGATGGAAGCAATCATAAGTCATATAGACTATATATGATGCAGACAAGAAATAAACCAGAGGAATCTGGTACTAGTTGAGAGACCCGAGGGAGTAAGAGATAAAAGAGGATAAGAAGAAGATTCAATATTTTAATTCATCATTCAACTGACCAAAATCAAAGCTAAGCGTTCCCATTTAAAACAATAAGATTACAAAAGATAAAATTGAAATCAAATCAAATCTAATATGACCTAACAACTAAAATTTAGGCCTAATATGATTGGGCCATTTAAACTTAAGCGGGCTTGCCGACCAACCAACTCTTTTTTATTTTTAAATTTTTTCATAATCTTTCAAATTTTATTTTTTTAATTAAAGTTATTTTTTCTAAAGTTACTTTTTAATTTTTACCTATTTTTTATTTATTATAAATTTAATTGAAGTAATTTATTTTTTTATTTGGATTTTTTTAAGTGAGATGAAATTTTGTTTATTAATTAATCCATCAATATGTTTTAATTATCAATTTGTTTATTGTTTTTAAACTATTTAGCTAAATAAGTTGTAGGAAATATAATGAAAAAAACGAATCGAGGCATTAGAACAACATATTGCAAGAAATAGAAGAATAGTTTTTTTTTTTTTTTAATAGAAGGTATTTGAAAAAAACTTTTAAAAAAATAAGATTAAAAATTCTACCCAGCAAAATTGGCAGTGAACTTATCATAACGAAATTGTCAGAGGACGAATCATTGGCTTCAGATTTTCTTCTAGGTGCTCAGCTATTATGTACTAAAAATAATAATAAACAATCTGACAAGACATTTAATAATTATGTATGTGGGCTTGTGCGATATGGGAGGATGCATGAATTCCGATGTAAGGCCAACCCATAGACCTGATTCATTTTTGTATTTTTAGAGTACGAGTTGGCCTTTGGCAAGTGAACGCGAAAACAAGAAAAACTAACTATAAGGAAAACAAACCGAAAATAGAGACAAATTTACGTGGTTAAGAGAAATTCGCCTACATCCAAGGCCATAAGAAGAGAGATATTACACTAGATCTGATACAAGTACATGATAAAAATATTGCTCCCAATATTTTTCAACTTCTTTTATTTCTGTAGTATTCTCTTCTCTCCACCTTTTTCTCTCTCTTTCCTTGAATGGCTTTCTTAATCTTCAAAGTTTAGACACAAAACTCAATGGAAAAACAAATCAACAAACACAAACAGCAGCTGAAAACTTTAATAAAGAAATCAAAACACACACACACATATATATATTAACAATAACAACAACAAGCCTTTATCTCATAATATGGGATCGCCTACATGAATCATTTTTCTACATTGTCCTATTAAGAGTTAAATTTTCATTTAAATCTAAAAAAATGTAATTTCTAATATTATCTAACCAAGTCTTTTTAGATCTACATCTATCTTTCTCAACATAGACTAGATCTAATACATCTTCTCTCCTAATCAGGTCATCGCAAAGGCGATGTTTTAAGCGACCAAACCATCTATTCTCTAATCTTATCCGTCATTAGAGCTACTCAAACCTTTCTACATTAATACTTATTTCACATTCTATCTCTAAGAGTAAAGCTACTGATCCATCTAAGCATACTCATCTTTGCAATACTTAACTTTATTTTATGCTTCTCTTTGAATGGCCAACATTCTACGCCATAAAGCATTGCAAGTCTCACCACATCTTATACAATTTTCCCTTAAGTTTGAGGGGTACTTTTCTATCACACAACAAGCTCGATGCATTCCTCCACTTCAATCATATTACTAGAATTCTACTAATAATATCCCCATCTATTTCACCATCGCTTTGAAAAAAAGATCAGAGATATCTAAATCGTTAACTCCTTTTAATAACTTGATCGCCCAAAGTCACAATCCCCCAACTAGATCAACTACTACTAAAATTATACTCCATGTATTCGATTTTAGATCTACTCAGACGAAAATCTTTAGACTCTAAGGTTAATCTTCATAATTTAAGCTTTCCTTCGACCCCCTTTCTAGTCTTATCAACAAGAAAAATATCATCAGCAAAAAGCATACACCTAAGAACATCATGTTGCAAATGTTTAGTAAGAACATCTATGACAAACAAAAAGATATGAGATTAAAGCTAATCCTTGATGTAATCCAATTGAAATAAGAAAATACTTGGTCAAATCACCTTGTGCTTGAACACAACAACTCCTGCATACATATCCTTGATGAGTTGAACATAAGCATTATGAACTCCTTTCTTTTCTAAAACTCACCAAATCACATCTCTTGAAACTTTTTATCATATGATTTCTCTAAAGAAATAAATATCATATGTAGAACCTCCTTACTTTATACTTTCTCCATCAAACCTCTCAACAAATGTATAACTCTATAGCAAACCTACCTAGCATGAATCCAAACTTATTTTGAGAAACATTAGAATTTTTCGGAACTTATGCTTAATTACTTTCTCCCATGGTTTTATTATATGACAGATTAACTTAATTCCTCTATAATTGGCACCCACATGTGCATCATCTTTATTCTTAAAAATAAAAATCAATACACTCTTTTTCCACTCATCTAGCATCATTTTAGTCTTCTAAACATTTCCACACCTCAATTGGAATATTATCGAGTCTCAATGCTTTTCCATAATTCACTTTCTTTAAAGCCTCTCAAATTTCGATTTTACTAATACTGATGAGGACATCAACAGATGCTACCGACATGTTTATCGACGGAGGAATCGCAGATCTACGGCCACGATTCAGTGCCTCTACTTTTGATTCATTTTCATGATATGTTATTTAGTACGAAATTGTCCAAGCTCGTTTGGAAAGCACTTAATTCCCCTTAACCCCTCCTCCTCCCTCTCTCTCCATGCCGCCGGCCCCAACTAGGGCTTCTCCCCGTTACTTCTTATTCAATGCTTTAATTGCAATTAATTTGAAATCGATGTTTAAATTAATTCCCTCCACTTTTACTCAAAACCTGAAATTATTTTCAGATTTGGGATTAAAACTTTCTCCTCCCTCCCTCCTAACCTAACCTAATCCTCCCTCCTCCAAGCCGCCCCTCTCTCCAACCCTCTACCTTCTTGTGAACCCCTAGTTCTCTCATGACACTTGAAGCCAAGAGAAGAAGACAACCACTCCTCCCAACCTCGCCATTGGTACATGGCCGATCCTGAGGTTGATCATGGACTCGTTCTCAATTCTCAAGGGGAGGTTGACATCATCCGCTCACCGTTCTTTGACCTCGGGTTTGGAGCCGAAGCCACCGTCAAGGAATACGTGGATCGCATCCTTCCCCACTTGGCGGAATTCATCGACGAACAAAAGTTTCTTGAAGAGCGGAAGATCACCGGACGACTCCCCGTTTCCCCACCGCCGGCTACCGATCCGTCAACGAAAGTCCTCGGCGCCATCTTCCTAGTGGTAATATCCTTATTCATTGGACTCGTCTTCCTCCACTAACCCAAAAGAGTGCATGAATGAGGCGGTACTCAAGGTGAACCTCTCTTTGTTAAAAGATGGATTTTGTTACGAGCATGTAATATTTGATATTTATCAAGAATTTTGATTGGAATGCACGGTTAGCATCAAAAGCACTTCTTTGGCCTAAGCGAGTTTATTTCTTTAAATTCTTAATCTTCTTTTATATCCAAGTAATAAATTTTTGTGAGCAAAGCTTTATTCAATTGTTCCTTTTAATTTCCAAGGTAACTCCTAGTAGTTTCACATCAAAAATATATATTTTTATTTTTTATTTATGATGTTAAAGTCACTAAAGTTAATCATATTCTCATAGTATTTACTGGAAAGCTTATCGAAATATCTCATCCACCTAAGTTAAATACCCTCTTCTAAGAAAAATATTTTTGATCTTCATCTTTAATACACTTCACTTGAACTAGATTCTTGCTTATCATCTCTTTGTTTGGCTAACTTATACATATGTCATTCGTCTTCCTTAGTATCTTATTTATTATATAAATACTAAAAGCTAATTTTTTTGCATCACATATTATTTTTTTACTCCCTACATACCCATCTATATTTGAGAGCGCGCGCGCACTTATGCTGCATAAAATATTTTTATCATGATACTATATCAATTTCTATACCTAACTTTCCACCTTTGCCCAAACAAGTAGCAGTTCAACAATAACTACAGCCATAAACAATGCCACAAGCTTTGTTTCTTCTCCCATCCATAAACACCACAACCAGCCACTAGCAACCCATCTTGTCAATGCTTCCAGCTTCTTCACCATCGGCTGCCGCCACACCAATCTAAGAAAGTTGCAATAGTTGCCTCAAAATGGAATCCTCAACTTTTCAGCCACTCGCTGACCACCAAGATCCGAAATTGAACATTCACCTGAGCTTCATTGGAGTCTCAGAACCATAACATCGACATTGAAGCGCTAGCCAACAAAAAGGTAAAACCAAGAGATCTATATGGCCCATCTTGTCAATGCTTCCAGCTTCTTCACCACCAGATGCCACCTCACCAATCTAAGAAAGTTGCAATAGTTGCCTCAAAACAGAATCCTCAACTTGCCAGCCACTCGCTAACCACCAAGATCTGAAGTTGAACATTCACCAGAGCTTCATTGGAGTTTCAGAACCAGAACATCGACATTGAAGAACTAGCCGCCAAACCAGCCAACCCGAAGGTAAACCCAAGAGATCTATATGGCCATAGGCCTATATTTTATATTTCATCTTACTTACAGGCAACAGAGGAAAAACAATTTTAGGAGATAAATGGCTTAAGAATGGGTAACAAATCTAAGAATATCTAAATTTTAGCTAACCAGTCCATTTAAAGATTCATGTAGAAAAAGGATTCATACAGTCAACCCAATGTAGTTGGGTAAAGGCTTGATGTTGTTGTCATTGTTGAAGTAGTCCATTTAAAGATTAGAACAGCCCTTATAATCCGAACAAATATTGACCAAACTATCCAGATATTTAGAGAATTAGGCAATGGAAGTAAAACATTTTCTAGGATATATGGAGGGCTAAAGAATAGGTGGCGAATTTGAGAATATCTATATTTTACATAATCACTCCATTTTAAGATTAGAACAGTCAGATATTTCAGGAATTAAGTCAATGGAGGTAAAACTTATTTTAGGAGATCCGGATGGCTTAAGAATAGGTATAAAAAATCTAAGAATATTTAGTTTTTATATAACCGCCTTATTTTAAGATTAGAACAGTCCTACAAAACTTGAAAAGATTATCCAGATATTTAGGGAATTAAATCTTGAGCAGTTGAATAAATTAAGCTCCACATGATAACACCTACCTCCGAGAATATTCCAACATTGCTTGGAAGACCAAATTCCTACAAAAAAGTAATAATAATAAAAATGTGCGACTTCAAGAGGTGGAGTAATGATAGCAACACTACCTAAAGAAAGGTATCCACAAAATGCCTGAAGGGTTTTACCTTCCTCCCATGCCTACAGGCTTCTTCATTG
This sequence comes from Dendrobium officinale, assembly GCA_019514585.1. NCBI lineage: Eukaryota > Viridiplantae > Streptophyta > Magnoliopsida > Asparagales > Orchidaceae > Dendrobium > Dendrobium officinale. The sequence goes on from CM033697.1 coordinate 1,905,804, forward strand.
TTCACTAGTACTCTGGCAGCCCACCTGCCAGGGAAATATGAATACTGGCAGCGTAGAAACTACTCATTTGTTACGTGGATCAATACTTATTTTTTCTTAGACTTTTCATTAATAAAACATAGAGAAAGGTGCTTACGCGCAAGAAGTTGGTGGGTTCCACACGGTGCCAGCAATCACCACTAACTAAGAGTAACAAAATGAATAACATTACGTCAGGAAATAGTTTCAAGATAAAGCATCTCTCACAAAGCATATTCAAGAGATTCAAAGTCGGTCATATATGCATGCATAATTGCATATAATTCAAAACATTTAAGAAGCCTAACAGAAAATGTCCTTTAAGAAAGCAAGCCACAAAGAGATTTTATATAGGTTGTTTTGAAGTATAAAAACTTCCTAGGGGAGATCAACATGCAGAACCTCATCAAATTTTGCCACCGGGCTATCATCATAACGAGCAAGGAAGAAACCTCCAAGAGTGTACCTGCTAAAATAAAAGTTAAACATATTAGACCAAATAAAGCACATCAATTTCCAATGAGCGAAATGATGAAAGCAGTATCCTGAGGATTTAAATACCCAAATGCTTCAACGATTTTAAACTCCTTTGGGATGAAAACACGAGCAATTTCTGCCTTTACAAGATGTAATTGATACAGTGCACTGAAAATAAAATACATCAAATTAGGTGAAATAACATCTTTGCTAATGCATTGTTGAGAGAGTCTGATGGACTCATAACACTAAATAAGAAAATTCAAAAGTAAACTAAGATGTAATGTGTAAAATAGCTTGCCTGCCTTTGAATAACCAAGGGGGTCCCATAGCATATCCAGAAGACAATTGTACTTTAGAATCCTCCATGGAACTTCCCCTCGCCAGCACTATATCAAGTCTATCCAACATGAAAAAATGAAATACATTGTTCAGCATTTAAGTAATAAATGACAATTTCACTAAATGATTTATTTTTAAACAGCAAAGAATTTGTTGTGTGATATATATATTCAGGCACCAGAAGTTGTTTAACATTTTGGCTTTAAACGAAGATTTATCACACACAAAAATATAATAATGTTGTAAAAGATATCAAATTTTTCTGTGAAAATTAAAAAAAAAAAAGAAAAAAAAAATCATAATGCATGACCAATTGAAATAATTATATATAATATTACATAAATGTGCTCTTCCCCGTCATTGGAGAAGACAATATTATGACTTCGGGAACACTAGCTTTATCTCTTGTCTCTAGTAAGGATTGTTGGAGAAACATTGGGAGGTTATAATGATGGTCGAGAGACTATAGTTTGGCGATGATGGTCGGGCAATGGAGAACAGGAGATGGTAATCAGACAATAATGATTGGATGATGGAAGTAAAACAAAAATGATTAGGCAACAGTTGTTGGGCGAAAGCGATACGGAAGCGACGATTAGGTTGTGGCAATTGAGCGATGATAGTCGGACGTAGGAGTATTAACGAGTCGAGCCGAATTCAAGCCACCTCTACCTTGAGCTTAAGCTTGATTAATTAATTGAGAGCTAAATTAAATTTATCGAGCTCGAGTTTTATTCTACGAGTTCAAGCCAGCTCGTAAGTCGGCTCGTTTATTATGACAGAGAGAAAATAATTATGATTCAAAAAATATTATAATAAAAGATAAAAAATAATAAATTTGAAGAAAAATAAAAACATAATCACTTAATATAAGAAATTAAAATATATTTTTTAAATATTTTTAATAACTTTATACTTAAAATCCTGAATGCTAATATATTTTAAGAGCCTTTTATATTAATATTTTTTAAACAGTCCGACTCGTTATCAAATGAATCGAATCAGTGTTGGCTCAAACTTGGCTTGTTAGCTCATCAAGCACAACTCATGAGCCATTTATTGAGTCAAGCTCGAGTTAGCTCACAAGTCAACTTGACTCACACCTCTAGTTGGATAATGATGGTTAGGTGATAGCGGTTATTGATGGTGATCATTGGTGTCGATCATCGAACAAAGCTCTAAAGTGCTTCAAATCTCTAGCCTCTCTACCAATTCAAGTCAAGGTCCAAGCTCTTCTTTCATGTGAAGAATATAGATCTATTTATAATTTTTCCTAATAACAATTTGGTGATTATAATAAAAAATTTTCAAAACACTTCATCGAACAACTAGTATTGATTCCATTGATTATAAATCATTCTTTTAACATATGACAATTCTAATGACCTAAAATTAAGTGATTTGGGGCTCACTTTATTTTCCATGTCAAGCCACTCATTTTGATTGTAAACACACAATATTTAGATATTATTTTGTCCTCCATAAATGTCTAACTTTTTACTATGTTTTGTGTTTGATTTGGGCTAATTTGAATTCAGATCGAATCACTTTTGGAGCATTAAGTTCATCACATCAAAATTTTTATTTTTATTATAATTTTGTTGAAATCAATGTTCAAATGAACTTGAATTTAATTAACTTAAAAATTTTTAAATTTAAATATTGCATCGAGATTCATGCTTGATTAAGTGATTTTTCTAATAATGTATTCTGAAAATGAATGGAGACTTGAAAGTTTGAAGTGAAAAATTATAATTTTGAAAAAATTATAAGATGTAATCACTCCTACATCAATGTGAACCTACCCACAAATTTGTGAATCAAGCAAATTTTTTTCAATCATGATTTCAGCCTTATCTAAAATTAGTGTGTCGATTGACGCAAAATTTATTTAAAAACTTTGCTCTAAAATCTTCAAATTTGTTTAAAATTGATTGTAGAGATTTCGTTGGGCTTTGAAAATACCAAAGTTGAGTTCACAACATCAAAATAATTTTCAAATGAACAAAAAAAGATCCCATAGACCCCAACAATGTTTCAAATGAACAAAAAATGATCACATAGACCCAAAAAAAGTTGGAATAGGTTGTCTAGTCCAAAAATTGAAAAACAATCTGATAGACCACCCATATTGATGTTGAAACGGGTGTCTGGCGTGCATGACGCACCCATTAAACTATCGGATGACGAACAACTAACAGACAATGGTGGCGGGCAACGGGTGTTCTTGGCGATGGTCACTAACGTTAATTATCGAATAGGGCTCTAAATTCCTTCAGATTTCTAAGCTCTATCCAAATTAAGGTCAAGGTCAAAGCTCTCTTTTATATAAAGAATGAAGCTCTATTTATAAATTTCTTAAGTAAAATTTTGATAATCTAGGCAAAATCTCCAAAACCCTCAATCAGACAACTCGTATTAATTCTTTTAATTATTGACCATTCATAGGAGGCAATTTTAGCCATAGGAAGCACTTTCTAGACACTAAATTCTCATATAATTTATAGCCATATGAAGAAATTTCTAGACACTACAGCCATATGATTTAATTACAAAAATTTCTAGCCCTAGTTTAGATAGAGTAATTGATTTGATACTAAATGTGTATTACTTTTTGTAATATTATTCTTCATATTCGATTGCTAACATTTTTGTTAGATTTACCAAATTAAAGTACTATACCCTAAATATTGTACCAGCAAATCAATACATTTAGAACGGCATAGAAGCAATTGCTGAATGCAAAAAACTAAATCCGGTGAGACCTTAAGAATCTACAGAGGATAACATGACCTCCGAGCATTTTTTTTTCCCCATAAAAATCATAAGAAAGTACTCAATAGTGGCAGAAATTAGAAGCAGAACAAAAAAGAAATCAGCCACCGGGAAAAACACCTCCGAACTCACGATGTGTATAATGCAGAAATCAAAAGCACTCCAAAATTATCAAAGCAGAAAATTAAGTTCTTCAATGTCCTACCCAAACCAGTGATACATAGATCACGAATTTCATCTGAAAAATCCTCATGAAAATGAAAAACACGAAAATAAATACAAACTGAGGGGGTGTTTGGTATCGGATTTATTTCGAGTTTTTAGTAGGCTTTACGGTAAATCCAGCCAAACGCAAAAAAAATCGCGGATTTGGTCGAAGAAGCGCGCGAAAGGGAGAAAGTTACCTTCACAGCGAGCGAGCGAGCTCTCGTCGTTGCTTCAGATCAAAATGTTGCAACGTCGTCAAAGGAGCGAAGTCGAACAGCAACGAAGGAGCCGAAGAAGCGACTCGTGCAATTTCTACACCTCCTGCGAAGCAACGAAGCCAAACAGCAAGGTAGAACAATAGAGATTAAAAAAAGCAAACCCTAGACGCCTGAGCTGGTTAACTTAATTAATATAATTTAAAATATTAATAACTAAGTAAATTAATTAAATAATTAATATTATAATTAGTGTATAATTAATTATCTAATTTAACTTAATTAAATAGTTAGTAATATAATTAGTAATTAAAAATTAGTATAATGATCTTAATTAATATAATTTAAAATATATATTATTAAACATATAATTAATAATATGAATAATAATTAAATAATTAATAAGTAGTAAAATTCTTAAGTGATTAATGAAATAATTAGTAGGATTATTAGTTAAATAAATAGTTATTTCCTTGATACCAAACAACTTTATAACTTTGCAGAAGCAAATTAAGTGGCTTCATATTACTCATTTAATTTTAAATCTCTAACCGTTTTAAATCTTGTTATATGTTGCCAAACATCTTTTTGGATTTAACAGTATTTAAAAAATGTCATACCAAATACAATTCAGGATTTAAGAGCCCAGGATTTACTAAATCGGATTTACAGGATTTAGTAAATCCTACTAAAATTGAATCCAATCCTATACCAAACAACAAGCAGCATATCATAAACCCTAGTAGACAAACTCTAAATCAAGGATTTATTTAAAAGAATAAAAAGTGCATTCATCAACAAGAAACCAATTATAATCCTGTATTCCAACTAAAATTATAATGTGTTAAAGAAACAATCGAAATTAAAACCAATTGAGCAATGAATTACCTCCCCCTCCCAGGTTGCCCTCACTCGACCTTTTGCGCCTTCGGAAATGCTTCAGCTAGCGAAAACTACCACGTTGTCGAGAGCGGAAGGTGGATGTTTATATATCGGCCTTCGGGACGATACGGTGACCTGATGTAGTTCTAACTTCGATCATCACTGATATAGCCACGTAGTACGTCGACCCGGCGAATAGTGGGTATGCCGCACATGCTTATTTTAAATTCATGACGACCCGGTATTGCTAGGTATTACTCAGTATTGTTAGTCATTGGTCGATTTTGCTTGGAAAAAATGAAAAATACCATTATGTGAAGACCAATACCGAGCAATACCGAGTTTTTCTAGGTATTGGTCTATATAGAGCGGTATTTCTCGTTATTTCCAAGCAATACCTAGCAATTCCGAGAAATACGTGAACATAGTAATCCCGGGTTCCAGTCCGGGTCGGATCATCGGGCCGCGCAGTAAAGAGTAAGAGCACGTGGCGGCATGTTATTGGTGTATGGATGTAGAGCTACGTCAAATCACCTGACCTAATAATTATTCCTTCGGGACAACAGTATTCTTGATGACGGGAAAAATGTTTTTTTTTTTTTTTTTTTATGCAAATCTCCTTATTTATTTCCTAGCAATTGGCCTAAGCCAATTACTCACACAAACTCCAATACCTAAAATATAAAACTTCTTTTCGGAGAGATTATTGAGTGAGAAATTGGAATCCAGAGAATCTTTCAATTTTTGTGATTATGAACATTAAAGCTCATTGGAGAACAATTTTTATGCTTTTACTATACATTTAATGTTCGTAGTTACAAAATCAAACGTTTCTTTGAGTTCAGACTCCTCACATAATAATCTCTCTTTTTGAAATGTTTTCTTTCTGTTCTTAATTTTTTATTCTAAAAAGTTGATTTAATAATTAATAATAAAGTTGTCCTAAACAAAACCTAACTTTTTATCAAATCAAATTAATTCAAATAATTTAATAAATACTTCACAATACTATAGATAAGAATGACTAAAGAAATCCTACTACCCTAACAAAAGAAATTGATATAATCTTATAGAATAACCCACTGTATATTCAACTTATATAATTCAAATAATGATATTACAAGCATAAATAGAATAATGAATTAGTACAACATTATAATTTAGTTCAATAAATAAACAAAATATTATTAATTAATTACATGAAATTTGCTAAATATTTAGAAGCTAGTGACTCATTTAAAACTATGCCTCAAGTGAAGCAGGCAAAGTTGAACAACAATGAATAAATAGAGTAGAGGAAAAACAAACCCTATACAGGATTAATTTCACTAGGAAGTGCGTGTAATGGAGCGAAATTGTGGTTGCAGTATAAAAAACAAAATAGTAAAGAAGATGATATTATATAATTGAAAATAATTATTTAGTTCTTCTTATAGGGATAATAGAAGTCGGGTGTTAATAAATAGATAATTGAAGTCTAATAATGGAGTTGGATGTTCATAGTCAAGCGATGGCAATGATAATTGTTGATGTTAATCATTGGTAGTAATCATTGGGAAATGCAAGAGAGTTCTTTAGCTCTCTTAACTACTAAAACTCCTTCATGTAGAAATAATATTATATGCATAACCTTTTTTATAATAACACTCTGGAAAATTTAATCATAATGCCAAATGCTCCAAACTTCTCATATTGATCCCCTTGATTAAATATCATTTATTTACCATTTAAGCATCTTAATTGCCATAGAATGGAATGATTTTGGGCTTGATGAATTCATCTCATATATCTGCTCAATTTGACAATAAACACACAATATTTGGAGACTGTTTGTTTATTATTGTTTTGCACTACAATCAACCACACACACAAGAAGACAGAGGAATTCAAAAGACATCAAAATTATTAAATGAAATATTATGTAGAAAAATCGAAAATACTAGCTCGATTAAAATAATCCACTATGTACTTAATGTTATAGAAGTTCGTCCTTATTCATATCGGAAGAATATTATATTATAAAATTAGGAGCAATTGCTACTTTCTACTAATTAGAGAATGTGAAATAAATAATAAATATATAAGACAATTTAGTTCTTTTGTATAAGACATGTGAACTAATAAATTAACGGATCCTTTCATCAGATTTTATAGTACTCTTTTCATTTTGCAACATTATTTATAACTTTTGCAGTAAAAAATAGATCTAAAAAAAAAATCTTTACAGTATTTTTATTGTCTTGTAAAGTTGTTATAGAGAAATTAATTTTTTTAAAGTTGTTGTGAAATCAAAATTTTTTTAAAGTAATAAAAAAATAATAGTCAAATAAAAATTATGATTGTGATATGAAAAATATAGCAATATGAAAATTATTCGAAATGAATTCAATTCACTTAGAACAAATAAGCAAATAAGGTCTTATATTTTATTCTTATTTCTCCCCCTACTGCGAATTTATTAAAAAGAAATCAGATATGTTTTCATTTGACTATTATATCAATGGCACTTCCATCAAATGCTAAGTGTCATCATTGACCTAAAAAAAAAACAACATTGACATTTCCACAAGCAGATGGTGGGCTTAGAGGATGATCACCAGACTGGGCCATTCTGTTGTAGAAGAGGGACGAGAAGAAAAAGCCCGTTGATTGCAGTGCAAGATTTGGGATAGAAAACCTATGGATCAATGAGGCATAAAATAAGCAAAATAGTTTGCATAAAACATAATAAATAAGTATGATATGTGATGGCATTGGAATTTACGTCATTTTACATGGCTTTGATAATAAAATGAGTCGCCTTGTGGTAGATAGGATTAGATAGCTTAGGGGCTGTTTGGTTTCGCTCATTTAGCATGCATTGCAAAACAAATATGCTTATTTTGAGTATTTTCGTGTTTGGTGTGATGCAAATTAAATATAGTGTCAAAGTGAAGCATTCAAAACTCCACTCCATAGTGTATTTGTGATGTATTTGAAACCCGCTAAAATGGAGCGAGTTCCAAATACACTCACTTCGCAAACCTTCCCTCTCCCGTGGAAAAAAAAGGCTCTTCTGTAGGCCTTGTTCTCGCGTTGTGCGGGCGTGGTGTCAACTGAGCTTCTCTTGTGCATCTCGTGGTTCTTCCTTCTCTCGCATGTAACAATCTAGCCCCTATTCCTGCCTATTTCTCCCATCGAGTTCACTTGCCCAAATACAACACCCTGGAACCTATATTCGGTCATGCATCACCGTGACCTAGCTTCTCTCGTGTCAACAAAAGCACCTCAGTATCGGTCTCCCTTTCAGGTGGCGATGCTCATCTCTTGCGATCGTCTCCATAACACGTGCGTCTCCATAACTCAATTTCCCTCGTGTCAACAAAAGCACCTCAGTATACAGGTAACGACGCTCATCTCTTGCAATCATCTCCATAACACATGCTTCCCTACTCTTTCGAAAGCTCCTTCTTCTAGTATGATTCGTCATTGAGATAAGGCGAGTGCTTATCTCTCTTTTTTTGTTCAATTTTATATCAAATTTGAAGTTACATTCAAATCAAATGCCTTTATAATCCTTCTTTTCCAAAACAATGCAAGATTTTACCCACTTTATTGTAGGTATTAAATTAGTATCTTAATCTCATGCTCGGTATGTCATACTAAACAAGTAAGAAGTCCTAGCTTAATCATCATTTTTTCAGTATTATGTCAGTGTAAGTAAATCGATAGCTCAATAAAAAGAGTTGCCACTATTTGTCCGTTGACACAATAATCATCTCCTTATATCTCTCAATCAGTGTATCATGTGAATCAGTCGATGATAACACGAAACCATATATTTAAAGAAAAATCCGTCGGTTCACAATCCTATACAAGTCAATCAGTTTCTAGCCAACGTCTATGAATAATTAGTCTTTACTTGATTTTCCCCACATACATAATATTATAACAATAATATAATAATAATATAGTGATCAACAATTGCTCAACTATAAATCCACGCTCATTTTTAATGCATTGCAATAAATAAAATATAATTAACTTAATTTAGAAAGTGTCAAAGTGACTTAACGGTAAACAATAAAAAATTCTACTTAGCAAAAATTCACATTTTAAAAAATTAACATTAACAAAATTACTAAAGATTGTATAAAATAAAATTATGAAGCTTTAATTGAACTAATACAAATTTATAAGTGTTAAAAGTAAAATTATGAATTGACAAAAATCAATGTATTTTTTAAATAATTAGAATAAAAATTATCAGATAAATACTCAAAACGTTCATAATCTCAAGCTCTATAACATATAAAAAGTTACACATTGAAAGTTTTACAATGCAAAACAATCATTATTTTTCAGTGATGAAAATAAAAAATTGATCTAAAAAATAAAAAAAATACAAAATCATTGAAATCACAAATATGATAATTATTTCTTACAGCGAGATGAGCAAATCACCCAATAGGCTAGCTCGATTGATGAAAATCGCTGCTTGATCTCTAAATCTTAATCTTCCTTTTTTTCTCAAATTTCTCAAACCATTTCTTTGTTGCCCAAAATGAAAAGAGACGAGGATTTAAAACAATTTTAATGACTTAATATATTTTTTAAAAAATAATAATTTAATATTATATACTTAATTTAATATATATTTTTAGTATAAAATTCATATAAATTATTTTGGGATTTGAAAAATCATAGAAAAATATATCTAAAATAACTCATTTTATTTAAAAAAAAATTTGCGAAATCAATTTGCAAAACGGGCACGTGATGATCACAAATCTCTATTTATATCAATATGTGTCAATTTCTTAAAGATTTCTACGAGTGCCTAAAAATTATGAGAAAAATCATGCATGTAATTAAAATATAATAATAGCAATGCTATGATAAAGATAATTTGTGATTTCGACTTATATGGACTCGTCTGAAAAAAAAAAAAAAAAAAATTGTCACTGTAGCAAACTGCAGTTGTTGTTCATCAAATCGATCAGGCATAACCGTTCCTCAATTAGCCACCGTTGGATGAAAAATGTGGTTTACTTAATGCAATCGTTTTCTCTTTATATATGTTTGGGAAAGGAATGTCTCTTCTTTTCTCCTCTTCGTCAACCTTTTCTGATTCCTAATGACTTTTCTCAGTTTGTGATTATAGAATTTCTTAATGTTAGTTTACGAGGGTTAAGTAGCTATAGTTAAAATTCTACTAAATGGTCGATGATCAAATTTTTTGATTTCTTGCAGTAGTTTTTCCACCTTTAATAATACGCTTTCTCCGTCTATAGAAAGGGGAAGTTGTGGAGGGAAGTAGATGATCATTCTTCTTATCATCAAAGTTAAAGAGAGAGAGAGAGAGAGAGAGAGAGAGAGAGAGAGAGAGGGGAAGAATGTTTATTTGGTCCGGTGACCTGACGTAGCTCTATGTTCGGACGCCAGTAAAATGGTGCCACGTTCTCTTATTATTTATCGCACTACCCGATGACCCGACCCGGACCGGTCACGGGATTGCTATGTATTGGCTGATTTGTGCAGACCGGGGTATGGCTTGATATTGCTCGACAATAACGAGAAATACCATTATGTGAAAACCAATACCTAGCAATACATTGGTTTTGCTAGGTATTGGTCTTGACATAGCGGTATTTATCGTTCTTGTCAAACAATACCTAGCAATACCGAACAATACCTAGCAATACCAAGCAATACATAGCAATACGCGAACATAGCAATATCGGGTTCCGGTCTGGGTCGGGTTGTCGGGCCACACGGTAAAGAATAAAAGCACGTGACGACATGTTATTGACGTCCGGACGTAGAACTATGTCAGGACACCTGACCTAATAATTGTTCGAGAGAGAGAGAGAGAGAGAGAGAGAGAGAGAGAGAGAGAGAGAGAGAGAGAGAGAGAGAGAGAGAGAGAGAGAGAGAGGCTTTTTGCCTTCTTTTTAATTACCTGATAGTTTTATTTTAAATGAAATAACATGTTAATTCATATATTGACCCTTTTTTCCAAGACCTATGGATTTATTGTAACAAATATATCTTGCGAGTGATTTATAATAAAAAAAAAATATATTCTTTTCAAACTAATAGCTATTTGCATGATTAATGGAGTCCCAAGGTCCATCTATTGCATCAAGGGGATTTTAGATTTTATGTATTATTATTTAAAAATATATTGAAAGGTGGAGTTTAGTTTATAGAAATTTAAAAAAATATTATACTTTCTGAGAGATGTGGCATATTATTTGAATTAGCACACGAAATTTTCTCGATAAATAATAATACACATACATCCAATGAGGTTGGTATGGCTTTTAATATTAAATTACATTGTTTATGTTTCCTTCACATAATTTTAATATATCCCTAAGCGAAAATTAACATCATCAAAATAAAATAAATAAATAAGTAAATAAACTATTTTTAAATGAAATACATTTTTGATTGGATATTTTTATTTAGATTTAAATTTGATCAAAATATATGATAAAATAATTAAATTTATTTATTTAAAATTTTGATTTAAATTTAATAAATTGACTGTGGTATATACTTAATTATAATTAATTGAAATTTTAATAAATTGATTTGCATTATACTTAATTATAAATTAATTAAATATAATATAGATTCATTCTCATAAAATTATCAAAGATCGGAATGAAAGTAAAGTGAATGTAGAGGTTTTGAAAAGTTTGGTGTTTGGTTGGCTGAAAAATAAATCAAAGGCAAAGTAAAGTAAATACAATGCATAACATTCTAGTTCATTTTTGAGGTGAACCATTCTCGCCCCGTTTTGAGCGAGAACGATTTCCCCTGCTTCAAAACTTGCTTAACCACCACTAACAGGCGCTGTCTCCACCACCGCTAGCCATCACTCACCGCCACTAGCCATCACAGTCCTCAACGCTGGCCGCCGGCCACCATCAACCAACTTGAGAACACTATTTTTATCTTATATTCATTTTACTTCAAATTAAATAAATAAAAAATAAAATCATTCATTTCATTTACACTCAACCAAATAATTCCAAAACATACCCTAAAATATTTCATATGAAACATCAAAATGTTAAGAGGTTATAAATCATTGTAATTTTGTGTAGTAATTAATACACAAAAAAGCCGTTGCCGCAGGCTGGAATAGTTGAACAATTATTACGTCCTCCGACCGGACGCAGGGGAACGTCCGGTCGGACGCCAAATCCAGCCAAAAAATGAGTTGTACCGAGCAAATACCGAGCAATACCAAACAATAACGAGGAATACCATCATTTGAAGATCCAATACCGAGTTATACCGAGCTAAATCGAGAAATACCGAGTTATACAAAAGTTGTACCGAGTTTTTCCTAGAAAAACTCGGTACAACTCGGTATATTTCGGTACAGCTCGGTATAACTTGGTATTGGTCTTCAAAGAGCAGTATTTCTCGTTAATATCAAATAATACCTAGTTGTATCAAGCAAATACTAAATTTTTTGACGGGATTTTGCCTTCAAGCGGACGTTCCTCTACGTCCTTACACCGGATGTAATAAAAGTTTGAAATAGTCAGGGATGGCAGGCGGTGGTCCGCACACTCTGGGCCCCATCAGTAGCAACTTTTTCGGTTTTTTTTTCTTACTTTCTTAACAAATTTTGTCGTAATGCTTGATTTTTTCTTAAACTTTTTAATAAAATAATAGTTCGTACGAGAGTTGATGGCGAGGGAGAGCTTTCACAACTTCTCCCCATTGATAGTGCTCAGAAGGCTCTGTCTTGGGCTGTAGGCCCATAATTAACTTTTACGAGGGTCACCTTCCCAAACTAGAGGACCACATAACTTTCTGCTTGGAAAGGCTTTAGTTTATAAAATAAAAATCCATGGGCCCTTTATCCCTTTACCAAACAAATAACTGTTTATAATATTAGAAAATAAGCAGTATATATAGAAAAAACCCCAATAATAATCCCAAATCTGAAAGGAAAAAGATTAAGAGTAATTTTAAAATTGATAAATTAACTCGGGCTTCTCGCCCACAATAACTCTGCATCTCTTTCAATCGTAAAATTATTACGTGCGGTCACCGGATGCCATCAGGAGGTTAATCAGAATGAGCCACGTTACTAATGTACAGTTTACCGCTGTGTCTCGGGCAATATAATGCGTCTTAAAATTGACCTCTGGACAGTACGATGACCGCATGTAATAATTTCTCCTTTCAATCAGAATTAGTTAATTAGTGAGGCGGGCAAACTTAAGACAAGATCAAGACATAATTTTTAAAGATGAGGGACCTCATACTATTAACTCACTCAGTCACATAAGCTATCTACAACTACTGTTCACAAAATATTGTCGTTCTCTTTGCAATTAATGTGACAACAATGATATTCATTATTGATTTTGACAGATTTTTACGATAAGCCTCATTTCACACTTATTCCATTTTGAACATTTTTTTTAATCTTACTTAAGTGCTCGATCATTCAATTTAGTATTTTTTAATAATAATAATAATAATTTCATTTTATTGAATAAGTAAATTTGTAATGCTTACAATATGTTTGGAATAACTTTTTTATTATTTTACTTTTCAGAAAAGAATCACAATTTCTATGTGATCAGAGGTGGAACTAAATTTAATCGTTGTCCACAACAAAATTGAGTTTTATTTATAAGGGAGGGTAATTTCAAAAATTTACCCCCCTCAAAATTTTTGAATTCCTTACCTTTAAGAGTTTTGTCTCCATCCAATTCATATATGCTCAAACATTTGTTGTTTCTCATGTGCACTATTTCTCATATATCGTTCATGCTTGTTGGACTGCTGCTTGGACTCTGCCTCCGCTACGACCTACTAAAAGGCCCTGCCACCCGCACTTTTTTTATAAGTCTACCACCTGCTTTGTTATCCCTCAAAAATAAAATTGGTTTCTCCCCTGACTATCACTTTATCACTGTTTTCAATAATTTTCCGTACTAGAAAATTATTTTTTACATTAGCTTTAAAAAAAAATTACTTTTTAGTTTCATAATAATTTTTATAACGAACTTAAATAGACCGTTAATTTCTTTTATGAAATTGTTTATTAATGCTTCTAGATATTGATAAATTTTTATACAAATAAGGTGAGGAATTGTTTTAATGAAAGTGATCAATCTGTTTTTTTTTCTTCATTTATAGAATGTGAGGTGAGAACTTTAAATATTACCTATGTTGGATAATAAATAAATATTATAACGATATTATAAATAAAATATGATGACAAAAGGAACGAACTCATAAGTCATATAACAATCAGAATGAAAGAATAAATATGTACGGACAAAAGTTTAATATGTTTATGGTAAGATATTAAATAATTTTAAATTTGATAATGTTTGTTATATATATTAGTAAAAATATTTGAACTGAGTTCTCCATAATATTTGATTCACATTAATACAATTATTTTAAATGAGAAAAATATGTTCTTTTTTATTCTTAAAATTTTATGTCAAAAGTTGTATATTTAGTTTATTATGTTATAATCTTAGGAAATATTTAGGACGGCTGCTGTGTTTTATAATGTTAATTGTGAAGTTAATATAGATAAAATAATAATAGTAATATTGTTGTTGTAAAAAATAACATTTCATCACGACAAATATTTTACAAAATTGTGAAAAAATAGCAAAACATAATAGTTAAATGAAATTGTGGTTACTATCTGAAAAATCTTGTAATCAGAAAGTTGTTCCAAATAAACTTTTAGTACATACAACAAATATAATGATCTATCTTCTTTATATATATATATATATATATATATATATTATATATATATATATATATATATATATATATATATATATATAATGATCTATCAATTGCATATTGATTAGGCATGTTCCTAGAGTCTACTGTCCTTATTTGAGCTCATTTGAAGGTATTTAACCTCAGAAACTAAATCTATTTTCAAATACCATAAAACTTTCAAATATTTACGGCTTATGCTACTAGATTTCCAACCCAATGGAATTTGATCTTAGAGCTTTCTCAGAAGCTTCTAACTACATCCAGAAGAATATTACATTTCAAATGATAAATTATATTGCTATATTAAGTATTAACATAAATAAATTTACTCATTTAATGATATTACAAACTTTATCATCATACTCTTAAGTATGGACTATGGAGCATTAATTTTGATCAATACCATTAATTTATCAAAACTTTATTTGTTACCATTCAAATCATCAATCATTATTGTTTCCAACATATTTAAGCTTTAGGATTAGCCTAAAACAAACATACATTACAAATAAAATATTTTTAAAAAATAAAAAAATAAAATAATATCAAATATGGTATAACTAAATGCTTTATGTCATTAACATATTAAGGCTTTGTTCGGAATGACTTTTTTGCTGCTTCTTAAAGCAGCTTTTTAATACTAAAATTTTAATTTTTGTACTATAAAGCTGCTTTAAGAAGCATTAAAAAAACGTATCAAATGAAAAACTAATAAAAAAAGGAAGTTGAGACAAAATTTATGGTTAGCCATTTGCATACTCCATAGTTCTCTAGAAGTAGACAAAGATAAGCGAAGTCCCTTTCAAGTATGATTTTTTTTAGCAAATTACAGTTCCCATTTGTTATATTTTTTGGCCTTTATATTCACAGCTTTTCAAATACTCGACCCTACCAAAGAGCTAAGTGCCACCAACCGAATTAATATAATCTACTAATCGATTAAACAAAAGAGAGAAAACTTGCTACATTTATACATTAGAAAGCTAAGTTTCTTAATGGGGAATCTTCTTTTGCTTTAAAAATTAAAAATTAAGGGTTTGTAGCTTTTGATAAAGCTAGTTGATTGTGAAAATTGTTGTGAGAAAAATTATTTAATTATTTTAGTTGCAAAAACAACTTTCCTCAACAAAAATTTTTTGAAAGGAGTTAAATAATAACAAGAAATTAGTTGCCAAAGTTGCATGAAATTTTGTGCTAGAGACCCTAATTATTCTAGAAATATATAGAAATTTAAGTTGGATAAATAGGAATCCTAGAAATTAGTGGACTGGCTTCATAAAATTAAAATTAATCCTATTTTTATTTAATTATTAAAAAATCAGATATTAAAATTTGGATTATAATTTGATGAAAGATCAATCTCAATAGTATTTATAAAAAAATGAGATATTTGAGCAAAAATAATACAAATAGCAGCTTTGAACAAGTTGAATGCAGACAACATATATTGCGTTCTTCCTCAAATGTTATACAATAAAATAAGTTTTGCTCGTTGTTGGACGGCTAAACTTTTTTGTATGAGGTTATAATTTTTTTTATATAAGATTTTTTTATTATTATAAAATGACATGTAATTGAAAGAGTTCATATGAGTCATTCGATGAAGTATTCTTAATTTTGATTATATTTACAAGCTTGCTACTGTCAAAGTAGGCCGCAACTCTCTATATTAAGGTGGGGCTTACACAATGGATTGAGATTCAAGAGAATTTAGAATCATAAGAAAACTGTAGAGCTACACCCACAAACCATTGCCGTTGAACCGCCATCATCGGACGACCATCATTCGATTAGCATCACCGAAACATTTTCGTCTGACTACGACCCTCTGATCAGTGTCACATGATTATAGTTTTTTGACCACCATCACTTAACTATAATCCTCTGACCACCATCATTTGACTACGTTACTCCGACTATCATTTTTTGTCTTCAATTATTTGACCACCAACGCCAAATTAGCATCCTTTTACCATCGTTGTCCAACTATGATCCTCATATCATAATTGTCCATTCTCAATTCATTGATCGCCATGATCGACTACAATCCTTAACCATCATTACACAACTGACCTTTGACAGCCATCTCATGACTTCAATCTTACAACTAACATTGCTCGACTACAAGTTATTGATAATCACTACAAAATTACAATACTTTGAACTTCCTCCCCAAACTAAGGTAATCAAACCACTCTCATCCAACTATGATCATCTGAGCATCAATGGTCAAGGGTGAAATCAGGAAGAGCTAAGGTGGGAAATTACCCACCCTCAAATCTTTTTTTTTTTTTTCATTGAAAGAATAAACATTTTATCTATTTTTATCATATGCAGTTGCCCAAATTCTAAGAAAAGAATATATATATATATATATATATATATATACATTTCATAATTATATTGTGCCCACCCTCAAAAAAGAGGCAGTTATGCCCCTATTGTTGGTTGGCTACATTCCTCATATCACTATCACCCTATTTTGGTTTCTCTGACCCAATCACCTGATTACAGTCCTCATGTCAAGCCCCAAAATCTAATTTGGAATAATTATTTCTTTTTCTCTTTTATGCAACAATCATAGCCATCTGATTTTTTTTCAATAATAAAATATTGGCCGAAGCAAAATCTATCATTCAAAATATTAATATACATTTGTAATAACTATAAAAAAATTATGTACAATACTTAGGAGCCATACAAATACAATAATTCATCTTCACACTTATGCATACATAAAGAAATAAAATAACGATAAAACCTGAAGAATCTTATCGCTGATCAGTCTCACACTCCCCCGATCCTCTTTCGTGACCTAAAATTATTTAAACCACACATAGTCAGCTAAAAGACCCAGCAAATCACTACCATCCTACAAGTGAACTCAAAATACGATGAAGAAATAATATTTATTCTCTCAAAATCAATATACAATAGCTATGAGATCAATATACTCACTAATCTATCACAAACTTCTGATTATTAAAAATAAACAAAAAATATAACAAAATTAAAAGAAAATCTAAGGATCTCTTTCAACCTCACTCCAACTAGTCATGACCCTTCCATGATATGAAATCATTTAAATCTGATAATGCGCTCAAAAGCCTAGTAGTAATTCAAAACTCACTAGAGCTTTCAATGCAATGGCTAAAGAACTAATATGAAATTCTCAGTCTAATATAATCAATAGTAGTCAACATAATTAATGACCAAATATTATCAATAAAACTCAAAAGGAATAATAATAAAAGCAGGAAATCATTTCAATGAATCTAAAAATTAATAATTGATATAAAATTCAATAAATAACTAAAACAACGGTGCATAAATTATTTATAGATCACTAAAAATAATACATCTTATCTATTCATATGCATCATCTGTTTATATATTATCAATGCATTCAATACTGCCAATGATATTAAAAAATCTGTCAATGACATTATTGTTAATAATGTATGCATGCATCAATGTATGATTTAGCAATGCATGACGTCTAGCTTTAACGTGATGTTTTCAACGTCTTTTACCCTAACTGATTTCCAACTAGTCATCAATCATATTAAATATCACTTATCAAATTAATTTATTATGATATTCAATTAATCACTTATTTTTATAAGTGGTTTCATTAAATCAATAAAAAGTCTTCACTCTTTACCATTAACATAATCGGTCATCTGTTACAGGCTTTAACCGAGATAATATCATAAATCATCTTCAAAGAAAAGCATGTCGGCTCACCCTCATGTGCATGATACTATGTTTTAACAGCCAATCTATTTTATAGTGTTAACAACCAGTCTTTTTTGTTTATGCGACAATCGATTCTGTTCAATATACAAAAATATATGAATAATCAAAATCATTGAAAACTAAAATTGGATTTGAGTTACTGGAAAATAAATAAAGAGAAAATCAAGAGCATGCATGTTGGGAGTGTTTCAATGGATGGCAATATCAACTCCCTTGATCATATATTGTTTATCGAGCATTTGAGTGTCTTAATGATGTTAGAATTCCGCGATCTTAGGCTATTTGGATTGTCTTGTCGAGCTGCTCGATTCGACTATAAGCATATCATATTTGGATATCATTTGATCTTCTAATTAATGTTATGAAACTTTAAAATAGGCTTCAAACCCTTGATTTGGACCCATTTGGGTTCGGATTTGACCTATTTCAACGCCATTGGGTTCGTCTTTTTGAGATATTCAATTCGACTTATGCTTGCTGAAATCGGAGTCGGAATGATCCCGAACTTAGTTTTGAAAGTTTTTTATTCATATTTGCATCAAGATTTGCGCCCGATCAACATAATTTTTGGATGACATATGAATACCTTACCTTGCAAGTCATCCATCCTTAACTAGTCGTCTGAGCTGACTTCTTAAATAATAGTTCTTGCCTACTAATAAGCCATGCTTGCTGAGAGTGCAGAGTTCTTAAATCTGCTTAAGGTGAGTTCTCTTATAGCCCCGCGAGTCTCTTTTGGGTTGAGACCGATTTACTTAGCTTCAATTGATATTTTTATTTTTTTGGATATTTAAATGAACTTATAAAAAGAAATAAAATATTATATATATAAGTCATTCATGAAATAAAATAGAAAACGATAGGAGCAAAAAAAAAAAAAAAAAAAAAGATAAAGCATACTTTTCTTACTTCAACATTCAGTGTATAGACTGGACTTCTTTGCAAATCTCGACAAATTACTGGTCCAAGATAAAGATAAATCCTTTTTTTTTTAATCACAACACACCAAAAAAGAAAAAAAAAATATTTTGACATTCGAATATCCTTAAGTGGGTTGTCTGACTATTCTCAAATAAAAGAATTTAGGGAGATTTACATACATACCACTTAATACTATTCTATTTACATATTTAACACCTAAAATTTTAATATTACATAAATACCACCCATAGTTAAAATCACAGCATCTATACATCCTAGTACTACTATTACTACTAATAATAATATATTAGTTAAATAATGTATCATCAATTAATTATCACACAAAAAAAAAAAATGAATATTTCTACACTTTATTTCAGTAATGAAAACTTAATACTACATATTAGACTACATGAGGTGTGTCATGGGTCGATCATGACTAAACATTGGTTGTCAATGATGAGTTTGGTGTGTATTATATCTAATATAACTATAAAAATTAGAATGATTGGTATGAATATCAAGATAAAATTTAAATGAGATCAAATCAAATATTTGAAGACTAAATGAAAAATTCAGACATTAATTAGATGATCAAATGACCTCTAAATTTGCCCCTCTCAAAAAGCTTATAGGCTTCTTCTAAGATCTAACGCCGCTATTGGGTTTCAATTGTCTACCTGAAGTAATAACTTCTTGGCCGTTACAACCAACAATTAATGTTTTGATCATATTAATTCATAGTAATTAAAAAAATTATATATAATACTAATAATGATAATGTAATAAATCGAAGAACCAACAAAATTTTTAAGAAAATAAAATCCAATTTGCTTTTTGTTCAATTCATTGGGGCCCTTTTACGTAGCTCATCTTGATCTTTTCTTTTCTTTTTTTGCGGGGGTGTTGGGGGGGGGGGGGGGGGTAATTTAAGTCAATTAAGGCAGGCACACACACATCGCATATACAAGACTCGAACCTAAGACCTCTTAGTTCGTAGCCTAAGCTCCCAACCAATAGATTAAAATGAGTTGTGTGATCTTGATCTGTTAGTTAAAAGCTTTGACAATTAATTAAGAGTTAATGAGTATGAAGTTTGCATATGAGATGTTTGTGAGAATGTGATTTAATTGGTTTAAATATAAATAAAAAATAAAAAAATCGCCCCCCTTAACAATAAAGTTCACCCAGGCGCTAAAAATCCCGAGTCGTTGCAGTCAATGTAGATACCATCCCGTTTAGATTTAAGTGCTATTTGTTTAAATCTATTCAAAATATATTTATTTAAAAAATGTTGAGTGAAATAAATAAATTATATTTTTTTATTGCACTGAAATGATGCGATCATAGATTATCTCACTAAAACAAATGTAGTATTTAACTATTTATTTTAAAATATTGAATTCATGCATGACAATACATAACTAAGAACCTCTTTAGGAGTACTACTAAAATATTTGTAAATGTAATTATAAAGATATTGTGAAGAAATAATTATTTAAAATTTATTGTAGATTTTAAAAATATATTATTTTTGTAAAAAAATAAATAGTTATTCTCTTAAAGTTATCACATAGTAATAATTTTGATTATAAAATATAACTTCTTATTATAATTTTTTTTAATAATAAAAATTAGAGTTGCAATCTTAAAAACAAAATAGTGATAAAATTTTTTTCTCAAATAGGCCCTAACTGAAGATTCTCACTGAAGAACAAACCCCCTTTAGGGTAAATTAATGATAGTTCTCATGTAGCACACAATTGATAACTTAGCAAGCTATAAAGTTAAGTAAACTAAAAAAAAAAAGTTAGTAAACTAAGATAATTTATTTACTATTCTTATTATTTTTAAGCCTATTCTACGAAAAATTATTAGCTGCGGAGTGTGGACCTCGGCATACTATCCGCACAAGCACAGGGTACCAAGCGATACCTAACTGTACACATCGGTACCAAGTGGTACCTAGCTGGGTACCCTATACTTGTGTGCGGACGGTTCTCCCCGTCCGCACTCCGCACCTAATAATCTCTCCTATTCTACACTGTTAACCTTGATTCATACATAAAGAGACGAATGAAGATCACTAATCGGCAAAATTTTAAATAGGAGTAAATAAAAATTTATTTAGCAAAAGAAGCTTAAATATAAATAAAATCATTTTATATTTTCTTAAGAAACGCTAAAAAGTTCGGAGTTTTTTAAAATGTGATTTGTCTGATAATAATTAATTAAATTTAACTTAATATTGAACTCAGATGAACATAATATAATTAGATTTAAATACTTAATTAACTTAAGTAAATCATAATTAAATTATAATATAAAAATTCTAATTTAGTATAATAGAAACTAAATAGAAAATATATAATAAAATTTAAATCATTATTTTGATTCAATACAATAAGCATTATATAAATGTTTTAAGTTAAATAATAAGTATTATTTATTTTTATATTTAATATGTATATATTTTATTTTAACAATAAATATTAAAAAGATTTTATATTATTAAAAAAACTATTTTAAATAAAAATTTAAGTTAAGTTTAATTAACTCAAGTTATTTTGTTAAGTTCATGTGACTTAATTAATTAAGTAAAGTTAAAGTAGATAATTAATTAATTTTGGTAATTGAGTTATTTTAATGTAAAATTTTGAATTAAAATAACTTAAATTAATTCTTAAAAACTTTAAATCTGAATTAACATTTTAAATATAAAAATTCCTTTTTTTACTATTAATTATATGGAATAAATAGGTTACACTAATCATCATCATATAAAATATTTAATTTAAAATAAATCTTAATAATTATGTTAAAATTAAAAAAAAAACTTTAAATTTTGTTTTGCAAATATTCGAACCAGGTTCCTCATTTAATTATTACTATGCTTACTTAGAAAACTTGCCAACAAAGTAAAACAACAGAGAAGAAGAGGAAGATAGCAAGCGCTATAAGTGAGGTGTTATCATAGTATATAATGGGCGATGAGGTTTGAGGTAGCTGAAATTTAACCACAAGACAACAGAGCCATAGAATGTCAGAAGTGGCAGATGAGAGGGATCGGTGATCGGCTTCAGTTGAGGATTTGGCTACTGTGACCTGCTTTTTGACACACAATAAAATGAGGTTGTTCCCGAGAAATGTAGAAGCAGGTGATCGACTTTTGATATTAACAACTAAGTTGGTGAGTGATTTCTTGCTTAAACAGATAGGTTCTGAAAATATTGCTGGTGAATTCGTCGCCCTCATCTAATCTGAGAGCTTTGATGGTTGAATTGGAAGTGTTTTTAATTTGAGAGTAAACTTGTTGAAACTTGTAAAATGTTTCTTGTTTAGAGCTCTCTAAATATAAACAACAAAATCAGGTGAAGTCATCTATGAAGATGACGTAGTTTTTGTGGCCATTAGGAGAGGGAAACAATGTTGGACCCTAGGTGTTTGAGTGAATAAGTTGAAACGATGTAGTATAAGAAGTAAGGCTTGTATTGAAAGATAGATTGTGGCTTTTAGCCACATTACATGAGATGCATACAAAGGAAGAAGAAGAGTTTCATAGAGATAGTATATGTTTAGCTAATGTAGTTAAAAAGGCGTTAATGGGGATGGCCTAGCCACTCATGCTAGAGATAGGACAAAACAACTAGTGTGAAGCGCCGTGGAGATGATGACTATATTGGTTCGAACTAGGTAGAGGCCATCAACACTGTAACCACGTAGTAGAGTTTGATTGTCCTATAAATCCTTAATGAAAAAATCATGGGCATCAAAGGGGATAGAGATATTATTGTCAACAATTAGTTTAGATATAGAGAGGAGATTGTGTGAGAGAGATGAAACATGGAGAAGATTTTGAAGGATAAACTTATGAGTTGAATCGGTAGAGGGAGGATACCCTGGCCGCTATATTAGATGGGTAGAGTACTCCCATTGGCTATGGAGATGGAATCGGCGCCGTTGTGTGATATGAGCTACTACAGATTGAATGCATCCAATGTAAGATTAATTGAGGTGCCATAATCGAGTACCCACTCAGTCGTGGGAGTTGGATGTTGTTGTGTGATCAGGGATCGAGGATTCAACAAAGAAGGTGGAGCATACTGAAGGTTGCAATGGTGCTAGCAGTTGAGCATCGAGTGACCCGTTTGTCGCAAATTTGGTAAGTCGGACAGTGAAAATAAGCTGGTGAGGAAAATTGTGGTCGGTCTGAGTAGGTTGACAGACGTGGGTTGGATCCTCGACCACAAGAGGTGCAAGTCTGATTATTGTTGGTGGAGCGGCTCTGCGCTTGACCAATGCAAGAGGAGTGCAGAGCTGTGGTATCCGATGATTGAGTTTTCTCCTTCATATATTCATTTTGGAGATTAAGTTCCTCAATGCATAGTACGAAGTAGAGGACATCTTGACTGATGGGATTCAAGGAGTTTTGGATTGCTATGTTTGAAGGAGTTGTAAGTAGAGGGGAGGCAATTTAAAATGTATAAAATGATGTCCTCAAAGTAGATATGTGAGCCTGCCATAGCTATGTTGTCAACAAGAGTCTTGTTCTAAGAAAGATAATGAGTCATGGGACAGTCATGCATTTGATACGCGAGAGCGATTGGTGGGTTGAAGTTATTTTTTCTAGGGTGATCCAGATCTCATGTGTAGTGGAAAGAGTGAACACATATGACAGTATAGATGGGGAGATTGTAGAGAAGAGCGCTGATATCAAGTTTTGGTCGATAAGGCACCATAGTCGATAATCGATGTTGGGGGAGGTAGGGGAAGGTTTAGGTGGACAAGTTTGTGCACCTATGAGGTAGCCCTCATAGTCGTTGGCTGAAAAATGTTGATAGATTTGAAGGCATCAGATGACATAGTTGTCATTGGTGAGATGTATAGTGATAATGTGCTTGAGGTTAGACATGAGGAACTTGAGGGAGAGTGGTACAATGAACTCGTCCATGGAAGCAGAGAGATCGGAGTTGGGCGGAAGGGATGAAGCTGGCTCTTGATAATCCATTGGACGGGAAGCAGAGTGTGGTTAATCTGGATGCTCTGATACCATGAAAAAACCTGCAAACATAATAAAATAGCAGGGAAGAAGAGGAAGCTAGTAGAGAAAATTCTTTTGTATTATTTATTGTAGCATCATATATTGTATATTCTAGGTATATAAAATGTGTATATATAGATGTGTAGAGGACAGTTGGTAATCTCTCATTAGCTTGAATCTAGGCTTATTTGGTGTTTTCATTAAATTTTGCTACTTAG
This sequence comes from Dendrobium officinale, assembly GCA_019514585.1. NCBI lineage: Eukaryota > Viridiplantae > Streptophyta > Magnoliopsida > Asparagales > Orchidaceae > Dendrobium > Dendrobium officinale. The sequence goes on from CM033697.1 coordinate 1,930,433, forward strand.
GCATTCCTAAAAAAAAAAAAGAGGATGGTTGGTTAGAGTGTGTGTGGTATGACTGATGGCAATCTGCTATAGCAGGCATGGTGAAGTTGATCCTCTAATAGGTGTATGATATCCATGACATTTTAATTTGCTCTTGACTTGTGGCTTAGTGTGCTGGTGTGCTAACACTTACCACTTCCCTACCTAAAAGCATATTATTATTATTATTATTATTCTGAAATATTTATTTAAATAGTATAAAGTTAAATTATATTTTCTAAGTAAAATACTAAATTGCTTAACGTTTCTTGAGAAAATGATAAATTATTTAGCGTTTTTTATGAAAACGTAAAATAATTTAGTATTTTTGCTCCTTATTAAATGTATTTATATTCAAGCTTTTTTTGCTTAATATTTTTGTTATTAAACTTCTTTTAAAAAATTGTCTCACTAATCTTACCCAAACATGCAAATCCATCCTCTAATTATATACTTTTTAGTAAAGTATTTGTCCATTTGATCTTTTTTACAAAAAAATTCTCTATAATTCATGTGACACTAATTTTATGCATCTTCTCTTTCTATAAGATATCGATTAGAATTTTTTTTTTCAGACAGTTAATTTAATTATGATAAACTGATACATATCACATGCATAAAACTCAAATCCAAAAACTCTTGATTAGTAGTCAAAATTCTCAACCAACAGACCAAATTAAATTTTGCAATTAGATCATCTTCAATTCTCAATCAATTAAAAAAATTTTGGCCGTTCTAAAATCAATATGAAGATCTTGATGTGTGACTCAATGGAAAACATTGAATACAAAAATTAGGTTAAAAATAAACTACTTTTTTAAAAATATGCTTTCAAAAGGGAATTTTTAAAGTGGTTTTAAAGCTTTATTGGAAAGCAAAATTTTCAATAGTAAATTTAAAAATTTATCTTTTATGAAAAAGGAATAATCACAATCAGTTTGGCTCTTATCCTCCTATATGAGGCAAAAAGAAATTTGATTCTAGTTCCATATCCGTCTCCATCTGCAGCACTTATTCGCAGTTGTCAAAGGAGCCAGCTTTTTTACAGAGGAAGTGGCAAGACATGAACTTGAGTAAGAAAACTAAAATCTAAATACACTTTGCATTTTACAAAAATTCTTCTTCAAGAGAAAGAAAAGAAAGCAACCCGCCTCGATTCCCCACTCTCGTTGGCGAAATCATCGCCTTTATCACTCTCACCATCGCCGTAAATCCCCCATTATTACCAGCCGCCGCCGCCGCCGTCGACGGCGAGGTCAGCAGAGAACCAAGCCATAGTCGGCCCATGCACGTCGGCGAAGAACCCAGCGCCGCAAGTCTCTTCCCAATCCTCCTCCACCTTAAACACATCCTGAGTCAGCACAGCGCTCGAATCACTCTCGCAGGCTCCGTCGACGCCAATCGCTGGCTGCGGCTTATCTTCTCCCTGCCTGATCTCGCCTTCGCCGGCGAGCTTCGACTTCAACGCAGCGAGCTGCGCGACGAGGGAGTGGTTGTCGCGACGGAGTGAGTCGAAGTCGAGCCTCAGGGCGTCGTAGCGCGACTTGAGAGCGGAGAAGTCGCGTTCAAGCTGCTTCGTCTTCCACCTCGCGCGCCTGTTCTGGAACCAGACGGCGACTTGGCGAGGCTGGAGGCCCAGGTCCTGAGCTAAGCGAGCCTTCCGCTCCGGCTCGAGCCGGTTTTCCACATCGAAGCTCTGTTCCAGAGCGCGCACTTGCTCAGTTCCCAATCGCCTCTTCTTTGCCCCTGCGGCGTTGGCGGCGCCGCCGCAGCAAATTACGTCGTCATCGTCGTCTTCGAAGATCATGTCTGCTGATTTTTCCTCTGCAAATTGTCGAAAAGTAGCAGTTCTAGTTTAATTGACTGAATTAAATACGAGGAGATGGCGAAAAACGGGATTTTTAAGGTACCGACCGCAGGGGAAGAAAGCTGGGTGCCTCATTCGAAAAATGTTGGAGAGTTTTGGATTGGGATTAAATTAATGATTGATTTGGTGCTGAAAGGAGGGGGGTTTCTTCTTCTTCGAAGCCTGTTTATTCTCCTTCGTTTTCCCCGTCGCCTGAGTTTCCATTAGCGAGCTCTTTCTGCTGTTTTGGATATTAAAATGGCCTTTCTATGATTTAGAAGAAGAATTCATGGGCGGAAGGGGAGAGGGAAAGTGGCAGCTTTGAAGAGGTGGGGAGATGTGGGACTATAAATAAAAGGGGAAGTGGTGCTGTTAGGGAACTAAGGTGAGGTTTGGATTTGGGAAATGAAATTTCGGTGCGAAATTAATTGGAAATGAAATGCGGGGATTGACGCTAATTTTGTTTATTTTGTATTTATTGAGAAAATGTGATTATTAAATAAAGAGTATTCGGGAAGAAATGACGGTGATGCGGAGAAAGAGAGCGATTTTTTGGCCGTTTATTTTTTAAATAATTTAATGTAAATTAATTATATTTATATATTTTTCATTTATTAGATCACACCATTATTATTATTAATTTATTATTTGTAAATTTGGAGAAGAGCTGATATACAAGATATCCCTGATAAGGTGGCATGATCATGGCGATGTGATGAGGTGATGGATGAGGGCTTGATTCAGAGGCGGAGTTAGAAAATTCTTTTAATGAGGGCACAAATTAATATTAGTCATTAAATTACTCACAAAATATTATTTTTTTTATGTAATCTAGAATTGTGAGATTTTTTTTAATAAAAAATTATAAAAAATACAATCAAAATTATATTTTATCCCGTTAGAAAGAAATAGATATATGACTAGGTATATTATTATTCATTAAGGAATTAATACTTTTCCCATAAAACTGCTAATGAATTAAGTTCAAATAAATTAATTTTATACTTAGGATTATTTTATATGAATTAATTGAATTAAGTCTTAATTTTAAACTATATTTAGATTAATTATATTTAAATTATAAGATAATATTTTACCTAATTCTAAATTAATTTGACACAATGATTCTCATTTAGATAAAAAGCATAAATAAAAAAAATATATATAAATTTAACCTTATTAAATTAATTGATTTACTTACTAAGATTTATTAAAAAAAATTTATTAGTTAATTAACTTATTGTAAAATAATTTTAGCAAATCTTTTTATGCAAAATATCTATGTCTTATCATTTTTCAAAAAATAAAATTCTATAAAATAAAATAAAATAAAAACTGGCAGCGGATATGTCTAATTCCACAAAAAAAAAAGATGCAATGAGGATGGTAATCTTGAGGAGATAGTAAGTAGAAGAGAGAGAGAGAGACATCACAAAAGAGAGAGAGGGGGGGGAGAGATAAAAAAGAGAGAGAGACAATGCTAAAGAAATTCCAGTAGCTGTGTAAAAAAAATACAACAATGGCAGAGGCACAGACTGCTAGTTTGAAATTAAATTTAACTTTTATATATTAATTGTAATATTAATATAATTTAAAATGCACTGATTTTAATTATTGGGCCAGTGGGGGCCGTGCCCCTAGGGCCCCCAGTGTAGATCCACCCATGGCTCGATTGAGATGATGAGGATTAGCCGATTAGGGTTTGAGTGGCGCAAGTGAGTTGATGAGTTGGCATTAGTGATGGGGCATGAATAACTAATCTCGATGATGGCAAGCAGGGATATAAATGATGCCAAGGGCAAGGCAAAGGCGGCGCTGGCGAAGTAGCACACGAGAGGAGTCACAACTATTGCAAGGCATGCAGCATTAACAAATGAAGGGGTAAGGGCGGATTCAGCCTAATTCTTAGGAAGATAAACTAATAAAATTATATATATATATATATATATATATATATATATATATATATATATATATATATATATATATATATATATATATATATATATATATATATATATATAACTTCCAATAAATTTAGAACAAAAAAGTTATAATATTGCGTCTTAGCTTTGTATGGATATCCAGCTCACATATATAGAACACAAGATTTTTTACGTAGAAAGTCTTGGAAAGGGGAAAAAGCACAGGGTCTTGTCCAGTTGAAATGATTATACTAGTGTTTGGGTAGATTACAATGGACTGACTTGTCCCTGAGAGAGATCATATTACAAATGTCAACCATATGGTTGAAATTTAGTGACAAACTGGGATGAAAGTCCAACATCACTTGGTGGACTGACAGAAGTCCGGCGTTACTTAAAAATTTGGGTGTCAATTGGTAGTCTGGCGGTGGTTTCACAAAACTTCGATGTTGGACAATGGTCAGAAAGAACTCTGATGTCGGGCAGTGGTCTGATAGAACTCTGACTTTGGGCAGTGGTCTAACAGAACTCCAGCGGCGGGCAATGATCCAACAGAACTTCAGGCGTCAGGTGGTGGAACTCTGAGCATCAAGTGGTGATTGGGCGTCAGGTGGTGGTCTTGCAGAACTCTAGGCATGAGGTGGTGGTCTTGTAGAACTCTAGGCATGAGGTGGTGGTCCGGTAGAACTCCAGACATTGGGTGGTGGTCTAGCAAAAGTCTGGGCCTCAAGTGGTGGTCCGGCAGAACTCAGGGGGCAAGGTGGTGATCCGATGGAACTCCGGGCATCAGGTGATGGTCCGGTAGAATTTCAAGGATTAGGTGGTGGTATGGTAGAAGTCTGGAACTCATGTGGTGGTTCGGCGGAACTCCAGGGCGTTAGGTGATGGCCCGACAAAACTTTGGGCGTTAGGTGGTGGAACTCCGAGCATTAAGTGGTTATTGGGCGTTAGGTGGTGGTCTTGCAGAACTCCAGGCATAAGGTGGTGGTCTGGTAGAACTCCAGACGTTGGGTGGTGGTCCGGCAGAACTCAGGGAGCAAGGTGGTGGTCCGGCAGAACTCAGGGAGCAAGGTGGTGGTCCGGCAGAACTCAGGGAGCAAGGTGGTGGTCCGACGGAACTCCGGGCATCAAGTGATGGTCTGGTAGAATTTCAAGGATTAGGTGGTGGTATGGTAGAAGTCTGGAACTCAGGTGGTGGTTCGACGGAACTCCAGGGCGTTAGGTGATGGTCCGACAAAACTTTGTGTGAGATCTCGTTCCCTTACAGTTCCTCTCTGAATTGGATTTTCCTCCCAGGATCGGCCGGGACGATATTGAGATCGTTCAGGCCTATCAGTGCATTGAAAACGGCTGATTTCTGGAGTGTTTTCTGGAATGATTTCTGGACTGGATCGTCCAGGCCGATTTTGGATCGTCATGGGACGATCAGTGCTTGGCAAAATCCCGAGAGCAAGGGTTTTTGGCAAATTAATTATCGGCCTGAGGAATCGTCCGGGCCGATTGGATTTTATTATGATCGGCCAGGACGATGTGGCGATCGGCCGGGCCGATCAGGCTTATGATATAAGCAAATCAGCTTGTTTTGAGGAGAGAGAAAATCATTTTATAAAACGAAAATATCTGAGGAGAGAGAAAGAGAAAGGAAAAGAGAAGAAAGCTTGGATTTCGGATGCCGCGGAGCACTTTTCGTCCGAAGCCGCTGTTGGGAAAAGTGTTTATCTCGTGGTAAGGACTCCGAATCCTATTTCTGTTTTCAGAGATATTGATTTTTGATCGAGTTGTGCACTGTTTTGTGTTTTCGTAGTCGAATTTTGGACCCTGTTTTATATTGACACAACTTTCACCGCACAACTTTTAGAATGTTATAGATATGAATATTGTACACGATTTGAGTATTTTCTACGATGATTTTACCGGTCGGAATTGGTTCTACACGATTTTAATTGAATAAAAAAATATCAGGATGTTATTTGATATGGATTCAGTAGAACAATAGCCTTATATTGATGTTGTGAACGTTCTGTGTGAATTTGGAAATTAGTGCTTTTTGCAGGTTTTTTTGTGTAAATCGGTAGACTGCCGTTACTCTACCGAATTTTCGTAGGATTTCTGATTTTTCTGAGATTGATAGATTGAATAGATATGAATGTGAATATTGATATGATTGCTTTAATATTGACTATTGAATTGATTATTGATTGATTATTGATACTGGAACACAAGTGGAATCTGGTTGAACATTAGTTGGAGATTGAATTGACCTGTACAGGATGGTGGGCCGACGGGCTTTCCTTTAAACATTGATGGGAGTCCTTCTTATAGATATGCCGACGGGCAATAGAGTGATGACTCTTTTTATTGAAACCAACGTATGGATATCTACAACAACAATATGGATTCTACAACAGCAACATAGCCAGTTGATTGTACTTGTTCAGTATTATTGTATTGAATGCATGTTTACTGTATTGACATACGGATTTACTGCTTTATGGATTTACTGCTTTATTGATTTGATCGGATTTATGGATTTACTGTTTCGTACGATTTCATCGATTTCATTGATTGATCATTTGAGCATGAATATTATTGACTACTGAGCATAGATATTGATATGAATGAATATAGATATTGTATTGATTCATTGATGCTGTGGACATGGATATTATAGATTCATTGATAGTATTGCATAGACTCAATGATACTATTGCTTCTGCACCATATTAGCCTGCTACATTTGATTCATTGCTAGTATATATTGAGCTTTATTGTACTGCTTTTCTAATCGATTTCGTTGACTTGATTTGATCGATTGATTCGATACGATTGATTCGACTGATCGACGAATTTCTTTGAGATTGACGTGTATTAATTGAGTTTGGTTTATCGATTTGCCCGCTGCTGCATTGATAGACTTGATTTCATCGACTATTGATTTCCGTACTGCATTGACTACTGATTTGATTTCCGCTGCATAGACTCATTGACCATTGACTGTTATGGATTTAATTGACTGATATGCATATTGATAGCAGTACCGTACTTTGATTTCAGTTGTAGGCTTTGGTGACATGCTGGACTATTTAAGCTCATTATATGTGGTTGACAATTTCAGGTCCGAGCAAGACAACTGGAATGGAGTTCGATCAGAATGTCAGACGAATCCTTTCACTATGGATGCCTGGGGCGTCACACTTTGGGCGTCAGGTGGTGGTCCGACAGAAGTTCGGGGCTCATGCGGTGATCGTACAGAACTCTGGATGCTAGGTGGTGGTCCGATAGAACTCCAGGCGATGGTCAAGGAGGTAAGGAGGTAAGAGCGATCTCCGACCTCTGCTTCGGGTCCCTTTTCAAGAGGAATGATGAGTCTATTTATAAATTTCTTAGAGTGACATGATCCGTAAATAGGAGAATGGTCAAGGGTGAATGGGGAGTGGTTTGGATGGACGACCGATATTGAATCCCTTGCTTGTGGACAGTTTGCTAGCCATTTGAAGGTCTTAATGAAGTTGGAATTCCATGATTATGGGCTTGTTGGATTCTTCTCGTCGAGCCGCTCGATTCGATTATAACAATGTCATGTTTGGAAACCGTTTGGTAATCCAAATTGTGGTTTGAACCTTCTAACAGTGCTTCGGATCCTTGATTTGGAACCATTTAGGTTCGGATTGAGTCAAATTTGGAGTTGTTGGTTAGTATTTTCGATAAGTTCAGTTCGACTGTAAGTTTGATGAAATCAGAGTTCAGATGGTCCAAATTTTAGCTTCGAAAGTTTTCAACCTGATTTTGCCTCAAGATTCATGCCCGATCATGAAATTTTTTTAATGATGTATCAATTCTCTATTTGTATCTAATTTAAAAAAAAAAAAAAAAAGCTCTATATCACTCATTATTTAGTTTTTTTTTTATGTCCCTGGCCTTAATTCATCTATTGTCTATATAAACAAATTCCCAAAATCATGATATTGTGATAAAAGCTAAAGCTCCCAATCATTAAGTTAAGATGAGCTACATTACCTCTATATCACTCATTATTTAGTTTTTTTTTTCCTAAAAATTTGATACATAATTAAATCATCTTACATTTATTATCAAACCAATTTTTATATGAAATTTTGAATGAACGATCCTGATTTACCAATTAGATATTTAATGACTGAAAAATATACCCAAATTAAATCTGATGGAAAATGATCTCTTTGCAATAGGGGTGTCAATTCGGGTCAGCGGGTCGGGCTCAGGTCGAACTCGGAACTGACCCGACACTGTTCGGGTCAACCCGAACCCGACCTGTTTTTAAAAACGGGATAGGTTTCCGGACCCGAACCCGACCTGATTCGGGTCCGGGTCAACCCAACCCGACACGAATGACCCGAAGTTGACCTAAAATTGCTAATTTTCGGGTCAAAATCGGTTCAACATTCGATTTTTGGGTCAAAATCGGGTCAATATCGGGTTTTTGGGTCAAATATGAGTTTTCGTGTCACTTTCGGGTCAATTTTGGGTTGCTGGGTCAACCCGAACCCGGACCGATTTTTAAAAAGGGTTGATTTGTTCATCCCGAACCCGACCCGTTTCGGATTCGGGTTGACCTAAATCTGAATTTTTCCGGATCGTATTTCGGGTCGTGTCAAAAATAGACACCCCTGCTTTGCATATGCGCTCCAGCCCTATTGATTGTGGAAAACGTCAATTTTCCTTACAATAAAATCCACGTTGTTGATATTGAATTATCTTATAAGAAACAGCCATTAAACAAAATTTTAAAATAAAAATATTATATAAATATATATAATCTCATTAAAATTAAATATTTTTTAAATAAGTGATTTGATCTAAAAATTTACTCATAATTGATTATTTTAACGTAGATTCAAAAGCTAGAAAATGATCAAATATAACTTTAATAATAGCTTTTAAAAACTTTAACAACTAAGATTTTGTTCGGGATAATTTTCTTATTGATTTTTAAAACGACTTTTTATCACAAAATTTTTTGAACTAAAAATTTTGATTTTAAAAAGCTGCTTAAGGAAATATTAAAAAAGCAATCTCATACTTCATTTGCCACAACTTTTTATTGCTTTTTTTAGTATTTCTATTAAGAAATGAGGTGCTATAAAAAGCACACAAATGAAGCTTAAGGTTTTGTTTGGGACGGATTTTTACCGTTTTTTTAAACAATTTTTTAGTAAAAAAATTTAAAACTTTGTATTAAAAAATAATAAGAAGATAGTCTCAAACAAAACCTAAATTAACTAAAATATCTGAATTTCCACTCCTTTAGTCTTGTCTAAATTTTGAATGACAATTACCTAATTTAATTGTACTTGCTTAAGTTCACTTGCAAGTGACCGCACTCCACAATCTCACTCCGAGCACGTCGCATTAGGGCATCTCCAACGGAGAACTCCATTTTTCACGAAAAATTATAGCAAAACACTAAAATATCGTGGTGTTGCTCCAATCAAACTGCATTTTAAGTACTTCTGCGAAGGTAATGATCATTCTTCCTTTCGCGTGTTTTTCCGGTTGAGAGAGCAAAATAGCGTAGATGAACAGTGCAACGCCAATATTGGCGTCGCACTATTTACCCGCAAGCAGGGGCGGAACCAGCTTCAATTTTCAGGGGGGGCAAATTCAATACAAAAATAATTAAATATTAAAAATAATATAAATATATTAAAAATTTGTGTTTAAAAAAATTAAGCAATAAAAAAGAAGAAAAAAATTGTGTAATTAAATTGTCATAGAATTATGAAAAAAAATATTAGAACTAAATTTGAAAACATACATAGATATTTTAGGGTATGTATTTATAATTAGCGGTAGATTAAAACTTGTTATCATTAGGATTAGTACAAAAAAGTTTTTTAAGAGGGGCGTTTGGAAAGAATATTGAGCAAATTAAGACAAAAAAATTTTTTAGGGGGGGCAAATGTGATTTTAGGAGGGGCAAAAAACATTTACTCTAATTTACTCTCCTTTTAATTTTTTTTTTTTTTTTGAGGGGGGGCAATTGCCCCCTCTCACTTCCAAGTGGTTCCGCCCTTGCCCGCAAATAAATGACAAAAGATTTGACGATCGGCTGGAGCGACCGAACGATGCCATACATAATTTTGACGTTCGGTTAGAGATGCTCTTAGCCCAAAGAAAACGAAAGCCCTAAAGAGAAACAGTACTTGTAAAAAGTGGTGTAAAAGAAAAGATCAATTTTGTAAAAATAAAATGGCCATATCTGACACAAATATGAAACTGAGTAAGCTGCAAATTATGAAAGTTTTGTTTTAATTTCTAAAATTAATCGGCGAGGAGATACGGTGGGTGTCAGCGGCTCGCCGTTGTCCAACAGTAACGGAAAGTGACGCGCGGACACCGAGGCAAATACTCGGCGCTTTGCACTTATCGTGATCAAATCGCAATTAAATTTTATTATCGTTAATTACTTCATTAACCTTCAATTTTTTTTCTATTTATTATAGATAAGAAAAATTCAGAACTTCCAAAATGAAAGTGGGGGCATACCCAATAGTTCATCACGTTTCATTATCGGTTGTCCCCTCATTTGATTCCTCAGTCTACAGTACACATTCAATATTTTTTAAATAAAAAACATAGGTTTTTTTTGGACAGTTTTTTAACTACTTTTTAAATCAGTTTTTTTAGTTTAAAAATTAAATTATTGTATTAAAAAATTGCTTTAAAAAATATATAAAAAAAATTGTTACAGACGAAGCCATAGTCTATCAATAGCTGTTTGATAAATAATATATTATTTATTAAGGAATGATCTAAGTAGAGCTCAAGATGGACACTTGTTTTTTTTTCTTAATATTAGAGCTCGCACGGGCCTTCTCTAAGCTTAGTTCTTCAGTCACAAGCTTGCAGCTCTCCGCGTCCAATAATCGATGTTGAATCCAAAAGTGATGATATCAATTTTCCATAAGATTGGCGACGACACTGCCCGATTGCGACATGCCACATTGTGCTCATCTGCTCTCCATTTCGTCATGCTCGCTTAGCTCTATCCTCACTACCAACCTCTTCGCCCTATACGCCTTCACCTATGCACCGAAACCCTCCATATACGCCATTTTTCACAACGTTAAGAATCTCTCCGTGATCTCCGAGCACGTAGATGCATTAGTAAAAATTATTTGGCCCCCCTATAAGAACTTGCTGGCTCCACCACTGTATATAAGATGGGAGTATTTTTATCATGATATGACCTATTGTTTTATATATAATGTGTTCTTCCTCACTAGTATAAAATTATTATTAAATTATTAGACAAATACAATTAAATTTGTAGATATTCAAAATATTTTTTTTTATGATTATATTTGTGAATGTTTCACATTTTAATTGTATTTACCAAATTTACTCTCCCTGATAAGTTTTATAATACCTATTGGTCTATAGATAGAAATATAGTTTGCCACTGCAAGCTTCATATATTGGTTTCAACTTCCAACCACCAAAACAATTAACTAAGCTATATTTGTAGTAGCAAACAAGGTGGTCCTATAATAGGGCATTGTGACAAAAGGATAGGGTGATCCATGTGTCTCATGTCATCTATTGCTAACTAATTAAATTTTTTAATGGTGACTAGATATTATATTTAAATTTTTTTTATAAGTTACATCATCTAAAAATATGATGAAGATACAATTCATATAATTTTTTTTAGATCTACTTTGAGTTAAAATGTCACTCACTTAGGATCTTTTTGATCTTCCTGTGAATCTAAAGGTAAGAAATATAGCTACGTAATTTTTTAAATCTTGAGTCTGATCGTTATGATAGGATTATATAAATTAAAAACAGATCAATCTTGATGGAGGCCTAAATCAGAAAATGGGATTATTGTTGATACATCACACAAAAACTATCTTGATCGGGCACGAATCTCGAGGCAAAAGCTAGTTGGAAACTTCAAAAATTAATTTCGGGAGCATATGAACTCCGATTTCAGCAAGCTTATAGTCGAACTGAGCGTCTCGGAAATACAAACCCAACGACACCAAGATCAACCCAATCCGAGCCCAAATGAGTCCGAATCAAGGGTTCAAAGCGTTGTTGGAAGGTTCAAACCGCAATTTGAGTTACCAAACGGTCTTTGATTTTGACGAGCTTATACTCGAATCGAACGGCTCGACGAGACGAATCCAACGAGCTAAAAATCATTGAATTCTGACATCATTAAGGCCTTCAAATGTCCAACGAATGGTGCATGATCAAAGGATTCGATATCGGCCGTCCATTCAAACACTCCCAATTCGCCCTTGATCTCACGCCTATTTACGGGCTATGCCACTCCAGAAAAACTATAAATAGAGCCCTCATTCTACACCAAAGGGACTCAAGTGAAGAGAGAGAAGAAGAAGAGGAGAAAGGGGAAAAGGAGATTCCTCACCTCCTCGACCACCGCCGGAGCTCTTCCTGCCGTCTGAAGACGCCGAAACTCTGCCGGATTTTCAGGAAACGCAGGAATTTTGCACAACTTCCACGAGATGATGAAATCCTTCCCAATTAACAACAGAGTTCCCTCCTGACGCCGAAACTCCGCCCAAGTGAAGCCGGAGTTCTCCTCTGCCACCAAAGACGTCGGACTTCTACCCGACGTCGGACCTTCACTCTTCGCCAAGTTTCTACCCGACGCCGGACTTCTACCGGTTATCGGACTTCGTTGGACGTCTATGCAAAGATGCATTTCTTTCCATTGCTGGACTTCTACCTGACGTTGTCCTACTGATCTTTGTCGTCAGACTATAGTCCTTCCGACCTCCGTCGCCAGCCTACTACGGTCCTTCTGACTTACGTCGCCCACCGACTACAGTCTTTCCGACATCCGTCGCCCGTTGAATACGGTCCTCCTGACTTATGTCTCCCGCCGACTACGATCCTCTTGACTTACGTCGCCCGCCGACTACAGTCCTCCGTCGCCAGCTGGCTACGGTCCTCCTGACCTACGTCGCCCGCCGACTGCAATTTTTCTAACAAAGCGAATACGTCGATAATAGCTCTTTGTATTTACATCATGTAATGTACTCCATAAGATGTACATCAAGCTAAGACCTTCCACCAAGGAAGGGCCTCATTTGTAATCGACTGCAATACTAGTGGATTCATTCAAACTGGGCTAGGCCCCGTGGTTTTTCCCCCTTTTTACAGGGGTTTTCCACGTAAAAAAAATCTTGGTGTCTCATAAATGCTAGACCCTCTCTTCTTATCTGATTGTGTGCCGGATTTTCGTACAATGCTAAGACGTTAAATATGGTATTTCTCTACCGCCGCGAATACTCCTGGACGCAACAATTGTTAATAATAATTTGAATTGAGCAATCGAATATATGTCCAAAATCTTTGAGATAGACATCAAATGATTGTGTCGTATTAAGAATTAATGGTGAATCGATATAAATCTTGATAGTAAAAAATACGATGATCTTCTTTGAATCTTATGGCACGGATAAGTTTTTTAGACATTTTTTAACACTATATCATGAATGTGAAATATAAAGACAAAGATGCATCGTTTACCGCAAAGATAAAGCATATCATGTAGCTTTTCCATGCACATAAATAATAAAAAGAGGAATTTACATGCATACCACTTTATATCATTATATTTACTTATCTAACACTAAAAAATTTAACATTTCATGTCTATCATCCATAGACAACTTTAATATCAAATATGTGACTCATATATTTCATTTTTACCACTCATACCACCCTATAAACTTTGATATTTCATTCATTGCACTCATTTTTTTATCAATGGGTGGTAGCCATAAAATATTAAAGTTTTGAGTGTTAGATATGTAAATAATATGATATAAAGTGGTATGTCTGTAAATTCCCTTAATAAAAAAGTAATAAAATATGTGTTTATATATATAATTGATTAAAAAGGCATGCAGTACCACTAAAAACAAAAACAAAAAAAACCCCTTGAATGATGAAATTAGCAGTACACTATCACAACTTTGGCTTCAAAGAAAACGGAAAGGGAAAGGGAGCCCCTTTTTGCATATTTTTGAAGCCACTATGGCTTCCACTTTCCAAGTGTTAGACAGTAGAGTTTGGGAAAATTCGAAGGTTATGATAATAGGGCCAATGTACGACTCAAATTAATGCATAACCGTCTAAGTAAAGATCAAGATGTTATGTTTTGATTATCAATGATCAATATCAGGAAAAGATGTTCATTGCTTGATTGGCAAAGAAGGCTAATTTTTTGTTTGTTTGAAGCTTTAGCAGCTTTACCATATTTAAATTTTTTTTTATTGCTATTATCATTATAATTTTAGTGTCAATTGTATGCTAAATTTGTCTTTGTTGATATCTTTTTTAGCACCATGAGGTCTATCCATAGGAATTTTGATTTCTAGAAACCCATTTTAGCTTGATAAGTATTGCTCTTATGAGGGTTTAGAGGACTATTCTAGAATCAAAACATTAGTATATCCTAGCGTGGGCTTACTTAGCTTCTCCTTTAGACTCGAATTTGTCCATTTAAAAAATCTTGAGATATCTAGAAAGGCACTTTAACTTATCTAGGACTGGCCGATTTCCAATCCTTGGGAAATAATTGGCATTGAGTTAGTGTTATTATGGCCTGGTGAATCAAATATGTTCATCTTTTGTCGGTCGACTCCAAGTTTCTCAATTGTCCAATGCAATCTTTTTTATCGGTTGAAATCATCTTTATGGTTGCTTAATGACTCATTGGTCGCTTATGGTGACACCTCCTGATCAATTGGCTCATCTTAGGACATTTTTTCTCAAATACAGTGCTTAGAAAAATAGATAAGAAAGATCCAACCATATGTGCTTAATAACTAAACTTGTTAGGACCATCATCTAAGAATCAGAAAGATTCGAGAAGAACTCACAAACAATTTAATCACCTCCCCCTCTTTCGTAAATATCTCTTATGTGACATTCTACCCCAATAAATCCTTATGCAAGCACCCGCCCTTTTGCTAGTTGTGTTTGGCTCTCTTTTTTCACCAAACCTAGAGAGTATAAAATGAGCCAATTAATTCCTCCCAAAGGGCTATGATCTTTAGGTTGATAGTTAGCATTCTAATTGTCAGTTTTGAATTTATTCTAAGTGCTTTATCATTTGCAATTAAATTCAACTGCCTTCTAGGGCCCTCCATCACTTATAGTAAATTAACAACATCCAAAACAATTAAAGCTAGTAGCCTTTGGATGCCATTGAACTCTCATAAAACATATAATTGTTACTTCCTTTCCAATTGGGGCGTGCATTTCACAACTTTTTTTTTCAAGTCATTAAATCCTATACTTGACGACCCTCCTTTACAATCATCTCATGGAAGTTGGGAGGGTCGACCACATTTGCATGCTCTATAAGTTTTAGTAAGAAATAACTAGTACCCCATAGTTCAAGGAGGGCATGTCACCCAAACTAAGAGGTATTTTGCTACTTCATTGTATGCCCAAATTTATGCATATCAAGACTTCGTTTGATATAGCTATTTTGCTGCTTTCTAAAACAGTTTTCTAGTACAAAAATTTCTTGAATAAGAAAATTTTATACTATAAAGTCGTTTTAGAAAACAATAAGAAAGCTAACCCAAAATATGCCTAAGACAATAAAAAATTTAGTTCTTTCCTTTTAAATTGCTCTATAATTCTATGAGGATACTCATAGGATAAATCTTATTCGAAGAGGAACAAATCAAGTACTTTTGAATTCTTTGATCACAAAAATAAATTTTCTACATAATATAAAATGACCATTCATCCAATCTAAGGCATGGGAGAGCCATCAAAATCCAAGGTTAGATTTAGTGCATTAGCATAGGCATATATATAAAAGATTAGCTTGAAATTTTTTTCTAATGCACTATCATAACACATATGTATATAAATTAGGTTAAAAAATAATTATCACTTTGCATTATGACCCTTATATGTATGTCAAACTACTTTTCTAACCAAATTAAATTGAATTAAACTTTAATTTAATCATTTTGATTCAATTTTAGAAAAACCAAACTATGATTAACTTTACTAATGAACATAATTATCCTTAGCTAAAATAATATATTAAAAAAGACAAAGTAATCTTTACTAAAATTAATAATTTTGGCATATAGAATAATATCCACATTAATTATAAAACAACTTATTTATTTACATGAATTTGTTGATGTAATATTTGAAGAAATTAATATAATTCCATTTTTTTATTAACTGATTTAACAAAGCAAATATTATACCCATAACTAAAAAAAAAATGTCAAAATCATAATTAATAACCAAATAAATACTTTAACAAAATCAAATCAACCAATTATAATTAGTTGAACTAAAAATTTTAATTTTATCCAAATATTGTACACCTCTATATATAACTTTAAACTCAAGTGGAGTCAAAGAGCATTTCCCCATCAAGAGGATGTTAGACTTGTTGTTCAGCTTTCTACTATTTCATAATTATGGTATAAGTAGCGTCGTAGTCATATTCGTGACATGTGGAAGAATAGTCATACACATCTCTTTCATTACATTAAACTTAAGAGAGCTTTGACCCTAAGCATTATTGTAACTGTCACGACCCGACCCGACGGGGACGGATCCCGCCCGAGCCGGATCGCGACGAGAGACCTTTCTTAACCAGGATCTGGCTTTGGATTAGGTTACTGAACTGATCTTCCAAATTCTTAACTCAACAGAAGCACACAGAACAACAGAGCTACTAAAAACATCAAATGCAGCGGAACAAAACATCTATCTTTTCATTTCCTCAAAATAATCATCTACAGAACAGTACATGGCTTTCAACAGAAAGAAAGACAGAACAGAAAAGCCATGACTGTACAAAAATCAAAAGTACAAAAGTACCTAATCTGATCAGACTCTGAAACCTAGTCCTGAACTTCCTTGCCCTTCCCAGAACCTGAAAACCACCAGAAAGCAAGGGTGAGCTCAACAGCTCAGCAAAGCAACAAACCACCAATCTAAATTCTCAGAAAACAGAACCAAATTCATCGGACAGAAATCAGATCAGAAATCGGAACAGAATTGGAAATCAAAACTTACGGACAGGTATCAAATCACATCAGAGTCGTACAGATCGTATCAGAACAGAACAAATCAACAGAGTCAGAATCAGAAATCAGAATCGTACGGATCATATCATATCATAATCACAATTTCGTACAGAACAGAACAGATACAGAAAATAGTACATATACATATAGCTAAATGCCCTGACACTGACGGAATCTCTATGGATTCCGGCCCCTTATGCCTCCCTTCCCAGACACTGACTGAATCTCATAGGATCCAGGCCCCTTATGTCTCCCTTTGTGCTCACGGCACCAAAACAGATGTGCTTATAGCACCAAAACAGAATTCATCGGATCCGGAACAGAACAGACATCAGATTTGATCTCATTGCAGATTTCCCGTTTCACTAACTGAATCTCATAGGATTCAGGCCCCTTATAACTCCCTTTTTATAGCATATACACATAGCATTTCAATTCAGAAGAAATACGGACAATTCAGAAATAACCCAAAAATCGGGCAGCACAACGGCAGTATACGGAATTTACACAAAAATTCCTGCAAAGAAAATTTACCGAATTCGCACAGAATACAGATATCAACATTTCAGAACATTTATTCTACTGCACAGATAAATTCCAATTTCACAGAAAAATCTGGTCGACTAAAAACACAGTCGAATCAAAAATACCCGGACGAAAATCTTCAGAAAATAACCAAAATGTGCACACTCGGCACGTCAACAATCTACAGAAAGTTACGCGGTAAAAACTGAGCCAATCAACAGATACGGACAAAAATCATTAACGAAAACGAAATCCGGACAGAATATACCGCCAAACACGACGGTTCCGAAAATTGAGAAAGGCGGAATGTGCCTTACCTCGAGCACAGCAATTTCCTCAACAGCCACTTCGGGCGAAAACGGCTCCGCGTCGTCCGAAAATCAACTTTTCCACTTTTTCCTTCGTTTTTCTCTCTCCTCAGCTTTTTCTCTCTCTTCAAAATATCTCATTTCTATATATATCCAGACTGATTGTCCCGGACGAACGAGCTTCGTACCGGACGATCCATGAAGAGAGGAATTCCGTCCAGACGAAAAATGACATATCGTCCCTGGCGAAGGGTTCACGGGAGAATTTTCGTCCAGACGATCCAATTTTCGTCCCGACGAATCATTCAACCAAAACTGATTTTCTGCACAACCTGTACCAATCGTCCCGGACGATCCGACTTCGTCCGGACGAACCTGGAGCAAAAACTGATATTACAATCTCCCCAACTTAAAAAAATATCGTCCTCGACATTATCCAATCCAACCTCCGTCAAAACAAATACGGATACGACCGTCTCATATCAGACTCCTTCTCCCAAGTTGCTTCCCGTGCAGTCCGGTGCTTCCACTGGACTTTAACCATCGGAATCTCTTTATTTCTTAACTTTCGGACGTCGTACGCCAAAATAAGCTCTGGCTCTTCCTTGTACGCCAGATTCTCCTGAATCTCCACCTCATCAGCTGACAACTTCTTCCCAGAGTCGGATACCCACTTCCTCAGAGTGGATACGTGAAACACATTATGCACGTCAGGCATAGAATCAGAAAGCATCAATTTGTAAGCAGCTTTTCCAATCCTTTCCAAAATCTCAAATGGTCCAACATACCTTGGACTAAGCTTACTCACCTGACCAAATCTGCTCACACCTTTCATCGGGCTGACTTTGACATACACAAAGTCACCGACCTGAAACTCAACAAATCTGTGCTTCTGATTGTAATACTTCTGCTGACGATCTTGAGCGGCTTTCAATCTTTCTCTTATCAAATTGATCTTCTGAGCAGTTTCACCAGCAAAAGTGGCCCCCAAAGCCTGTCTATCTCCGACCTCCGTCAGAGTCAAAGGAGTACGACACTTCCTGCCATATAAAGCTTCGTACGGTGCCATACCGATACTGGACTGAAAACTGTTGTTATAGGCAAACTCAATCAACGGAATATGATCTTCCCAGCTTCCGCTAAAGTCCAGAACACAAAGTCTTAACAGATCTTCCAGTACCTGAATAGTCCTCTCAGACTGTCCATCGGTCTGAGGATGAAAGGCTGTACTGAAATGCAGTTTCGTACCCAAGCCTTGCTGAATGCCTTTCCAAAGTCTGGAAGTAAAGCGTCCATCTCGATCAGATACGATCACACGAGGCACACCGTGCAATCTGACTATTTCCTTCACATAAATCTGTGCCAAGCGATCAACTGAATCCGTCTGTCTGATCGGAAGAAAATGGACTGACTTCGTCAATCGATCTACAACCACCCAAATGGCATCATGTCCTTGTCGTGATCGAGGAAAACCCATCGCAAAATCCATCGTTACCTCCTCCCATTTCCACTCAGGGATAGGCAACGACTGCAACAGTCCACCTGGTCGCTGATGCTCTGCCTTCACCAACTGACAGGCTTCGCATCTCGACACAACTCTCTGCCACATCCTTCTTCATCCCAGGCCACCAAAACAAAAGCTTCATATCAGCGTACATCTTACCACTGCCTGGATGAACAGTATAGCCAGAATGATGAGATTCGTACAGAATCTCCTGCCTCAAGTCTTCAAACACAGGTACCCACACAACCTATTCTTACAGAAAATAGCACCAGAATCAGAAATTCGAAGTTCAGGAGTCTTACCAGATCCAATCTGAGCTATCAACTTCGAATAGTCAGAATCTGACTTCTGGGCTTCTTGAATCCGTGCTTCCAAAGAAGACTGAATACTCATCTGAGCCAACTCCAAATCATTGGAGGAAACCACCTCCAACTGCAATCTCTCCAAATCACGAATCAGAAAGTCATCACAGGTAAGCTGAATACCTGAGAATCCAGAAGACTTTCTGCTCAGAGCGTCCGCTACCACATTCGCCTTCCCAGGCTGATACTGAATAGTCAAATCGTAGTCCTTGATCAACTCGAGCCACCTCCTCTGTCTCAGATTCAGATCCTTCTGAGTAAAAATATACTTCAGGCTCTTATGATCAGTAAAGATCTCACACCTGACGCCATACAAGTAATAACGCCAAATCTTCAAAGCAAAAACTACTGCAGCTAGCTAACTCCAAATCATATGTCGGGTAATTCTTCTCATGTGGTTTCAACTGTCTCGAAGCATAAGCAATTACCTGACCATAGCTGCATCAGAACACAACCCAATCCTTTCAGTGAAGCATCACTGAACACCTGGAAACCCTCCGTACCTGACGGAAGTGCCAACACTGGAGCTGAAGTCAAACACTCCTTCAATCTCTGAAAACTAGCTTCACACTCCGGTGTCCAAACAAAAGGTACTGACTTCTGAGTCAGTCTCGTCAGAGGAGTCGAAATCTGTGAAAATCCTTTCACAAACTTCCTATAATACCCGGCCATGCCCAAGAAACTACGTACCTCAAATACCGTAGTCGGCCTTGGCCAAATCAGCAACAGCCTGAATCTTCTGGGGATCTACAGAAATGCCTTTTCCGCTAATCACATGCCCCAGAAAAGAAATGCTCTTCAGCCAGAATTCACACTTAGAGAACTTGGCATACAGCTGATGCCTCCTCAAAGTCTCCAACACAATCCTCAAATGTCTGGCATGCTCATCCTCAGATGCAGAATATACCAGAATATCGTCAATGAAGACGATCACAAACTGATCCAAATACTCCCTGAATACTCGGTTCATCAGATCCATGAAAATAGCAGGCGCGTTGGTTACCCCAAAAGGCATAACCAAAAACTCGTAGTGCCCGTACCGAGTACTGAAAGCAGTCTTCACCACATCAGCTTCCTTCACCTTCACCTGATAATATCCGGATCTCAAATCAATCTTCGAAAATACCGAAGATCCGGAAAGCTGATCAAACAAGTCGTCAATCCGAGGCAAAGGATACTTGTTCTTGATCGTGACCTTGTTCAAATCTCTGTAATCAATACACACACGGAGTGTACCGTCCTTCTTCTTCACAAACAGAACAGGTGCTCCCCAGGGCGAAACACTAGGACGCACAAAACCTCTATCAACCAACTCCTGAAGCTGAACTTTCAACTCAGAAAGTTCTTTCGGTGCCATCCTGTACGGAGCTTTCGATATCGGAGCGGTACTAGGAAAAATATCGATAGAGAACTCCACATCTCTATCCGGAGGTAAACCAACCAGCTCCTCAGGAAAAATATCAGCAAACTCCCGTACCACAGGGATCTCAGAAACAGAACCAACCTCTAGGTTCAAATCCCGCACCGAAGCTAAAAATATCGGACATCCTTTCTTTCACATCCTGCTCACCTCCAACACAGAAACCAGACTGGAGAGAACACCTCGTAATCCCTGAAATACAACTCTCTCTCCAGCCACAAGCAAACTCACTTGCTTCTTCAGACAGTCTATCTGGGCTTCATACTGACTCAGCCAATCCATGCCCAGAATCACATCATACGAAGAAATCGGCAATCGAATCAAACTCGATTTCCACTTCTTGCCAGAAATCTCGATCTCACACAAACAAAACTGTCGAGCAATCAATGGATTCCCCGCCGGTAAAATCACAGACAAAGAAATCGGTAAAACCATCGAATCCAAATGTAAAATCTCAAAACAATGCTCGGACAGAAAAGAATGACTCGCTCCAGAGTCAAACAAAACACGACAGGGCTGATCAGAAATGTAAACCGTACCTGTCACAACATCCGGAGCATCACGAGCCTCCTGCTGACTCAGACTGTAAACTCGTGGCTGAACTGGAGCAGGAACTGAAGCAACAGAACTACTCTGCTCCCTCTGAATCGTAGGTGGTCTCTGCGGTGCAGAACTAGAACCACCACCTCTACCAGCAAATCCCTCAGGGTGAGGAGGAACAGTCCTCGGTCTTCCTGCTGCTGAACCAACAGGTCTGACAAAGCCCTCAGATCGCTGCTCAGAACGCTGATCAAATCCCATCTGCGGACATTCTGCAATCCTATGTCCCGGCTGACCACATCTGAAACAAAGACCAGCTATCCTGTAGCACTGGCCATGGTGTCGCCGTCCACAACTCTGGCACACAGGTGCCGTTCTGACAGATCCAGAACTAGTCGTACTGGTAGCAGTACCAGACGATCCTCCGCTCTTCCTGGAATCTCCAGATCCAGATCCAAGAACAAATCTCCTCTTCCCAGAGGAACCACTGCCAGATGTCTCTCCTCCAAACCTCTTCCTACTCGCAGTCCACCGCTGCTGAGTAGCCGTCATGTCATTCTCAATCAGACGAGCTCGCTCCACAAGCTCAGAGAAATCAGTAATCCGGAACGGTATCAGAGGCTGCCTCAAAGTGTCTCGTAAGCCTCTCAGAAATCTGTAGCACCTCTCAGCAGACGTGCTAACCAGCTGCGGAGCGTACCTGGCTAATGCAGTAAACTCAGCCTCGTACTGCATCACCGTCTTGCTCCCCTGAACAAGTCTCAGAAAACTCTCCTGCATCTGCTGTCGTGCAGAAGGGGGAACAAACCAGTCCCGAAATACTTCGGTGAACTCCTCCCAAGTAATCAAAGAGTTCAATCTGCCCTGAAATCTGGCTGCTTGCTGGCCATCCCACCAGTGCTCAGCCTCTCCGTCCAACAGAAAAACAGCTAACGGAACTTTCCTGTCTGCAGGACACTGCATCCCGTCAAAAGTCTTCTCCAATCTCCTCAGCCACTCCTCGGCTGCTCTGGGCTCAACAGCGCCCTCAAACCTCGGAGGCTTCAACCTCAAAAATAACTGCAGGTGTCGATCAATGTCCTCAGATCTAACAGTCGAAGTTCTGCTCTGAGTCTCGCTCATCATCTGAGCAACAAGTGAAGCAAACTGTGAAAGCGTATCAGCACCGACCACTGGGGCTGTACTCCCCACTGGTGCTGCCTGATCGTCACTCTGACCGTCTGTCATGTCTGGGTCTGGCTGATCCATACAGAAAAATCCAGAAAATCCGGAAAACTATCACAAAACAACACAAAATAACACAATAAAAAGCCAAACGACCCAAAACTACCTCCTAGACAGACTCACTGATCACTTCCTAGAGCTCTGTTTTACAATCCAACCTGTTTCCAAAACCAATGCTCTGATACCACAAAAAAGCTTGTCACGACCCGACCCGACGGGGACGGATCCCGCCCGAGCCGGATCGCGACGAGAGACCTTTCTTAACCAGGATCTGGCTTTGGATTAGGTTACTGAACTGATCTTCCAAATTCTTAACTCAACAGAAGCACACAGAACAACAGAGCTACTAAAAACATCAAATGCAGCGGAACAAAACATCTATCTTTTCATTTCCTCAAAATAATCATCTACAGAACAGTACATGGCTTTCAACAGAAAGAAAGACAGAACAGAAAAAGCCATGACTGTACAAAAATCAAAAGTACAAAAGTACCTAATCTGATCAGACTCTGAAACCTAGTCCTGAACTTCCTTGCCCTTCCCAGAACCTGAAAACCACCAGAAAGCAAGGGTGAGCTCAACAGCTCAGCAAAGCAACAAACCACCAATCTAAATTCTCAGAAAACAGAACCAAATTCATCGGACAGAAATCAGATCAGAAATCGGAACAGAATTGGAAATCAAAACTTACGGACAGGTATCAAATCACATCAGAGTCGTACAGATCGTATCAGAACAGAACAAATCAACAGAGTCAGAATTAGAAATCAGAATCGTACGGATCATATCATATCATAATCACAATTTCGTACAGAACAGAACAGATACAGAAAATAGTACATATACATATAGCTAAATGCCCTGACACTGACGGAATCTCTATGGATTCCGGCCCCTTATGCCTCCCTTCCCAGACACTGACTGAATCTCATAGGATCCAGGCCCCTTATGTCTCCCTTTGTGCTCACGGCACCAAAACAGATGTGCTTATAGCACCAAAACAGAATTCATCGGATCCGGAACAGAACAGACATCAGATTTGATCTCATTGCAGATTTCCCGTTTCACTAACTGAATCTCATAGGATTCAGGCCCCTTATAACTCCCTTTTTTATAGCTTATACACATAGCATTTCAATTCAGAAGAATTACGGACAATTCAGAAATTACCCAAAAATCGGGCAGCACAACGGCAGTATACGGAATTTACACAAAAATTCCTGCAAAGAAAATTTACCGAATTCGCACAGAATACAGATATCAACATTTCAGAACATTTATTCTACTGCACAGATAAATTCCAAATTTCACAGAAAAATCTGGTCGACTAAAAAACACAGTCGAATCAAAAATACCCGGACGAAAATCTTCAGAAAATAACCAAAATGTGCACACTCGGCACGTCAACAATATACAGAAAGTTACGCGGTAAAAACTGAGCCAATCAACAGATACGGACAAAAATCATTAACGAAAACGAAATCCGGACAGAATATACCGCCAAACACGACGGTTCCGAAAATTGAGAAAGGCGGAATGTGCCTTACCTCGAGCATAGCAATTTCCTCAACAGCCACTTCGGGCGAAAACGGCTCCGCGTCGTCCGAAAATCAACTTTTCCACTTTTTCCTTCGTTTTTCTCTCTCCTCAGCTTTTTCTCTCTCTTCAAAATATCTCATTTCTATATATATCCAGACTGATCGTCCCGGACGAACGAGCTTCGTACCGGACGATCCATGAAGAGAGGAATTCCGTCCAGACGAAAAATGACATATCGTCCCTGGCGAAGGGTTCACGGGAGAATTTTCGTCCAGATGATCCAATTTTCGTCCCGACGAATCATTCAACCAAAACTGATTTTCTGCACAACCTGTACCGATCGTTCCGGACGATCCGACTTCGTCCGGACGAACCTGGAGCAAAAACTGATATTACAGTAACCCAACCCAATAAATTCTCTAATTGTTGTAGTCATAAGCCTCCTTTAATTGTGTTAATCATCAAGGCATATGTCTTTGAGCCTTCTCACTCTAATTATAGAGTTGTAAGCCCCTAGCCCTTCCAATTTTTGGGATGGATACCTTGAAACCCATCTTCAAGCAATTTCCTCTTAAAGAGTCAAAACTCTCACTTTGTGTCCCCATCTTAGAGTCAGGAGACCTCATCCTTCATAACAATTCATAGCTTTACCTCCATTTAGAAATCCTTAAGTTAAAATTAATTGGCTTCTCTAATGATAAGCGACTAGTTCACACTCCATAGTATAAATCTCATAATCCTATCTTTTTTTTTTTTGCCATGTATGTAGCTCACTTAGTTCCCCATTTCAATTATTTTAAAATTATTAAGCTTGTATATCTTCTAGAGTATCCTTGTGCCAAGTTTAGTTCCTTTCCTCATCTTATTGAGCCTTCTCTAAGTAGTCTTTACAATCAAAATCCTAATTTTTTTTATCATTATTGTGAAATAGCAGGTCCCTTATATAAAACTCATATGGCCTATTGTTACCCCTATTGAGCTGAACTCATATACATACCCTCTTAGCCTTGTGAGTTAATAATCCTTCCTCTATAGGATATTGAACAAGAAAATCATGTACATGGCTCTTAAATTGATTCTCGAGTATTGCACGAGAAATGTCATCAATCATAATAACTTGTGCCCATAAAAAACCTTGATTACTCAAAGCTAAATAAAATAATCTTGGCTCATTATAACATTCACAAATAATCTCAAATATATTTTAAGTTCATCTTGTAATACAGAAATCCATTAGTAAACAGTAGTCACCATTTTCTGATGACCTTGATTATAACTTAAAAAATCATGAGGTTCTTTTGAAGCTGGCAATGTCAATTGGATTCACATATAATGTAACGGGTAGGACTTTGTATGCAATATACTTGGGATACATTTAGATACAAGGCATGCTTGGGTAGAAAAATCAATGCAATGCTAACACAGGTGCATGTGCAAATGTCTATTCAAAAAAAGGAGGCAAGGAAAAGCTTAGAGTGAACAAAGGCCATAAAACAGCTCATACATGGCAAACAAGGAAACATGATATTTATAATTTTTCTTCTTTCTGTGGACAATAAAGGTGGAGAGTGTAAGGGTTTTAGGGCATCTTGTCGATATTTGGATTTGAATATGAGAATGCTCAAACATATACAACATATTCAACACTGAGATCAAGGATGTATTATTTTAATTCTTTAATAATTATAACACATCTTTGAAAAGCCACTGCATAATGTAAAATATGTCAAATACATCTTACTATATCACTCTAATTATAAAATTAATGATAGTTAAACTCGATTAATTTGAAATAGTCTTCTCAAATTAAGGAGGCCATTATAATTTTAAATAAAGTGATTTCTTATTTAAAAAAATCAAATTTTATATCCTTTTAATTATTTTTGCAAATCTTTATTTTCTATAAAAAGAAAAATGCAATCACTGCAAATTAAGTTGGATAAAGCTTGGAGGTGTAGTGGTTAATGACTTAGTACCACTACAAAGAATAGTACCTTTAAACTGGTCCATACTCTACATGGGTTAACTCTCTTTCTCACTTTATATTCTTGCCTTATTCTCCTTTATCTTTTCCTTTACTTGTTTTCTTTAATGCTATGATGAGAGCTGCAAACATTGTACCTCTTTGCAAGTTCATCCTGGCACTGCAGAGAGAGTAGCTTTTCTTCTTCTTCTTTTTTTTTTACTCAGACGGGGCAGAACACAAACATGGTAACTCATGAGCTCATGATATTTTGAATGATGAGGCATCATCCATGTCATGTCACATGCATATCAAGAGAGAATATATATATATATATATATATATATATATATATATATATATATATATATAATATATATATATATATATATATATAGCTAGCTCAATAAGACAATAAGACTCAAGTTTAAACTCAATTAAACATCAATACAAGCTAGCAGCACTAAGCTCGTTGACATAGGCTTCGTTTGGGACAGTTCTTTCCTGCTTCTCAAAATAACTTTCTAGTATTTTATATTAAAAAATTGCTTTAAGAAGCAGTAAAAAAACAATCATAATTCTTTAATTTAAGCTCATTTTAAGCAATTTTCAAGCAAGGTCGCAATCCTATCTTTAGAAGATAGAAGAGAATGCCTTTAAAGAACAAATCTTTCTAATTATCACATGTTAAGCCATTTGCGACGTAAATCTCTCATATTTTCAAAATAATAATATCATGAATAGATTGAGTATGAGCCTACTCACCAAATATTTTCAAAAAATTCAGTAAAAATACTCAAGTTGGAGATAAAGAAGAAGAAAACATTTAACAAAACCTTCAAAACTGTTGATGAGAAGCATAAAATAAAAGATTAGATTATCTATTATAACACAAAGTTAAAATCATTCTAAACAGAAGCTTTACATGCACTATTCTTTTACTGATTCTTTTAGTGGAGTTAAGAGGGCACATCATCTTTTGATAAGGCATATAAAGTGGTTCCTAATAATGTCAAATCATATTCTAAAGTTGAGTGGCACCAAAGGCAACCTGACACTTCATATTATACAGAGAACTCAAAAGGTCTCAAAGTCCTCACTTTTACTTCACTCACCAAGCAAGCTGGCAGGGAATCCAAATTCAATAAAGTCTAAAGCTAACAAGATGTCACCTATCATTCCCCACCTATGTACTCCTCTTTTCTCTATTCCTACCACCAAGCAATCAGAATCAATTGCCACATTGGAGTTTGGAACTACATGCCAGGACCAGTGCATGGCTTATAGCAAAAGGTGCATGTTTATTTCTTCTCTTCTCTTTTCTTTTCTTTTCTTTTCTTTTTTTCCTTTCAGGAATAAAAAATGTTTAAAGATTATCGGGGCTAAATAAAAGAAAAAATATGATAATAAAAGGGGGAAATATCGGGCCTACGCCTTTTCTTACTATGGAATCAAGTGCTTAGGCCTAATTTGATTGAAGTATTTACGCATTCGGGGGACATGAAGTGATGCATGATAATTGAGGAAAATAATGGAGTTGATTTAAAAATGTTATTATAGGAAAATTGGTAGATTTAGAAGTGCTATTTAAGTAAAGTATTATAATAGTAAGATAGATTTTTTATCTTATATCATCTTAATTAAAGACATTTAATTTACATATTCAGCCTCTCTCTTTTATATTCACCTTAGAAGCATGTTTAAAAGCACATGACCTCAATCAATAAAAACGTGAATTTGTACTTATAATATTATGTCAAACAAAGCTTTCATTAAGCTAGCAGTCAGCTCAACCACCTTTTATAACTGAAGCACACGCTCACTCAAACACCTTATTAATGCTCTTCGGATGCACTCTCACAACCCGCTCACTGACGTGTTTACCTCCAAGTGGATGCGTTCGTGTGCATGCACCTTCTTAAAGTTATCGTGCCAAGTTTGATAAACTCTACAATATTCTTGCCAATATTGAACTACAAAGTAACGCAACTTAACACTTTCTCTTTATTCATTATCCTTATCTTGCATAATAATTCTAGCCATATATGTTGACATCTTTCTTGCTAGAAGTGATATAACTTATATAATGCATCCGATCTAATGATCTATGCGAATTTTTCTTACATTTAGAATTAATCCAATTTAAGCAAATTTCAAATCCTTTAAAAATGATATTTTTGATATATTCCATGTTCTCCATATAAAAGCAAACACCAAAAAGTAAAAAAATCAAACCCCTATTCTTTAAACTGCTATTACTTTTCAAATAAATTATATTTGAAAAATATTAGGAGCAAGAATGTATATTTAATATCCTCTTAATTGAGGATATTCACCTATAAATTTCTTTTCTTTTGTATTCATATTTATAGGCATCTGATCTCAACCAATAAGAACATGAATTCTCTCTTCCAACACCAAAAAAAAAGGTATTTTTAAAACAGATAATCTTACAAAATTTTGAAATTCATTAATAAAACAACTTTTTAAAATAGCATGTCCACATTTTCATGTGTACTTAAGGAAAAAAGCCCTTAATTTATATTTCAATTAAGTGCGGGCAAAGAGATTTCTGAGGTGGCTGCCTGATCTTCTAGGTCAGCCGAGGATTACTGACGCCACCAAGCACCCTTTCGGGGGTGGCAGCAGGTGGTTACTCCGTTCCCTTAAACAAAAAATTCGCCTAATGTTTCCTCGAACATCCTCATTGAAAAATATTTATTTATATTCATTTGACATAACAAATAACAGAAATATTAGGCGAAATATTAATAAGAAACAAATAACAGAGATATTAATAAGAAACAAAGCTCAAACCCCTCCAGGCTCTAATCTGCCTAAGGAAAAAATATCTCTATTGCCTACAGGACAACTTCTAGAAAGCTAATTCTCGCTTTATTTGTGTTTTTAATGAAAAATAGCAATGGATACTTTATACATGCTGTTATAAAAATTCTGCAGATTTATAGAAGTAGCACGAGAGGGTTTTTTTGCTCTGCTAGGGTTTTTTTTTTCCTTGGCGGCGCTTCTTCTCCGTTCGCTTTCCTGGCCTCTGGCCGGGATGGCTCTCTCTTCGCAGGAGTTTCCTCCTCTTCCTGGCTCCTCCCTTCTTGGGGCTCCTCCTTTACCTCCTTCTACCTACGCGATTAATCTCGCGACGCCTCCTCCTTCTAGAGATGTTTGGCCTATGACTTACTCCAAGCCGTCACATAAACTCTCCTTTGCTTCGAAGAACCTGACTGAAGGGAAGGCTCTTTGGAATTTATCGCTTGTGGGATATTCCCTTGGCCCGCGCCCTTATTATGAAAGGCTTAGGTTGGCTATGGAGAAAGCTTGGAAGCTTAAAGGAGACTTATCTCTTCTTTCTCTTGCTGACGATTTCTTTCTTCTCAAGTTTACTGCGGTGGAGGATTATGACATGGTTTCTGCTGGCGGACCTTGGTTCTTACTGGGAAAGCCGTTTATACTTCAGCGGTGGGATCCGACGTTTCAACCGAAAAGGGATGAACTGGCTGCGATTCCGGTATGGATTAAAATCTTAAATCTACCTTTAGCTTTATGGACCCCATCAGGTATTTCTCAGATCGCCAGTTTTATCGGTATCCCGCTTTATGTTGATACTTTGACTGCTAAGAGAACGAGGCTTACATTTGCGAGGGTTTGTGTTGAGGTGGACAAAAACTCTGTTCTTGCTGAGGAAATCCCTATGGAAATAGACGGGATTGATATGTCCTTGAAGGTTGTTTATGACTGGAAACCCGTTAGGTGCGAGGGATGTGGATCTCTGTGCCATTCCTTTTCTTTGTGTCCTAAGAATCCTGCTCCTAAACCTTCTATCCCTCAAAAGCCGGTTTTTCGTGGTAGGAGTACTAGCAGGAATCCCAACTCTAGAACTGTTAGTTCTTCTAGACCTAAAGTTGTTAGTATTCCTCCTCACTCTGTGGTCACTCAGTCGACTGATATTCCTTCTTCGTCTAAACCTTCTCCAACCGTGTTTGCCCAGCCTCATCCTCCCTCCTCTGAACCCCCTCCTACCCAAATTTTTGTTCAGCCTTCTTCTTCTAAGCTTCCGACTTCTTTGGCTCAAGAGGATAACATCTTGTTACCCAACCTCAACCTACCTCAAGCTGACTCGTTCTCAGCAAATTCTATCCCTTCCAAAAACATTCTGCTACCTTCCCAAGTTCTTCTTGTTAACAGCTTTCAATCCCTTCCTGTTGAAAACTCTGTTAACGCTGAAGATGATCCTACTGAAGAAGTTTCCTTTGATGAAGACCTCTCCTCTTCTTCAAAAACCACTGATGTTATCCCTAATAAGGGTAAATCAAAGTCCACTTCCAAAGCTAACTCCCCTCCTAAAAAAGCCAAATCCAAATCGGCCAAGAAGGCCAAACCCCATTAATTTTCCATGTCCCTCCCTCCTATCGCGGCTTGGAACGTTCGAGGGTTTAACAACCCAGTCAAGGTTAAGATGTGTAAAGATCTTATTAATGTTTTCAAGCTGAAGATGCTTTGCATTTTAGAAGCTAAAGTTAATGTTAATGCTGCCGTGGACCCCTGGTTTAAATTTTCTTATGCCTTGTTTGATAATGAGAATTGTTGTGATAATTTTCATCTTTCTTCACCTGGTCGCATTTGGGTGAAGTGGGACTCCTCTTCTTTATCTTTCAACCCCTCTGTTGTTACTTCTCAACTTATTCATGGTACTGTGAATGCTGGTTGTCTTCCTCCCTTTCATCTGACGGTAATCTATGCTGCTAATAATATGGAGGATAGGAAGTCTTTGTGGAGCTCTCTGTTGGATCTTGCTTCCCATATTGATTCCCCTTGGATTCTTATGGGAGACTTTAACTGTTACAGATATGATTATGAAAAAAGGGGGAGGGGTTCCTTCTTCTACTGCTAAAGTTGGCGAGCTCAACTCCTTCATCTTTAATTCGGGCTTACAGGATTTGAAATCTGTTGGTTTGTTGTTCACTTGGTTTAATCAGAGAAGTGACTCTCCGATTCATATTAAGCTAGATCGTATGCTGATTAACCCTTCTTTTCTTGACCTTTTTCCTATGGCATATTACAAAGTTGACGCCTTCTCTGGCTCGGATCATGCTCCTATTATCCTATTGCCATCCATGCACCAAAAAGCTATGACCCAGTTTATGTTTAAAGAATTTTGGCTTAATTTGGATAATTTCTGGGAAGTGTTACTCCTTTCCTTTGAGAAACCTGTTGGTGCTAGTCCGATCTCTGCTTTTTATGATAGTCTCAAGTTTCTAAAATGTGCTATCCGGAATAAGAATTGGGCTTCTGCTAATTTTTTGTCTAATACTATTCTTCAACTTAAAAACCAGCAAGCTTTGTGTCTTGATTATATTCAACGGGATCCTATCAATCCAGAGCTTAACTTATGTCTTAAGAACACTAATGAGCAATTGAATGCTGCCCATCTTGCCTGGTCTTCTTGGATTTCTCAAAGGGCAAAGGCTTACTGGTTATCTCAAGGGGAGGATGATTTAGGTTTCCTCTATTCCAAAATCACAGCTAAAGGAAATTGCAATATGATTAAGGAGCTTCTTACTCCTTCTGGTCTTCTTTCTACCCATTCTGAGATTGCTCATGCTCTGGTGGATCACTTCAAAGCTCTTTTTAATGCCAATCCTCCTCCCCTGGAAAATTCCTTCATTTTGCCTGTTGGCAATACTGTTCCTGCTCATGCTTTAGCTAGTTTGGTGGCTCCTGTTTCTAATGAAGAAATCAAAAGTGTGGTTTTTGGTGGGGTTGCCTCCTCAGCTCCGGGTCCTGATGGTTTCTCCTTTGCTTTTTATCAAAAAACTTGGCTTATCACTGGCTTTAAGTTATGCTCGGCTGTTAAACACTTCTTCTCCACTGGGTTCTTACCTAGAGGGGCCAAAGCCACTGTGATCTCTCTCATTCCTAAGGGTACTCATTCCAATTCTATTTCGGATTATCGTCCAATCTCTTTATGTAATGTCTTTTACAAGATTATTGCCAAGATTATTGCCAACAGGTTAAAGCCCATTTTGCCTCTTATCATTAATGAAAGCCAATCTGGTTTTATTACTAAGAGGTGTTCCACGGACAACATTATTCTTGCCTCTGAAATCCTCAGAGAGTTCAAAAGTCATAAGAGATATTTCTGTGCTAAGCTTGATGTTAAAAAAGCCTTTGATTCAGTATCTCGTTCTTTCCTTTTGAATAGGCTTATTCAAAAAGGTTTTCCTGATATCTTTATTAAGTGGATTAGAGGCTGTATTTCTGACGTCTATTTCTCTATTTCTGTTAATGGTACTTTGGAAGGTTTTTTTAACTCCTCTTCTGGGCTTAGGCAGGGTTGTCCTCTCTCCCCACTTTTATTCTGTATTGCTATGGATGGCCTTTCTGCTTGTCTGGATAACTCTTAAGTTTACTCTTTTAAGGGGATCAACAATCACAATTGCAGCTTTAGCCATCTGTTATATGCAGATGATCTCTTGGTTTTTGGGGAGGCTTCTAAGGACAATACTAATGTTCTTAATGAGATTCTGGTTTATTTTTCCAAAGCTTCGGGACTTTTTATTAATGCTGATAAGAGCTCTCTTATCTTCTCTAAGAATTTCAATGATGGTTTGGCTGTTGATTTGGCTGCTAACCTTGGTATCTCTAAGATTGATGATTGCATTACTTATTTGGGCATTCCAATTTCTACTGGGAGACTTAAACTTTCTCATTTCCAACCTCTTATGAATAAAATTGTGAATCATTTAGAGGGTTGGAAGGTGAAATTTCTTTCCTTTGCTGGTAGGGTGCAATTCCTTAAATTCACTATAGCTAATACCATTGCTTATTGGATTCGGGGAAGCATTTTACCCAAAGCCTGTTGCAAGTTTATTAAGAAAATCTGTGCCAAATTTCTTTTTTTTGGCAACATTAATGAGAAAAGACTTCACCTTATCTCTTGGAAATCTGTTGCTAAGCCTAAGCAGAAGGGTGGCCTGGGCCTTCCCACCATTGAGTATCTTTACCACAATATGATGTGCTCTTTCATATTTCGTATGTATAACTGTGATAACATGCTTGGTGTATGGTTTAAAGGAAAATTCTGCTCTCCTTGGAAACCTCCTCCCACCTGCGCTTCTAAATTTTGAAAGTTTTGTTGTCTCAAAGCTGCTGAGATTAAAGATTTCATTTCTCTTGAAGTCCATTGTAACATCAATTTATCTTTCTTTTGGGATCCATGGTGCCACCAAAAGTCTATTTCTGAACTTGCTTGCCCCTCTACTTTTTCCAATTTGAAGTTAAAGGAGGTTATTTCAAATAATTTGTGGACTTTGCCTGAGGGGATTCCTGGAGACATTATTTTGAAAATTATGACGGTGGAGCTAAGCTCTAAGACTCATACTGTTTACTGGTTGGGGGCTGTTTCTCAAACTCTGAATAACTTCTCTAAATTTTATTTTTCTGATATGGAAGATGTTAGTTGGGCTAAATATATTTGGCATAAAGGTTTTGCTTTGAGGTATGCATCCTATGCTTGGATGGCTATTCTTAGGAAACTTAAAACTGCGGATCTTCTGCTTAGTAGAGGGATCTCTGTCACGGCTGAGTGCTCTTTTTGTTCTTACAGCAGGGAATGCCATTCACATTTATTTTTTGAATGTGATTTTTCTTTTAAGCTTATTTACTGAGCTTATTCCTGCTTTGGAGAATTTCTACTTGAGACCTAATTTGTTCCAGGTATATGAATTTTTAAGCAATTCTGGGTGTTATAGCCGAGCTGAACTTAATTTTTGTTTCTTGGCTATTGCTGTTTTGGTTTACTGGATTTGGAGGGAACGGAATTCCCGCAGATTTTCTAATACCTGGAAGGGTCATTCTGAGCTGAAGGAGGTGATTTCTCAAGCTATTCATGCTAAAACTGTTAAGTGGAAGAACTATGATAGCCTTAAAGATAGGTTCAGTGCTATTCTGGATTGATGTGGTGTTCTGGTATGCTCTTTGCTGCTGTGATTTTGAGGCTGGTTCCAATGTTCGTCTGAATTCGATGTGGCTGCTTCGTGATTTTTTGAAGGACGATGATGTTATTGATCTACATCAGTTTTGCATCTTTGGATGGTCTTTCGGGCAACCATGACTGCTTTTTGGGCACGTGGATGGTCTTTTGCTGCTACTTCAGGCAACCAGTGCTCTTCGTTGGGTTTGCCGGTTTTGGTTTTTGTTATTCTGATGTAGTTCATTTTATACTGAGTCCTTTTGTATTTCTTTTCCATTTTACTTTCTGCTGGTTTAGGTTTACTTGTAATTGGGTTTACTTGTAATCTCTTTGGTGATTAATATACGGGCTTTTGCCCCCATTTTTCCCAAAAAATAGAAGTAGCACATTTAAGGAGATGCAAGATTAGGCACTACGATAAAATGAAAGATTTCGGAATTCTATGAAGTTTTCAATCTAAAGTGAAAGGTAAAAAGAGTAACCTCTCAACGTTTCTTTAGCAAAAAAGAAAGTGATGGGTCTCCCTTTAGCTGTCTCTTTCCAACAGCAGCAAAAGTGTGTAGATACCATGAAAATAAAAGCGAGCTGCTTTGGTTTTGCGCTTCAGCTAGGGAAATAAAATCACACCAAGTACATGCCAAATGAACTAGGTGCTGTTTAATCTATGAAAACTTTTTTTTTGTTTTTTTGGCATAATCTATGAAGACTGAGTAAAGCTTGAAATGCACAAAATAAAACAGGAAACATTTTATTTCAAGTCATTTAACTGGATAAAATCATAAAAAAGAAAACTAAAAAAGACTCGGTATAAAAATGAGAAAAATATCATGCATTTACTGTTTCAATGTGATTTCTCTTTTGCGGTTTTATCTTTTCCGTTGTCTTATTTGGATGGATTTCTTTTGAGACCCTCTATGCTGCAGCTTTTTTATTTTTTTTTTATGAAGTTCAGCAGTTTAAATCTTCTCAGAAGAACTTCTATTTTTTTGTAATCAGTTGCTCGGTTTATTTTATTTGACGGGAAAGGAATGATAGACGATTTGCTGGAATTCATAGCGCCCCTAAAATTCAAAGTTCAAAGAAAGAATCACTTCTATTTTACTGTCAGTTCCCTCCTCCACCTAAGTCCCAAAAACATGACAAAGATCTTAGACCATCATCATCATCACCATTGGCCTTATCCCATCATGAAGAAGCTCTTACGACTCATAACCTTAATTAGGAAGTTTAAAGAGCTAAAAAACTGGTTGAAACAATGAAACTTCGGTTTTCTGAGAGCAAGCTAAATTTAAACAGGTTTAACATTTGATGTAAGGTCAGAGGGGATAATTTTATGTACAAACTCATGTAGCATAGATGTTTTAACTAAGCCATAGAGTAACTATTGGATAAGTGACACATACGACTGAATGTTTTTAACTGTAATAAGACACATTGAAAAGGAGTGTGTCAATCAGGAGAGATTATTCTGTGCGAACACCGGACACAGCTTATCGTTCATAGGCGAATCAGGTGCAACCACGTCATCCAGTACCGAGCCACGGTATCGAGTAAGGGGTGATGATGCGGTCTACATATGCGGGTGACTTATACAGAATATTTTGGCTTTATCTCCACTACTACCTTAGCTAACCGTTTTTCTATTTCTGCTTATAGACACTTTTTATTTCCTTAGTTTGTGCTACTCCAGTTGTAGTATGATGGATAGCCACTGCTTCCTCATATATGCCTTTCTGTTTTTACGAAATGGGGAGGAAGAAGATAGAAACTCCTTGGACAAATTCCCCTGTTTTTCCCTTTTGTTTTCATCTTCTTGTGGTTTTTCTCCTGTGCAGGTGGTTGCTGCATCAAAGTGGTATCAGAGCCAACCTGGGAGATGGCTGACGGAAGTTCCCGCAAGGCGGTTGACGATGAACGGAGCTTAGACGCGGTGTGGGCGGCTCAGGCTAGCATCACACAGCACTTGGAAGAACTCCGAACCGAATTTCTCCGCCTCTCCGTAGAGATGAGGACGGAGTTTGCAACTCTCAGAACTTTGGTAGATCCGATAGTGGGCGGCCGTGCGCAGGTTCAGGCACCTCCGCACATTCAGAATCCAGGTTTATTGGGGCGACGACCGCAAGCTGTAGCCGCAGATTTCTCAGATTCGGAAGGAGAAGTCAATGCAGAGTTCCCGGCCGATATGTCCGAATCCGATGAGGAGCGCCGCTATCGTTATCATGGCGGCCAGAGACGGGTTGCAAGAAACCCAAGACGAGACCAGGGAGATTTTAAGGTGAAGATGGATATTCCCTTTTTCGACGGTCGTCTGCATATCGAGGACTACCTCGACTGGGAAAGAGCTGTGGAAACCTTCTTTGAGTATATGGAAATTCATCCGGAGAAGCAAGTAAAGTATGTGGCGTGTCGGTTGAAGGGCGGAGCTGGTGCGTGGTGGCAACAGCTGTTGCAAAGCCGAAGGCGCGAGGGGCGTGGCCCAGTTCGCAGTTGGTTCAGGATGAAACAATTAATGCGGGGACATTTCTTGCCCAAACCGACTATGAACAGATGCTGTATCTCAAATACCAACATTGTGTTCAAGGACAGCGGACGGTGAATGAATACACAGAAGAATTTTTCCGCCTCAGTGCTCGCAACAATCTGCAGGAGACAGAAAACCAATTAGTGGCCAGATATATTGGAGGGCTAAAAGATCAAATTCAGGACAAATTAGAACTGAATTCTGTTTGGTCTCTGTCGCAAGCCGTCAATTTTGCGTTGAAGGCCGAATCTCAGATGCAGCGACACTCTCGCAATTACTCCAACAGGCGGCAAGCTGTTTTTGAGGCGAATTCTGAATCAGTCAAACCTGCAGTTCCACCGGCCAGAGCAGGTTCATCAACAGCACCTAATATCAATAACCCTCCATCGGATACTAGACTCCCAGCTAGAGCCAAAGCTCCTTTAAAGGAGAATCCATACAGCAGACCCTCAACGTTGAAATGTTTCAGGTGTTTCCAACCTGGGCACAAATCCAACGAGTGCCCAAATAGACAACAGCTTCAGATGCTTGATGGTGAGCATCCAGAGGAAGGTGGCGACAACGAAGACCATCCAGGAAATGAGGAGGATGCTGAAGATCTCCGGGGAGATGAGGGTGATCCGGTTATTTGTATCCTGGAAAAACTTTTACTGGCTCCGAGACAGCCCACACAGTCCCAACGCAATGCGTTATTTCGGACTCGATGCACCATCAATGGGAAAGTTTGCGAATTAGTGATTGATAGTGGGTGTACGGAAAACGTGATCGCAAGATCTGTGGTACAAGCCCTACAGTTAAAAACCACAAAAAAATCACAGCCATATAAGATTAGCTGGGTTAAGAGAGGAGTTGATATCACTGTCGCCGAAATGTGCCATGTGACCTTCTCCATAGGGAGACATTACGTTTGTGAGATTAACTGTGATGTCCTTGAAATGGACGTCTGCCACGTCATTTTGGGCAGACCTTGGCAATTCGATGCCAGTGCTACATATGACTGCCGCGCCAACATATATTCCTTTGACTGGAAGGGAAAGAAATTACGCCTCTTGCCGCATTCGCAAGATGCCATTGGAAAAAATGAGAAGGGCCAAGCTGCTGCTTATCTCGTATCTGGACCAATGCTATTACAGTCAGCAGGAGAAGGAGCTTCTCTATTGGCTCTAGTAGCGTGGGATGGCAATACCCAAGGGGGGAAATCACAGGTCCCAGAGGCCATTCAATCTCTGTTGACGGAATTCGCGGATGTTACTCCGACTGAACTACCGTCCCAACTCCCGCCGCTCCGGGATATTCAACATCAGATAGATCTCATACCGGGAGCTGCATTACCCAACCTACCACACTATCGAATGAGCCCCAAAGAAAACACGATCTTGCAGGAAATTGTGGAAGATCTTCTCCGGCGCCAATTGATCCAGCACAGCTTAAGTCCATGTGCCGTGCCGGCCCTCCTCGTTCCAAAAAAAGATGGCCAGTGGAGAATGTGTATAGACAGCCGGGCTATTAACAAAATCACCACCAAATACAGATTTCCAGTCCCCAGAATCTCGGACCTACTGGATAAGCTACACGGTGCGGCTATCTTCTCCAAATTGGACCTCCGCAGTGGATACCACCAGGTTCGCATTCGACCCGGTGACGAATGGAAGACGGCATTCAAGACTCGAGAGGGCCTTTACGAATGGCGGGTGATGCCCTTTGGGTTGTGCAACGCTCCCTCCACGTTCATGCGGCTAATGACTGAAGTGCTTAAACCCTTTTCGGGTAAATTCTGCATCTCATATTTTGATGATATTTTAGTTTATAGCACTTCATTTGATGAGCATGTACAGCACCTTGCACAACTTTTACAAGTTCTGCGAAGTCACAAATTGTATGTGAATCTGTCCAAGTGCGAGTTTGCTAGTCCTTCTATTCAATTCCTGGGTTTTGTGATTTCCCGAGAGGGAGTTCAAGCGGATTCCAGGAAAGTTCTAGCCATCAGGGACTGGCCGACTCCCCGTTCTATGACAGACATCCGGAGCTTCCACGGGTTGGCCAACTTCTATCGAAGATTTATTCGTGGATTCAGCAGTATCATGGCTCCCATAACCGAAGTGCTAAAAGGGACTAGTTTCTCCTGGAATGCTAGCCAACAAGATAGTTTTGAAGCTATTAAAACCGCTCTTTGCAATGCTCCCGTTTTAGCTCTGCCGAATTTTGATAAGCCGTTTCAAGTTGATACGGATGCATCCGCGGTAGGTATTGGAGCAGTATTATATCAAGAAGATCGACCCATAGAGTATTTCAGCGAAAAACTCAGCTCTCCTCGACAGAAATGGACGGTATATGAACAGGAACTCTATGCTGTTGTAAGGGCCTTGAAGCAATGGGAGCATTACCTTCTTCACCAGGACTTCGTGTTGTGTAGTGATCATCAATCCCTTCAGTACCTGAACAGTCAAAAGACCGTTAGCAAGATGCATGCTCGGTGGATAGTTTATCTACAACGGTTCAGTTTTGTAGTTCGCCATAAATCCGGAAAAATGAACCGTGTCGCTGACGCCCTCAGTCGTCGAGCGGCCCTCATCACGCAGCTACAGACAGAAGTGACGGGATTGCAGGAGATGAAGCTCCTGTATGATGCCGATCCAGATTTTGCAGCTCCTTGGAACAACTGCCAACGTGGGACACCTACAGGTGATTATTCTTTGAGGCATGGCTTTCTTTTTAAAGGAAATTCTCTGTGTGTGCCAGCCTCCTCCTGGCGACAACAGTTGATTAAGGACATTCACTGTGGTGGTTTGGCAGCCCATGTGGGTAGAGACCGCACCATCCAGCAATTGCAATGTCGGTTTTTCTGGCCGCACCTGAGGCGTGATGTTTCCAAATTCGTGGCTCGCTGTTCGGTTTGCCAGCAGTACAAAGGCAATGCTCAGAATACCGGTCTGTATCTACCCTTACCCGTCCCTGACTCTATTTGGGAAGATTTGAGCCTTGACTTTGTTCTCGGTTTGCCAAGGACCAAACGGGGATCCGACTCCATTATGGTCGTCGTGGACAGGTTCTCGAAGATGGCTCACTTTGTTGCTTGTAAGAAGACTTTCGATGCCCTTCACGTCGCCAAGCTTTTCTTCAAGGAGATTGTTCGTTTGCACGGGATTCCCCGTAGTCTTACCTCAGATCGGGATGTCAAGTTTGTAAGTCATTTTTGGCGAGAGTTATGGAAGCGGTTCCAAACAGATTTGAAAGTTGAGCTCCGCCTATCATCCCCAAACAGACGGCCAGACCGAAGTAATCAACAGAACTTTGGGAAGCATGCTGAGATGCCTTGTACGAGATCACCCAAAACAGTGGGAGGAATTCCTCGGACAAGCAGAATTTGCATTTAATTCTATGCCCAATCGATCAACGGGACTTTGCCCGTTCAGCATTGTGTACACCAAAATGCCAAACCACATTGTCGACGTGGCTGTCCTACCCAAGTGCAAGAGTTCTATTGCAACTCAGAGTGCTGAACAGTTCTCCAATGTGATAAAGGAGGTTCAAGA
Organism: Dendrobium officinale; assembly: GCA_019514585.1. Classification (NCBI taxonomy): domain Eukaryota; kingdom Viridiplantae; phylum Streptophyta; class Magnoliopsida; order Asparagales; family Orchidaceae; genus Dendrobium; species Dendrobium officinale. The sequence goes on from CM033697.1 coordinate 1,970,745, forward strand.
CAAGCTGATAGAAAAGCAACACCAAATACAAAGAAGATCGGGACAAGCATCGCAGGCAAGTAAATTTTAAACCGGGTGAGCTGGTTATGCTCCGATTTCGTAGGGACCGTTTTCCCGCCGGGCCTTGTCCCAAGCTTAATCCAAAAAAATTTGGTCCTTATCCTATACTGCGAAAGATCAATGACAATGCTTATATCATTGATCTCCCTAAGGATATCTCTACCTCGGCCACATTCAACGTCACAGACATATATCCCTATCACCCTCCGGATGAAGAATCGTCCACTGCCCTCTCATCGGAGATGAGTTTTTCTGAAGCAGGGGAGACCTGATGCGGTCTACATATGCGGGTGACTTATACAGAATATTTTGGCTTTATCTCCACTACTACCTTAGCTAACCGTTTTTCTATTTCTGCTTATAGACACTTTTTATTTCCTTAGTTTGTGCTACTCCAGTTGTAGTATGATGGATAGCCACTGCTTCCTCATATATGCCTTTCTGTTTTTACGAAATGGGGAGGAAGAAGATAGAAACTCCTTGGACAAATTCCCCTGTTTTTCCCTTTTGTTTTCATCTTCTTGTGGTTTTTCTCCTGTGCAGGTGGTTGCTGCATCAGGTGACATGATGCATTTTCATTAGGCTCTGAATGACGTTCAGTATCCACACTGAATAATTTGCCATCAATCAGACACTCTCATGGCTTTCTTTCAGTATCATCTCTTTCTAGTCCTTTTTACTAGGTGAGTAACACCTAACTAGCTCTTTCAGCTACAGCTACTTGTTAAAAAAGTGAACAGTTTCCCTAGTCCGCATGTATCTGTATCTTAGTTTTTAATGGCCACCAGTGGGGAAGGTGACAGAACAGTCCTGGCAATTTGAGCCATTACCTTTTACCAATCAACATCGAAAACAGCTTTCCCAGTTAAGGTAAAAGTACCAACTACCAGCTTCACAGCAATGTTTTGTACCTACATTAGTGAAGATCCACTCCGGCTCATTGTAATCATAGAGGTGTATTTGGAGAATAACAACCGTCCAATTCATTTTGGATGGCTGAGATCAGTTCATTTTTTTCTTAAACCACTAATTTTGATGGGCTGAATATTAGTAATCTAAAAAGAACTGGATGGCTGAGATTCTCCAACAGCACTTCTAAAGTCTAAATTTGTTTATTTTTTAATAGCACCGGAATATCTGAGAAATGTTATGATACATCTAAGCAATAATATGAGGCTTCGTTTAGGACGGTTTTCTTCATGCTTCTTAAAACGATTTTCTAATATAAAAATTACAATTTTTATACTAAAAAGCTGCTTTGTAAAGAAAACCATTCCAAACGAAACCTAAATATAGCCAAGGGCCCAGGAAGCACTTTTACAAACAATAGAGACTATTCCTCATGATAAAGTTCTAACCATTAATCAAAAGACTGTTAAAAGCAACTTTGTTAAGTATATTATATCCGACAACTGCTTAACAACCTCAACAGATGTGAACTAAAGTGTTTTTAGACTTGAATATCATCACAAATATTTCTAAAAAAACTCTAATATTCTTAAATACCAGGGAAAACTAAAATGCTATGAATGGATGTAGAAAATTTAAAATAAGAAATCATAAATTAGTGCATTTAGTTGGAATTTAAGATAGACATGAATTAGCTCTTTTTTTATATAAATAGTAGGTCATAGGATGGAACAATTAAACTTGAATCTATTGAAAGAATTTCCTCAGTTTTTTCTTCCACACATTTTGGCCAATGAGGTTACTCCAGCTTCTATCTCTCTTTTCCAATTGGCATGGAATCCAAGGTTGGTTAGAACCTTAGGGCATTCCATCTAAAGCATTTACACTATTTTCCCATACACTTTGCATTGGTATTTGGTTAGATCAGGCAAAGCTCCAATTCCTCAAAAATCTAATTCCTTTGACGTAATAATTTCGTACAAGTTTCATGAGCCTTTCACTCCTTTATTCCAAATCAAATATATTGCCAGTAGCTCATGTTAAAGCTTCACCTGATAGAATAGGTTAGACTGACAAATTATCAAAGAATATGAATACATACAATAGAAAAAGCTTTTTTTAAAATGCTCGTCTATTTGATCAGGACATCTCAATCCTAAAAACAAGCAAGAACAAGAAGGAATTTTTTCATCTCGGTCAGCCGCTAACAAGAGATACCGCAAGTAGGTGTTGCATTCTTACTTTGTAGATTCTCCCTCATTCAAACCCGTTGGGTAAATCCCTAAGGTTCACTCCCACACCTGAAGGAAATGATGTTGATTTTTGTCTTAGTTTTACAATAACAAATAAATAAAACAATATATATATATATATATATATATATATATATATATATATATATATATATATATATATATATATATATATATATATATATATATATATATATATATATAATCAATTCAATTAATTAGACAACCTTGCACTTATGTTAAGTGAATAGTATTGATTTGCAAAAGCCAATGGAAATTATTAACAAAGATACTGCATCTTCAAATACTTACAGAACAGCATATCTCATGAAAGGGCAAAACCTAATAAGCTAATAGGCAAGGGCTCATTTAATCATTAAGGAAATCATTATATGGCTTGAGCAATGATCCTCGTTATTTAAATTCTCAATAAACTTTAGAGAGATATATCATAGGGATGTTGACGATATACTTCTTTGAAAAAGGGCTAGATATTCATGGGAAAAAACAATTGCATATTTTACCTCAATATTGTATTTGCATATTTACATCAAATTACTTTGTTTCAAGAAACAAAGCCATCATTGTTAAAAATACTTTACAAAAAACACCTTTGAAATTGCATTATTGAGAAAATTTTCAAATAAATAAAATACCCAACATAAAAAAATTGAAGATTTCCCTAGGGAACCCTCCTAATTTCTTTAACCAACCGATATAAAAGGTTAAAATCAACACTGAAGTGAAAATGATGTTGAAGTACTCAGAATTACATGAGAAGCTAAAAAGCCCCCTCATCTCTCATTTTTCATAGCCAAGTAGCTTAAAAAATAACATTCAAAATGAGACCAAAATTCAAATCCAACTATGAGATGAGATCTCATTCACCATAATCACGTGTCATTCAGCTTCTCCCAGGTTGGGGGAAACAATAGATGGACGCAGTTTGCTTGACTTTCAAATACTTTCAAAATTCTCTCATGATAGAGTATTTTTATTCCTCTGAAAATTCCATTTGACATCTACATAGAATCTTCTTGGATTCTTTTCGGTTATAGTTGGCACCGCCTTTAAATTTACCAACTCAAATTGTCTCCTACAACTCAGTAATCAGTATTCATTACTTTGCTCAATGTCAGGGATCTCATCATCACCTTTCTTCGGATACATCCATGTGCATCGACCACATATTTACTCGTTGACGCTAGTTTCACAATCGATAAGTGTGTAACATTTAAAGATTTTTAAATCTATGAAATCCATCCGCACGACACATTTTTTAAAGGGGGGAGATCTAGATGAATTTTATCTTCTTTCAAATTATAAAAGTACTTAAAAAATGGATATTAAAATAGTTAGTGAAAACCCTGATACTTCCTATCAAAAGTTTTCATATAATTTGACTATAATCAATGGAGAATATTCATTTCTCATCTCTCTTGTATAATATATGTAGGCATAAATTGTTGAACATTGTATATTGTATATAGGCTAGTTACGCCTTCTAGAAGAACTTTAAAATATGGATATTGAAATACTATGAAAATGCTCTCATACTTCCTCTAAGAAGTCTTCATGTCATTTTTGTACAATCAATGGAGAATAATAATATTGATTATTTTCTTATAAGAAAATTGGATCATTTAGATTGCAAAGATTATAAAGTTATTTCGAGTGAAAATTTATGTAACAAACATCTATTATTAGTTTTAGACATTAAGATAAAGGGCAAAAAATAATAAATAAAATAAAATAATTTTATAGGATTAGATGGGGCATTTAAAAAATATTAATAAAAGTATTTTTGAGAGTAAGATTTTAGATCTTAAAATTTTATCTATGCATGAGGATGCTAATGTTATATGGGAAAAAGTGATTAGTGATATTAAGAATATTGCAAAAGATGTGTTTGGTGTTTTGAAGGAAAAATCCAAATGTGCAAGAAAAGATAAAAAATAAGAATATTTGTTATAAAAATTGATTTAGTTATAAAAATTCTGATAATTGGAAAAGTTATAAATAGGCTCGTAAGGAATCTAAGAAAGTTATTTGCGATGCAAAGAACTTAGCTTTTAATGATTTATATAATAGATTAGATACTAAGGTGTGAGAAAAATATATGTATAAATTAGCCAAACAAAGAGATAGGAGTAGTAATGATTTAGTTAATTCAAGTGAAGTGTATTACGGATGAAGATCAAAAAAATATTTTTTTTAGAGGATGATATAAAACAAATACGAATGAGATATTTTGCTAAACTTTTTAATGAAGAATGTGAAAATATGATTGACTTTAGTGACTTTAGCACACTAAATGAAAATAAAGATTTTTGTTTTTATCGGCGTATTAGTAAAACCAAAGTTAGAGAGGCTTTAAAGAAAATGAAGTGTGGAAAAGCTGTTGGACCTGATGATATTCCAATAGAGATGTGAAAATTATGAGATGAAGGAATTTCTTGGGTTACTAAACTTTTTAATACTGTTTTTAAGACTAAAAAGATGTCAGATGATATGATTGGAGAATGAGTGTGTTAATTTTTATTTTTAAGAATAAGGATGATGCTCATGAGTGTGCAAAGTATAAAGGAAGTAAGTTAATGTGTCATACTTTAAAACTATGGGAATGAGTTATGGAGTGTATGTTGCGACGTGATACTGATGTTTTTCAAAACCAATTTGGATTCATGCTGGGTAGGTCAACTATGGAAGCCATACATTTATTGAGAGGTTTGATGGAGAAATATAGAGAGAATAAGGAGGATCTATATATGATGTTTATTGATTTAGAGAAAGCGTATGATAAAGTTCCAAGAAAAGTGCTTTGGAGAGTTCTTGAAAAAAAATAGAGTTAACAATGCTCATATCAAAATCATTAAAGATGTGTATGCAGGAGATATTACTTGTGTTCAAATACAAGGTGGTTTGACCAAGTATTTTCCTATTTCAGTTGGATTACATCAAGGATCAACTTTAAGCCCATATCTTTTTTGCTTTAGTCATGGATGTCCTCACTAGACATTTGCAAGATGATGTACCTTGGTGCATATTTTTTTGTTGATGATAATCTTCTTGTTGATAAGGCTAGAGAGGGAGTTAAAAAGTAAACTTGAATTATGGAGGTCAACCTTAGAGTCTAAAGGTTTTCGCTCGAGTAGATCTAAAACTGAATATATTGAGTGTAATTTTAGTAGCAATAGACCTAGTGAGGGGATTGTGACTTTTGACGATCAAGTAATTAATAAGAGTACAAATTTTAGATATATTGGATCTATTGTTCAGAGTGATGGTGAAATAGATGTGATATTATCAACATAATTCAAGTTGGATGTTTGAAGAGGAGGAATGCATCGGGCTTGTTATGCAATAGAAAAGTCCACCTCTAACTTAAGAGAAAATTCTATAAGATGTGGTGAGACCTGCAATGCTTTATGGTGCCGAATGTTGACCATTAAAAGAGAAGCATAATACTAAGTTAAGTGCTACAGAGATGAGGATACTTAGGTGAATGAGGGGCTTTACCCTTAGAGATAGGATACAAAATAAGCATATACGTGAAAAGGTTGGAGTAGCTCTAGCAGAACATAAGATTAGATAGAGTCGCCTTAGATAATTTGGTCACATTAAACGGAGGCCTTCTACCTTGTTAGAAGAGTTGAGGTATTAGATTTGACTTATGTTAAGAAAGGTAGATGTAGACCTAAAAAGACTTGGTTAGAAAATATTAGAAAAATGATATTTCTTTATTAAATTTAAATGAAAATCCTACTTTTAACAGGACACAATAGAGAAAAAAGATTTATGTAGCCAACCTCACGTAGTGGAACAAAAGCTTGGTGATATTGTTGTAGTACTAATTCTTTAATTAATCTAATCAAATATTAGTATTTCTAATTTAGGATGGAGGCCGTTTAGGGTTAGCTTTTGATCATCTCCATCTCTTTCTCTTTCCTCGTCGGCATTTCTTCATTGCTGCTTAGGCCTCCCGGGCTACGCTTGAAGTAGTGCGAGTCAGTAAAACCTCCTTCCACGACGTAGGATCGGAAGTCACGACGGGAGCTCGCTCGCTGCGAAGGTAACCGCCTTTCTCCACGTCAACCGCGAGAACTATTCGCAAGTCCTTACATCCGGTAGTCCCTAATTCCCGTAAATCCGCCGAACTAAAGGGATTTAGTAAATCCGAGATTTACAGCAAAAAAAAAACGGCAAATCCGGGTTTACACTGGGCGCGGATTAAAGCATCCATTTTTTCCGTTTGGCAGGATTTAGCGTAAATCCGGCATAAATCCTACTTAAACTTATATTTTGTTTTTTAAGCGCAGGCCTGCAAGCTAATGTAACTGCTACTTTGTACTTTCAGACTATTGCAGAATTGTTTTCCAATGGCTCTTTCATTCGAGGTATGAAGTCAAACCGAACCTCTGTATAAATGAACTTTGAACATTTGTTAACTTATGAATATTTGATGATATGTTCTTCTCATGCGAGTCTTAGGTTTAGTGTCCCACCTACTATTTATTAGGATTCTTAATTTGGATTTATCATACCATAGAGTTTAAGAATTTGCTAAAATAATAAAAAAAGGCTCAAAATCTTGAATAAGCTATTGGTGTAGCTGAGAGATGCAGCATTTGTGCGGTTGGTTTGTTTGGTGCAATATAATTTTGATATTAATATTTTTGATTAACCTCGGTGTAATATTATTTGGCAGCCCTTTTTTATAAAAGGCTATTTCTGCTAAATATCTTAATATGTTATTTTTGTCCTTGCAAATATTTAACATTTTGCTGAACGTAAAACATGCTGGCTGCCCTAACCTCTTTGTATCGCATAATAAATAGCTGGATTTAAGGCTTGTTGAGGCTGAAATGGGTTGTGTTGAGTATGAGAGGACTATTGAGAACTAGAAGGATTCCGGAGACTCAAGAAGGATTTTTAGGAGCCCTTGGGCACGAGAAGAGTTATTGAGATTGAGAAAAAAGGCTGTAGAGGAGACACGTGTTTTAATGTGATGTTGTTCTTATGCCACATGTATTGACCTCATTTTCGTGTATTTTCCCTTTGAGTGTGCTTGATTGAGTCGATCGGTCCTCGTCGGGCTCGATTTGGCTCGAACCAATGTCAGTTTGGGTTCAATTTCCTCAAATTAATTCTACCAAATCAAATTGAGCTCAAATTGACTCGAATTGAGTCGAATCTTGACCCAATTTCAGCCCAATCTTCAAATACTGAGCCGATTATCTATAGTTAAAACTCCAATTGACTTTCATCTAATTCAAATCCCTTGGCAGATCAAGAAATTAAATCGAACGATGGTAAATCCAGGTCGGGTCTGTCTAGATCCTTGGTGGGGTTTAGGTTATAAGTCCCCTCGCGGTGTCTACGTCCCTTGTAGATCTACGGCCAAAAGTTGGCGGTATATGTATATCGTTGTACACCTTATCATTGGGTAGATTCTCCACTTTTTGTAGGCTGCAAATTCCACACATCTTCGTCACACTGATGACGTCGTTTCCATCTTTCTCTCACACATGCTTCGAGTGTGATGTCTCTTTCCCAGATTTATCGTCTTTGGATCAGCTGAGTGACTATATGATTCATGCATGATGAATAGTCTGATTGAGCCTATTTTCCCTTGGATTTGGAGAGTGTAGATATTCCACTAATGCCAAGCCTAGAAGAGAATAAAATAACATCCATGATCGAGAGTTTTCTTAGGTTGGGGCCTAGGATGTAATTAACCACGGTGGTTTGCGCTCGTGGGAAACTGACGCCCACATCAAATAAACCACATTTGAGCATATGAATAGAATGGGAGAATCTCATGATTATCGAGTTATGCATAACCATTGAGATGTGTAGGTGAAACCTGCTCTTCTTCATGGATAATTGTATGCATAATTTCATCTGCTCTCCCATCGGCCTGCTTGCGTACAGTGTGAAGGCCTACGGCTGTTTTGTCCTACAGGATAGTGCAATCGCATCCTTTGCATTTTGACTCCCGCTTGCAACACCCTTTTGAAGACCCACAACATGTATGGCTAGGATATAACTGCTTGAAAGGCTTGGGTTTCTTGCTCTATGGATTCCTTCTTATCCCAACGTATTCCACATCATTACACACTCCTCTGGAAATTATTAGGAAATACTAATACTGAGCATAAAAATAGTGAAACATAATAGTCATGAGGCCACAACCAAACTGACATTCATAACAGTCATTACTTGACATCTATGGCAAGGGTTTGACAATGTTGTTCTCTCTTTTAGAGGAGGAAGCAAATAGACAAGCTATGGGTTTAAATTTGATAAATAGAGCCTTCTACAAGGCCTAAAAACTATAGACAATTTAAAAACAACCTTTGTGAACAATAATTAAAACTACCATCCCCTCTTATAAATCAGTAACATAATCCACAAAGGGAGATCCTCCATATGGTTTTCTCTACTCCCATTCTTTCCTTAAATTATTAGGTTTTAAGGGGTTTGCCCCATATAGACAAAGGAAGCTTATTTCATGTTAGCTTTGGAGTTGATTGTCATGTCTCGTGATTTGTGCTCAATATTGAAAGTCCATGTGGTATATGTGGGGGTCTGATTTTTTCAACGCTCCTTATGGGTTGATGGGCATGGAACTTTAGTAAAATAAATTTAGAAATTTGACGTGTTAAAAAATTCGATTGACAAAGAACTTGCTTCTGATTGTCATTTGATCAACTAGTTTCCCCTTATAAGGCATCATCGATCGTCACCTACAATCGTTGATATGCCATGTTCCAACAAGCTCACAATTTGTACCACCAGCTTAGCCATGATGCCATGAACCTTAGTCTTGGTGCTCAATACCACAACAATGTTCAGATATGTTGGCCACAATGTCTTCATGTCATTGCCCAATTAGTGGCTAAGACTAATCTCTAAATGTTATTGTTTTTTTAATAAAGGGGATATTTTTGCCTTTTTGAGTGACTTTCAATTTATGGTTTATTGATGCATCCGAACCCATTTTAATGAAGAAAATTAGAGATAGGCTGAGGAGTTGTAATTGTTTTTTCTACCTGACTTAAAGGAAGTGCTATTGCAATTAACACTGGATGGAGGTCTATGCAGTCAAACTACTTACATTGTCACATTCTTCTTCTCCGTCTCTCTTATAATTTCTCATTATTTATTTATCATTGGTCTCAACAGACTATAAACTTTATGTCAGCAAAGTAAATAAGTCAAAAGGCTCTCCTCCCCTGTTTTATACTCCTATGTGAACCCTCATTATAATCGTAAAACCATCCCAATTATTTGCTATCTTTTTTTACTTTCCATTGTACATAGATTTTTAGTGATTTCATTGAAAACTTTTTGGATTTGTCTAAAAAAGCTTGTTGCAAGACCTCTTTGACCGTAGTTGGGACCTGCCACCAGCTGCTCCTTCAACAATTGTCGTCTAAAATTGTGACGAAAGTTTTTCTTACAAAATGTACTGCTTGCAAGCCTAGCTTTTCTCAAACCCAAAATCTATCCAACCTTTTCTAAACTTTTCCAAATATTCCCATATATCCCTCATAACCCTTCAAGGCTTTAACACCCCAATAACCATAAGATTAGGGGTGTTAAAATGAGTTTTTGGGTCGGGTTTGAGTCCAACCCGAAGTTGACCTGACTTCAATTCACCCAACCCAATCCCAACCCGGTTTGTGAAATGGGTCACAAGCCTAGACCCGGACTTGACCCACCTCTAACCAGACTTGACCCAAAATTATCTTTGTTTTTTTACTTGTTCAAGTTAATTTTGGCTGATTGATTTATTTTGAAAAAAATTATAATATTTACAAAGGAAATCTCAAACATTAAGGAAATGTTGCTACAATCATCAACAAGATCAATTCCTGAATTAAAAAGTTGAAAGGAAATAGAGCTGTTTTGTCTCTTTAGGATGAACTATGCTTATGGCTCCAAGATCTTAAGTCATTGCCCTGACCACTAAAGTATATCTAATAATCATTGGAAAAGAAAACACAACAAAGATCTTTTCATCTTACATTATTGTCAAGATTTAACAGGCGAATACATATTGATTTATAGCAGAGTATCAATTATTAATTTATATAGCAAAATATGCACAATATCTAGAACTTATAAAATCTGCAGAGGACCATTTAGCTGCTCCCCTCTGTTGCCTTATGGCAACGGCTGCGGTTCCTACAAAACAATAGTAGTTGAAGATAGAGAAAGGCTCTCAACTTTCCTCCCTCTCTGTTTCCTTCACCGGAAGAAGAGAAGACCCCTCCCCCCCCCCTCTCCCGGCGTGAAAAAAATAAAATAAAAATGCAGCTCCCCTGGCTCTCTCCCTACCTCGTTCCAACTAAAAAATGAAAACAAACTTCCCACGCTCACTTGCTCTTTTTTTTGGAATGATAATCCCAAAGTCAGTAGGCTTTGGCCATTTCGAGTTAGTTAGACCTAAGCAACCGAGTCAGTTTTGGGCTACTTTTGGGTTTTTCAAGTTGACCTGAAATTGCAATTACGTCAAAATATGAAAACCCGAACTCATCCCATTTTCTAAATGGGTTGGCTCGGACCCAAAATTTTCGTGTTGGGTTCCGGTCGGGTCAATTATTGACACTCATACATAAGATGCCCTAGCCAAAATCTCAATACAAAGAAACATTTTATTGTTGTGAGCAATCAAATCAAAAATATTATATCTCTTCAACTTCTAATCCAAAACTCATAAAAAATCACCATTTGTTCCTTTACATTGCAAACATTTGATCTCGAGTTGCTCATTATTATTCTCCGAAGGAAAATTTGTCTTTTGACAGGCTAGAAGTTTCAGCTCCAAATCTGTTCAAAATCTAAATTCCTGTTTTACCAACTCCCAGAAAGCCCTTTCATCACAACCCAATAAGATTCTATTGACCCTACAGCAGGGATAGTCTTCAACTTCCCCCTTATATTTTATTATTTTTTGACCCTTCTCTTTTTCTCACTAGGAGATAATTATTTTTGTATAGGCTTTTTTCTCTTGAAAAGCATTATCGGTCCTTTTCTTAGTCTACTGCACATTGAAGGAATTCAGCTGAGATCCAAAATTCTTTTTTTGGGAGCATCAATGAAACATTGTAAAAAATTTGAACCTACACGCCATGAATCTAGATGTTCTTTGTCCGTCTGTTATGCACAGTGCTATGGAGCAGTTTTTGGTATTTTTTTACTTTTTCGTAGAATGAAGACATTTTTTCCTCAAAATTAATTATTTCTTTTTCAATTTAAATGGCAGATTGTTGGGAGGTTTAATCGTGCACGGGCAGCTCAATTAGCACTCCCTCATTTTACATGTCAAACACCACGGTTTATGCCTGTGGGGACACAAGGTTACTACGTTGTAATAGTACGATCTTTTTAGTAAAATTTCCTGGGGATTTAAATGCTTTTATTGCAGGCAAACCACGTTGAAATGTTACCGTTTATGTGGATTTCAGATTGTCTCTCCAATTCTTTTACGTAATAAATATCATCAATTTTAGGCTTTATTTGGGACGACTTTTTTACTGTTTCTTAAAGCAGTTTTCTAATACATAAATTTTAATTTTTATATTAAAAAATAACTTTAAGAAGTAATAAAAAAGCCGCCCAAACGAAACCTTAGTTTCATCCTGAGATGCTGATCTGATCATCTGTTTTTATTTTGTGTGCATGCGGACATTATGTTGCTGTGAAGTGAAAACTCGTTGCAACTTAAAGTTAGTTGTCAATGCTTTCTAACTGCCAATTTATTTTGCTCTATAAAGTACTATAAAGCAGACATTCTTCTAGCTACAGTGATCGGAGAGTCCACAATACTTCGGGCCTTTGAATGACTAACCATTGACTGAAATTATGACTAGCTGCTTCTGTTGTTCTATAACAATCCGGCTATGAAAGGGCCGGGATGGTTCTTTTGACGGCCCTTTTGCTAATGCTCCTCAGGCATGATATAGTGTCATGCATACTATGATAGACTTCTGAGTTTCTGACCCCTGTTTTGTGTTTCAATTTGGGTTGATCAATTTCCTCTTATGTGTCACTGGAATTAACTTCATTGATTATGCTCTATTAGGTTCTATAAAGGGTCTAACTAACAACCAGCTGGAGGAAATTGGTTGTCAGATCATTTTGGGGAACACATACCATTTGGCTCTTCATCCTGGTGCTGAATTGATAGATGATATCGGCGGTCTTCACAAATTTATGAACTGGAAAAGAGCATTACTTACTGATTCTGGTGGTTTTCAAATGGTTGTTGTTTTCTCCTTCATATTCTTTTAATTTACCTTGGCGTGCAATATTTCCTCCAGCTGTTAGTGCTCTTCTTGTTTACATTTTCTTGTCCTTGCATCCTAAGTTATCATATTGGTCATGCCATTTAATGTCACAACTGGCATGTTGTGCTTTTATGTAGAGGGTTTAGAACGAATATTAAATGATGGGAAGGATCTTGGGTTATGGCATAGATAGACTTAAGAGTACTGGTTTTTCTCTACTGTGATATAGAGGTCCTGAACTATGGATTCGACCTCTTTGCAAACAATGGGGCAAGGCTTTGTACATCAATCCCTCCATAAAGCCTGAATTAGGGGAGTTTCATGCTGAATTAGGCCCTTTTTTATATGTTAATGACCTTTTATGATTGAAAATGAATTAGAGGATTATGGTGCGATTGAAGAAGTAAAATATGCAATTAACTTTCTCCAAAATGCTAAAGAATGCATCATTATTAATACTTTGGTATTGTTGGAGTCATGAATGAAGCGTTTGTGGATAAAGAACAAAAAGTTTGAATGTAGAATTCTTACCCATTTATACCATCTATTGATACTGGTAGTTTAATTGGCCTCTGAAAGATTATACTGGTCTGAGAAATTATTTTTATGTCTATTATACTACCTGTTGTTGCTTCTTGATCTTGTTTGGAGAAGCGGTTCTTCCTAGTAGTTTTTTTTTTTTTGGGTTCATTGGTGTTTAATGCATAATATACGTCTCTCTTTTTTTGTTCGTTGTTACTAGCCTTTTTTTTTTTTTTTTTTTTGAGATCCCCAAAGTTGGTTCCTTGTTTTAGACGTGGTTTGCTTGCTGGTTCTTTTTATTTTTCTTGTTAAGTTTTTTAGATTGTCATCAATTTTTTTCATTTAGGACAACAATATACCAGTTTGTTCATAAGATTTTTTCATTCCTCACTTGTTCTGCTGCCTGTTATAGTGGAGGGAGAAGGTGCTAGGGATGTTGGTGAGGTTTTTAAGGATTAGCTAATGAGGGGCTGAAATTTTAAAGGAGAAGAAACAATATTTTAGTCCGAATTGCAGGAAAAAAAAGTGCAAAAAAATTCACTAAGTGTTAAATGAATCTAATTGGCTACCAGTAGAAATAGCGATGATCCAATTTCTGAAAAAATGATGGGCCTATGTGCAAATATTTCAAAGCTATGTCTTGTAAGTAATTATGAATGGTTTTTTGTTTGGTGAAAACACAAAAAACTGACGTGAACTCATTCATAATAATAGAAAATTTCATTTTGATGATAGTTCATACAAAATGAAAAAAAATCTAAGCTCCAAATTTAAAGATTTTATAAATAGTTTGTTATGGGCTATTAGTTATGGTAATAACTTACAACCTATTTTGTACTTATTTGATCATTTTATTTTTCATTTTTATTCACCCTTGGGTACCCTCGATGCTTATCACAGGTTTTGACGTCTAATTTGCAAATGCACCTTATATTAGAATTTAGTGGGAGCCAGCAGTTGCTGCATATAGTTTACAACATAACCATAAAGTTGAAAGCTTCCTTATGAAACAATAAATAGAATGCCCACGAGTTTAGCAGACAGTTACATGCTACCAGTTCTTACACATTCCTGCTGCAAAAGTTTTTTTCAACTGTTGGTGCTTGTGCTAAGATTGGTTGTTGTTGAGACCCACGACATGATATTGCTTTTTTTCATTTTGTAGGTTTCCCTGTTGCATTTGGCTGATATTACTGAAGAGGGAGTAACGTTTCAGGTACTCTTAACTCTCTTTCTCTACCTGTCATGAGATCTGCCTGAAGGAATCCTTCATATAGATTTTAGAATGTAAAAGCTGAAGTTGTGTGCTAAGCTTCTGCTTTGTCCCTAGGCCACCTCAAGATCTTTGTCAAATCATTTTCTATGGTTTCATTATCAAGTTAAATGTGCGAATACTAAACTGATTAGCCTTATTGACTCTTTAGTTTCATAATATTTAGCAAGTAATTACTGATTTTTTATGCATACTACATGAATGCTTTTTGAGGTTATCAATGAGTTGTTTCAAGAAGTAGACCAACCCTTAGAACTATAATTATTATTGTTTCCAAAACCTATTTTTAACTGGTTTGAAAACCTGTTCCTCCTGGTATGTCATTGTTTTGTATGGAGCTAGACGCCTAATGTTTCCAGTTCACTTTCCTTTTTCTTTTTTAATTAAGAGGCAGAACTTTTCATCTTCTGTTGGCATTGGCGTTCCTTTATAACTCTTAGTGTTCTATGCTTATTTTACCAGTCTCCTGCTGATGGTAAACCTATGTTATTAACTCCGGAAGAGTCAATCCGCATCCAGGTAAACACTTTATGATGCTTTAGTTGCTTAAAAATTGAATTTCATGGTAAAAAATGTATTTCATTGCGCACATTACCATTATGTTTTTTTAAGGACTTTTGGTTCTAACAACATCATCTGGAAGTTGCTTGTATTTTGTCATTATTGAATTAGTTGCTGATTTACCAACTACGAGTTCTAAAATTTGCACCCCAGCACTATTGAGAGAGTTTTTATATTTTCTGATCAAATTTTTAGAAGACAGATTATGTTGTAGATAAGGCACTACATAGAGGTTTCGCCTTCATTTTATGAGGACTTTATAATCTAGTTTGAGGTTTTTGATAGTCAGAAGCTTCGATGATTAGTTACTCCCGAATGGCTCATTATGGTGCAAAGTTCCCCATGGAGCCATGATGCATAATGTAGGGTACGATGCGCACCATTTAAACATGCCACACAATATAAATTAATTTTAAAAAGTTTATATTATTATAAAAATTCATTAAATAACAAATAATAGGTTGATTTGAGTAAGACATGCATCATGAAGGGCAAAAAATTTGCTTTTCAGACAATACATAAAATAAAGAATTTGCGTATTAGAATGGAAATTGGTAAACTCAAGGTCACATGTCTTGAAGTTGTGCAAGATGATTTGAGAAGAATAAGTTTAACTCCTCTGTTACAACTTTGCAAGAACAAATGAAAAATATAGATTCATAAACGTGGCTCCAAATAGTAGGATAGGGCTTAATGATATGAATCATATGATGAAGCTTCCAGGTTCCTTAAAATTCTCTCTTTTATGAAATTGATGATGCTAACCACTCAATATGAATCCATTTCCTTTTTTTTTAATCTAAATTTTACTAAATATCATTGTCCCATTGCTCGGACCAATGGTTCTCTGTCAGCAAGTTAAAATATACAGATAGTATAGGTAGCGTCCTCCTTTTCTTTTTGTTTTCCAAACCTTTCTATTGGTTGTATTTTATTTCGCTGTTAGTTTTCATTGTAGAACAAAATAGGAGCTGATATCATCATGGCTCTTGATGATGTTGTAAAGACCACAATTACTGGCCCTAGAATCGAGGAAGCTATGTATCGAACTCTTCGTTGGATTGATAGATGCATAGCTGGTATGATCACCTCCAAAATTTTTTTTGTTAGTAATCTGTTTTTTGTGCTGTTATTGATTTTAATTCAATTAAAGGTTAACGATGGGATCAAAAGTTGATGTTTTCATTTTTTGAGCTGTTTCTTTTTTCATACTTGTCATATATGGATCATTAAGGTTTCGTTTGGGACAGCTTTTTTTGTTGCTTTTTAAAATAGCTTTCTAGTATAAAAATTTCTTGAATTAGAAAATTTTATACTAGAAAGTCATTTTAGAAAGCAGTACGAAAGCTGGGACAAGGTTAAATCTATTTAGGTGAAATGAGATGCAGTGCTATGACATTCTATCTAGATAGTGTTTTATTGATGATCTTTTTGTGCTTTTGGACCTTTTGCATATGCTAACTGCAGCTCATAAAAGACCTGAAGTGCAAAACCTATTCGGTATTGTACAGGGAGGACTTGATCCGACTCTCAGGTAAATTTTAATTTTCTCACGTTGTAACCGTGATTGAATAAATTTACATGCTGCAACTGTTGGGAAATTCATAAAGAGATTTCAGGACTTCATGTTAGTTGTTTCACTTGTACTAATAAACTGAATTTTCCAGAGATATATGCGTGAAGGGCCTGGTTAGTCGCAATTTACCGGGGTATGATATACTTACGTTTTCATTGTACTCTTTTCAGACTTCTTATAGTGTTGATCTTTTTTCAATGGCTTTACTGGAATTGCCAAGACAGATGTACAATTTTACACAAAATGATGAAAGTCTTTAATGTTATCTAGATGGGCCAAATATGTACCTTACTAGTATATGATTTATAGCTTTTATCACTTTTTTATACTTGGCTTCGTTTGGGATGACTTTCTTACTGCTTCTTAGAGCAGTTTTCTAGTACAAAAATTTTAATGTTTGTACTAAAAAGCTGTTTTAAAAAGTAGTAAGAAAGCCGTCACAAATGAAACCTTAATATATTTGTTTGAGTTTATTTTGACTTCTGAATACTCACATACAATTAATGATGATACAGTTTTTGATAATTGTCAGTAACTATTCCAACAATTCTCTTAACGGTTGTTTAGTTGGAGGGTCTTGAGTGTATTGCATCAAGTGTAGGGCTTTTGAGTCTTTGACTGTTTGTTTGAGAGTGATGCAAACCCTTTTATTTTGTGAAGAATTTGAAAATCACCCCATAGTTTATTTTTGGTGAATTCCAACTTCGTCAATTTGAATACATCACATTTCATGAAGCTTTGCTTGCAACCTCTGTTGCGATGACCTCGACCTCCTCTAAGTGACAATGACCATGCCTGTGATGACCTTCACCTTCGCTATGTGACTATGATGCATAAACACGGACACAGAACATGTCAATTATTAAAAATATAGGATACGAACAATGGTTGGACATGTTATTATAGTTTTTATATTTTAAAAAGTGTATAACATTGAATAAATATATATTAAAAATAATAAATCATTTAACTAGAATTTGGGCTTAAAATGATCAATATTAGGATGTCGATGGTCAGACATTTGATGTTATGCGGTAAGTATTGGGCATCAATGTCGAGAGAGCATCGGTCGTTGATGTTGGGAGGCGTTGGTCGTTGATGTTAAGATGACATCGTACAAAGATGAGCTATCAAGTTGTGGGTGTAGAAATACACGTGTCGGAGGTGTGTCAGACTTGTGTTGTGTTGGTGTATCATAGCTATGTGACCGTGCCTACATTGACCATGTCTGCGATGACCGTGTATTTGAAGACCTTGTTTCTCATGCCCTCGCCCTTGTCCCTGCATTTTTCTTCACCTGCAACAACTCCTGTCTCTGCTTTCGACGATCCCAACCTCGATTGACTCACACTCCCTAGCTTAATAGAAAAAAATTAAAATATTGATTTACTTTGAAATTATCCAAACACAAAGAAGAATAGCTTGAAATTATTTTACAACCTATCAAGCACAAAAACTATTTTAATTATGTTGAATTTATTATATATTGCATTTAGATGACATGCGGATTCTAAATACCGGCAACCAACATTTTTTACCATTTTTTATGAATTTTTAACATTTCTGCTAACATATTTCTAAGTTAAGGCAAGATTATATCGCTGGCGCACTTGTGACATTGTACTGTCCATTGCCATCTTTTTGGCATTCTTGGATCATTTTTTCTTTCATCACCTTTCAAAAACAAAAATTGCATTCTTTACCATATTACTTTTTAGTCTCCTTTTACAACTATAACATTGTTAATACCTTCTCAATATAATTATGTTAATACCTTTAATTGAAATAATGATGGAAATGCATCCTTGACTTTGTATAAAATGATGCTTTTTTGCTTAGAAGCTCTATGACTAAACATACTTGAGGACAAGGTTACATGATTATAATATTTTGTTTAACTTGAACATGCTCGACTTTATCATACGTTTTTTTTTTTGGTGTACAAACAGTCGTTTAGATTTTTTTATGCATGCATGTAACTGTATGTTAATTCACAATGGATTATTCTGTTTGCTAGCTAAGATAACTTCCATCACAATTGATGTTGAGCCAATACCCTCTATAGTGTGTTGCCATTCTATTTGAAGTATGAATTTGAGCGGGGCAATGAAAGTGGGGATTGTAGGAAACTTTTGAAACTAGATTGCTGAGAAGGGAAAATCCTAGTGTAGTGGGAGAACCATGGAGATTAATAGAAGAATGGGATTGAGAAAATCAGAAGAGTGAATCCCTTAAATAAACAAGGAGACAAAAGATAAACAAAAAGAAAGCATGATAAAGCCCTATGATTAGGAGAAGGGGGAAGCAATTGCTAGAGGAGATGACAAAATAAAGTCTTATTTTTAATTCTCTATCAACTATCTGATTTACAACATAAAGCCTATTTATTATTATAATAATTATAAATTTTGATTTTTTTAATTCTAGTAAAATAAAAATAATGGGAAAATTTTTGCCATTCCTAATGAGTAAATGATAAATACTAAGCAATGACATAAGAACAATTGATCAAACATGATTATTTTGACACAAATAAGATTCGATACTTATAATTGAAAGTAAGCATCTCACATGAGATCAAGTGGAGCCTTTGTAACCTTTCGATTTGCTTTTTTAAGTGCACACTCAATACTTATAATTGAAAGTAAGCATCCCACATTCGATCAAGTGGAGCCTTTGTAACCTTTTGATTTGCTTTTTTTTAACTGCACATGTACTAACGGTACAAAATCTTCACCTTTTCGTTATTGTGCTCATAAAACAATGGTAAAAAATATAACGTTTGCATTATAATCATTGAACTCATTGGGAACAGCTGAGGAATAATATACCCATGATGTAAGAGCTCATATTATTGATTGGTTTCTTGACAGCTATGCTATTGGCGGTCTTGCAGGAGGTGAAGATAAAGACTCCTTTTGGCGCGTTGTAGCACAATGCACTGCTGCCCTACCAGAGGATAAGCCTCGCTATGTGATGGTGTGTATTCTTATTACGTGAAAATAATTTAATACGCTAACAAGCATGTTCATGTTGCCCTTGAAGATTATCTCTTTCAAAATTCAGTCTGCTCTATTTTGCAGGGTGTTGGTTATCCGCTAGATATTGTAGTTTGCAGTGCGCTAGGTGCAGATATGTATGACTGTGTTTATCCTACACGTACTGCTCGCTTTGGCACGGCACTCGTACCTGAGGTGAATTCATCCATTGAGCTATATGTTCCACTTTCAATCACATTGTGAAGAACTAAAATTTTAATTCATCATTGAGGTATACAAAATTTGTTTTAGCATTTATGTATGTGAAACGTTAAGTTATCCTGATGTTTAGGGCGCTTTGTGATTAACTTTTTTTTTTTTGAATAATTAATAACATTGCAGAAAAGTAAATCTTCTAAGTTGATTTATGAAATTGTAAAAGTAGGTCAAATTTGCTGGCTTTGAAAGGATAATATGTAAAGAAAAAAGTGATTTGAAGTTAGCAAATTATCTAAGAACACCTGAGGTTGATAGTTTGCTGCAATGATAATGAGTGACTTGTTGCTTTTCAAATGAAAACGAAAGTGAATAATATACTTTTATTAATAGAAATAAATTAATAGAATAAATATGATTAAGCTGTTCGCCTGTATCAGCCTTTGGTTGTCAATTAAAATCATTAATGCGAGCACAATTATTGGAAAATTTAACCCTTTTTGGAGGCAATTGATACCCTTTTACGATGGCTTGGCTGAAGATGTGGCAAATGCAACCTAGCATAAAGAATGATTGATGCCGCTATGTAATTACTATGTATTTTGCCTAAATTATCAATTTAGGTCAGTCACGTCGATACAATTATTTTGAAATTTTGATCCTTCCTGAGGGATTTGATCCCCCTTTTCATGATTGTTTTGTTTGAGGCGAGCAGTTGTGGCCTAGGTTGAAGGGTTTTTACTTTGAGAGTGGGGGGGTACCATACCTGCATATCGTAGCTCTCTGCCTTTGCTCAAAAATATAGGGGCTCCAACTATTTTGATTTTACAATGTTTTAATAATGAAAGATGAAACTTATAACTTTGCAAAGTTTCGAATATGTTATTGTTGCCATTCCTAGTTCATAAGCTTCATGACTTGCAATGATTTAGGCTTCGTTAGGGACAGCTTTCTTACTGCTTCTTAAAACAACTTTTTAGTACAAAAATTTTATTTTTTTCTACTAGAAAACTTCTTTAAGAAGCAGTAAGAAAGCCGTCCCAAACGAAACCTTTGTTTCTTATGCATCCTCATTTTAGGATATTTCCAGTTCTTGATCCTGTTTGGGAAATTAAATTGTTCTTATTATTAACGATTTCCTTGCTTCTTATTAAGGGTATATTGAAGTTGACGCACATGGCAATGGCCAGTGATGTACGCCCTATTGATTCGACATGTATATGTATGGTGAGCCTTACTAACAATAGATCGTATCTATCATCGTCATTTGATTTTTTTATTTGACATACTTCTTTGCAGGTATGTAAGAACTATACAAGAGCTTACATTCATTATCTTGTTACCAAAAATGCCATGGGTTCTCAACTTCTATCATATCACAATCTTTCATATATGATGAGGGTAAGCATATTTTTTCCCTCCAACCCAAGTTTGCTGCTCTGCCTGGTTTCTTTAAAGTGGGAAAAGAAAATATATTTGGAAGGTGTTCTATCAATTTTTTTTGTTCACCTAGTCACTAACGGATGCAGTGTGCGGGCCCCCACTGACTTTGTTATGAACATCTAATTAATATTATTTATGATGTTTTAAATATAGGATAAATCAAATATTTTTTAACCTTTTTCATTCCAATAGCAATCCTTCCCGTATAGTGAAGCAAACGAATCGAACCGATTAATTTCAAATCCAAGCTCTAGTTCGGTTCGAAGCTCGTCGAGCTTCTTGGACAAGATTTGGCTCAAAATTTCAAGCTCGTCGAGCCCTCTTATCGAGCGGCTCGATTAAACTATCCGAGCCGACCGCAATTCACAAAATATATTTATTTGAATAACATTGAGCGAAGTTAGCTCGTTTCCACCTCCCCTCCATGAACAGGGTTACAGGAATACTGGCCAAACCATCGGCAGCCTCAAGCTATAGATTGGTTGCATATGCCTTTGTTTATATATAAGAAAATTCATATTCTCCATGCGGTGTGGGACTAAACCCCACACTTTTTTTTCTCTTTTGTTTTCCCGTGGCCACGGAGGAGAGTAGCGGGAGAATAAAACCTCAAAAATGAGGAGAGAGAGAGAGAGAGAGAGAGAGAGAGAGAGAGAGAGAGAGAGAGAGAGAGAGAGAGAAGCGGGCATGAGGGAGTTAAAAAAAATTAAAAAACAATTATTAAACATATTATCTAAATATATTATTTAAGGAATGTTATTTAGGGTATTTCTTAATGTTATTAAACACATTATTTAAAAAAACAATTATTAAAAAATTATATATATATATATATATATATATATATATATATATATTAAAAAACTATTTAATTAAACTATTTAATTAAAAAATAAATATTAAATATACTGAATAATGTTATATATATAAAACATTATTGAGTATATTTAATATTTATTTTTAATTAAATAAGACATAATCGAGCTTCTTAACGAACATATTCATGAGCTCTAAACGATGTTGTTCATGAACGCTAGGTTGTTCAAGATTGTTTATTAGCTGTCGAGTATTAAGGCATAATCGAGCTTCTTAATGTTGAGGATTTTTTAATTACTTTAATGATTTGTGCCCCCACGTAAAAAAAATCCTGATTCCGCCCCTGCACCTAGTTGAGTATCAAATGCAAAATTTAGGAAAAAGCTCAGGCAAGGGGTTTTTCTTATGGGATTTCCGTTCATGTGAGAAAATGAAAAATTTTTTTTACAGGAAAGCCTGACAAAAGCCATTAGGACAAATTGGGCATGCATTTGCTAATTCTATTTAGCACCAGTTTGATCCATCTGACGTGTTCACATTGCTAAATTGCCATGTTGTTTGGCTCATGCTTAACATTTTCACTTAAGAAACTAACCGTCTTGAAATATTTTTTCTTCGTTTTTGAGTTTAGACAATTTTTTTCTGTGTACTTTTTGTTCTACTCTGATAAAATTATTCTTGTTGTGCAGTTAAGCCAGGACCTTCACACATCAATAATAGAGGGCCGGTTCCCAGAGTATGTGAACGTCTTTTTATTTGAATTAAAGGCTTTTACGGGTGCTTTCTATTACTTAAATATCTAGGCCGGTTTTTTATTGGGTGTGTGATCTTTTGATAGGTTTGTGCAAGGATTTCTACGTACACAGGTTTGTCTTATTCTCCCACTTGCGATGATTAACCTTACCCTTATACTTTAACTAGTTACAAGTGTATGTGGAAAGTCTAAGATGCTGGTTAGCGCCTTAAATGTTCTTTTTTGACAATTCCCCAGGCATGCTGGAGTTTTTCTGCTAAGTTTTGTAAATATTTTTTCTTGCAGTTTTTGTAGATCACATTTTTTTCCTTCGAAAATTGTCTGATTGGGTATCTACTTAAGAAAAGGATTGCTGCTGCTTCTTTCGATCTTCTCCTCCACCATGAAATTGAAAGAACATTTGTTCTTAATTACCAGTTACATATAAGCTTCGCAAGTCATTTAGTGAATGATTTTTACCAAATATATGATGTACTTTTTTCCATAAGTAGCCAGCATAGTGTCTGTGCTTTGTGAATGTTTTTGGGGGGGTCACCCTTTTTGCACCATAAGCATTCCTTCCATTTAGCTTAGGTTTTATGTAGGGGTGTAATCTAGTTGAATAAAGCTTATATTATGGCGACTAGCTAGATTTAGTCGTTTAAGCTTTGGCTTGAACTAAACTAGAGCTCTTTTGCAAAGTTCGATCCCAACTCATTTGTTTGCTCCGGTTTATTTTGCTGGGTAAACCGAGGCGGAGGAGGAGATCTATCGGAAATGTTGTGGTGCTGTGGTGTGATGGTGTTGTAGTATGGTGATGAGGAAGCAATGCAAGTGGATGAGAGAGCAGGCCTGTCTTTTTTAATGGAATTATTAAGGAAGAGGAGTTTTTGAGGTGGTGGAGAGAACACGACAATTGAGTTGGTGGCTTCGAAGGTAGAGAAGCCATCTTATTTTCTAGTGAGGCGATGGAGGAGGAGAAAGAGAAGAATCAAGCTACAACCCACATCTCCAAGCTTTGGAGTGCACAAAATGGAGGCAATAATAGAGACAGTGTGATGTAGGACTACATGCACATGTGATGTTATTAAATTTGAAATTACAAGCTCATGATAAGAACAATAACAATTAATCAACTTCTCACATATTTAACAAAAGATTGAAACCAACAAGATAATAATTAAGCTCAGGCAATCAATTAGATGATAATATTAGGAGCACACAATAATCAATTTAAATCAAACTCTACTGATGTGGAGCTTTCAAAGAAAATATCTAGATTAACAATTAGATTAGTCACTATAAGCACCCACTCACACACGTTCATAATAGGGGCAAAGCGGAGAAGCCTTCATAATTTCAATGATGCCACGATCGAGGAGTTAAAGATAAAAGGTTTAGGAGAAGAGTTCACAATTCTCAAGCTTATGGACTTTACTCCATCATTCTCCAGGATCCGGCCATTGATCGTCCTTGGATGCGCTTTGAAGCCAAGACACCTTGTAGTCGACAAGGGATTAAAGTGCCGGAACGGTTGGGATGTGGTCGGCCTAGGGAGGAGGATTTATTTCTCCTTAGGTGAAAATATCAAGCGAAAAAGAAGAAGTGTAAAGAGGCGGATGGGGGTGCTTATGGTCGGCCCTAGAGAGGTGTTTAATTCCTTACTTGGGGTGATGAGTAAGGAAGGGCAGTAAATAGGAAACTCTGAATTTAATTCCATCAATTAACAAAATTATGTAATTGATTTCTTGTCTAGGTGGCATGCAAATTAAGACAAGAATCAATTGGGGTTTAATAGGAATTAATGTCTGCTTTAAGTGGAGGAAAGATTGGGGGAGATTTGAATTTGAATGACCATAAATTAGGGGTAAGGAGGGGGCGGCACACCCAAATGGGAGGGGAATTGATTGGGAAGCATTAGTGGGAAAGTAACAATTAGGGGAGAGAGTGGTTGGGTGGGGGGGGGGGGGGGGGGGGGGGGGGGGGGCGCGGCAAGGCTAGGGAGAGAGAATTAATGAGAGGGTTTAAAGAGGTTGCTAAATTTAGGATACTAAATGGGGAAGGAAATTTAGGGCAACCTTTTTTCAAATTAATGTTAGCATGATTGGGGGAAAAACCTTCCTAACATAACTCTTCTTATTTTGGAAAGAAATTTCAAATTCAAATTTACTGGAATATGAAATTATTGACTTTCCAAATTTATAATGAGCCAAGTTTGAAAAGTATTGAATGCTAGGTTTGAAATTTTGGGAGTCAAGGGAAGGAGTGGTGGCCGATAGCTAGGAGGTGAGGTGGAGCTGGCGGTTTGGTGGGGTCGGCCAAAAGCGTATGAGGAGAGGGAGGTCGGCAGCTAGGAGGAAAGTAGGGGCCGGCGGTTTGGTGGGGGTTGGCCAAGCATAGGGGGAGAGGGAGGCCAATGGCTAGGAGGAAAGGAGGATAGGCGGTTTGCTGGGGGTCGACCAAGCGTAGGGGGAGAGGGAGGCCGGCGGCTAGGAGGAAAGGAGGGGAGGGAAGTTTGCGAAGGAGATTGGCCGCGAACCCGGACGCTTCTTGCGGCTAACGGGTGATGCCTTGCCCTCACCTAGGGACTTCAAACTCTCACAACTCTCCAAGAAACAAGGTGCAAAAATTTTTCATTCATAATAATCATCATCCTCTCCAAAGAGGGGGAGGGGTCTATAAATGACCAAAATACAATGACATGTCTAATGACAAAAGTGCCCCTTGGGGTCACATAAGCCTACTCCCTCAAGTGAGGGTACAAACGGAAAAAGATACATAAATAAATCAAATACACATAGAAGCTCATAAATAAAGTGGTCCAATCATAGTTGTAGATCTTCGGCCCCTTCTCTAATTAACTTTCCACGGTCGGATGTCCTCATCATTCTATCGGGGGTGGAAAAGAGCTCTATTCCGTTGATTATGCGTCCCGGGTGCTCTCATAGATCTCTAGTGCTTCTTGATCAATCCGTTGAAGCTCCTCACGCTCTAACCAAGTGTTATTTGTCTCTGGCTTACCTCTCCACCTTACTAAATATCTTCTTCGTCCATCCTCTTTCATGGAAATGATGTCATCGTTTAAAATCTTGTCAATTTTCTCTGCAATAAGTGTTTTGAAAATATTTGGAAGTGGAGGAAGGCTTGGGTTCTCACAGGGTTGGGTCACACAAAGCTCAATTTGTAGTGGATTAGGTGGATTAAACTTTGGACCCTCATATGATACTAAATCTTCAATGTTAAAAGAGGGATTAATATTGAAATATGTAGGTAGATCCACCACATATGCATTGTCATTGATTTTCTTGATTATTTTAAATAACCCTGTGTTTTTAGCATGTAATTTATTAACGGCCCCTTTCGGAAAATCTTCTGGACAAATTCGGATCATCACCGACTCACCAACTTTGAATTTCTTGAATCTTTATTTAAGATCGACGTAAAGTTTATAATTTGCATTGCTCTCAATATGGCGTGCAATTTCTTTATGCAATTCATGCAAATGAAGATGCAAATCCAGAAATCCTATACTTATGACACATGGGTATGAGATCTAAAGGCTGTCTAAGCTTGTACCCATATACAATTTTAGCAGGACTCAGACCAGTGGTGCGGTTCACAGAATTGTTATTAGCAAATTCAGCCGTGGGGAGTTTGGAATCCCAGTCTTTAACGTGCTCACCTACTAAGGACCTCAGCAAGTTTCCTAAACTCCTATTGACCACTTCAGTTTGACCATCCGTCGAGGATGAAAGTCTATGGAAAATTATAATTTGGTGTCCATTTTCATACAGAGAGTCTTCTAAAAGGAACTCGTGAATTTGATATCTCTATCAGATACAATGATCTTTGGTAAACCATGTAATCTGACGATCTCATTAAGATTACCTTGCTTGATTGTTCAATTTTCGGTTTTGATCTTATAGATGTGGGTAACATCATTTATGTTTGAGTATGTTTGCTTGACAACACCCCTAACTTTTGTGGTGGAGAAGATCATATATTATCCACTGATTTCCGGTAACATGATGTTGTACAACCATGTCATGATCATGAATCTTCTTTATCCTAAAGTATAACTTTTGGGTATTTTGACTCCAGTGAAGGATCTAGAAAATGATGGATCTTTATCCATTCAATCACAGATGTCTTCACGATTTGGGACCATTTCAGGTAATTTCACCTATTTAAGCAATATGAAGCTTGTAGCCTCGAGAGCTCTCTTTTAATTTGACTTTCACTGTTCATAATGTTTGAGTCCTTGGAAGGGAAGTCCAAGAAATCAGAGAAGAAATGATCTCGACAAGAAGAAAGAAAAAAAAGAAACAGAGTGGAGAAAGCAAAAACCTAACTTTGTAGAAGAGTAGAAAAGTTATTTTGAATTTTATTATTTGATTCCTTACAAAATGTGGAAGTATTTATAGACTTTTTTAAATGGTCTACAATGGAAATAAATCGAAGTTATTTACAAAATGAGAAAAAAAGTCCCAAAATGGGTCGACAGCTAGAATAGGAAGTGGAGACACAAGAATTGTAATCTAAGGGTTATGAGATGATCGATCCAATGATTAGGACTTTTCATCCGTATGCTTGAAGATCTCTAGCATGATCGATTGACCTGTGGGTTCCTTGATCCTTCAACAGATTATACATTTCTTCTCTTGAAAAACTTACCATACATTTCTATCAAATCTTTCTTATATTTCAAATATGAACTGAAATCAGAAGGTTGAGGTTTACCTTTTAAAAGAAAAAGTAGAAAGCAAAGACCTAGGAATTTCTTCCTCCTTCCCAAATCGATCTTGCTTGATGTCAAAGTCTTCTCGGGTCTCCTTTTCACACAAGATAAAACTTTTGAGTATGATTTGTTGCGAGACCGGCTTGTGGCTTCTTCACCTACACGACCTCCTGTTCACCTTAGCTCGATCGACCTCCCACTTTCTCTCTCTTCATCACTCTTTCTCTTATTCTTGCTCTCCTCTCGCCCTCACTCTCGCATTTGCTCACCTCCTTTACTTAGTTATCTCGTTTTCTTGCCTCTTTAAGGCTTGAAAACCAGTTGCTTTGGGACAGTTCAATTGAGCTGAAGGATACCCCTATTATATCTGAGTAGGATCAGCAGACCGTTAAGCTTAACACAATCCTACAATGGCAGAGTTAGGCTACTTGATAAGAAAAGGAAAACCCCCAGTAGGGCAACGGTTCAGCATTGTCTTTAGGGCATCTCTAACTGAAAAAACTCAATTTTCACTCCAAAATACAGTAATACATCAAAATGCAGAAACTCGTCTCCAATTGAACTCCATTTTTTTATAACAAAAAAAGAATCTTCATAGGATATTATTTCCCATACTTTATTTTATATATTTTTAATCATATATTTATATTAAAAAAAACATTTAGCTGGTGAACAGTTCGACACTAATATTGACGTCGCACTGTTCAACCACAAGCAAACAACGGAAAATTTGACGTTTGGCTGGAGCGACCGAACGATGCCACATACTTGATGTTCGATTGCAGAAGGCCTTAAACTACGTAACAAAAGCAATTTCCAAAAATCTGGAGAGTTTACTCAAGTGCTTGCGCAACTAACGCTTGTTGAAATTTATGCTTGTTTCCTTTTTTTATTAAAGCTTGAATTTATATTTCTGATCGTTTGTATTATTTTTGTTGGCCTTTGGATTTGCAGTTTCCGAAAGGCGATGTTCCAGTGTGGGTATGCAATGCCATGGAGGTTGCTGGTATTGATATCTCATCTTGCTGTGCTCCATTCCAATCACCTCTTGCTTAGCTGAACAATTTCAGCAATAGAAACTGGAGCTTTATTGATTTTCCCACAACAAGTAATTTATTTTTAGGAGATTATTGTCGAGTCCTTGTAATTTTTATCCTTTTACAATTCTATTGTCCTTTGCAATTTTGTTCCATCAAGGCACCAGTCAGGGAGTAATTATTGTGTCCGGACACTAAACGCATCCAGAGTCCAATAAAAAAACGCCACGTCATTGGGCGCTCGGTATGCTCGGTACTGAGTCCGGACACAATAATTTTTCCAGCTAGGAGGGAGAAAATAATAGAAATAGTAAAAATAGTATTGTTGAAAGGAATTTGCCGATTTTGTTTATTTTTCTTGGAAATTCTAAAAAATGTAAGAAATATTATTCGAATATGACTGTGGCATGAGGGGCCTAAAAACCACAGAAAATTTAAGAGGATGAGGATGAGTGGCAGATTTAACAGGGAAAAAAAACATTAATTTTTGAAGAACATTTATCAGAAAATCCTACTTTCAGCTGTTTTCATGCAAAACAATTTTTTTCCCTGTAAAAGGGGGTGAATATATCATACTATTCTCATCAAAATTTCGTTTGTAGGTTGGTTTTTTAAAATAGTTAGATTTATTTAGCTCTTTTTTTTTTTTAATCAATTGAAAAAATATTTTGACAGTGTTGAAGAGTTGGATAATCTTAGGGTTTGTATGTAATGATGGTAATCTTTTATGAAATTGACTGTGAAGTTGATGGGAGGAAACTAATTTGGCTATTTTGTTTTATAAAGAAGTTTTTAGTATAGAAAATTTTAAAAATAATGAGAAAATAATAATTAAATAAAATTAGGATTGTTATTTAATTGATGTTATAATAACAAGTTGTCTCAATTCGTTTTTTAAATTTTAAAAATAGCATTATGCTATGAGCATTTGTGTTTGTGTGCAGAATGTCTGAAAATTGGTGGAAATGGCAACCTTGATCAAAATAAAGGCACGTAGTTTGATATGATCACTATTCTTTTCTGAAAAATTGTGAAGTGTCTATTGGAGAAATTATTTTGTTCGGAGGCCGTATATAACTCTATGTTTGGAGGCGAATTAGGAGCAATCACGTCAGCGGTATCGAGCTGAGGTATCGATTCGTACTGAGCTATGATATCGATAGGTATCTAGCCATGATACGCGCGGCCTATTTTGATTGGTCTCATTTGAGATACGGATATGTTTAACTTCTGTGACACACAATGATAATAAATATGAATAATTTATTAATTAGATGAATGTGATTGGTAGTTTATTGCTATTTGCGTGATAAGATTAAATAATAAATAACCAATCAATTCACGATGTGGGTAGTCAACTTGCAGGGTTACATCGGTGCATTCTCCTCCGTCCATTTTCACCATCGCATAATTTTTTTTTTAATTTCTTTATCTTTGTTTATTAGGGTAAAACAAACGGACGCTACACGTGGACGTAAGTATGCTATTCTTCGTGAGCTATCTCTAGAGTTCGTTTCAACACGTGGCTAGTCCAGCTTGAAATTTGTCACCGCTTTGTTTTTTTTTTTTAATGAATTAAAAAGCATTTTTGGGCATGAGTTTACTTGGCATCTCCACTTTCCACTCTAAAATACCTTAAATTTTTTAAAATGGGGTAGTTCATCTCTAATGAAATTTCATTTTTTTTTGCGCACTTCTTTTTTGAGGAATCATCTCTCTCATGCTTCGCATGCTTACTGCGAAACTAAGCAAAGCACGAAGGTAATCGCTTTTTTTTTTTGCATAGTTGAACAATAAAAGTCAATATTGATGTCCACCTACCGATGTTTGAAGTGAGATTTAGAGCTCAAATATAGCGATTCGTGGACTGCATACAATGATATGTAGTTCGATTGGAGATGATCTTACCTCTCTTTGCCATTTGGATTGATGTTTTAAATTTAAATATGTTCTCATCACTTTTATTTTGATTACTTTGTATTAATTGAGTATGATTAAAGTTTTATAAATGTTTTTGTTATTTTAAAAATAAATTTTAATATATATATTTAAAAATAAAAAAAAAATTAAAAGCTATCCCAAATGATATATAAGAGCTTGTTTTGGGATAGATTATTCTATGTGGATACCACACAGTTTATCGTTCAGAGGCCAATTAGGTGCAGCCACGGTGTAGCCATGTCATTTAGTACCAAGTAGTACCGAGCTTGGTATCGAGTAGTACCGAGTCGCGGCACCGAGTAGGGGTAACATGGCGCATTTTCATTGGGTTCTGGACGGCGTTCGGTGTCCGCAAATAATAATTCATCATATTTTGAATAATTGTAATTTTTTATTAATATGATTTTAATGCAATAGTGAAAAAAATAATTTTTTGAAGCTTATTGTAAAAAACAGTTTTTTAGCCTACTAAATTTTGTGAAAGTAGTAAAAAAGTGGCAGTCAAATAAGAATTATGATTATGATCTTAAAGTAAAATAATAAGATAGTCATCTTAAATTTATTTCCTTAAAATGTTGAATTAATTATATTTAATTTTAGTAATTTAAAATAGAATGAATGAATAATAATTATTCTCAATGATCAAATTATGATTATTATATAATATTAGCGCCACAACATCCCATCCGATGGCCCCTGGGAGTCGAAGAGTTAAACCGCCTCTCCTCTACTGGGATGGCGGTCAATGAGCCGGTGACGGGATCGCTACGGTGGTGCTATAGCCTATAAGTATAACTTTACCGGTTTTCTGCACTCTTCGATGCTGGATCAGACTCCCCAAGCCCCAATCTCCTTTCCGTATACTCTTTTCTTTTACTTCCATGGGATCGCTTTGCCTTCCAAGCCATGGAGTGAAGTCCATTGTCTCCACTCTTACTAGCAATGCTAGTCAAGGCTTCAACTCGCCATACAGTTCTCGATCCCCCTTCGAACTCGGCATGGGGTTTCATTCTCTTTCCTTGCTTCTCTTTAGTTTCTCTACCTGTCGTATTGAATGTGAAGCTTTTTAGTAACCCTAGCATGTTATCCTTCATGTAAACGTTCATGCTTTAGCTTTTGAAGGTCTCCGGAGGAAGAAAATTACAGTTAAGAGAGATGTGATTTATGATCAGGTGGAATACAAAGCTCTGCATTGGGTATTCATACCAACACCTACCCAGGTGCCCACCTATACCCTCTTGGGTGAGTATGAGTGGGCACTCAACATCGAGGGATAAACTGATTTACATTGCTAATCACCGTATGGCTTATATTACTACAATCCTCACTACGCAGTGCACAACACTGAACCGTACTGTCACCACATTAAATTATGATATGCAGCTTGAAAGTTTGCCGTTAGAGCAAAGGACAACAAGGCCTCAAGGCCATTAATCCGTTGTGACTGCATTCAAAAAGTGTGAAAAAAATGGGTGAGTATCGGTGGCTACAGCTTCCCAGAAGTCACAATGGGTGGGCATGGATACCCAACCAGGACTGTGTAGGACTTTGGTGGAATAGTGTGTTGACTGGCTGAAATGATCTAAATCAAAATTTTGTTGATACTATGCTACCAGCATTCCTCATTCTGAAATTAGAAAGGATTTTATATGAATGGGAAGTGTCAAAAGAGTTTGTAGGTTACAGCTAATTTGCTTGAAATATTAATAATCATATGAGGTGGCTTAGTATCTGGTTTCTGTCTGTACATGGCTTCCTTATGTAATGAGACCTTTGTAAATTTACTTGTAATTAAAATACTGAATTGGTGCGATATTTGGCTTTATGCTTGCAGCGGACATTTTCCTCGGCTATTGTTTGATGTGCATACATATGCTTTTTCGCTTGTGTAGAAGTTTAATCTTGCTTTAACATTGACTTTGACATTTCTTGTTTCAAATTATACAGTTATTAGTCGGCCTTATTTCGGAAGAAATATAATTTGAAGCATTAACTTCTCTCCCAAATGTTTGTGCAGAGTGAGAATGTGTAGATCTATTATTTCTTCAAGGTCTCATGAAATATTTAGCGAGGCATGAGTCTTGTGTAAACTTCATCTGGATTCATAATTTTCCTATTCTGGTTTGCATTTTATTTTCATTTCATTAATTTTGATGATTTGGACAGGTTAGGAAAATCAACATTGCCAACCGTTTCATTGGACGGGCGTATAACCAAGGCATCGAAGGAAGTGTTTTAGAGGTACGAAGAACTTATTCCCAGATGTTTTACTGAAACAAAATAGAGACTTCAAGTGTTTAAGGACATCTTCTCTCTGGATCTAATGCATTTGGCACATGAAATATCAAATATTGTTGGCTTATACTATCTATTTGCTGTAAATACAAGTTATGCAGACAAAGTTATATTGTGTAGGGTGTTTTGTACAGTATGGATTTGCATGAACGCAGTGTGTGCTAGTCTGCATGAGCATGCAATGCATGCATGTGTGCTTATGTCAAAGCATGTGTAAACGCATTTGTCCTAGATTGTTTTGTGCTTGTCTTATGCATACATGTATTTGCATGTTACTACATGTCTCTCTTTAAGTGATAAATTTAAAACTTATGTTTTATTTATTGAAATTAATAATGGACTTGATTTATCTACTTGATAGTTATCATATCATGAATTTGAAGGGAGATTAAAAAAAAAAAAAGGGGACTAAGGGGTTGCTTTCAAATTCTTTGAATGTCAAAGCTGAATTGATGGTGACTAACAAGTGTAATAATGTATTAGTTTTGAAGTTAATGTAAATTTTTGTATTTTTTCTTGTTGAAGGCATCTCATCAAGCAATAATCTATGCATTTTTTATTTATTCATTTTATTATTACTATAATTAAGAAAATGCCAATGATAATGGTGAGAGAAAGAGGTGTTTTATTTCATAACTTTACCTAGCTTGGTATAATTCCAATTTTAAATGAGTTTTTGTCAATTCCCACAAAGAATTGATGATGTTGGTTGGTCGGTTATTGCAACCATTGTTTCGAACATTCATATTTGGGGTAGAATTTGATATTTTTATTCCTTCCAAAGTCTGAGGTTATGTCCTTGGCCAATGGAAATTTTGAGGCATTGTCTATGTGATTATAGATAAGAATTTGAAGGATAATATTATAAAAATTAATAGAATTGAAGATAAAATTATAGTTTTAAAGATTGTTGTTAATGGTAAAATTATTAATATTATAAGTGTTTATGTTTCTCAAGTTTGTTTGGATATGTGTTTAAAATTAAAATTTTAGAATTACTTAGAAAAATTAATACAATGAATATCTTTTGAAGAAAGAGTTTTTATTGGAGGAGATTTAAATGGGCATGTTAGTAGAGTGGTGGAAGATTTTAATATCATTCATTATAGTTATGGTTTGGAGCGACTAATGAAGGTGATATGACTATATTAGATTTTGCTCTAGGTTATGATTTTGGTAATTGCTAATAAGTTATTTAAGAAAATAGAGAAGCATCTCATTACTTATAAGAATGCATATAATAAAATTTAGATTGATTATTTTCTTATAAGAAAAATACATTATTTAGATTGTAAAGATTTTAAAGTCATAGTGAGTGAATGTTTATCTAATCAACATCACTTATTTGTTTTAATTTTTAATATGAATGGGTGAAATATGATAAATAAAGTAAAATGTTATCCTATAATTAGATGGGGGCATTTGAAAAATGCTAACAAAAATATTTTTGAGGGGAGGATTCAAGATCTTAAGGTTTGATGGTGCATGATTAAGTTAATAGTATGTAGGAAGAAATAACTAGTGATATTAAGAATGGTGCAAAGTATATGTTTGGAGTGTCAAACGAAAAAACTCCTAATAATAAAAATTTTTAGTTTTGGAATCAAAATGCGCAAGATAAAAAATAAGATGTTTTGTTATAAAAATTTGTTTATATGTAAAAGCTCAGAAAAATAGAAAATATATAGAGGGGTTTGTAAGGAGTCTAAGAAAGCTATATACGATGAAAAAATTTAATTTTTAATGATTTATATAATAGATTATATATTAAAGAGTGCAAAAGATATATGTATAAGTTAGCCAAGTAAAGAGGTAGAAGAAGTAAGGGTCTAGCTTTAGTGAAGTGTATTAAGGATGGAGATAAAAAAATGTTCTTGTTAGAAGAGGGCATTCAAGATAGGTGGATGAGATATTTCGATAAGTATTTTAATATAGATTGTGAGAATACGATTGTGCTTTAATAACTTTAGCATTTTAAATGAAAATAGTGATTTTTATTTTTATTGGCATATTAGTAAAACTAAAGTCAAAGAGACTTTAAGAAAAATGAAGTGTGAAAAAATAGTTAGACCTAATGAAATTCTAATAGAAGTGTGGAAATGCTTAGAAAATGAATGAATTTTTTGGATTATTAAACCTTTTAATATTATTTTGAAGACTAAAAAAATGCCAGATGAGAGGCCGAGTGTGTTGGTTCCTATTTTTAAGAATAAAGGTGATGCACAAAAGTGCAAATTACAGAGGAATTATGTTAATGTGTCATACATTAAAGCTATGGGAAAGAGTAATTGAGCAAAGTTACAACATGATACTAATATTTCTCAAAATCAATTTTGATTCTTGCTAGGTAGGTATAATATGGAAGTTATACGTGTATTAAGAGGTTTCATTGAGAAGTGTAGAGAGAATAAAGAGGATCTATATATTATATTTATTTATTTTGAGAAAACATATGATAATGTTCTAAAAATGCTTTGAAGAGTTATAGAAAAGAAATGAGTTAGTAATACTTATATTTAAGTCATTAAAGATATATATATATATATATATATATATATATATATATATATATATATATATATATATATATATATATATGCTGGAGCTATTACTTGTGTCCAAACACAGGGTGGTTTGACCAAGTATTTTTCTATTTCAGTTGAATTATCTCAAGGATCAAATCTAAGCCCATATATTCTTACTTTTGTCATGGATGTTCTTATTAGACATTTGTAAGTGGATGCACATTGGTGTATGATTTTTGCTGATGATATTCATCTAGTTAATAAGGCTGGAGGAGTTGAAGGAAAACTTGTGGAGGAGTTGAAGGAAAACTTGATTTATGGAGGTTAACTTTAGAGCCTAAAGGTTTTCATTTGAGTAGATCTAAACTAAATACATGGAGTGTAATTTTATTAGTAATAGATCTAGTGGGGGATTGTGACTATGAGCGATCAAGTCATTAAAAAGAGTACACTTTTTAGATAGCTTAGGTCTATTGTTCAAAGTGATGGTGAAATAGATGAGAATATTTTTAGTAAAATTCAAGTTGGTTGGTTGAAGTGGAGGAATGCATTTGGCCTATTGTGTGATAAAAAAGTACCGGAAATAATATTCCAAAGCTTTTGTATGCTCTCCGTTGCTTGTGTGTATAAGACCTATGTTATAGAGTTTATAACTTCGATCATAGGATCAATTTCTGGTCGCGTAGCTTCATAATAATTCTGTAAAGCTTCTGCATAATTTCCTTCGGATTGAGCCGACATTCGTTACGGTCGTTCATTCTAGTAAAAGAATCTCCCTTCAAACTTAAGAGAAAATTCTATAGGATGGTGGTGAGATCTGTAATGCTTTATGGTTCAGAATATTGGCCATTTATGGGCTCCAAAAATTTTGACCCGGCCTCCTCGTGTACTTTTTTTGGGGGGAGTTTTAACGGATTAAGTTTTGGGGTAAATTTTGATAAGGTAGATGAGTTTTTAGATATGACAACACCAAGAGATTTTGCCCTCATTTTGCGAGGACTTTTTGATCTGAGTTCTATTTTCCTATATGCGCAAGCCCCTATAGTTAATTATACATCCTGATAATGAGAGAGAATTTTCAATTAAGGCTAGTCGTCAATCAGATATGTATAAAGTACATGTTATTTGGCATATAGTAGCAGCATGGGCTTGGGATTTGGGAATTGGATATTTAAAATAGAAATTTTCACATTCTTGAACTTAAAGCGGATGGCGGGGGAATGGATGATGAGCCCGATCAAGATCCCATGGTTCCGTTGTCTCGGGCCATCGTGGTCCTTGGTCTACTTAGTTAGAGGAGGTAGTCGACCCAACCTGACATAAAGGATCCTTGTCGGCAGCCATGAGTTGTTTCGTCCAAGGGAACTTTGTAGACCTGGGGGGAATAGTTTCCTAAGGGGATAAATTTGAATCCACCTTAGCTAACATAGGACTTTGTGCCATATGAATTATTTCCTATTGATTCATATCTCAAGTATTTGATACTACCAAGAAATGTATTAGCTCTGGCCATAACCGTAATTTAGTAATACTATTTGTTGGCAAAATCACTCGGTTTAGAAGGTCCCGTGTTATAATCGTTTGCCTGCAGTGCCATTTGGAGGCGAAATTGTTTGTTAGAGGACAAGTAATACATCCTTATTGGCAGGAGACTGTTTTAAGAATGAATCTTAATAATATTCTTGACCAAACATTAGCTCTTTATGAGCTAAATTATTTTTCAATTTGTCCATCTCAGCAAATTGTTGCGGAGGGTGGATGGATTTTACTTTAAGTGTTTTGATGGTTTAATTTCATTTTTAAATATTTTTGAATTTAAAATTTTGTGATTTTTGGATTTAAAATAGATATTTGGGATGACATTTTGAAATATTTGGAATTAACCCCTCCGGTTGAGATCTGCATTCAACACGGCCATCATCTGAGTGTTTGAGGTCATTTCCATTTACGGATTGAATCTTGTCGAGTTGTCGCTAGAGGAATAAGTTTTGTAGGCTTTATGCATTTGTTGATGAATTTCTTTTGTCATCGACCTTGAAGGCCTTATATGAACGTATAAAACAAATATTCTGGTCGACACCCTTACCGTATATCTATTTGATATTTCTAGCTGTGTCTACTTCTATTGACTCATGTAGAACGATCAAGTTCAAACTACATTCATTTATTGACCCGCACAACATCTCTAAACATCACATGTGTTTCCTACAACACGCTCGTCAGAGCCCATGCGGGTCGTGTGATTACACATTCCCTTTTGTGTACCTATGTACATACATATTACAGTGCATGTGTAGGGGCATTTTCAGGAATATTTGGTGCTACTCAGTTGTGTGGGAAAACCATCGTTTGAATGCAGGGTTCTATTTTAAAGTTCGTACACACCTTTTGTTCGCTTGTATACATATGGAGGATTCGATGGCTTTGCGTAGCACTACAGTCATTTGTCCATTTCATACAGGTAGACTGCATTGCTTTCTATAGGTGGATTGTAGTGCACTAACGAATCTCCTGCTACCGGTTCGTAGGCAACTGCATTCACTATATTTCTCTTATACTTGCTCACATGTAGCTAGTCTGTTTTATGCAATGTGTTTCCTATAGTATCTTGTAAGGATATGCACTTGGTGTGATTACGCTACATTTTGCTTGTGGCCAATACATTGGGTATTTAATGGGTCTTCTACAGCGGCTTGTAGAAACTTGTATTTGTAGTAATCCTTCAGCATTTGCCCGTAAATGACATCCTGAATGTACGACAGATCTTTTTTAGTGGCCCGTGGACATTTACATTCAATTCTAGCATATTGTTCATAGATGCCATTTCAGTGTTTTACAAGTCTTCTATAACAACTCATAGAAACTCGTATTTGATGTATTCACTTTGTATTCTTCTTGTGGACAACAGATTGGGTGTACAATAGGTCTTCTACAATAGCTTGTAAGGATTTCCAAATGTACACGTATTTATTACACATCAACCATCCTTGTGATAGGAAACACTTGTATTCACAAGTGTTCCTAGCCAAAATCTGTAAACTGCTGCAGTTTTAGTGCTGTCCACAGCAGAAATCAGCCACAAAACAGTGAAAACACAAGGAAAACTGAGAGAGATCTTGTAGGAAAACCAATAGAGCACTTGTATTTCACTAGTAGATGAATAAAAACAGCAAGATACAATTGATCCTCAATTCGAGAGGAGGACCGAACTCTCCCAAATCTCTAGACGTCGCTAGAGCCCAAAGAAAACCTAAATCTAAGAGATCTCAAATTTCAGCTAAATTCAAGATGATGAAACCCTAGGAAAATCTACTATTTAATGCATACAAATCAAAAGGAAATCCCTAAACAGTCCCTACATTCAAATTTCTCTCTTAAACACCAAAAAAATCCTTCCTAAAACGCTCCCGTGGAGCTTCCATCTCGCACGGTTTCCGCCCAGGCGGAAGTTTTCTCCGCTAATCTTGCGATTTCACCCGTGAACTGGTTCCGCCTGGACCGGCTGGACCGGTCCAGTGGACTGGTCTAACAATACTCCCCTCCCAAAGATCCACCTTGTCCGCAAGGTGGAAAGACGACACCCTCCATTCCTTCTTCATCACAAACTGTAAGAACTTGAAGAGTTCGGTCCTTACACCTGTGCCCTGGCGTATACCTCTCGTCACATCTGAAACAAAGCCCTTTTGCCCTCTTCTCCTGTAATTCTATCTCAGTGAGCTTCTTGAAGTTATCCCCACTCCCTCCTCCTACTGGCTTATCACTGGTGATCTCATTATTGTTGATTGATGCAGGCCCCTTTGGTGCTAAAAGAGTGGTCGTAGTC
Source organism: Dendrobium officinale (assembly GCA_019514585.1). Classification (NCBI taxonomy): domain Eukaryota; kingdom Viridiplantae; phylum Streptophyta; class Magnoliopsida; order Asparagales; family Orchidaceae; genus Dendrobium; species Dendrobium officinale. The sequence goes on from CM033697.1 coordinate 2,009,742, forward strand.
TTGTAAGAGCCTCCTGAGCTGCTGCTCCTGGCTCCCTTCTCCAGATTATTCTGATTTTCTACCAGCTGTGCCAACTTCATTGCCTCCTCCAAATCACTAGGCATCAGAACTTTAACTGCTGCTCGGATCTCTGCCTTCAACCCCTTCATGAAGTTCCCTTCCAATACGCTATCTGATAATCGCTCCACCCTACTAGCCAGGTGCTCGAACCCCTCACGGTAGTCAGCTACTTATCCCTCCTACACCAGAGCAAAGAATTGCTCATAGAAATCTCCTCCCCGATCGGTTTGGAAACGTTTTATTATGCAGCTTTTGAATTCCCTCCAGTTCCTGATAGGCTCCCTCCTGTTACGCCACTGATACCATGACAAAGCCTTTCCTTCCAGACACAATCCTGCCACCATCAGCTTCTCATCCTCTGTCAACTCATTGACAGCAAAGTAACGCTCCACCTTGTAGATCCAGCCATGGCCATCTTCCCCCTCGAAAACGGGCATCTTCAATTTTCTCACCTTGGGATCTCCCCGGTATCCTCCATAGCCTCCCATTCCCCTCAGAGGAGGCGTTTCCCAATTGTCCCGATCGTCCCTCCAACGAATATACTCTAACCCCTCTTCATACTCACCTCTCCTCCCTTCAACATCACCACCTCGACGCTTAATACCTTCAAATTCAGTACCTCGACGATGACGTTCCTCCCTTCTTCCTTCAAAATCCCCCCTCGACGCTGAATTCTTTCGAATTCAGCACCTCGGCGATGAGATCCCTCTCTCCTCCCACCAAAATCAGTCCCTCTTCTGTCATATCCCATACTCATCTCTTCCCTCGAAAGAGGCTCTAGAGGAGGCATGTCGTTCTCTTCCTCTAGGATCTCCACCTCCGAATTTCTCCTCCCCCGCATGGGGTTCAGATTTCCTCCCATGCCATGACCGTCGGTGGTCTCTCTTACTTCCGATGTCGCCGGATTGGTTTTCATCTCAAGTAGTTTCTTTAACATTTCCTCCATTGCGGTGAACTTCCCCTCCAACCTTTCATTGTTGGAGGTAATTTGATTATGAAGGTTGAAGAATTTTTCCTCCAAATCGGCTTTCAATTGGCCGACTTCCCCTTCCAAGACGTCAACCTTCTTTCCGGCCATCGTTCTTCTCAAGATTCATGGAGATCTCTTTCCGGAAAAGAAACTCCCGCTGAAATTTCAGGATTTCAGCCGCCAACGGTCCCAAAAAACGATGCTCTGATACCAATTTGATAGGAAACACTTGTATTCACAAGTGTTCCTAGCCAAAATCAGTAAACTGCTGCTGTTTTAGTGCTGTCCACAGCAGAAATCAGCCACAAAATAGTGAAAACACAAGGAAAACTGAGAGAGATATTGTAGGAAAACTAATAGAGCACTTGTATTTCACTAGTAGATGAATAAAAACAGCAAGATACAATTGATCCTCAATTCGAGAGGAGGATCGAACTCTCCCAAATCTCTAGACGCCGCTAGAGCCCAAAGAAAACCTAAATCTAAGAGATCTCAAATTTCAGCTAAATTCAAGATGATGAAACTCTAGGAAAATCTACTATTTAATGCATACAAATCAAAAGGAAATCCCTAAACAGTCCCTACATTCAAATTTCTCTCTTAAACCCCAAAAAAATCCTTCCTAAAACGCTCCCGTGGAGCTTGCGTCTCGCACGGTTTCCGCCCAGGCGGAAGTTTTCTCCGCTAATCTTGCGATTTCACCCGTGAACCGGTCCCGCCTGGACTGGCTGGACCGGTCCAGTGGACCGGTCTAACACCTTGCTCGTGGGGAAACCAGTGTATTTACTCGACACTAAATAGTGGTTGATTGTTGGGGTGTGGTAGCATCCATCACCTATTGTTGATTACCACTACCATGCCTATGAAGAATCTTCTGTCATTGCCAGCAAGTGCTGAGAATTTGTCGTATGTTGCATTACATATTTTTGTAGAGGTACCACCATACTTGCAACTTTCTTACCATCATTGCTTGAATATGGATTGCTCATTTGTCATTCATAGATCTATTGCATGTATTATGCGTGATGGATCTTCTATAGTCATTCGTGGACAAGTTGTATTGTCTTCTACCATCTATATCCCTTCGTTAGTGCTCTTAAATGGATGTGGTAAAGATTGTCGCATCTTTTTACATGATTATTGTGTTGACTGTATCAACTTCAACTTTGTTATTCATAAGGAAGTGTTGCCCATTCATGATTATCCTTATAAATTTCATTGCTTACAAGCTCGGGTAAATTTGCTTGTATTTCGATGTTGATTGCAGTGCGTCGCTGCATTCACACTGACCTTCTCATGCACACTGGTCACTGGGTTACTATCCCTTGCATGTTGACTTTTAGTAATTTTAGGGGATTATAGTCTTCATTTTCTAATTTATCGACGACATTTGCGGGGAACGTTGGAGCATTCATTGCCTGACTCTTGGGTTCATTTGTATGTTAACAAACTACTGTATTCACTTATATGCATTTCACTGTAGTTCATGAGCACACACAAGTCTCCTATAGCTGTTTGTGAATGAGTTGTTGTATGTATTTGTGTAATTGATATGATTGTCACACGTCAACTATTACCACTTGTGGGTGGAATACTTGCCAAGAGTCTCATACATTTGCATACAATTGAACTATATTCCTTTTAATTTTCATTATTGGTGTAGTTCCATATGCTTGTTTGCATCTTGACACTAGTTGTAAAGATGCTATCGCACTTATTGCACATTCTTGTAGTCAGTGCAATAATTCTAAGTCACTTAATTGCAAGATTGAGATAAATTTTGCGAACCAATTGTTGTCATTCATATGCAAGTTATGCAACCCATGGAAGGCATCATATTGTGAGATGGTGTTTCTTTATAATTTTATCATCATCTGTAAATGAGTGGTGTTTGTAGTCCCTTGGTTCACAAGCTTCGTGTATGTTCCTTTGCAATTTGTTCAAGTCCAAGTGCAATTATAGTACCTTTGCAAGTGCCTTGCCATTTGAATTAGGCTTGGCTTGTTGCACCTTATTTTAGGCTTGATTTCATATGTTTAATTAAAGTCCAAGTCCTCTATAGTCTTGTTTAGTTCAAGTTTTCATTTAGTTCATTTGATGTTCAAATTCAGTCCAAATTCAATCCCTTGTTTGTTCCAAGTCCTCTGCATTCATATTAAGTTCAATTTATTTTATTCATTATATTCAAATCATGTCCAAGTAAACTCTCTAGTTCACTGGAATTTTCGGCAGCCTCTCAGTGTCTCTCCCGTTTTGGGGAAACTACAAGAAACTGTGTCATCCCACATTCCCACCATGCTACAGGAGCGTGTATGGTAGGTGTCAGGGGACACTGGGCCGTACATCCTTTCACCCCACTACGCTACAAGGGCGTGTATTGGGGCTCCAAAGCACCTGCATGAAAAACAAGTGGCTTTCCTGTCACGTCACGAGGGCGTGTACATGTACTTAAGTGACGTCCCCACCACGTTACAAGAGCGTGTATATGGCTTACCCACCTCACCGTATGGGTCGCACCGGGCTCCTTCCTACTGTGTTACGATAGCGCATATAGGTGGTTCTCTGGTCTGTTAAACGCCGAAAATGTGATTTTAGGTGATTACCCACCTCGTCTTAGGCGCCACAACGGGTTTCCTCCCACCGTGCTACGAGAGCGTGTATAGGTGGTTCTCCGGTTGGAGGAAGGAGGGCTGGAGGTCATCGGGTTTTGGAAGGCTCGGGTGAACATCGACATCTTGAGGTGTGGAGGTCGATAGATGTAGGGGTTTGACAGGAGGTAAGATGGGATTTTGATTATTAGAGGGATTTGACCGAGCCGATTGGACGCAGGAAGCTTCGAATGGAGATGCTTGGATGGATGGATGGATTGGTCGACTGGAGGGTTGTGGACTTCGGCTGAAGGAGGAGGCATAGAAAAGGGAAGAAGAACAGAGCTTCTATGCGTGTAATCGGGAAGAAGAAGAGCGAGTTGGAGTGGGGTTTGCGAATGGGAAGGGAGAAGCGAATGGATGGCCGAAGGCCTCATTTCCTCAGCCTTTTAACGATGCCAGGTGAGTCGTGCTAATAGTACGAGGAAATGGCATTAAGACGTTCATTGAGGGGCGCACGACGTGCGAAGGTGATGGTGTCGTGCATCAGGGTTCATGGCTAGATGTCCGAATAGGTATGAAAGTTTTTTTTTTCTTTGGTATTCAGATACAGGTCAACACCATTAAAAGGGAAGCATAAAATTAAGTTAAGTGTTGCAGAGATGAGGATGCTCAGGTGGATGAGTAGCTTCTCTTAGAGACAGAATGTGAAACGAGTATATGCGTGAAAAGGTTGGAGTACTCCAATGGTAGATTAGATTATAGAGAGTGGCCTTTGATGGTTTGGTCACATGAAACAGTGCCCTTCAGATTACCTGTTTAGGAGAGTAGATGTATTATATATGGCCTATGTTAAGAGGATTAGAGGTAGACCTAAATAAACTTGGTTAGAAAATATTTGAAGTGAGTCAAGTGACATTTCTTTTTTAGGTTTAAGTGTGAATTTTGCTCTTAATAGGACACAATGAAGAAAATGATTCATGTAGCTGACCCACGTAGTGGGACTAAAGGCTTGATGTTATTCTTGTGTCTATGTTGGCATTTGGATAATTATGAATAGGGGCTATTGCTGCTTCCACGCTATGGTTGTGATCCAGTCTTGCTGGTTTACATTTTGTGCTGGCTTGCATGCACATGGTTCTTGCAGTTGTGTTAACGCTTGCAGTTTTGTGAAGTTGCACCTATATAGAACTTTCTTCTTGGAGTTTTCGTATTTAGGTTGTACACACTTCATGTTGATGCAGGATCAGAGAACTATTGCTGATTATCTACAATATTAGATGGGGAGTTTCGGATTTTAAATTAAAAATCGAGTGGTTCGTTATCTTTTGGAATTTAATTTAAGTTTTATTTTAACTTATTTTATGTTAACTATCTTTACTAGCTTAGGAGATGAGATGTCTTTAAATAGTTTTTGATGTAGGCGGGGGGGGGGGGGAGGGGAGGGGGTTCAAAACACTTTGGGTCCTCTTGTTCTTTGGGCTGCTTGTTGTTTCTCGGTTTGGGCCTTGGTTGCTCTCGGGTTGAGCTTGGCTGCTTGGTTTTGAGCTGTGTTCTTGGGATCTGCTTTGTCTGGGGGGGGGGGGTCAAAACACTTTGGGTCCTCTTGTTCTTTGGGCTGCTTGTTGTTTCTCAATTTGGGCCTTGGTTGCTCTCGGGTTGAGCTTGGCTGCTTGGTTTTGAGCTGTGTTCTTAGGATCTTCTTTGTCCCAGCTCATTAATGTTTGAGCTGCTGTTTTAGCTCATTATTTTGAAAAGGTATGTGGTGTGGAGCTTGTTTCTTGCCCTTCTTGTGTCTCCTCGGTTTCTTCTTTGTGCTGTTCCCGTGAGATGGTTGTTGGGTGCTTGTGTGGGCTTTTCAGTTTCTTCCCCTGGCTGTTTTCCTGTGAACACTCTAGCCTGTTTTCTGTGTTGGCTCTTCGGGTCCCTCCCAGGCTATGTTCTTGTGGCTTCCTGGCTGTGTTCCCGTGGCTTCTCCATCCCGTTTTCTGTGCTGATTTTTGGGAGCTGTTTGTGGTGTATTTTGCCCTTCCTCTTCCCCTTTCCTGATTGGTTTAAATGAGGTTTTATGTGGTTGTTTGGCTCCCCTTTCTCTTCTATTAATATAAGGTGTTTGGGCAAAATTAAAAAAATGATGTTATGATGATAATTTTTTGAAGAAAATCTGCGGGTTTTGTTTGATAGCTTGCGAGCTATGTATACCCTTCTCCTTCTTCTAGGGACTAGGATAACTTGTGAGTTATGCCTTCTTCGTCTGGGCTTTTAATCTACTTCTTCTCTCCGCAAGTTCGACGTCACTTGTATCCTTCTTCTCAAATCCAATGGCAAGCAAGTTTAGGTGTTTAATTTTATATCAAAGTTTGTAAGAGTCATTTTATATGTTATAAAGTTGTTGTTCTTGTTATTTCAAGAGTGTCTTTGTATCCTTTTTATTGTCCTAGGAAGAGTCACTTTTGCTCGCAAAAATTTGGGGCTTTTCCCAAATTTTTGCTTGCATCAGTTTTTATGAGATTAGTAAAATTTTTAAGTTTCACATTTGTGAGGGCTAGTTGGATATTTAATTCCTTTGAGTGCGGTATTAGTGTGACTATCTAATTCCTAGGAAATCATCTCTTTCTATTGACTGGAGGCCTAGTTTTCCTTATTTTTTATTATTTTTTTATTTTATCTACATAATTTGTTATTTGCTGATTTATTGCTCTTGATTTTGATAAAAAGTGACACGGCTGAATTCCAACTTATGGAAATTAAATTCAATTTGCTCATTGCATTTATGTGTTTCTAGTTTCATGGATTACTTTGATTATTACATTATTGTTAGAGTTTTAATTCTAATAGCGCTTATTTACATTAAGGAAAGCAAATAATTGAATTATTTGGCAGCTTGTGATATCTGAATTCTTAGTTTGCCTTGCATGTATTTATACCATGCATCATATTAGTTGCATTAGAAAAACCGAATCGCCCTGCATCATAAGCCACCTTATTTAACATTTTATATAGCATAGATTGAGCATTTTCATTTAATCTTATTAAAAAAAAAAGAAATTAAGCAAGTTTAACGTAATAAAGCAAATTGTTGCTAAAATTCTGACAGATTTTAATATATGGAATTCTAATAATGAAATTTATGCAGAAATCTATGAATGAATCCAGATTTGATTTTATAGCTTCATATATTGGGGAGTGGCTGATAATAATAATAATGTTGGTGATGATTTGAATTAGCGTTTTTTTTTCTCTTGGTCTCCTTTCTGATTTTGGAAATTGAACTATGCATTTCAACCGTCATAATACACTTGATCTCCCCTTTGAATTTAAAAATTATTTGACAGGAAAGTTACTCTTGTTTTCTGTTTTAGTCATTATTCAAAGTTTTTTTATGCATGGATAAGATGCATCGTATTGCAATTTTTCATCTAAATGTTTTGTAATTGTTCTCAACATAGCAATTTTTTAACTTCTTTTCTCCTCCAGGAAAAAGATTCTGAGATGATAGAGATTGGTCTCCCCTTGAAATATTTTGTCGGCAGGGCTCATCCACTCGGAGCATCAGTAGTTGATGGTGGAATCAATTTTGCTTTGTTTTCTCAGCATGCTTCTTCAGTAATACTCTGCATATCCATCTCCGAGAGGTGCTATTTCCTCACTTTTTAGCGGTGAAGTTGTTTGTATATTTTGTATGTAGGAGAAAACTTGAAAATTGAGCTCATTGCAAAATATATGTATGTTAATGATATGAGGAGGGATGATACATGAATATCTGTGTACTTTATGTTGGGAACATGTACTTACCATAAAATGATCATAATATGAATTGAACTTATTTATTTGAAGGTTAGTAGGTATAAAAGCCTCTAGCTATTGGTGCCTAGAAATTGGTTATGCTGCTTTTCTTTTATTTGCACCCCTTGAATTTTTAAAATTATCTTTATTATGTTGATGTCATTTGGATTGCAGCTGATCATACAAGTGAAATTTAGCACCAAAACCATCCTATTGTTATAATCTATGATAAATCATGTTATCAAGCGTGTAAATTTGCTGTTTCTTTTAAAAATGCATCGGAATGCTTTAATTTGGACATGCAAAATTCTTTTCACCAAATTTGACATGTTATGTAAAGTACCGTGTATGCTCGTGATTGAGCATGTGCATGGTTCTTGTCAGCACACACTCACTGGAGGCATGGCTTTTTTTATTCTAAAGTATGAAATATTTCTGATTCTTAATTGAGTTCTTCTTTATGTGCTTGTTGAATTTCAGTTTTTGGATTTTCAATGAAGTGTTCTTTTTTTTTTTTTTAAATTAGTTTTGACCAACTTCAATCTAAATTTACTCTGGACTTTCTGAGAAAATTTTCTAATACTTTTACTGATAGGAATGGTGTTGTAAAACTGCTCAAAAGCAGGATTGAAGTTCCATTAGATCCTCAAAAGAACAAAACTGGAGACATATGGCATATATGTGTTGAGGTTTGCGTTGAATAATCATTGTACTTTTTGACAAGCTTATCTTATGCAGATGCTATCTAATTCAGTTCCTTTTTTTCATTGGAAACGTTCATATTTATCCTATGAATTATAGGCATGCTTTGGTTCATGTACTGTTTAATAAAAAATGAACGTGGTAATGTAGAAGTGCTTGAATTAAGCTATTTTTTGAGGTCAGACTTGAATGTCTTCTTAGACAAATTTCTACCCAGCTCTACAAAGTACCCTTAGACCAAATAAGCCATCATGATGACAAGAATCTATCGATCAGCTTGATTTGTTTGCCTCCTCTAACTAAGTAGATGAGAGATTGACAACTCGAAATGAGGGAATCAGGAGATCTTGAATGGGTTGTCATCATTCCTATCATCCATTTTAAGTACAAGATGATAAATTTTAAATTCTAAACATAAAATTTGCTGTTATTATATGCTCGGTATTTAGTATCTATCTAATGACTAGTCTTAATGGAAAGTGTTAGTCCAACATTGGGAGGGTTAATTTACAATAGAGGTTTGCACCTATGAGAAACTTGAACTCAGATTTTAAAGTCGTTGCGAAATGAGGATGAAATTTTTTGGCAGCATTTTTATTTCTGATCTAATATACCTACTAAATATTTAACTCAAATTCATTAAAATCGTCCCTAAGTGCGGAGAGTGTGGGGGCCTGAATTTTCTAAGTCCACATATTTTTGGCAACTTTGTTGGGGAATTTTCTCATTCCATATTGTATATAAGTTATAGTAACAACAAAAATCATTTGTAAAATGAAGTCCTAAAGAACCTTTGTTTATAAACTCCTGTATTCATAATATAGCTTGCTCATTTGTTTATATTAGTTTGTTATCATAAGTCTCTGTATTTTGAAAGCGAGGGGTGATGCATCAAATTTTGATTTCTAATCTCGTTTTTCATTTGCGTAGAATGAATCTCTAGACTACCTCGTTTACAGTCTAGTTGGGACATAGAGCCAGCATCTAGTTGGCTGATGCTATTATCAGCACCCGTGACTATAGTCGCTCACAGCCAATGCCAGAGCTGCTACTATTTTAGGGCACATTGGGAGGCCTAATTCTGCTCCAATGCCTTCATGACATGCGCATTTTCTCGTGCAATAAGCGCAAGCCACCATAACCTCCATTGTTGAAAGGTTGTCTCACCTAAAAGCCTCGGCCTTAAAGAGGGTCCTTATAACTTGAGCCCCACAGCCTGCCCACTAGGCTGTATTACCCATAAGGTATGATGATGAAATTTCCTCATCTAAAGAAAACCCATCTAGAAGACAAAGGAGAAGAAGTGTTGAACAGCCCAAGCATTCCAGAGCTAGAATAGAGTATTCTTATGCATAAGAAATTTACAAATCTAAAATAGGTGAGAAGGAATAGCTCTACTGGTGTGATATGTATGGGCTAAGTAGATTAATCCACCTACATGCACACAACAACAGTGGTGTGATATGTATGATCTACATGCATACAACAAATTAAATTACTGATACAACAACAACAACATCAAGCCTTTATACCACTAATTTAATTAACAAATTAAATTACTGATGCTCTCACAAAATTACTTACAACAATAATAATTTGAATATCTAGTTAGCAAGCTTCCCACAAGTGGTATTTTCATGGTAGCTTGATAGGGAGTGTGTAAAGGGATCTGCCTCACCTCTCCTTGTTCTGCGCCTCCTGCATGGGATTGACCCTTGTGTGGGCCTCATAGATTGGAATTCTAGAGCACAAGAATTGAGACATTTTGAACCCTTGGAATGCTGCCCTTGAACGAATTGCTATCCGTGAACTCTCAAAGGCATCGGCTCCTATGTGGATGATTTCATTCACATTTTATGTACTTTGTAATTAGTTTGATTAATTTCCTTATCTAAGGCCTTTGAACAAGTCTATGTAAACAAAAAACTCTTGTACAAACACATTGATAATAACTTTAGCAAAAAATTTCCTCATTTTTTATTCTCTTTTAGTACTTAACTTTCAAATCTTATCAGATTAACATATTTAAGAATTTGACAATAATGAGCCCCTCTCTAATGAACATTTGAACACAAACATGATCAACAAATTATTATCTTACATCATTTATCTGATAAATTATGACCCTTTAATCAATTTTACATGGTCGCAAAAAGGCCAATTTTGATTTTAAATTATTCTGCATTATCTTTGCAACCCAAGTTCTATAGATAGAGATTGATGATTTGTGTTTATTATTAACTTTTCATGATTGATTGAATGAAAATAATTTGTAATGCTAATTGAGTTTATTCTATTGATCCAAGTCGTGTATGCGGGTTGCCTGAAGTTGTATAAGTGGAGTTTTCTTCAACTTACCATCACTATCGTCGGATAAGCCTTCTATTAATCCGAGTTATGTATGGGCCTGAATATGAAACATGCTCTTAATTTGAAACTAGAAACTAATTTTATACTTGCAACATTTCATAAAATTTGATTTTATATATTTTATTAATTCTTATACTCTTCATAATTTAGCCATTATATAGCCTATTGTTGCATTTCCTAGACATGCATTTGATTATTTTATGACATTATGTGTTGAGTATTTGCATGACCTATATACTGGTTTAAAAAAAAAAATTTCTTTTTCATGATGAATGGCATACTAGCATCAATAAATTTTCATGAAGAACTATAATTTACTTCATCTATATTTCAAGATATAAAAAGGTGAAATTGGGAATTGAGATGTTTTGCTTAGTGAGGTGAGGTGTAAACCTTGAGGGAGATTGTTGATGTCTTTGTAGCCCCAATGGTACAAATGGTCATATCATATTAAATTGAGGATCCTTTTGCCTGTATATTGGCTCATCTTTGTCTTTGTCGCCACACCTATACATGTGATCATACCATATTAACATTTTCCGCCCCATTTATACATGTGATTATATCATTTTAAATTGGAGACCCTTTTGCCTCCAAGGGCTCACCTTTGTTGTCCACCTATACAGGTGATCATATCATATTATGGCCAACCTATCCCTCATAAATGACCTTTTATAAGCTTATTTCATTTTCTGTTGCACATTTAAGTACATATCTCATTCTTTATAAACACGTTAATCAACGTTCCAAAAAAATTTGTAACCACTATGTTCAAGTTGTCCTATTTTTTAAAATGCAAAAATTGCATCAAATGTCAATACACTCATACTTCTTTAACTTGTACTTTTCATTATGTAAATTTAATGCGTGATTCTATAATCATGGATTGTAGAATGAAAATGCTGCGCTTTTAATATGAAGACTATCTAATGCGTAGCTTATATCCAATTTTTAATACATTTGAATTTACATGCAAAAGATTAAGATAAAATTTGCTTATTGAATTAATATGTGAGTATTTTTCCTGACAGACAGATTGACTATAGGACATTAGGATGCATTTCCTCGTTACTGTTAAATCTAAACTATGTTCTTTTGTAAATAGTCAATCAAACACAATTTTATCAATTTATAATTTTTTTTTTTAATTTAGAATTCAAAGCAATCTAAAATAACCGCACAATAAACTTTACCTCACAGTTACTTCTCATATAAGCATTAAAGCATATTAACAAAAAACCATCAGAACCCCACTCTCTTTTCTTCCTTCTTCTCCTTTTCTTCTCCTCCTATGGCTTGCCTGGCTTCCAGCTCATGAGTTTAAGTGCTTTTATATAAATCCTAATACATTTAAAGGCTATATGATATCCTTTATAAGCTCATCACAACCCTTCGTTTCCAAACCAAGCGATTTAAGCGGAAAACGGGAGCTTCAATAATCAGCAACGTGGCGTTAGTTCAAATGAACAGTGTTATTAAAAAAACTTTTGGAAAATAATTTAATTATGAAATTAATTTATTTCAATATATATATATATATATATATATATATATATATAAAATTTAGGATTTTATAAAAATACTCTTAGTCATTTTCATAAGAAGTTAAAATTGGGTATAGAACCTAAGATTTTTTAAACATTACATTTGTCAAAATTTTTTGAATATTACAGTTTTAAGTTCACATATGTGAAAATCCCTTATGTTTACAATACTACGTGCGTGTTTGTGAAAATTCCTTGACTGTTCTTGATGAGGACATCAGAAGATCAACGGCTACGATCTAGAGTTTATTTTTTTTTTTTTATGTATTATGTACTAGTTTATTTTATATTACTATTTTACCCATTTTACCCTTAGGAGTGATCATGTGGTGTTGTAGCCCGAAGTGCATTTTAGTCTTTGCTATTTTTATTTTCATGAGACCTATTTATAGGCTAGCTTTCTTGTATTGAAGGATGATGAATCTTGAATGAAATTTTATTTTCTTTTCTTGATCTCTAAGTGAGTTCATGGGAGGAGAGACCCTAGGTGGGTGAAAGCAATACTCGTCAACATTTGGAGGAGTCCAAGGTTCGTGGTTTTACCATCTCTTTGGGAGTTCTTAGTTCTTTATTTTAGTTTACATCTTCCCTACCCACCTTCCTCTCCATACTCGCCTTCCAACAACCACCATCCTACCGAGCTCCACCACCGCATGCACCCCGACTCCAATCCTACCTTCTAGAAGCACCAAATTCCCCTCTCCAACCGGCGGATCAACTCTCCCCTCACACCCGACGTCATCCCCCTAAGCCCCCATTGCCGCCAGCCTCCCCATTGGATCCACCTCAATTATGACGATTTCAATCGTCATAATTCCCTTCCTAAATTAGCTCCATGGAAAAAGGAAAGTAATGACCCTTGTTTGAAATTTGAAATTCAAATTTCAAATACTTTCCTTATTTGGAACTTTGCAAATAAGGAAAATTTTTAAATTTCAATCCGATTTAATTTTAAATTAAAGAGGGTTGTTTATTCTCTTTCATATGTGGAAAACCTCATTTGAAAACTTATTCAAATCTTCTCCATACCCATCCTCCCCTCATGATGCCGCCGACCACCCATTAATGGGCTAAATCCTATTACTTCTTATTAAGGCCTCATCCCACTTGAATTTGATTTCAAAATTCAAATTAAATCCCGCCCAATCACTTTAAATCTGAAATAAATCTCAGATTTAATTCCCACTTGCAATTAATGCCTTGGTCCACATTCGTTGAATGTGGACACAATTTTCCCCTCCCTCTCTAGGCTGGCCCCCCTCCCTTTAATGGGCTTTTAATGTGTTTTCCTATTCAACCTCCATCCACTTGAATTTGAATTCAAATTCAAACCCAATTTCCCTCCAATTCCACTTAAACTTGAAATTAATTGCCACTTAAAAAAAATCCCCCTAGCCTTCACCCTAATCCCTCCTTTTCTTCCACATACCGCCGGCGTCCCCATCTCCCAAACCGTTGGCCTTCCTCCTCTCCCCCCCCACTCAACCCCTATCTTCCCTCTCCCCTTTTTCTTTTATTTCTCACCTTAATTAAGAAATCAATTAGCAAAGGAAACTCCACAATTTTGCTGCTACAAACCTTCCTGTTGCTGTCCAAGGAACTCCTAGGTCTGTAGTGCAGCTTTTCTAAGTTATAACGGATGCTGTCCAGAATTTTGAGGCTTGTGAAACTGCTGTCTAGCTTCTCCAAGCCCAAACTGCTGTCCCTGCTATCATAGTTGCTGCCCAAAGGATTTTGCACCTTTTCGTTGCTGCCCCGCCAATTGGAAAGGTCTCCGGCTGCTGTCCAAGGCCTACAGATTGTCAAAATGCTGTCCCTAGACAGCTAGGAGGATTGTACTGCTGTCCATTCATTTCTAAAGCATCCAAACGACCACGCCAGAGCTCCGTGTTTGTCTTCCCCTGGTAAACTTTTCTTCCTACGCTTATATCTTCCTAATTCACCTTTCAATTGTGGTTATACCTTGATTCACAAAGCTCATGTCAAGCTCTTCACCGCTAAAGCTTATAGAACTAGAGAGTTGAGTGAGGGATTCTTGCATCGTGCCTAATCTTATTGTTAGCATTGGGATTTATAGTTGAAAATCATTCATGTATGCAATGTTAGATTAAATTGGCTACTTTACGATCTTAACTCCTATGCATGTAATTTAGCCTAAGCTTGTTTTATCGCCTTATTGTTTTATCTTAAGCGTTTAAATCGGCATAAGTTTTATTTAATATTGTTATCGAAATATTAAGTGTGCAAATTTCCGTAAGCAACTCATCTTCACATGTACGTTTCACATCAGTTCTTTTCTTCCTTCTGCAGTTGAAGAGTTTTCTTAATAAAAGCTTGTTTTCTGTTTTTATATCACTGCTTACATTGTTTGTACAACATTTATCAATTTGGCACTAAATTTTAGGGTTTACCGGACTCTGATGTCCTCTATGGATATCGTGTCGATGGACCTCAAGGATGGGATCAAGGCCATCGGTTTGACATCAATACAATTCTTCTAGATCCTTATGCAAAATTTGTTTCGGGTCGCAAAATTTTTGGTGATGTTGAACAAAGAATGTCTGAGATCCTTGGAATTTATGATTTTAATAGTGCACCATTTGATTGGGGGCCTAATTACAAGCTCCCAGATATACCCGAGGTACATTAGATTGCCAGTTTAAATGATAGAATGGAGTGATGTTTTTTTTTTGTAAAGTATGACTTCTTTCATTATTGTGCAGACAGATCTAGTCATATATGAAATGAATGTTCGCTCATTTACAGCTGATGAGTCAAGTGGACTAGATCCGGAAATTCGTGGCAGCTATCTGGGTGTTATCAGCAAGGTTTGTTTATTCTTCTTGTATGATGCTTGAAAACTATGATATCATAGCTTGCTTGATTTGCTTAATACGAAAGCACTGCTTTGAAATAGACTTCGAAACTAAGTTAGGATTTATGCATCCATATTTTGAGATCAAAATAAGCTTGAGTTCTTGTTTAATTTGATGCGTCATCATGATCAAAGCTTATGAGTGGTTAAATACTTGCTATGGTTTTTCAGTGCTTTGGTTATGTGTACTATTTTTCACATCAAAGGTTATGTATTTGGCGCACATCATTGGTATTCATAGTTATCTGAATTCTTTAATACATACTATGTGAATCCTAAGTATGTACTGATGTGCATGCTTGCATATCTTAAGCAGATATTCAATGCCAACTTCTCCAGAGGCACAAGACATCAATGTGTTGTTTTGTGAATTTACTCTTTTTGGGGTTTTCTAATCGTGAAAAACTATCATTTATCTTTTTAGATACCACATTTGTTGGAGCTTGGTGTCAATGCTGTGGAACTGTTACCAGTTTTTGAGTTTGATGAGCTGGAATTTCAGAGGCATCCAAATCCTAGAGATCACTTGGTAAATACTTTTTTTAAATCTTCATGTTTCATCATGTAGTGAAATTTTCAGACCCTACTGTTTACATGGAATATGGCCATTTACTTAGGCATACGGATTGAAATAAATATAGGGGGGATTACTAAAACAACTGATTGAATTGCTGGGTTAAGTAAATTGAGAGAGTGTAACGAATGAAACCCCAAGACAACAGGATAAGGATGAGAACATCGAACAATTTCAACAATGTTGATGACACTTGCTGGTGATAAAAGATGTAGAATATATATAGACAAAAGCAAAAGGAATAGTATTAATTAGTCATGCCTAAACTTTAGTTCTCCCATAGCTGTCTACCCTTCTGTAATTGTTGCAGACTCATGAGTAACGGGTAAAAAAATAAAAAGAATATATATATTAAGAATTAAAAGAGAATAGAATAGGAAGAAAAAATCTGCGGTTGTTTTTTTTTTTAATGTGTTTCTGGTTGAGAAAAGTGGAGGGTTACGTTAGGTAGTTGACAACCAACGTATAATTTATTGAATAATCATAGCATGAATCCTTTAATATATTGTGTTAATATTAGGGGCTGGAAGCGACTTGTTGTATGGACTTGATACAGCGACAAGTGAGTAAGGGCCGCTAAATCGGTGCCGGGGTGCAGTGTTAAATAGGTAAGGGTTCTCACATTATGGACGAATGTGAACAAAGAAGCTAGTCCATGATCCTAAAATTAGGATAGAAACTTGGAATATAGGTTCCCTTACAAACAAATTAATGAAATTAATTGATATTATGATCTATAGGAAGATTAATATTCTTTGTATTCAGGGAACTAAATGGGTTGGAGAGAAGGCTAAGGAGATTGATAGTTTAGGTTTAAACTATGGTATTCTGGTAAGAGTCATACTAGAAATGGTGTAGCTGTGATTATAGATAAGAGTTTGAAGGATAATGTTATAAAAATTAATAGAATTGGAGATAGAATTATAACTTTAAAGATTATTGTTGATGTTAAGATTATTAATATTATAAGCGTTTATGCTTCTCAAGTGGGTTTGGGTGTGTTCAAAATTAAAATTTTGGAATAACCTATAATAATTAATATAAAAGATACCTCTTAAAGAAAATTTTTATTGGAGGAGATTTAAATGGATATGTTTGTAAAGAAGTTGATGATTTTAAAAGCATTTATGGCGGCTATGATTTTGGAGAGACTTATGAATGTGGTAAGACCATATTAGATTTTTTTTTAGTTTATGATTTTGTAATTGCTAATACCTTATTTAAGAAAAGAGATGAGCATCTCATCCATTAAAAGAATGGATGTAGTAGAACTTAGATTGATTATTTTCTTATAAGAAAAATTTATTTTACTATGTTAGATTGCAAATATTGTAAAGTTATTCCGAGTGAAAGTTTATATACCCAACATCGCTTATTAGTTTTTAACTTAAAGTTGAAGGGGCAAAATAATAAAAATAAATTAAATCTGTTTTCTAGGATTAGATGGGGGCATTTAAAGAATATTAATAAAAATATTTTTGAGAGTAAGTTTCTAGCTCTTAAGATTTTGTCTGTGCATGAGGATGCTAATGTTATGTAGGAAAAAATAGTTAGTGATATTAAGAATATTGTAAAAGATGCACTTGAAGTATTAAAGGGAAAAACTATTAATGGTAACAATAGTTTGTGGTGGAATCAAAATGTGCAGGAAAAAATAGAAAATAAAAATGTTTGTTATAAAAATTAGTTTGGTTGTAAAAACTCTGATAATTGTAAAATATGTAAAGAGGCCCGTAAGGGGAGTCTAAGAAAGCAATTTGTAATGCAAATATTTTAACTTTTAATTATTTATATAATAGATTATATACTAAGGAGGACGAAAGATATATGTATAAGTTAGTTAAAGAAAGAGATAGGAGTATTAAGGATTTAGTTCAAATGAAGTGTATTAAGGATGAAGATAAAAAACTTTTTTTTATTATAAGAGGATACTCAACAAAGGTGGATGAGATATTTTGCTAAACTTTTCCATGAAGATTATGAGAATGCGATTGATTTTAGTGAGCTTAGCTCCTTGAATGAATTTTTTTTTTTGTTTTTATCGACATATTAGTAAAATCAAAGTTAAAAAGGCTTTAAACAAAATGAAGTGTGGAAAAGCTGTTGGACGTGATGATATTCGAATAGAAGTGTGGAATTGATTAGGAGATGAAGGAATTTTTTGGCTTACTAAACTTTTTTAATATTATTTTGAAGACCAAAAAGATGTAGATGAGTGGAGAATGAGTGTGTTGATTCATATATTTAAGAATAAAGGTGATACACAAGAATGTGTGAATTATAGAGGAAGTAAGTTAATGTGTCATACTTTAAAACTATGGGGGAGAGTTATGGTGCATTGGTTGCGGCATGACACTAATGTTTCCCAAAATCAATTTGGATTCATTCCAGGTAGGTCTACTATGAAACTATATATTTATTGAGTGGTATGATGGAGATGTATAGAGAGAATAAGGAGGATCTACATATGATTTTTATTGATTTGAAGAAAGCATATGATAAAGTTCCATGAGAAGTGTCATGGAGAGTTCTACATAAGAAAGGGATTAATAATGCTTATATTCAAGTCATTTAGGATTTGTATGCAATAGTTGTTACTTGTGTTCAAACATAAGGTGGTTTGATTAAGTATTTTCCTATTTCAGTTGGATTACATCAAGGATCAACCTTAAGCCCGTACCTTTTTGCTTTAGTCATGGATGTTCTCACTAGACATTTCCAAGAGGTTGTACCCTGGTGTATGCTTTTTGCTGATGATATTCTTCTTATTGATAAGACTAGAGAGGGGGTTTAAGGTAAACTTGAATTATGGATGTCAACCTTAAAATCTATAGGCTTTCGTTTGAGTAGATCTAAAACTGAATATATGGAGTGTAATTTTAGTAATAATAGAGCTAGTAGGGGGATTGTGACTTTGGGTGATCAAGTCATTAATAAAAGCACTCATTTTAGATATCTTGGGTCTATTTTTCAGAGTGACGGTGAAATAGATAAGGATATTATTAGTAGATATCAAGTTGGATGGTTGAAGTGGAGGAATGCATCGGGCTTGTTGTGTGATACAAAAGTTTCTCTCAAACTTAAGGGAAAATTCTATAAGATGGTAGCGAGACTTGCAATGCTTTATGGTGCAAAATGTTGGCCATTAAAAAAAGTAGCATAATATTAAGTTAAGTGTTGCCAAGATGAGGATGCTCAGGTGGATGAGTGGCTTTACTCTTAAAGATAGGATACAAAATGAGCATATACGTGAAAATGTTGGAGTAGCTCCAGTTGAAGATAAGATTAGAGAGAGTCGCCTTAGATGGTTTGGTCACATAAAACAGTGGCCTTCCGATGATCCGGTTAGGGAAGTAGTTGTATTAGATTTGACTTATATTAAGAAAGGTAGAGGTAGACCTAAAAAGACTTTGTTAGAAAATATTAGAAATGACCTTTCTTTTTTAGATTTAGATGAGAATTTGACTCTTAACAAAACACAATGGAGAGAGAGGATTCATGTAGCTGACCCCACAGCTTGGGATAAAGGCTTGTTGTTGTTGTGTTTGTTCAAGAGTTGGCTGTTTATATATAGACTTTTCCGGGGGTCTTACATATGGAAATGAGTTAAAGCTGATTACACAATACTTAAAACAGGAAGAAAATCATCCTTGTGGGGGCCGGCTAAGGTGCTTGACCATATTGCTTCAAGGGTAGCAATCCAAGTGATAAAAATGCTTCAATCCATGTGCTTTAAAATTCCAATCCTGATTTGTTGAAGGAATAAGTATATGTAGGCAACACTAGAGTCTACAGCAGAAACAAGTATATATATATATAAAATTAAGGATGCAAAGGACTCAGTTGAGTTGTGCAGCCTCAGTTACTCCAAATGCCCTTAATTTGGTGGTGGGATTTATTATCCGTTCTAAGAAAATAAAATGGGGAGTCAATTCCTCTGGCCCACCACCACCCAAAAGCCTAAGCTACTCCAAAAGCGCAATCTAGGGATGGGAATAGGGTGGCCTATAGGACTTCTTGACGTCATCATCCTCTTCCTAGCCACAAAGAGAGCTTAAAATCCACTAGCTAGATATAATTGAACTAAGCATTGCATTGTGAAGCCTCACTAATAGGAAAAGCCAACAAAGGATCAACAAAGGTGAGCTCCTTAAAGAGCAAAAGCTACAAGAATTTAGAACCAAAAACTGAGAGCAACATGATCATCATGAAATTTGATGTAGGCAAAAGAGGCCTTTTGGTGTTCCCCATGCCGATTTTAATTCCCAAAAGATGCCTTTTCGGTTTCCCCTTTATGAGCCATTTAATGCTTCGGTTTTCCCCCACTTTTGGGGCTGTTTTTGTAATATCAAAAATCTGTTCCAGGATCGTCCAGGACGATCTGCATCGTCCTGGGACGATCTAGATCGTCCTGAGATGATCAGTGAAAATTTTGCTCCAGAATTTGCCCAGTTTTGCTCCAGGTGATTTTCTGTACATATCGTCCAGGCCGATCGGCACTGTAGAAAATATCGGCCTGAGAATAGTTCTGGGAATCGTCCAGGACGGTCGGGACGATCGATTTTTGGTCTGATCGTCCCGGGACGATCTGGCGATCGGCCGGGCCGATCTGAAGATTATAAAGCTGATTTCAAGTCATTTTGAGGAGAGAGAAAATCATTAAAAACGAAAATAAATATCTGAGGAGAGAGAAAGTCGAGGGCATTTTGGCAAAAGTTGATTTTCGGACGACGCGGAGCCGTTTTCGTCCGAAGTGACTGTTCAGAATATTGCTGTACGCAAGGTAAGGCACATTTCGCCTTTCTCAATTTTCAGAACCGTCGCGTTTGGCGGTATTTTCTGTCCGGATTTCGTTTCCGTTACTGATTTTCGTCCGTATATTTTGATCGGTTCAGTTTTTACCGCGTAACTTTCTGTATATTGTTAACGTGCCGAGTGTGCACATTTTGGTTATTTTCCGAAGATTTTTGTCCGGGTATTTATGATTCGGCGGAGTTTTTCGTAGACTACATTTTTCTGTGAAATTGTAAATTCTCTGTGCAGTAGAATAAATGTTCTGGAATGTGATTATCTATATTCTGTGCGAATTTGGTAAATTTTATTTGCAGGAAATTTTGTGTAAATTCTGTCTACTGCCGTTGTGCTGCTCGATTTTTGTCTGATTTCGGATTTACCCGGATTTCTTCTGAATTGAGATGCTATCTGTATGTGCTATAAAAAAGGAGCTATAAGGGGTCTGAATCCTATGAGATTCAGTTAGTGTCTGGGAAATCTGAAATGAGCTCAATCTGAAATTCTGAAATCAGTTCTGTTCCGGATCCGATGAATTCTATTCTGGTGCTATAAGCACATTTGTTCTGGTGCCGTGAGCACAAAGGGAGGCATAAGGGGCCTGGATCCTATGAGATTCAGTCAGTGTCTTGGAAGGGAGGCATAAGGGGCCGGAATCCGTAGAGATTCCGTCAGTGTCAGGGCATTTAGCTATGAATTAAATATTTGATATCTGATATCTGATTTGATCTGATTCTGATTTCCGTATCTGTTCTGTAAGCAATTATGATTCTGTTATGTCTGATCTGTTCTGTTTCTGATTTCTGTTTCCGTACAATTATGTTGGATTTGATAGCTGTTCCGTTCAGTTTACTTCTGATTCGATAAGTCTGATATGATATCTGTTCTGATTTGTTCTGTTTCGTTTTGATATGTCCGATTTGATATCTGTTCCGATTTCTGTTCGGATTTCTGTCTGATGAGTTTGGTTTTGGATTCTGAGAGTTTTGATTGGAGGATTGTTGCTTTGCTGAGCTGTTGAGCTCACTCTTGTTTTCTGGTGGTTTTCAGGTTCGGGGAAAGGGAAAGAAGTCCAGGAGTAGATTTCTGAGTTCTGATCCGTATAGGTATTGTTTGTACCTTTTGATTTTTTTTGTACAGTTATGGCTTTTCTGTTCTATCTTTCTTTCTGTTCAAAAGCCATGTACTGTATCTGTAGATGATTGTTTTGAGGAAAATGAAAATATAGATGTTTGTTCCGCTGTGATTGATGATAAATAGTAGCTCTGTGTTTGTGTGTCTGTTGAGTTGATTAATTTAGAAGATTCAGTTCAGTAACCAAATTCCAAAGCCAGATCCTGGATAAGAAGGTTTTGTCGCGATCCGGCTCGGGCGGGATCCATCCCCGTCGGGTCGGGTCGTGACAAGCTTTAGTGGTATCAGAGCACTGGTTGGATTGTCAGACAGAGCTATAGGAAGTGATCAGTGAGTCTGTCTGTGGGTAGTTTTGAGTCGTTTGGCTTTTTATTGTGTTGTTTTTGTGATAGTTTTCCGGATTTTCTGGATTTTTCTGTATCGATCAGCCAGACCCAGACATGACAGACGGGCAGAGTGCCAGTCAGGCAGCACCAGTGGGGAGTACAGCCCCAGTGGCCGGTGCAGATACGTTGTCTCAGTTTGCTACGCTTGTTGCTCAGATGATGAGCGAGACTCAGAGCAGAGCTTTTACTGTCAGATCTGAGGACATTGATAGACACCTGCAGTTATTTTTGAGGTTGAAACCTCCGAGATTTGAGGGCGCTGTTGAGCCCAGAGCAGCCGAGGAGTGGCTGAGGAGATTGGAAAAGACTTTTGATGGGATGCAGTGTCCGTCAGACAGGAAGGTTCCGTTAGCTGTTTTTCTGTTGGATGGAGAGGCTGAGCACTGGTGGGAAGGCCAGCAGGCAGCCAGATTTCAGGGCAGGCTGAACTCTTTGATCACTTGGGAAGAGTTCACTGAGGTATTCCGAGACTGGTTTGTTCCCCCTTCTGCACGACATCAGATGCAGGAGACTTTTCTGAGACTGGTTCAGGGGAGCAAGACGGTGATGCAGTATGAGGCTGAGTTTACTGCCTTAGCCAGATACGCTCCGCAGCTGGTTAGCACTTCTGCTGAGAGGTGCTACAGATTTCTGAGAGGCTTACGAGATACTTTGAGGCAGCCTCTGATACCATTCAGGATTACTGATTTCTCTGAGCTTGTGGAGCGAGCTCGTCTGATTGAGAATGACCTGACGGCTACTCAGCAGCGGTGGACTGCGAGTAGGAAGAGATTTGGAGGTGAGACTTCTGGCAGTGGTTCCTCTGGAAAGAGGAGATTTATAGCTGGTTCGGGATCCGTTGACTCCAGGAGGAGCGGAGGGTCGTCTGGTATTGCTACCAGTACGACGAGTTCTGGATCTGTCAGTGGGGCACCTGTGTGCCAGAGTTGTGGACGGCGACACCATGGCCAGTGCTACAGGATGGCTGGTCTGTGTTTTAGATGTGGTCAGCCTGGACATAGGATTGCAGAGTGTCCACAGGCTGGATTTGATCGACGATCTGAGTACCGATCTGAGGGCTTTGTCAGACCTGTCGGTTCAGCAGGAAGACCGAGGACTGTTCCTCCTCGTCCTGAGGGATTTTCTGGGAGAGGTGGTGGTACTAGTTCTGGACCACGGAGACCACCTACGGCTCCCTCTGAGCAGAGTAGTTCTGTTGCTTCAGCTCCTGCTCCAGTTCAGCCACGAGTTTACAGCCTGAGTCAGCAGGAGGCTCGTGATGCTCCGGATGTTGTGACAGGTACGGTTTACATTTCTGATCAGCCCTGTCGTGTTCTGTTTGACTCTGGAGCGAGTCATTCTTTTCTGTCCGAGCGATGTTTTGAGACTTTACATTCGGATTCGATGGTTTTACCGGTTTCTTTGTCTGTGATTTTACCGGCTGGAAATCCTTTGATTGCTCGGAAGTTTTGTTTGTGTGAGATTGACATTGCTGGCAAGAAGTGGAAATCTAGCCTGATTTTGTTGCCGATTTCTTCGTATGACGTGATTTTGGGCATGGATTGGCTGAGTCTGTATGAGGCTCAGATTGACTGTCTGAAGAAGCAAGTGAGTTTGCTTGTGGCCGGAGAGAGAGTTGTATTTCAGGGATTACGAGGTGTTCTTTCCAGTCTGATTTCTGCGTTGGAGGTGAGCAGAATGTGGAAGAAAGGATGCCCAGTGTTTTTGGCTTCGGTGCGGGATCTGAACCTGGAGGTTGGTTCTGTTTCTGAGATCCCAGTGGTACGGGAGTTTGCTGATGTTTTTCCTGAGGAGTTGGTTGGTTTACCTCCGGATAGAGAAGTGGAGTTCTCTATCGATGTTTTTCCGGGTACAGCTCCTATATCAAAAGCTCCGTACAGGATGACACTGAAAGAACTTTCTGAGTTGAAAGTTCAGCTTCAGGAGTTGGTTGACAGAGGTTTTGTCCGTCCTAGTGTTTCGCCTTGGGGAGCACCTGTTCTGTTTGTAAAGAAGAAGGACGGGACACTCCGTATGTGTGTGGATTACAGAGATTTGAACAAGGTCACAATCAAGAACAAGTATCCTTTGCCTCAGATTGACGATTTGTTTGACCAGCTTTCCGGATCTTCGGTATTTTCGAAGATTGATTTGAGATCCGGATATTATCAGGTGAAGGTGAAGGAAGCGGATGTGGTGAAGACTGCTTTCAGTACTCGGTACGGGCACTACGAGTTTTTGGTTATGCCTTTTGGGGTAACCAATGCGCCTGCTATTTTCATGGATCTGATGAACCGAGTATTCAGGGAGTTTTTGGATCAGTTTGTGATCGTCTTCATCGACGATATTCTGGTATATTCTGCTTCTGAAGATGATCACGCCAGACATTTGAGGATTGTGTTGGAGACTCTGAGGCGGCATCAGCTGTATGCCAAGTTCTCCAAGTGTGAATTCTGTCTGAAGAGTATTTCTTTTCTGGGGCATGTGGTAAGCGGAGAAGGTATTTCTGTGGATCCCCAGAAGATTCAGGCGGTTGCTGATTGGCCAAGGCCGACTACGGTATTTGAGGTACGTAGTTTCTTGGGCATGGCCGGATATTATAGGAAATTTGTGAAAGTATTTTCACAGATTTCGACGCCTCTGACGAGACTGACTCAGAAGTCAGTAGCTTTTGTTTGGACACCGGAGTGTGAAGCTAGTTTTCAGAGATTGAAGGATTGTTTGACTTCAGCTCCATTGTTGGCACTTCCGTCAGGTACAGAAGGTTTTCAGGTGTTCAGTGATGCTTCACTGAAAGGATTGGGTTGTGTGCTGATGCAACATGGAAGGGTAATTGCTTATGCTTCGAGACAGTTGAAACCCCATGAGAAGAATTACCCGACGCACGATCTGGAGTTAGCTGCTGTTGTCTTTGCTTTGAAGATTTGGCGTCATTATCTGTATGGCGTCAGATGTGAGATTTTCACTGATCATAAGAGCCTGAAGTATATTTTCACTCAGAAGGATCTGAATTTGAGAAAGAGAAGATGGCTTGAGTTGATCAAGGACTATGATTTAACCATTCAGTATCAGCCTGGGAAGGCGAATGTGGTAGCGGACGCTCTGAGCAGGAAGTCTTCTGGATTATCAGGTTTGCAGCTTACTTGTGATGCTTTCCTGATTCGAGACATGGAGCGATTGCAGTTGGAGATGATTTCCTCCAGTGGTTTGGATTTGGCTCAGATGAACATTTAGTCGACTTTGGAAGCACGGATTCAAGAAGCCCAGAAGTCAGATTCTGATTATTCGAAGTTGATTGCTCAGATTGGATCTGGTAAAACTCCTGAACTTCGAATTTCTGCTTCTGGTGCTATTTTCTGTAAGAACAGGTTGTGGGTACCTGTGTTCGGAGATTTGAGGCAGGAGATTCTGTATGAATCTCATCATTCAGGCTACACTGTTCATCCAGACAGTGGTAAGATGTATGCTGATATGAAGCTTTTGTTCTGGTGGCCTGGGATGAAGAAGGATGTGGCGGAGTTTGTGTCGAGATGCGAGGCCTGTCAGTTGGTGAAGGCAGAGCATCAGCGATCAGGTGGACTGTTGCAGTCGTTGCCTATCCCTGAGTGGAAGTGGGAGGAGGTGACGATGGACTTTGCGATGGGTTTTCCTCGATCTAGACAAGGGCACGACGCCATTTGGGTGGTTGTAGATCGTTTGACGAAGTCAGCCCATTTTCTTCCGATCAGACAGACCGATCCGGTGGATCGTTTGGCACAGATTTATGTGAAGGAAATAGTCAGATTGCATGGTGTGCCTCGAGTGATAGTTTCAGATCGAGATGGACGGTTTACTTCCAGACTTTGGAAAGGCATTCAGCAAGGCTTGGGTACGAAACTGCATTTTAGTACAGCCTTTCATCCTCAGACCGATGGGCAGTCTGAGAGGACCATTCAGGTGCTGGAAGATCTGTTGAGGCTTTGTGTTCTGGACTTTGGCGGAAGCTGGGAAGATCATATTCTGCTGATTGAGTTCGCTTATAACAACAGTTTTCAGTCCAGTATTGGTATGGCACTGTACGAGGCTCTGTATGGCAGGAAGTGCCGTACTCCTTTGACTTTGACTGAGATCGGAGATAGACAGGCTTTGGGTGCCACTTTTGCTGATGAAACTGCCCAGAAGATCAATTTGATAAAAGAAAGTTTGAAAGCGGATCAGGACCGTCAGCAGAAGTATTATAATCAGAAGCACAGATTCGTTGAGTTTCAAGTTGGTGACTTTGTGTATGTCAAAGTCAGTCCGATGAAGGGTGTGAGCAGATTTGGTCAGGTGAGTAAGCTGAGTCCAAGGTACGTTGGACCGTTTGAGATTTTGGAAAGAATTGGAAAATCTGCGTACCGACTGTTGCTTTCTGATTCGATGTCGGACGTGCACAACGTGTTTCACGTATCCACTCTGAGGAAGTGGGTTTCAGACTCTGAGAAGAAGATATCAGCTGACGAGGTTGAGATTCAGGAGAATCTGGCGTACAAGGAAGAGCCAGAGTTGATTTTGGCGTACGACGTCCGAAAGTTAAGAAATAAAGAGATTCCGATGGTTAAAGTCCCGTGGAAGCACCGGACTGCATGAGAAGCAACTTGGGAAAAGGAGTCTGACATGAGACGGTCGTACCCGTACTTGTTCTGACTGAGTTTGGATTTGATAATGTCGAGGACGACATTTTTCTGAAGTTGGGGAGATTGTAATATCAAAAATCTGCTCCAGGATCGTCCAGGACGATCTGGATCGTCCAGGACGATCAGTGGAAATTTTGCTCCAGAATTTGCCCAGTTTTGCTCCAGGTGATTTTCTGTACATATCGTCCAGGCCGATTTGGACATCGTCCAGGCCGATCGGTAATGTAGAAAATATCGGCCTGAGAATAGTTCTGGGAATCGTCCAGGACGGTCGGGACGATCGATTTTTGGTCTGATCGTCCCGGGACGATCTGGCGATCGGCCGGGCCGATCTGAAGATTATAAAGCTGATTTCAAGTCATTTTGAGGAGAGAGAAAATCATTAAAAACGAAAATAAATATCTGAGGAGAGAGAAAGTCGAGGGCATTTTGGCAAAAGTTGATTTTCGGACGACGCGGAGCCGTTTTCGTCCGAAGTGACTGTTCAGAATATTGCTGTACGCAAGGTAAGGCACATTCCACCTTTCTCAATTTTCAGAACCGTCGCGTTTGGCGGTATTTTCTGTCCGGATTTCGTTTCCGTTACTGATTTTCGTCCGTATCTTTTGATCGGTTCAGTTTTTACCGCGTAACTTTCTGTATATTGTTAACGTGCCGAGTGTGCACATTTTGGTTATTTTCCGAAGATTTTTGTCCGGGTATTTATGATTCGGCGGAGTTTTTCGTAGACTACATTTTTCTGTGAAATTGTAAATTCCCTGTGCAGTAGAATAAATGTTCTGGAATGTGATCATCTATATTCTGTGCGAATTTGATAAATTTTATTTGCAGGAAATTTTGTGTAAATTCTGTCTACTGCTGTTGTGCTGCCCGATTTTTGTCTGATTTCGGATTTACCCGGATTTCTTCTGAATTGAAATGCTATCTGTATGTGCTATAAAAAGGGAGCTATAAGGGGTCTGAATCCTATGAGATTCAGTTAGTGTCTGGGAAATCTGAAATGAGCTCAATCTGAAATTCTGAAATCAGTTCTGTTCCGGATCCGATGAATTCTATTCTGATGCTATAAGCACATTTGTTCTGGTGCCGTGAGCACAAAGGGAGGCATAAGGGGCCTGGATCCTATGAGATTCAGTCAGTGTCTTGGAAGGGAGGCATAAGGGGCCGGAATCCGTAGAGATTCCGTCAGTGTCAGGGCATATAGCTATGAATTAAATATTTGATATCTGATATCTGATTTGATCTGATTCTAATTTCCGTATCTGTTCTGTAAGCAATTATGATTCTGTTATGTCTGATCTGTTCTGTTTCTGATTTCTGTTTCCGTACAATTATGTTGGATTTGATAGCTGTTCCGTTCAGTTTACTTCTGATTCGATAAGTCTGATATGATATCTGTTCTGATTTGTTCTGTTTCGTTCTGATATGTCCGATTTGATATCTGTTCCGATTTCTGTTCGGATTTCTGTCTGATGAGTTTGGTTTTGGATTATGAGAGTTTTGATTGGAGGATTGTTGCTTTGCTGAGCTGTTGAGCTCACTCTTGTTTTCTGGTGGTTTTCAGGTTCGGGGAAAGGGAAAGAAGTCCAGGAGTATATTTCTGAGTTCTGATCCGTATAGGTATTGTTTGTACCTTTTGATTTTTTTGTACAGTCATGGCTTTTCTGTTCTGTCTTTCTTTCTGTTCAAAAGCCATGTACTGTATCTGTAGATGATTGTTTTGAGGAAAATGAAAATATAGATGTTTGTTCCGCTGTGATTGATGATAAATAGTAGCTCTGTGTTTGTGTGTCTGTTGAGTTGATTAATTTAGAAGATTCAGTTCAGTAACCAAATTCCAAAGCCAGATCCTGGATAAGAAGGTTTTGTCGCGATCCGGCTCGGGCGGGATCCGTCCCCGTCGGGTCGGGTCGTGACAGTTTTGATGCTTCAATTTCTTCCCCAGGCAGTTGCCCCTTCGGTTCCTGCTTGTTGTGGTTTTGAAGGGTAATCTATTGGCTGATTTTGAGGTGTATTAAATACATGTATTAATTGTCTTTTTTTTTTTAACCTTTTCTTCCCCTATATAAGGGCTATTTTGTGGCTGTTTTAGGAGGGTTTTAGAAATGAAAATTTGTAGGATGTAAAAACCTGCGGGTTTACATAGCTTGCGAGCTATGGTCTTCTTTCCCCTTCTCCTTTTAAAATTTGTCACGGTCTTCTAATTTCTTCTTCTCTATCCACGGTTTCCACTCTACATGTGTCCTCAGGTTTCTTCCAAAAATTCAATACTAAAATCCTCTTTGTTTATTGTCAAATCACTACATATATATAGGAGAAATGGGGCAGCCAAACAACCCAAATCCACCTCTAACCGAGCCATCAAGACAGGGAATAAAGAAGGCCAAAAGGCTATCCTGGAGCAACACCCGATGAGCCACACAGGGAATCAGAAAGGTAGCCAAAGGGGGAAGGAATGGGCACCACAGGGAACCAGAACAGGCAACTAAAGGTGGAAGGAACGGGCAATACAGGGAACCAGAACAGGCAGCCAAAGGGGGAAGGAATTAGCCACGGGAAGAGCCAGGCGGGGGAACCAAAGGGGCAGTAGGGGAAGGGGGAAAGGCAGCCATGGGAAGGGGAGCCAGGGAGGAAAACCGAATGGTTACAGGCAAATGGGAAAGAACCAAATCCAAATCTCTTACTGAGCTAAAAAGAAGTAGAGCTCAATATTAATGAGCTAATTTAAGAGGAGGACATTGCAGCTCACCAAAATTACAACCCAAAATAATTCCCCCCCCCCCCTTGCCTACATCAAATTCTTCCTCGGTTGAAAGAGCTCATCTCTTGATGAGGTTGTTTGAGATTTTTCCCGACGAGATGAAGGATAGACATCCCATTCTTGAATTTTGCCCTCATACTTTTTCAGTATCTCTTCTCGTTCTTACTTGAATTGATTTTGCAAAAGTCTTTTTTTCTTCATGTATTGTTTTGTACACACATGCATCTTCATTTGAAACTTGTATAATTTATTTTATAGTGGATCAGTTGAATCTCCTTGTGACAGAATTCATCTGTCCATTGGAATTGGGACTTCAAGATATTCTGGCTATTTTTCATCCACAATTGGTTCAATATTTTTGTCTTTTTCCATTTTTCTAAAAACTTAAAAAAAGACTAAGAAAACTATGAATATACTAACCTAGGCTCTGATACCAAATTGATGCAAGAAAAAATTAGGAAGACCCTAATTTTGCAAGCATACTAAAAGACTTCTTAGAAAAATAAGAAAGTATATGCTAAATCAGAAAATACACCTTTTATAGAATCAAAATGACGCATACAAACTTATACCATAAAAAAACTCTGAAAACAGCATTTTCTTTGTTGAGAAGAAAGATACATATGGGGTGGTCACTTGTGGAGAGAAGAAAGGGGTAAGAAGCCGAGACGAAAGAGAGGACAAGCTCGTAAGCTATCCTAGAAGGAGAAGGGGATACATAGCTCGCAAGCTATCAAAGAAAACCCTCAGGTTTCTTCAAAAAATTCAATACCAAAATCCTCCTTTTTTTATCCTAAAATCACCACATATATATAGGTGAAATGGGGCAGCTAAACAGCCCAAACCCACCTCCAACCGAGCCATCAAGACAGGGAATAAAGAAGGCCAAAAGGCTGTCCAAGAGCAGCACCCGAAGAGCCACATAGGGAATTGGAAAGACAGCCAAAGGGGGAAGGAACGGGCACCACAGGGAACCGGAATAGGCAACCAAAGGGGAAGGAACAGGCACTACATGGAACTGGAAGATGCAGTCAAAAGGGGGAAGGAACAAGCCACGGGAAGAGCCAGGCGGGGGAACCGAAGGGGCATCAGGGGAAGGGGGAAAGGCAGCCACGCGAAGGGGAGCTAGGGAGGAAAACCGAAGGGTCACAGGCAAAGGGGAAAGAACAAAATCCAAATCTCTTAATAAGCTAAAAAGAAGTAGAGCTCAACATTAATGAGCTGATTTTAGAAGAGTTATGCATACATGCATACTGACTCATACAAAGGTTATAGATGATAACCAAAACAGTCAAAAGATATAATGTTTTGTTGATAAGTTTATTGTTGTGGCAAGAGTCACTTTTCTCTAAAATTTGGAAGAAGAGAAGCCTCAAAGAGATTGATCTGGCCACTAGAAAGGGAATTCGCCTCAAAGAGATTGATCCACTGTTTTGCAATGATTATAGAATCATGCAATTTTGATCGGATTCACCTCTATTCCCAATTATTCCCACTTAATTAAATTCATATCTAACTACTAAATATTAGTCTAAAATAGGAGCTTATAAAATCTACTTAATTGAAAATACTGTCTTGAGTGTAAGAGTGAGAATTATCTATGAGAGTTTACACTCATAGGATATCTTGAATTTGGATCTAAATAAATTTTGAAACAACATCAGAAGAAATTTAGTTAAATATACCAAATCAACCTCAAGAGAAACTATTGAGTTCTCATTATTACATTAAGGCGGTCTGAGGGAGGGAGTGGCTTTTGTTGAGTGATCTCCTACAAGTATCTGAAAATGGTTAGCATCTATTTTACTTGCTGCAGAAACCTACTCAACTATCATTCATATTCATGGGACTCAACTATCTTTCATATTCATGGGAGCTACCAGAAGTAACATTCATCTAAATTGTCTTATGTGGATCCATTTTCTTCCCTAGAAGTTCCCCACCATTTTTAAATGAACTTCATTCTTTGTCCCTGTTGTTCTTTTTATTCCATTTTATGACCCCAAGCTGCTACATTATATTGGGGTTAGTAAAACCTTTTTCCATATATTATTGACATCTAATGTTTTGGTCACCGCTACTGAGGTTTGATAATTCAACATTATGTTAATTTACTAGATCAACACATGGGGGTATTCCACGATGAATTTTTTTGCTCCCATGAGCCGATATGCTACCACAGGAGCTGGAGCTTTGGTTGCATCTCAAGAGTTCAAAGAAATGGTCAAAGCTTTTCATAATGCTGGAATTGAGGTATTCTTCCTATTCTCCTATCACCCATGTCTCCTATCGCCCATGATGCACTGAATTCCACCCACGCATGTTTACTTGCTATCTGTACCTACTTTTTTGCAGTTCAACTAAAATTCATCATGGCTGCTTTACAGGTCATTTTAGATGTGGTTTACAACCATACTAATGAAGCAGATGATAATCACCCATATACCACTTCATTTCGTGGTATTGATAATAAGGTGCTAATCAAAATCCTTATTTTTTTTAGTAATTTTCTAATATTATAAAATGGACTCACACCATGTTTTGAAGAAGCAGATTGCACTGGTGTGCGTGATCATCTTGTCAGACAACAAATGCACACATGGATATAAAATGGCATTCACTGTTTTCCATTCACACCCTTTGAATTCCTTATTTTTTGTAGGTTTATTACATGATGGATCTGCAAAAGAATGCCCAACTGCTTAATTACTCTGGCTGTGGTAATTTCATCAAACCCTAAAGAATATCATTTGGCAAATATGTATTAAAATCTTTCTTGATAGACATTTCTTTTAGTTGTATTTCACATACACTTTGCAAACGTTGTTCATATTCTTTAAAAAGTTCTATCAATGAAGTTCTAGTAACATATTTCAGATGAGTTGATCTTCTTTGTAATTTTGCATTCTTTTGTTTGCTATGTTTTTATGAATGGATTCAGATAGTTATATTGAAAGCATCTAAACATTACTATGATTTTCCTTAAGAGGAATTATACTAGTTCGTCAGTAAAAAATAATAACACAAGTGCAAAATATTTATCACAAGCATCCTTATTTTTATTTGCAACTTGGATGCTAAAGAGCCTTTGGTGATATGCTATCTGTGTTTAAATTCTTGATCATTATCGTAGCTTCCTAGCTTTCTTGTAAGTTTTATGAATCCTACTCTTCTATTCTTTTTTATGAGTGCTATATTTGGTGTTAACTCTAGGTCAGTCTTTTTTTTGTACGTACCTAGCCATATTACTTTGGTCTAGAATTTATTCTTTATAGTCCTTTCCCATTAATTCTATTTTCATGTCTTATTGGTGCATGACCAACCTCTTAATTATTTTGTTAG
Source organism: Dendrobium officinale (assembly GCA_019514585.1). NCBI lineage: Eukaryota > Viridiplantae > Streptophyta > Magnoliopsida > Asparagales > Orchidaceae > Dendrobium > Dendrobium officinale. The sequence goes on from CM033697.1 coordinate 2,042,259, forward strand.
ACCGGTCCACGCGGGACCGGCCCAGGTGGAGAACAGGCGGAACGTTTCCGCCTCTTCCGTCAGCCGGACGCCCGCACGTTCCACGGGAGCTCATTTAGGAAGGTTTTTGAATGGTTTCTAGGAGGGAAATTGAATGTAGGGATTGTTTAGGGAATTCCTTTTGATTTGTATGCATTAAATACTTTGTTTTGGGAGGGTTTGATTATCTTGAATTTGGCTGAAATTTGAGTTCTCTTAGATTTAGTTTTGTTTGGGCTCTAGCAACGTCTAGAGATTTGGGAGAGATCGATCCTCCTCTCGAATTGAGGATCAATTGTATCTTGCTATTTTAATTGCCTACTAGTGAAATACAAGCCTTCGCTTGAGTTTTCTCTCCGTTTTCTCTATAATTTATGTTGTTTTCCTGTGATGACCTGCTGTCCACGTCTATAAACAACAAATTTTCTGCTGTTTCACTTCCGATTTGGCTAGGAATTACTTGAAATCTAGTATTTCCTATCAAATTGGTATCAGAGCATGTCGATCGAAAGGGGAACTAATGGCCGGAAGAAAAGTGGAAATTTTGGAGGGAGTACTTGGGCAACTCAAAGCAGATTTTCAGGAAAAGATAGACTTATTTTCAAAGTCAGATTGCATCCATCAATGAAAAGATGGAGGAAAAGTTTGCCGTAATGGAAGACTTATTGATGAAATTGCTTGAAGCCAAAACCAAACCGGTGATATCAGAAGCAAAGAAAACCACATGAGGCCATGGAAGAGATGAGAACCCTAACACGTCTAGGGGAAGGAAAAAGCCAGAAGTGGAGATCCTGGAGGGAGAAGACGGAATGCTGCCTCGAGAACCACTTTCTAGGGAGGAGATGAGCATTGGCTATGCAAGAAGGGGTGCTGAATTTGTAAGGCGAGGAGATGATTTCGATCGCCATGATGCTGATTTTGAAAGAAGTAGAGGGGATTTTGATGAATGGTTTGGGTATGATCGCCGGAGGGAAGATCGTGACAATTGGGGAGCACCTCCGCTTTGAGGAATGGGAGGTTATGGAGGATTTAGGGGAAACGGGTGTGACCCGAGAGTGAGGAAACTGAAGATGCCAATCTTTGAGGGGGAGGATGCACACGGGTGGATCTACAAGGCAAAAAGATATTTCGCCGTCAATAGGCTGATAGAGGAGGAGAGATTGACGGCGGCAGGCCTATGTTTAGAAGGGAAGGCTTTGTCTTGGTATCAGTGGAGGGACATGCGACGACCCATACGAAGTTGGAGAGAGTTCAAAGATTGCTTGGTAGAGCGTTTCCGAACTGGCAGAGGAGGAGACTTCTACGAGCAGTTCTTTTCCTTGACACAGGAGGGTTCAGTGACGGAATACCGGGAGAGATTCGAGTACCTTGGTAGCCGATTGGACCATCTTTCTGAGACAGTGCTAGAGGAAAACTTCATGAAGGGATTGACACCAGAGATCCGAGCAGCGGTTAGAGTAATGAGGCCTCGTGACTTGGGAGAGGCTATGGAGCTAGCTCAATTGGTAGAAGATCAGAGACACCTGGAGGGAGAGACGGGAAGCGGTAGCTCAGGAGGCTCATACAGGATGACCACCACTTTATTGAAATTCAAGGAGCCAACACCGGATACTCTTCGAGGGACTTTGAAGGAAAAGATCGTAGGAGGAATACCTGGGGATAACTTCAAGAAGCTCACAGAGACAGAATTACAGGAGAAGAGGGCAAATGGACTTTGTTTCAGATGTGACGAGAGGTATATGCCGGGGCACAGGTGTAAGGACCGAGCTCTTCAGGTTCTTATCGTTTGTGATGAAGAAGGAATGAAGGGTGTCGTCTTACCACCTTGCGGACAAGGTGGATCTTTGGGAGGGGAGTATTGTTAGACCAGTCCAGCTGGTCCATGCGGGACCGGCCCAGGCGGAGAACGGGCGGAACGTCTCCGCCTCTTCCGTCAGCCGCACGCCCGCACGTTCCACGGGAGCTCATTTAGGAAGGTTTTTGAATGGTTTATAGGAGGGAAATTGAATGTAGGGATTGTTTAGGGAATTTCTTTTGATTTGTATGCATTAAATACTTTGTTTTGGGAGGGTTTGATCATCTTGAATTTGGCTGAAATTTGAGATCTCTTAGATTTAGGTTTCTTTGGGCTCTAGCGGTGTCTAGAGATTTGGGAGAGATTGATCCTCCTCTCGAATTGAGGATAAATTGTATCTTGCTATTTTAATTGCCTACTAGTGAAATACAAGCCTTCGCTTGAGTTTTCTCTATAATTTCTGCTGTTTTCCTGTGATAACCTGCTGTCCGCTTCTATAAACAGCAGATTTTCTGCTGTTTTGCTTCCGATTTGGCTAGGAATTACTTGAAATCTAGTATTTCCTATCATATTTCTCATTAACTACATAGTTGTAGATCTTTATGGGCTATGAAAATTCCTATATGGCATTGTTTGTATTAAAATGATTCTAGATGATTTTTTCAATAGACATTCGATATTTGACAAGAGTTTTCATTTCGAGGACTTTATGATTTGGTTCGAGATTTCTCATGGGCCAAGCCCCTATAATTAATTCTCTTTCTCGATCACGAGAAGAACTTTTGATTAAAGATAGTTTATAGACTCTATGTTACTTTACTTTATTAGCATTAGCTTGTTTTGTAGGGAAAGGTTTATGTCTATTTACTTAGTGTAGATGGTAGGGAAATGATAACAACTCTATTCAAAATCTCATGGCTCTAATGTTCAAAATTGTTATTAACCTTGGTTATCTAGTTAGTAGAGGTAGTTGACTAATTTGATTGAAGAATTCTTATCAACAATCTTAGGTTGTGTTGTTCAAAGGAACTAATGGATTTGAGGAAAAACTTATACAAATGACCAATTTTAAGTTGATCTTGGCTAACAAAAAACTTCATGCGCCTTATACCTCACAACTTGTAGGTTTTTCAATCAAAAGATCATTTGGGTTTGGGTTGTAACCTTAATATAGTGATGTCATATTAGGGGTGTAAGTGAGCCGAGCCGAGCCGGCTCGAGTTCGAGCTTAATAAGATTCGACTCGTCGACTCGCGAGCTCAGCTCGATTAGCTTGATATTTAAAAAAATGAAAAATTTATATTATTTATTAAAAAAATTGTATATAATTCAAATACTGCAAAACTTTAATTACGCATTTAATAAAAACCACACATTTAATAAAAGCCTGCAGATGACTGACATCTTGCATTTTTTTGGAATGTGCTTTCAAAAAGGATTGGTCAGAAAATATTTGAAATGATCTTTCTTTATTAGATTTAGATGAGAATTTGACTCTTAACAGGACACAAAAGAGAAAAAAGATTTCATTTGCATCATTGTGGGTGACATTGATCCCTAATCTTCAAGTTGCTTTCCCACTCATTCCATAGGCAGCTGCATTTCTTGCTTCAACAACTTCACTATAACTCACTTCAGATTTGATTATGTTGTTTGCAACCTTCATGCAACCCTATCACTTAAGCTGTCAACATCACTCCTAACTCTATTTCCTCAGCATATTCAGCCTATATATCAGCAAGGCTTAGTCAATAAATCATCATACTAATTGATGCAACACTAAGAGTAAGGCAAATAACAAGGCTACAAATCAAAGCCTTACATTAAAATTTAGGCCGTTAATCATGTACAACTCTCTATGCAAGTTCATGGAGGACCCATAATCACTTCAAAAATTATTAAAGAATAATTAAGAGGTTTAAATTAAGGTCCCTTGATGGGTTGGTGGGACATACCATTCAATGACGTAAAATTTTTTCTAAATTTCTTGATTTCAAGACCACTTCTACTTACCTTACTTGTATAATTTAAAATTTATTGTGAAAGCTTTAAATTTTATTGTATTTGAAAGCTTTAAAATTTCTTTTCTCTTATTATTTTTTTTTGTATTAGGAAATTTATCAATCAATGTAATAATATTTTATTGACTCCAATGCTTTTGAAAGTTGTTTAGAATTGAAAAAAGCTTATAAATAGGACATTGCTATGTAATTTTTGTTTCATGGAATAATTTTTTTTTGCTTGTGCAATTTCATGTAGAAAAGCTTGGTGGCTTTTATGCTCTCCGGTGATGCTTGGTGGCTGATCTCTTAGGGCTTTGGTGAGCCATTCATTATCTATTCTCACCCTTATTCATCTTCTTTCCACATAATTTTCGTCTTCTCCACTTTGCCTCGAGCCTAGCTTTCCTCAACCCCAGAATGCATCTATCATCTTCAAAACTCTCGCCAAAATATTAACCGTCATCCTTACAACCTTTCAAGGTCTCAACTTCTCAGTAACTCCATGATACTATTGCCATAATCTTAATATAGAGAGACAATTTTCTTGTGAGTAGTTGATTAAAAAAATATCATAACTTCTTAACCGCTAATTCAAAATTCATTAAAACATCAATTTTTGGTTATTAGCATCCTAAATTTTTGATCTGCAGACTACAATGCCTCTATTTTTCCATAAGGACCAAAAGTTTCAGCACCAAATCTATTCAAACCTTGAATACACGTTTCAACATCACATAAATAACCCTTTCACCACCACGATAAGGGGATACAAATCAAGTTGCTTCCTTCATTGTAAAGATCTTATAAACCTTACATCATATTGGTATCAGAGTTCAGGGCTTTAGAGAAGCCAAGATCAAGGAGCTTGAAGGTACATGTTGCTCGCGATATAGATCAACAATTTGTATATGAATTTTCATGACCGGAAGAATTTGATAGAGGTACCTGTTAACCTGCCGCCGTATAAAACAAAACAAAGAAAAACAAAAAAAAAATTCGTACCTGCCCGCACGTCGTCGCCGCATTTCGCACGTCGATGTCCCTTCTCCCACACGACCTTGTGTCGTTAAAATGAAAAGAAAAGAGGCCGAAAGCCTCGTTCGACGGGATCTTTCGCTACCTCTCCTCTCTCGACTTCGCTCCAGCGACGATTTTCCCTTCCAGCTGATCGGAAGCAACGATCGAAGCTTGCCGATCGTGAGAGCTCCTGTGTCGCCGTTCGACTTCGTCGCTTCTCCGCCTCCCACGTTGCTGTTCGACTTTGCCTTCGACGACTTTTCCTCCCTGCCTGGATCGGAAGTTGCGACAATATGATCGGAAGCAAGAACAGGACCCGCCGACTGTGAAGTTAGCTTTCTCCCTTAGGCGTCTCCTTCAGTGCCGACCGACTTTGCTCCTCCAGGCGCCTTAGTGGCTGGTCGACGTCGCTCCTTCGGCTCCGTTTGTGGCTGTTCGACACCGCTCCTTCTACGACTCTTCCTTTCCAGCCGGATCGGAAGTTTAGACATTTTTATCGGAAGCCGCAAGGGGAGCTCGTCACAAGGGGAGCTCGTCACAGTGAAGGTAACTTTCTCCCTACTCGCGCGCTTCTCCAGCCAAATCCCGTCAGTTGGCCCGAACCAGAGAGGGAGGAGAGGGAGAGATTAACTTTTTAATTAAGATTAATTTTAATTAATTGTAATTATATTTATCCTAATTAATTTTAGTTATTATAAGTAATTATGATTAATTTTAATTAAATGATTATAATTAATATTAATTAATTATAATTATTTTAATTAAAATTAATATTAATTAATTATATTATAACTTGTTTATTATTAATTATGATTAATTCATATTAATTAATTAAGGTTAATTAATATTAATTAGTTTTAATTAATTGAAATTAAATATAATTAATTATCTTAATTAATTATAATAATTATAATTAATTACTTTAATTAATTATAGATAATTTTAAATAAATATAATTATTTAAGGATAATTATAATTACTAATTAAATATAATTAGAATGCCTGCCCCTTTTGCCTCAATCCACGAGCCATCGCCGCCAGTCCGTCGACGATTCCAAGGTATAAATTTCTGACTTAAATCCCGTCCTCGACGTTTGCAGCGGACCGGGGAACCACCTATACGCGCTCTTGTAGCACGGTAGGAGGGAGCCCGGTGCGAAGCATACGACGAGGCGGGTAAGCCCTATACACGCTCTTGTAGCGTGGTGGGGACGGTCCTCGACACCGACACCGCCGACACTGCTACGAAAGGTATGATGTTCCAAAATCCCATTCTCGACGTTTGCAGCGGACCGGAGAACCACCTATACGCGCTCTTGTAGCACGGTAGGAGGGAGCCCGGTGCGAAGCATACGACGAGGTGGGAGAGCCCTATACATGCTCTTGTAGCGTGGTGGGGAGTCACTGCTGTTCTGGTACGTCACTGCTGTTCTGGTACGGATACTGCTGAAGGCCCCATACACGCTCTTGTAGCGTGGTGGGATGAAAATTTGTACGGCCGCGGTGTCTACGGACACCTACCATACACGCTCTAGTAGCGTGGTGGGAAGGCCCAGCTCCCCAATTTTCCCCCAAATGGGGGATATGCCGGGGTGCTGCCGAAATTTTCACTGAAATGTACGAAGACTTGAACAATAAGAAGACCTTCTTGGGCAATAACATAGAAGACCCGTACTTGAACAAAAATGCACAGAACTTGAACCGAATAAAGCAGTTGAACTCGCACTTGAACTCAAGCTATACGATATCAAGTGGGGACTTGTAAACTTGATAAACTCAAGTCTGAATGAAACTGAACTTGGAATCATATACAAGAAACTCAAAGCCTGAATCATATACAAGGGAACTCAAGCTACAAGAACATTTGACTCAATGTTAGATGAAATACCTTGATCCTTATAAACAAATGTGACTAAGATGCAACAAATACAAACACACACGAACTCTTGTAGGAGAGATATAGCAATATCCTCGTAATCAAAATCAGGATATAAGCAAGTATGATGCAAGACTTCAATGCATGTAAATGAAGAATATGCTGGACCCCTACAACAGTTCATGCGAGATCAGGTGAATCGTACCTGCAACATCAATGAATAATTCCAGAATGCATGAATGATCCCTACATGTAGTATTGGAATCTCCAACTGAACAATAAAGACTGTTGATTGAGATGATAGTACTGGAGATCAGCAATCAAAGTCCCCAATCATACAAACAAACCCGACAAAAACCACCTGAGATTGGTGAAAAGGTGGTTTCAATACAAAAGCAAGGGCTCTCCTACAAATACCTTCAGGAGGTCGTAGTGGATACAACGGCCCCCTGCAAATGGCTACAAACAGCTTGTGGATAACAACAGTGGATATATCGTAGGCACGACGAACCACTGTGGGCACAAGTATGAATATCACATACAGCAACGGTGATCAAAATCTCTAAGTACACCGGGTACAAAGGCAGCCCGATGTACGAAGAACACCCCTGACAAAGGGGAGGAAATGTTTGAACAAATTAGAACCAAACTTCCTGGTGTTCCAAAGTCTCTTCTTAGTTCTATATTTAAGAAGAAAATAGCTCTGGTACCTACAAATACCGGAAATAACAAGTCTTTTACACTGAAGATCCTAAAAGGAGTTCTCCCCAAATCAGCAGTCATTGACTCCAAAGTCCAGAAAGATCTACCCCCGGTAAATGAGAAAAGGGGAGAAAATATCAAGATGAGAAGATACCTCTAACACCAAAAATCCACGCCACCGGATCTGCAACCTCCGTACAAGCAGACAGAAGGCGTCTATTCCAAGAATACCCCTACACGTGCACTAGAGAATGTATACACATAGATACACTAAAGGGGATATATAAAAATCACCCGCATGGGCCCCGGCGAGCGTGTTATTGGTACACACGTGACGCCTAGGGATGCTGCGCGGGTCGATAAGTGAATTCTAGTTCGAACCCGATCCTTCTATACGGATCAATAGAAGTCGACAGGGTTCGAACCTTTAAACAAATACACGGCTGTGGAAACCAGTGTATTTGTTTCAACACATTCATATTAGGTATGCTAAGCCTACAATCAAAAGAATTCACTGAACAAAAAGCACGAAGCCTGCGAAACCCGATCCTCCTAAGCATGTAAATGGGAGTAGACAGGGTTCAAACAATTGGATAAATATGTGGTCACGAGGTCGACCAGAATATTTATCTAATACATTCTTTTTAGGCCTTCAAGGCCTAAAATAAAGAAAGTTCATGAACAAAAGCATGAAGCCTAAAGAACCCGATCCTTCTATACGGATTAATAGGAGTCGACAGGGTTCGAACTATCAAATAGATATACGGTTGTAGTGACCGGTGTATTTGTTTAAATACATTCTTTTTAGGCCTTCAATGCCTAAAATCAAGAAAATTCATGAACAAAGGCACAAAGCCTACGAGAAACCCGATCCCCTATCGATAAGTTGATAGGGTCGACAAGGTTCAATCAAATGGAAATGACCCAAAACACCCCGATGATGGCCGTGTTGAACAAAGATCTCAACCGGAGGGGTCCACAAATATCTCAAATTCCACTCAAATGTCTATCAGAATCCAAACTCTACAAACTCCAAATTTCAAAATATTTAAAAATGAAATAAATCCATCAACCACTCAAAGCAAAATTCATCCACCCTCCGCAACAGTTTGCCGAGGCGGACAAATCAAAATTTACTTTTGCTCACAAAGAGCCAAATGCCTAGTCGAAAATATCACTAGGATCCATTCTCAAACAATATATTGCTAGTAAGGACGTGGTACGTGTCCTCTAACCGGCAGTTTCGCCGCCAAATGGCACTGCAGGGTAAACGGTTACGACCCGGGGCCCTCTGAACCGCGTGGTTTCGCCGCCAAATGGCACCACGATATACCGGTTATGGCCAGAGCCGATACGCTCCTTATTGGCATCAAATCCTTGAGATATGAATCAATAGGATATGATCGATAGGGCACAAAGCCCTCTGTCAGCTAAGGTGGATTCAAATTTGTCCCCTTAGACAAACATCCAACCCAGGTCTACAAGGTCCCCTTGAACGAAGCAACCCATGGCTGCCGACAAGGATCCTTCTGTCAGGTTGGGTCGACTACCTCCTCTGACTAAGTAGACCAGGGACCACGATGGCCCGGGACGACGGAACCATGGGATCTTGATCGGGCCCATCATCCATTCCCCCACCATATGCTTTAAGTGCTAGATGGTGCAATTTCTATTTTAAATATCAAACCTTTCAAATTTCCAAACTTTCAACCCAAATTCTCAAATCCAAACCCAATTTTCAAATCCAAATGCTACCAATATCCAATCCAGTTCTCCAAATTCCAAACCTATTGCTGCTACTATATGCCAGATAACACGTATTTCTATACGTATCTGATCGATGACTAGCCTTAATCGAAAGTTCTCTCTCGTGATCGGGAGGGGTAATTAACTATAGGGGCTTGCGCCTATAGGAAACCAGAACTCAGATCATAAAGTCCTCACAAAATGAGGGCGAAATCTCTGGGTAGTGTCTTATCTACAAACCCATCTGCCTTCCAAAATTTACCCCGGAACTTAGTTTGTTAAAACTCCCTCGCCGAATAAGAAAAGCGCGCGGGGAGGCCGGGGCCGAATTTTCGGAGCCCACAGTACCTTATAACTAAAATTTATTTCTTATTTAAGAAAGGTTATTATTGCTATCTCAATGCTTTAAAATTTTTTATTTGAATGTTTGTTTAAAAAGAAAAAAAAAACTTAAAAAGTTGGATATTATTCGTCTACTCTATAGGAATTTAATTTTCTCTAAGTTATTACCACTATAAAAAGGTCTAACCTACCGATTTTAGAATTAACCTAATTGAACACGCATAATTACCATGTTTGGCAATTGCCATCTTTAAGAAGGGCTTCTTACAAGAAAGTTTTTTTTTCTTTCTGTCATCCTTGCCCTTCTTACACAAAATAAATGATGTTCTTAGAGAATGCGCGTAGTTACTTGTGTTATATATAACATCATAATTTATTATAGGTTTCCCATCCCTAGATTAGATGACATGCACAATCTTATTTCTAGTTCAATCATTTCTTTAAAGTAGATCTTATAAGTGTATCATCAAGTTAATATTAGGCTTGTTGATGAATGGAAGGATGGTTTTAAGATACCAAGTGGTGTATATAAATGATTAATTATGTCATTTGGGTTTTGCAATGCTCCTAGTGCCTTCATGCATGATTATAATACTTAATTCATTTATAAGTAAATTTTTAGTGATAGAATTTGATAAAATTTTAATCTATAATATGAATGTAAAATTACTGTTAGGGTATCATCGACTTGTTTTTGAAACTTTAAATGCCAAAAATTTTTACATCAATATGAATAAATATTTCTTCTTAAAAAAAATCAGTTTCTTAGGTTTCATCATTTCTACTAATATCTCCCTCTAGTTATGCTAAAGTCAAACCAATTAAGTAGCGGTCAACACCAAAAACATTCATCAATATTAGAAGTTTTTATGGACTGGCCACATTTTATAGGAGGGGTTTTAAAGATTTTAGCACCATCATGATCTTAATCATAGACATCTTTAAGGATAAGTTTGTACAAAGAATTGATGTAGACAATGCCTTTGACCGGATTAAAGATCTTATGATCTCTTAGCCTATTTTTTTGTTGCCTCACTTTGCCAAGCTCTTTGAAGTCTCTTGTGATGCCTTTAGAATCGACATAGATGGCATGCTCAGTCAAGAAAATCATCCAGTTGCTTTAGTGAAAATTAAATGAGGCAACATAACACTATACTTATGAGAGAGAATTTTATGCCATTATTTAATACGTTAAACACTAGAGACACTACATATTGCCATGAATCTGCCCTACATTTTGATCACCAGGTCCTTAACTTTATCAACGCCTAACAAAAAATTAACCACAAGCATGCTAAATGGGTTGAAGTTCTCTAATTTTACTCTTTCATGTTGAAACAAAAACCTTTTATAAAGAATAAAACTGTTGACGCCTTATCAGAAGTCACTTTAGTCATCTCCTCTTTAGAATTACAAATATATAATTTTTCAAAAATAAAATATGACTATACTGCAACCATGATTTTCATCTTTTATCATGATCGCTTGGATAAATCTTTTATTTTGATCGGCCTTTTTTCGATTCTTTATACATATCTTTATCCAACAACAACAACAACAACAACAACATCAAGCCTTTATCCCACTACGTGGGGTCGGCTACATGAATCCTTTTTCTCCATTGTGTTCTATTAAAAGTCAAATTCTCATTTAAACCTAATAAAGAAAGGTCATTCCTAATATTTTCTAACCAAGTCTTTTTAGGTCTACCCCTACCTTTCTTAACATAAGTCAAATCTAATACCTCTACTCTCCTAACCGGGTCATCGAAAGGCCGTCGTTTTATGTGACCAAACCATCTAAGGCGACTCTCTCTAATTTTATCTTCTACTGGAGCTACTCCAACCTTTTCACGTATATGCTCATTTCGTATCCTATCTCTAAGGGTAAAGCCACTCATCCACCTGAGCATTCTCATCTCTGCCACACTTAACTTAGTATTATGCTTCTCTTTTAATGGCCAACATTCGGCACCATAAAGCATTGCAGGCCTCACTACCATCTTATAGAATTTTCCTTTAAGTTTGAGGGGTACATTTCTATCACATAACAAGCCCGATGCATTCCTCCACTTCAACCATCCAACTTGAATTCTGCTGATAATATCCCCATCTATTTCACCATCACTTTGAACAATTGATCCAAGATATCTAAAACGTGTACTCTTATTAATGACTTGATCGCCCAAAGTCACAATCCCTTCAGTAGGTCTATTACTACTAAAATTACACTCCATATATTCCGTTTTAGATCTACTCAAGCGAAAACCTTTAGACTCTAAGGTTGACCTCCATAATTCAAGTTTACCTTCAACTCCCTCTCTAGTCTTATCAACAAGAAGAAGAAACTTTATCCAAAAAAAAAAAAAACTTTATATCCCTAAATCATCTATTTGAGATTTCTTGATAATTGAACTTAATTCTATGGTATAGCGGGACACTTTGGCTGATAAAGTTATTAGCTACTAGATTCAAAATTTTTTTGGCCTCCCTAAAAAGAGATGTTGAAGTATTATTGCTTATTGTCTCACTTATAAACTTGTCAAAATAGCTATGTAAAAACATGGATAGTACATAGCTGTACTGGCCCCATATTTAGTTGAGAGGATCTTTACATGGATTTGAGTATAGGATTGTCAAAAACTTCTCGTAAACATGATAAAATTTTTGTGTTTGTTGATAGATGCCTAAAATAATATATTTTTATCTTGCTAAAAAAACTAATGATGCCTCCAAACCAAACTTTTATGCAAAGAAATTATTAGACTATATGGATTATCATCAATAATAGTTTCAGACAAAGGTGTTAGATTTATTTTATAATTTTGAAAAAAATATTATAGAATTTATTTGGAATGCAATTAAAATTTTTATTTGCATTTCATCTCCAAATAAATTGTCAGGTAGAAGTTATTAGTAGATTTTTAAGCAACTTGCTATGATGTTTGGTAGGTAATAATTTGGGCACTTGGGCACTTGGGGTTTGTATCTTTTTACTTTTGAGTTTGTATATAATAAAACTATGATGTAGAACTAAATGTTTAGGTAAGTATGCAATGTTTTGAAATTACACGCCTTTAAATTAGAACTACAATAATTAATTTAACTTTTTTAGCTATTTTAAACAAATATTGAAAACAAACAAGATGTGAGTTAAGCTTAGGCCAAATTACACGACAAGAGTTAGAATCATGAATAATAAATTTCAATCAAGCTTAGCATAGCATAAGAAATTTTTAAAGAAAATACCTACATTAACATTTAGTTTAGGAACTGCTTGGATCCACTCACTCACACTTTTGATGTTTGGCTAAGCGGAGATAAGTTGCACAACTTTTATGATGCCACAATTTAAAGGGAGAACTTAGAAAAGCAAAAACATTGAGGAGAGATTCACCTTTATCAGGATTTTGAAACGATTTTCCACTGAGTAGGAGAGAGTTGTTCGTCAATAGCGGCGGCGAGGGAGAAGATAATCCTTTCGACGTAGTCTTCAACGGTTTGGTTGACCTCCAAGTTGACGTTGAAGAACATAGACTTGAGGATTTCAGCTTGCCCTTGTTCGTTGTAAACAAAACCGTGATCAAGTTTTGGATCCGCCATACATGAGTGGACAACCGACTAGGAGTTGGAAAACTTTTGGACGGCTAACAGAGTCTTTTCGGATAGCAGGGCAGCAAAGAAACTCTGCTGAAATTTCTGGACAGTAGTGGGAACCCTTGGAGAGATGGCAATAGCTGAAAATAGGAGGGGATTAGGAGGAGTAATTTAGGTGGAGGGAGGAGCGGAAGGGGCCGGCCATATGGAAGAGGGAAAGGGTTTCTATTTCCATATTTGGGATATTATTTAAGGAAAGGAAGTGGTCTCAAAATCTGAATTTTAATTTCAAATTTAATGGGCGAGGTGATTAGGGGGATTTGAAATTCAAATTCCCAAACAAAGAGGGAAAGGAGGGAAGGGCCGGCGGCTATGAGAGGAGGGAGGGATTAGGGAGCTTTAATTGCTTGCCAATTTAAGCAACTTATGTTAGGAAAGATGATTTGAATCAAATCCCCTTTTAAATTCAGATTTAATTAATTAGAAATATGAATTAAACTTTCCTAATAGTTGTCGTCTTATTTTAGGAAAGCAAGTCCAAATCAAATTGAATTAAAATTTGAATTTTGAAAGCTTTCCTAATTTATGATGCTTTCAATAAGGAAAATCATAATTCTAAAGTTTGAAATTTGGGGGCAAAGAGAGGGGCTTGGCCGGCGGCTAGGAGATTACAGTTGGGGGGTTGAAGACTAAGGTTGAGAAAAGAAGGGGCCTTAGGGCCAGCGGCTTGGAGGTGGAAGAGGAGGTGATCAGCCTAGGTTGAGGAGGTGGTGTGGGGGTTCGACTGAGAGGGGAGATGGGAGATGACGACCAGCGGCTTAAGGAGAAGAGAGGGGAGGTATTTGTAGAAGAGGGAGACCACGAACCCGAAAGCTTCCCGTGGTTGGTGGGTATTATGCCGCCTTTGCCTAGGGGCTTCACCACGATCCTCACAAGAACTCTCAATAGAGTACAAGTGCTGAATTTTTTTTTAATAATCATCATCTCTTCAAAAGATGAGGAGGAGGCTTTAAATAGCCAACATAAAATGATGGAAACAAAAGACAAACATGCCCTTAGGGCTTACATAGACTATTCCCTCAAGTGAAAAATGGAAAATAAGCAGTAATAAACTTAATACAAACGTATTAATAAATCTAATACAACTGATGACTCAAAAGTATAGCGGTGTAATCGTGGCCGTAGATTGTCGGCCCCATCTCTAGTAAACTCTCTAAGATCAAATGTCCTTATCACACTATTTTTAGAACGGCTCATAAAACACCTTTTGAAGTTAATTCTGGCTATAACTCGAGGAAATTAATTGATCTGACAAGTATTTATCATCATTCATTTTTAAATGTTGCATGCCCTTTTTACAAAATTTTATAATTTACATGAACAAATAAAGTTGCAAATCCATTTAAGTAATTTATTTTATGCAAATGCAATAAATTTTAAACATTCTTTTATGGAATATAATGAAGAAGATAATGCCTTAATTTAAATTTATCTAGAGCATTATCCCCTTAAATATAGGAAGCTTCATGTTAGGGCTTGTGACCCATTCAAACTCAATCAAAATCCTTAATAAATTTCGATCAAATATTTATCTTCTTGAATTATTTTTTGACATGTATATAAATTTCATTTTTAATATTGAGAATATACTACTTTATTAGTAAATCTAGCCTCAAGAATAGAAAGATATTCATATTGCTGGAGACGTAAATCTAATTTTTTATGTTCTTGTACCAAACAATTCCTTGGTATTGATGGCTTCATTTTAGAAGAATTCTCCCCATTAACAGACACATCACCTATATTCTCGATCTGATGGAAAAATCAACATACTTCTGAGGACACTTGGATGGCCAAAAAAGATGTAGAGAAGCTTACCCTAGGTATTATTGATGAGTATACGAACTATAATTCTATTTGGAAGAGTTCTTTGAAATTCGATGGAGCTAATGTTGCACTAAGGCAAAGGATAAAGACGAGGCTATAAGCTAAGGTTCTGTGTTGAAATTTGGGCCATTCATTATGTATAACTCTTCATGCATGCCTATGGATGACTTGTTGTCATTTTAAAATCATGGGAGAATAATTAAGAAGTCCAAATTTTCATGTATTTATATGCTTTAACTTTATTTTATTTTTCTTATATCAAGATAAGTCATCAATCAATGTAATAATATTTTATTAGCTCCTAAGGTTTTTTAAAATTGTCTAGGCTTGAAAAAGATCTTTAAATAAGACTTTGCTCTGTATTTTTTTTTTATTCATAGAATAAAAATTGTTTTTTGCTTGTGAATTTTGTGTGAAAAATGTAGTAGCTGCCCTGCTCTTGGTGAAGCTTGATAGCTGATCCCCAAGGTCTTTGGTGAGTCCTTAGTCATCTTTTCTCACCCTTATTTCTCCTCTTTCCCAACACAATTTTTCTTTCTCCCACTTAGGCCCAAGTATAGCTTCCCTCAACCCCAAAATATACTTATCCTCTTCAAATTTTCTCCCAGATATTTCCCTACATCCTTCATAACCTTGAAAGGCCTAACCTTCTAACAACCCTACGATACCGTAGCAAAGAGACACTTTTATGCAGTGATCAACCGCATTAAAAATATCATAACTTTTTAACGACTAATTCAAAAAGAATAAAAATACCACAATTAGTTTTTTAACATCACATACCTTTGAGTTGGAATTCTTACCCATTTTTCTCCATGGAAAACTTTACTTTGATGGTGTAGAGGTTTCAACACTAAATTTGTCCAAACCTTGAATATTTGTTTTATTACCATCCAAATAACCCTTCTACCAGCACCCTAAGGGGATATCATTGAAGTTGCTGCATTCACCTCACATCACTAATGGGTGATTTGTGAAGCCATTAATTACTCAAAATATTATTTACAATATTTGACCCCTTAAAGGACTTGGGCTAATTCGGGCAAGTCTTCTTCATATAAAGCTATGACAAGAACACCAATGTGGCTCATGATTTTAATTTACCAACCATCCATCATGCCATTAGCGAAGAATCTTGTCTAGATTATACTTCCTAGAGGATGTTCATGTTGATGTCCAAACATGATTGTGTTTGATGGAGATCTTGTAAGATAAAATCACTATTAGCTTCCTAGAGAACCTCATCTTCACATCCTTCCAGAGATTGTATGGTCATTAATTGCTTGGTTTACTAACCTCTTCGTAATGTCATAGACATGGATTCAAAGGTATGATCCGATTGAGCTGGGCATGACTCTCATGATATTGACATTTTCTATACTAGGTAACGATCATTGAGCGAGTTATTGAACAACACACTGAAGGTGGGCAAAATTCCTACCGGGTTCAATACAATTTCTTCTATAAAGATTAGGGTCTTTGAAGAAGGCTTTGACCAAGAATCTTGTACGATCACTAAAATCTACAGTGGATTTACATGCCCCAGGCATGAAGCTGTCATTCTGAAAAAGAATAACTTAACTAAATGGGGGTTTGACATGTTTGTAAGGAAGATCTAATCTTAGGTGATCATTTTTTATCCTTCGTGGAGGTTTGCAAGATATGACCATTCGGTGCATCCTTCCATTAACATAGTTTAATTTTATTGTTCAACTTCTCAATAAGGCTTCAACATGCTCTCCCTAAGTTAAAAAGAATTTTGGCGAGAAATTTTTGTAGAAATTTTTTTGCCTAAATTTGTACTTACAATTTTTGAAGATTTTGTACAAGTGGAGTTTTGACTGAGGGTGGATGTCTTTGTTCATGATCTCGAGTGTAAATTATTGCTAGCATCTTAGGAGTACTTTGTCATGCCCCAACCGCCCCTGCCGAATGCACTCCTAATAGGCGACATTGGATGCAACAGAGAAAAATTGTATATCAATTTACATTACAATTCCTATTACATAAAGATGTAGGATATTATAAGGGACATCAAATCTGTCAATCATAAGCAAAAGAAATTTTCATCTACATAGAAACTACAAGAAAACCAAAATATTTAATTATCAACTTACAACTGTCCTCAATTTAGAATTTTTTTATATTGATAAAAGAAAATATAAAATAAAAATTGAACCTGTCACTACTCAGGCTGAACTTTATTCTTGCCCTTCCTTCTAAGAACAACTAGAATAACAATTTAGCGAGCATTGATGCCTATAAAGATATGCAGCTTTAATGTAGTTATCAAGTATAGGAAAGCAATCATTAACATATGCACCCATTGGTGAAGGTAGGAACCACATGTAATCATTTGTTACTACAAGTTAGGGATCTCAAAGCAACTTACGAATGTTAAACTTGCATTAAATTTGACTTCAAAAAGTTAATTTTGAAGCCGAATGAACTCTAAATTTTGCAAAAACATTGCCATTTTGACTGTCTAGTCCAATGATCCCAACAATTGCAAAAAATCCTAAATTAGACTATTGAGTTGCCTAAATAAGGCAAACCAATGATGAATGGTTGGCCCATTCAGGACGATTACCTCGAACCTATTTTACTGGTGACAAAACATGATAGAGAGTGCGATGTTGATTCTTTTGCTGTTGTCATTATCGACTACCTGGGGGTATGGCATATTGCCCTCTTGCAGCGTCCATAGGAGCAGTGTGGCGATGTTATTTGATTTCTTGCATTCATTTTAGTCGAGTTCATTCTATAAGTTTATAGTTCTAGGATTCATGCAATTCCTTTATAGATCTCTATTTTTGAGCCACGAAAGATTACACAGAGAGATTTAATATTGTGGCGCAAAAATAATAACTTGCTGTCATCATTTTTGGCGACCCTAAGTTTGATCCTCGAAATTTTTCTAAATTATTGCCATCAATTTGACCATCTAATTTTTTATCCATCAACTTCATTGGATTTGTAGTTTAATATTTACAAATTGTATGTTTTATTTATCAATTAGAGATATTATTGACCATAATATTTACCTATTTTTAGTGGTCACTCGAGCCATGGGCAAGTTGTTCGGTCCAACCTGAGTCCAACCTGAGGGTGGATCATTCGATCAATTGAGATCTATGTTATTTGTTGTTGATATGACTAAAAAAAATTTAGAATAATCTGGATAAAGTCCGAAATACCCTGACAAAATCTATAAATAAATCACAATTATACTTATTTATGGACATTCTAAACTTCAAGATTGTAGGAGACTCTTGGAGATTTAACTGCCTTATGCAGTACGTATCATACGCTTTATTTAGTTCTTTATCTCTACCACTATAATAATGGTCGTACTAATTACCCTTAGTTACGTCTACAATTGTATTATGTTGCCTTTCTCATTGCCTTTTGGTTTTATAGTCTCCAAGTCCATATAGAGAGCTATTTGTTTTGCTCTCAATCACCTCCATGACCTTCTTGCATTGTCTTAGCTGTTGTCTTTTGGTCATGCTATCTACACATCTGGGAGGATCATCCCGACTTCCCTTTGTTTCCTCCACAGCCATCTAACATCACTTTTATGTATTGCCATCCTTTACTCATGTACGAGGATTATCTTTGTTGCCTTAGCCACGTCGCATCCTTCCTAAGCTGCTTTTCTTTCCTTCTTCACCTTTAGGAGTGGGATCATCCTATCCATCTTTAGTGGACTCCTAGGCCTTCTAGCTTTGCCACATATGATGCCCTAAGGCAGTGCCGATCTTCATGCGCTGCTTTGTCTATCTTCTGAAGGTCATGCTACCTTCAACTAAGGATTAGGATCATCCCAACTATTCTTAGTAATTTCTTTGACCTTGCAGTGCATCCTCACATATTGCCCCATGCCATGTTGCTTTCCTAAGAGGAGGATCAACCTGACTATCTTTTGTGGCATCTTAGTTCATTTAAGGTCGCCTTGCTTATCTATTGAAAGTCCAGCTTCTTTCATTTTTAGTAGGACCGTCTCAACTATCTTCAATGATCTCCCTGATCTTTTTGTGTTTCCTCCTCCATTACCTTATCACCTCTAGGTGGAAAATCGTAGTAACCTCCATGGCCTTTTGATGTCATTTCTTTCGTTTCCTAAATGCATTGTTTCCTTCACCTCAAGGAAGAGGTTCAACCACACAAACCTTTCAACTCCCGCTTTATTGGTTGCCTTCTATGTCATCTTGATGTGATGCATGGTTTGAGTTACACATGATTTAAGAAAAGAAAATTAATTAAAGCTTAACCATTCATAATTTCATGCTTCAAATTCAAATCGATTACAGGAGCTCGTAGAGTTCCTCTTTGCTTAGGCAAAAGAATTACAATAAAAGAAGATAGCCGGACGATTTAATCTAATACAAGGAAAATAATAACGTTAAAAACTAGTAACTTGAATCCCACAAGTAATAAAGAGTTGTTCACACCTTGAGACCTCTTTCTCTCTTTCCTACGAAGACTAGGTTGAGCGGCGGAAGATCGTCCAAGCTAGTAGTGAGGTTGCCACGAGGAGGGAGGAGCCAAGGAACGTCGCCGTAGAAAAGGATCTCGGAGGTGGAGGGGGCACGGTAGATCGACCTTTGATGATCCACGTGTAGACAGAGAAGTGGTCGTCGATGGAATCCACTAGCGTTGGTAGGATCCAGTCCAAGTACTCTTCGACGGTGTCGTCGAAGTCAAAGCCGACGTCGAAGAACGGCGATCAGAGGATATTAACTCTCCCTTGGTTGTCGTATTCAAATCCGAAGTTCCACTCGGGTTCCTCCATGCATCATTGAGGAGAGATAGAAAGGTTGCTACGAAGAATTCTCCAAAAAGGAGATGGGTGGTTGGCAGGTTGGAGAGAAGAGGGGAGGCCGGCGGTAGAAAGGGTGAAAGGAGGAGCTTTTGGTTTTAGAAAACTGAAAATATTTCAGTTTTAGAGAATTAAGAGGGAAAATTCTGAATTTCAAAACCTAATTCAATTGAGAGAGAGGACTCATTAGGCAAGAAATTAAGTCTTGTCATACAGGGGGCCGGCGGCATGAGCATGAGGGGGGGAGAGAGGTATGGGAGGGAAAACTGAAATAAATTTCAGTTTAAAGGAAAGAGGAGGAGGTTTCTAATTGAAATCAATTTCTAATTTCAAATTAGAGGTGGGGAAATTAATTGTAATTAATGGGGGAGCCCATTAAGGGGCCGGCGGCATGTATAGAGGGGGAAGGGGATTTGGGAAAGAGGGAGAGGGGTTTCTAAGTATGGATGATGACTAAGCAAATTTTAAATCAATCCCATTCAATTAGAATTTGAAATTTTGGGATCATTCAAAACTTACCATAAGTGGACTTTCCAAATTTAGAAAGGATTTGAATTTGGAAATTCAAATCCCAAGCAAGGTGGCGAGAGAGGGAGATGGGGGACGGATGGAGGTGGGGAGGAGCCAGCGGTAGAAGTGGCCGGCCGGTGGGATTGACGTGGCCGACGGGTGGGGGGCTCAAGGCGGCGGCAAGAAGGGAGATGGTCCGACTTCTTCCAAATTTAAGGTGTGGATGGCGTCGCTCGTGGATGAGGTGAAGATCAATGAAAACTAACACAAGGAGAACTCATAAAGAGATCTCATGCTAAGAACGCACTAAGAGATCTTTGAACTCACAAAGAGATCACACAATAGAAATTTTCATTCATCAAATCAATAGCTCATACATGATACAAGGGGCCATATAAATAGGCTCCAAATAAAAGTAAATGCAAAAGACTAAAATGCCCCTGGGGCTACAAGATCAAACTAATACCCACAAGGGTAAAATGGGAAAAACTGGAAAAACAACAAGTAGTGTAAGAACTGCAGATACAACAAGTCATCAGTAGTAAAGACTATCCATCATAGCCGTCGATCTCCAGTGTCGCCTCTGATAGACGCGCCGGAATCTCCTGTCGATGCCCCCATTTCATCTCCTCTTTGCCTCTCAAAGGAGGTCTATCTTGATATTCAACCTTATTGCATCAGTGCACCAAGGATACCAGTAATAGCCCACTTTCACTTGCTTTGTATTTACTTCTTCCTTATAACACCTCCGAGTCTAGAAAAGGGTGGCTTTTTATAGGTCATCTATTACTAGTGAAAGCTATTTCGATTCAGCTAGACATCGTAGTTTTTCATTTCATAAGTTTCTACATAAAAATCCAATGTTCTTTGCTCTCTCGCTTCACAGATTATGTGGGTTATCTGTTGTAGCTAAGTTAATCAAATTTTATCTCTATCAACCTGATTTGTTGCCAGTAAACTATAAACCGAGTAATTGTCTTTCATCAATCATCACCACAAGTTAGCTTATTTCTCTACGCCTTATTTCATTTGTTTCAATCCTTTTTTGTTCTCCTTCCTCGCATTGCTACAATAAGAATGATTGGCAAAGAAGAATTCATGTCTCAAGCCACAGAAGATGGATAGTTCTGCTTAGCTGTTGTGTGTTCTCTGGCATTTTCTGCATTGGACTGGTGTTCTTAACCTTTTGCTTGGTTTGTTTTGTTTCGGTCCAGGAAACACACTGAACTGTAACCATCCCGTGGTCATGGAGCTCATACTGGACAGTTTGAGGCATTGGTAATATCTGACGCTATGATTTCTGTTGTTTTCTCCGTAACGTCATCCAACAATCTATAACCTGCATACCTGCATTGGGTTTAGAAAGATTTCTTTCTAAAAATTTGATGCATAGCTGTTTTATAAACGTTGCTAGGACAGCTAATTTTCTAAAATTTTGCACATATTTCGTTTGATGTTCATTTTTCTCAGCAGTGATATATGCAGGGATGGAAGTTTAACTGATTATGTATACTAGTCATGCATGTGCCAAGAAACCTCACCGTCCCAACCTCTTCTATTTGTACTTAAAACTTCCATCTGATGCAACTCCTATTAAATTATGAACTCGTGTAATGCTATTTTCGATCATTTGCATGGCTTTAGGCCATTTCAAACAGTTTCAACGAAAGTTTCATTGTTGATTATTATCAAAGCTGGTATATGCTACTGAGATTTTTATTGCACATAGCACACAGCATATTTCTTTGAACACTTGCTTGAGCCAAGAATGATAAATTTGAATAATTCTATTAAGGACATTCAAGCTTTGTTCCATGTTGTGCTCTGGGATGAATTGATTCTATGGAAGAGCTGCATTTCTTTGAGGTAGAGAAGGAAGCTAGATGGCATTGGGTTTGGCTTCGGTTGGCCACTCCTAATTCTAACACCAGTAACTAACGCTAAAATGTAGAAGAAATTTCATGCAATAATGAATTGCTTGAAGGCTCCACATCATATGCTTTCTTTCATTTCTACACCATCTCTGATTTAACAGACCTATTCTTCACTGGCTTTGATAAAGCCATATTGGCCTCTGCTAAAATACCATATAGAAGTATAGTTCCAAGAGTTCCTTTATTATTTTATTTGGTATGCTCTATTTTTCTTGGTCCTATAGTTCGAGAATATTGCTTTGTGAATATTGGAGATTGGGGAGTGAAAGGGGAACATTGGAAATTCTACAATGGTTTTTTCATATTGTAATAATGAATCGCTTGAAGCCTTTATACTTCCAGTTTAATATCTGATTATTTCAGTTTCAAAGTTTCCTCTTTTTTTTTTTGGTATATAGACATATAAAGATAGAATGCTATCTTCGTAACTGTGCATTGTCAAAGATATCATCATTTATTATCATATTAGCATCCTCATTGATGTTATCCTAACAATTTGGATTTTGGAGATTCTCATTCTCAATTAACTCTTGTTAAGTGTTGAATGACGTGTTAATTTTACCATGTACAATCTTCTTTACAACTTCTAACCATATATGCCACCATGGTCCATCTCTTTTTCTTCATAAAATTCAAAAGTTATTTTATCAACTCATCTTGTTGGTGCATCTTTTGCAATCTTTTTTGTCATGCCCAAATCAAAAGTCTATTTTTTCACAAATTGCGCTACTCCCATCATCTCTCTAATGTAATAATGTCTTAATATTCCATTTCTAGTTTTATGACACATCCCTCTAAAAAATTGTATTTCTGCCATGCTCGCATTAGTGATTAGTGACTTTTTTGTTGACGAACATCTTCATCGATGTAGAATAGATGGTGCAGTTGTAGCTTTATAAGATGCATAAGTGATGTGAAATCAAATGCACAGGAGCTTATTAAGAAATTTAAGAGTAATGGGCAATGTAATCCAAATCAATAACTTATTGTAATAACAAGCAAATTCGTTAAAGAATCTTAGTTTTCCACTTGCTTAGGCGAAGGAGTACATGTAGATTAACCAAATCTTATAGATAAACAAAGATAGTAGCAATACTAAGAGCTCTTAATCAACAATCCACGATTTAATAATGAGAGTTTTCACCTCGGGGATCGATCACTCGGCTACACTAGGCTTTAGCGAGAGAAGATCTTCCACACTAGATTCAAGATCGCCACAAGGAAGAAGGTGCCGGAGGTCTTTGCCCATGGGGAGGTAGCCGGAATTGGTGGAGGTGGAGGAGGGAAGGCGTCGTCTTCTTCTTCTCTTGGCTTCAAACTTCCCAAGGGGGAGCAAGGAGAGGGCCGGCTAAAGTGGGGAAGGGAAAGAGGGGAGGGGTCGGCTATAGAGATGGGGGAGGCGGCTAGGATTTGGGGAGATTAGGTTGGGATGGAGTGTTGAAGAGATTTATTCAAAATCTGAAATTAATTTCAGATTTGAGTAAATTTGGAGGGATGTTAATTTGAATTTGGATTTTGAATCAAGTGTATTGAATGCATTAAAGTAGCATTAAAGGGGATTCCACCCTAGTAGGGCCGGCGGCATGTGAGAGGGGGAGGAGGGGTTAGGGAGATTTAATCACTTTCCAAATGAGTTTGAAACTTGTGGGGGGAAAATAATGAGTCATCCAATCAAATTCCGTTTGAATTTTGAATTCGAAAAACTTTCTTATTTAGACTTTGCAAATAAGGAAAGATTTGAATTTCGAAATTTGAATTTCAAAATTCATTAACTCTCTTCTTTAATGCAAGATCTAAATTATGGGAGAATCGTTATGAAGAACGAATTCATCATAACGACTAAGATCAAGGATGATGGCCGGCGGTCAAGGGGAGGGGGAGAGCTTGCCGTCGGGTGTAGGTGGTTTTGGTGGAGGTTGGATGTGAAGTGGGGAAGCTAGTGGGTGAAAGGATGTGAGGGATAAGGGGAAGGATACGTGGCCGGTGGCTTGGGGAAAAGCTAAGGATGGTGGGTGAGGGAAGAAAAGATGAACGGAGATGGAGGAGGTAGACCACGAGTCACGGACTCTTCCAATGACTGGTGGGTATTGCGCTCGCCCTTATCTCGGGCTCTCTCTCTTCTCTCTAGTGCACACACAAGATGAAGAAGAAGACAAACAACAAAATTTCATTCAAAATATTCATTATTCTCATTACAATAGCAATGCCCTATATATAGGTTTCAACATAAAAGAAGAAACAAAGACTAAATTGTCCTCAGGGCTACAACATGACTCAACTCATAATAGGAGTACAATAGGAATACTCAAAGAAAATAAAATGCATAAATATTTAAAAATATAAACTCTGAATCGTGGCCGTCGATCTGCAATTCTTCCGGCGATACACGTGTTTGAACCTCTGATCAATGTACTCATCATTCTCCCCTGGTGGGAGAAAGCTCGACCCCGTCGAGTAAAAATCTCTGGAGCTCTCATACATCTCTAGGAGATCTGGATCCAAACTCTGTAACTCCTCTCGATCAATCCATGTATCCTCTGCCTCCGGTGTTCCTTTCCAGTGAACTAGGTACCTGCGGCGACCTTCTTCTTTTGTGGAAATGATCTCATCATCTAGTATTGCTTCGATCTTCTCCGCATTGGATAAGTAAGATAATTTGGGTAGTGGGGGTAGGTTAGGGTTCTCACCAGGTGGGGTCACACAAGGCTCATTTTGAAGTGGATTATTAGGGTTCAACTCTGGTCCCTCAAAGGTTACTAGATCTTCTATATTAAATGTAGGATTAATGTTAAAACCCTTAGGGAGGTCCTGCACATAAGTATTACTATTTATCTTTAAAATTATCTTAAAAGGTTTGGCGCTTCTAGCATGCAACTTCTTCATGGAGCCCGGAGGAAAACGCTTCAGACGGATCCGTACCATCACAAAGTTTCCAACCTCGAATTCTTTAAATCTTTTCTTGTGATTCGCAATAAGCTTATAATTGGAATACTTTGTTCAATTCTTCTTTTAATTTCTTTATGAAGCTCCTGGAGATGAGATGCAAATGCATATGCTGACTCGGACGTTCTACCTAATGGACTCATGGGGATTAGATCACGGGTTGCCTAGGTTGGTATCCGTACACAATTTCAGCGGGACTCAGACCTGTCGTTCTATTCACAGAATTGTTGTTGGCGAACTCGGCTATGGGTAGTTTGGAATCCAATCTCGAATGTTTTCCCCTACCAAGGTTCTCAGGAGGTTGCCTAAACTTCTATTTACTACTTCAGTTTGCCCATCTGTTTGTGGGTGGAAGGCTGTGGAGAATTGAAGTTTGGTGCCCATGTGGTGCCAAAGAGTCTTCCAAAAATAGCTAGTGAACTTAGCGTCTCTGTCAGACACTATGGTTTTGGGGAGGCCATGAAGTCTAACTACCTCATTGAAGTAAAGTTTTGCAATGTGGGAAGCGTCAAAAGTCTTAGAGCAAGGAATAAAATGTGTCATTTTGAAAATCGGTCAACTACCATATAGATAGAATCATGCTTTCTAACTGTTTTGGGTAGTCCAAGGACAAAATTCATGCTCACATCTTGCCAGGGAGAGTTAGGTACAGGGAGTGGGGTATATAGGCCTGTGTTTTGTTTTCTATGTTTGGCTAATTGGCAGGTGTGACACCGCTTAACTAGTTTGCTTACATCACGCTTGAGACTTGGCCAGAAAAATTGATTCTCAATCGCGGCAAGCGTTTTAGTTTGACCGAAGTGTCCTGCTTAACCACCAGCATGTAATTCCCAAACAAGAAATTCGCGAAGAAACGGTTTGGGAATACAGAGTTTTCTAGATTTAAACAAATATCTATCTTCCAACATGAAATCATCTGTAATCCGTTCACCTCCAGTTGCTAACGCAGAATAGGTTTATCTAAAATCAGGGCAGTATAAGTAGTCTTCCTTAAGTTGTTTGAAACCTATCACTTCCGTTCTCATCTCACGAGTAATCATCATCCGACGGCTAAGCGCATCGGCATCCTTATTCTCAGAACCCGCTTTGTGCCTAATCGTGTAAGTGTACTCTTGTAAAAATTCAACCCACTGACCATGACGTGCATTCAGTTTCTTTTGGGAGTTTATATATCGTAGGGCTTCATGGTCGGAGAAAATAACAAATTCTTGGTGCAGCAGGTAGTGTCTCCAGTATCTGAGGGACTGAACTATGGCGTAAAATTCTTTATCGTAGGTGGAGTAGCGTTGCCTAATGTCGTTTAACTTTTCATTAAAGTAGGCAACTAGGTGTCCCTCTTGGGATAGTACTCCTCCTATGCCTATGCCAGATGTATCACATGTCACTTCAAAAACTTTAAAAAAAATCTGGCTGTCGCATGACTGGTGCCTCAACCATTTTTCTCTTTATCTCCTCGAAAGCCTTAGAGGCAAACACCATCCAGTGGAATTCACCTTTCTTGAGACAGTCAGTTATTGGACCCACTATAGTGCTAAAATTTCTGCTAAATCTCCTATAAAACGTGGTCAGTCCATGAAAACTTCTAACATCCCTTATGTTTTTAGGTTCAGGTCATTCATTGATTGCTCGCACTTTTTCGGGGTCAGCAGATATGCCTTGGGAGGATATAATGAATCCCAGAAAGATTATGTGATCGGTTAGGAACGTGTACTTCTTGGGATTGGCAAACATTTGTTCTCTCCTCCGTACTTCGAAGACTTGCCTTAAATGGTTCAGGTGTTGATCCACCGAGTTACTATAAATCAGAATATCATCAAAGTAAAACACTACAAATTTCCCTAGGAATGGTTTGAGAATTTGGGTCATCACTCTCATGAATGTATTTGGAGCATTTCTTAAGCCAAAAGGCATCACAGTTCACTCGTATAACCCATCTTTGATTTTGAACGCTGTCTTCCATTCATCCCCCGGGCGGAACCTAATTTGGTGGTAGCCACTTTTGAGATCAATCTTTGAGAAAAGTGTGGCTCCAGTCATCATATCTAGCATGTCATCTAATCGAGGGATTGGGAAGCGATACTTGATCGTGATCTTGTTGATAGCGTGGCTATCAACTCACATTCTCCACGACCCATCCTTCTTAGGGGTAAGAAGGGCAGGAACACTCTCCCTAATGAACCCGCGTTGTAATAGCTCGTCCACTTGTTTCTTGAGCTCCTCATGCTCAGCAGGGTTCATTCGGTAATGGGGCAGGTTTGGTAAAGAGGCTCCAGGCACTAGGTCAATAGCGTGTTGTCCCTTAAGGGCGGCAGTTGGTGGGGCAGATCTTCTGGGAAGAAGTCGGCAAAAGTTTCCATAAGAGGTCTCACTTCCTAAGGGACAGGCTCTCCTTGATTTTGGTTCACTTCCTGAGCTACTAAGGCGTAGAGAGGGGCTCCTGATTTTAGCTCTGTACCCAAGTCTTTAGCAGTTAACAAGTTCAGGCCCGTGTTGGGTTTAAGTGAGTTGGGTTTGACGTCCTCCTTGGTCGACTTGGGTTGGGTGGGAAGGAGTTTGATTTTCTTGCTCTCGTGCTCAAACACCTGTAACACACAGGTGTTTGATCGGCCATAGATGTGTACATCGTTGTTGAATAGCCAGGGGCGACCAAGGATTATTTGACCTACATCCATCATCAACACATCACACTAGATTTTCTCTTTGTATCCAACGAACTCTATAGGAACGAGACTCCTATCTTTCACTTCCAGGGTGGTCGAGTTAATTTAGGCGACTTTGTAGGGGTTCGGGTGCGGTGTTGTTTTCAATTGAAGCTTAGAAATCATTGCAGATGACACGACGTTGATACAACTTCCACTGTCGATTATGACTTTGTAATTTTTATCTCCGATCTTAGTGAAAGTGTAGAAGATCGATGTTCTTCTCCAGTCATCGCTTTGCTTAGGCTGTGAGAAGGCGCACCTAACGACTTGTAGGTCCAAGTGATCCATCTTTTGTAGGCAGTGGATCACGACAATATCCTCATCGTGGAAAAATTCCTCGTCGTCATTAATATGATGAACTAGTTCGGTGTCCGGTTCATCCTCTTCTTCCGTGACTTCTTTAATTATAGTAACCTTAAACGGGCTGGAACATTGGGAGGCAATGTGTCTGTACCCTTGGCATCTAAAACACTTAGTGCCGACAGAGGTTTTGGGTGCTTCCCGTTCTGGTGTTTTGCCTTTATAGTCTGGATGAGGTTGGGTTTGGCTCGGGGAGGGTCGACTACTCGAGGGTCCAATGGGTTTGTTGTAAGTTTGGCTAGAGGAGGACTTGAATGGGTTAGGACAAGAGTCTTGGGTTCTAGAGGCATGGCTCCTAGATTCCTCTAAGTCTAGCACAAGACTACAAGCAACTTCGAAAGTATTCACTCCTCTGGCAAAAAGTTCATTCCTAAGATCTTCTCTTAGTCCAGCTCTAAACATTGATAAAAGTTGGGCAGGAGTGGTGGTTTCTTCCCCATTACATCGAATCATGAAATCTTCAAAGGCCGAAATGTATTCCTTAACGGGCTTGCTACCTTGGGTTAACCTATTCCAACGATCCAGAAGTCTCGGATAGTAGGAAGGGGGAAGGTATTTCCTCTTCAACTCTTCATTCATTGTTCCTCAGTCAGTTACTGGGTATTCTCCTCGAGTATCTCGCATGTGTTCTAAGTTAGCCCAATACTGGTTGGCTCTACCAGTCAAATTCATCTCAGCAAATCGGACATTTTTCTCTTCCAAAATATTGTACCACTTGAAATAGCTATCCATTCCTTTGAACCAATCAAGAAAAACTTGGGGATCTAACGTACCATCAAAAGTCGGGGCATCTATCTTAATGTTTTGAAGCAGCTGGGTATCGTTCTCTCTCCAAGGTGTGTCACGTCCTACTGGTTCATGATTGGGTCGATGATTGGGTCGGTAGTGGTCTCTAGGAGGTTCGTATTCAGTGCGGTTGTCATCACCATAAGGCGAGTGGGGTCTAGAGGGGGTGTAGATGGTTGGGTTTCCAATCTTTTCGATGTTGTCAAGTCTATCTCCCGTTTGGCGTCTAAACTCAGCTAAGTCCATTTGGGTGTTCCTAATTTGCTGTGTAACCGTTCCCAATTGGCCCACAATCAGGTCTAAGGTTGCTTGAATGTGTTCCGGATCCATGGTTGGGTGCTAGGGGACACTAGGGAGAGTTCCTAGGTCAAGGACAGCAGCAGGAAAATCAGGACATCAACTAATATGATGGATAAAGTTATCTAAGCGATTTGGATGGACTCTAGAGTGTGGACAGCAAGTGAACACTACCTAAAACTCACCCAAAGGCTACTACTAGGTGCATAAATTTAGCGGACAGCAAGTTAAGTCAATTGTTTAAGTGACCTAGACTATTATGGATGTTACGGTGAGGATGACAGCACTTAATCAATGAAATATGCTTATGTAAAATGAAGAAACTAATGCAGAATTTTCTGGATAGCAAATGGAAAACAGAAAACAAAATTATCTAAATGATATTATGCATGCAAACAACTAAGGACAAGTTAATTTAGGCTCCTAGGATGCATCTAGCACATGTAATGCATGCTAGCCATGCTCTGATACCAAGATGATGTGAAACCAAATGCACAGGAGCTTATTAAGAAATTTAAGAGTAATTGACAATGTAATCCAAATCAATAACTTATTGTAATAACAAGCAAATTCATTAAAGAATCTTAGTTTTCCACTTGCTTAGGCGAAGGAGTACATGTAGATTAACCAAATCTCATAGATAAACAAAGATAGTAGCAATACTAAGAGCTCTTAATCAACAATCCATGATTTAATAATGAGAGTTTTCACCTCGGGGATCGATCACTCGGCTACACTAGGCTTTAGCGAGAGAAGATCTTCCACACTATAATCAAGATCGCCACGAGGAAGAAGGTGACAGAGGTCTTTGTCCACGGGGAGGTAGCCGGAATTGGTGGAGGTGGAGGAGGGAAGGCGTCGTCTTCTTCTTCTCTTGGCTTCAAACTTCCCAAGGGGGAGCAAGGAGAGGGCCGGCCAAAGTGGGGAAGGGAAAGAGGGGAGGGGTCGGCTATAGAGATGGGGGAGGCGGCTAGGGTTTGGGGAGATTAGGTTGGGATGGAGTGTTGAAGAGATTTATTCAAAATCTGAAATTAATTTCAGATTTGAGTAAATTTGGAGGGAGGTTAATTTGAATTTGGATTTTGAATCAAGTTTATTGAATGCATTAAAGTAGCATTAAAGGGGATTCCACCCTAGTAGGGCCGGCGGCATGTGAGAGGGGGAGGAGGGGTTAGGGAGATTTAATCACTTTCCAAATGAGTTTGAAACTTGTGGGGGGGAAATAATGAGTCATCCAATCAAATTCCGTTTGAATTTTGAATTCGAAAAACTTTCTTATTTAGACTTTGTAAATAAGGAAAGTTTTGAATTTCGAAATTTGAATTTCAAAATTCATTAACTCTCTTCTTTAATGCAAGATCTAAATTATGGGAGAATCGTTATGAAGAACGAATTCATCATAACGACTAAGATCAAGGATGATGGAAGGCGGTCAAGGGGAGGGGGAGAGCTTGCCGTCTGGTGTAGATGGTTTTGGTGGAGGTTGGATGTGAAGTGGGGAAGCTAGTGGGTGAAAGGATGTGAGGGATAAGGGGAAGGATACGTGGCCGGCGGCTTGGGGAGAAGCTAAAGCCGGCGGGTGAGGGAAGAAAAGATGAACGGAGATGGAGGAGGTAGACCACGAGTCACGGACTCTTCCAATGACTGGTGGGTATTGCGCTCGCCCTTACCTCGGGCTCTCTCTCTCTTCTCTCTAGTGCACACACAAGATGAAGAAGGCAAACAACAAAATTTTATTCAAAATATTCATTATCCTCATTACAATAGCAATGACCTATATATAGGTCTCAATATAAAAGAAGAAACAAAGACTAAATTGCCCTCAGGGCTACAACATGACTCAACTCATAATAGGGGTACAATAGGAATACTCAAAGAAAATAAAATGCATAAATATTTAAAAATATAAACTCTGAATCGTGGCCGTCGATATGCCATTCTTCCGGCGATACACATGTTTGAACCTCTGATCGATGTCCTCATCAATAAGTCTACATGATATTCTCTAATTGAAATATACTCATGACCTGGTTCTTCAGTTTAAACTATCAAGAATTGAATCTTAAACTATATGTGCATACATATCTCCATTCTTCTCTATAGAAAATCCAAGATACTACCTTACAATATATTTGGTACCATCTAATTTTTCAATAATATTGGTTGATAACTATTAATTTAAGATCCACTAAATATTGCATATGATATAGTTCATCTTTGTTCTACCAATCTTTTAAAATTTCATCCTTAAGTTAGTTTTCCTTGAGTGAATGGAAAATAAAGATTCATAAAGCTGATCCCAAATAGTTGGGATAAGGATAACTATGATCATGATGATGATATTCTAACCTCTCATTCATAACCCTATGCATAAGAATTACGCAATCTAAAAATAGTATAGATAAGATACTTCTTTTTAATTGTCCTTTGTAAACATCTCAATTCAAGATATGTTTAGAATCATAACTACTTGAAATTTGATATGCCCTTATGGGGCCTAGGGGATCAATTATTCATAATTTGAGGAGAAATTAAGGTGAAACTAATTAGGAAAGGTTTATTTAGGGAAAGATGACTGATTTGATTGGATGGAAATTAAAAAAGATGTATTCAGGGAAAGATGACTGATTTGATTGAGAGGGAATTATGAAAGGTTTATTTAGGAAAAGATTGCTGATTTGATTAGGATAGAATTAGAAAATATTTACTTTGGAAAATATGGTTGCTTTGAATTCAAATTTGGGAGGGAAGTAGGAATGTTTATATTAGGGTTAATTGGGTGGTTTTATTTTCACTACGTGATTGTGTTTGTTGTAGTTTTTCTTTGGGGATGTTTCTAACCGCGCTTAGGGTTTGTGGAAGAGCCGATCTACCTCTCGAATAATAGATCAATTGTATTTTTTATTATTTGTTGAAGAGATAATAAAAAGTCAGCCCTACTATTTGGTATCAGAGCTAGATTTTGGAGAGATGGCGACAAAGAAGGTAGATTCTTTGGAAGGCTAAGTGGAGCAAATCAAATTCAGGATGGAGAAGTTTTCAACTATAGAAGGAAGGTTTTTATTAATGGAGACTCGGATGTAGAGCCAATTTGGAGGGTTGGAGGAGATGATGAGGAAGCTTATGTAGATGCAATCCAAAAATCCACTGATGATTTTGATTGCTAACCCTAACCATAATTTGACTGGGATTCCTCTGGCCGAATCTAAGGGAAAGGAGACCAGGCGAGTGGATTTCGTCGAGGAGAATTTCTTTCATTAAGAGTCACCTCATAGGGCTCCGATGAAGGGCAAATTAGGATTTTTGAATGGGGGGACAACAATGAGGGAGTTTGGTGGTGGAGGTGGTAGGGTAGCCGACTACTATGGGAGGCATTTCGAGTAAAGGAAATGGGCCATTGGAGATGGAAAGGGTTGAGCCGAGCCATGGGGATCGAATCATGTGAGGGAAGAGGAAGTTGATGTGGAGATGCTAGGGTAAGGAAGTTGAAGATGCCGATATTTAAATAGGAGGATGCTGATGGGTGGGTATATTGGGTGGAGATGTATTTCGCGGTGAATGGGTTGAATGAGAAGAAGCTTGCGACAGTAGGGCTATGTCTGGAGAGAAAAGTCCTTGAGAAACTTAGTTTGAGGATCTGTCACATAGGAGGAGATAGAGTCTGAAGCACAGTTCAACACTGTCAATCATCTTCCCCGATTTCAAGTCTTGAAAAACACACAAATTTGAATAAAATTTAGTCACACATTGAAGATCACGAGCCAATTTGCTAATGGACAAAAGATTACAATCCAAGTTTGATACATGGAGGACAGAGTTGAGATACAACTCTTTAATAAGTTGGATGTAATTTTATTCCAACAATTTTAGAATTTGAACCATCAACAATATGGTTGGACGAGTGACCACTACTTGGCTTATAACTTTGGAGAAGGGCATCATCTTCTATCATGTGATGAGAAGCATCAATGTTGACTATTCACATCCTAATTTTTCCTTTGATCTCTTTAAAACTTACTGAGAAATCATGCACATAAATATTGCTAAACCCATAAATCGACAAATGAGGAGGCTTCTAAATCTGTGTAAAAACAATAATTTCATATTGCAACTTGCATAAAGACCTTTACATGTTCAACACCCTTTAATAATAACCGCTATACTAAATTGGAAATCCCAAAATTCATGCAAGTGGCCGTATATTATCTTGGGAATAGCTTGAACACAATTTTTGTCAGTTAGAGAACTGTCCAGGAGCAAAAACGGGGACCTTCCAATTCTCTAAATCAATAATTAAACAGTCCATTTCAAATTTACTGCTCATTGAAGACTTGTTGGCCAGCAAAACTCTTAATCCTACCAGCAACCAAGCTATTCCATTCGGAATTAAAGGCCTAATAGAAAAACCCGATAGCAACCAAGGGCTACTTCTTTAATCGACTTTTAAGCTAAAAGTGCAAGTCATGGACCAATCATAGAGCCTGAATAGAAAGATTCGATGGACAAAATCGTGAATCAAACTGGGGAAATTGTCACGACCCGGCCCGGTTAGCTCGTATAGACGAGGCGGGAACGAAAATCGGACAGGCAAATAAACCATAACTTCTAAAACTTTTTAAAGACATAAAGTATAACTGTAAGAACTTCAACACGTAGGAAACAAGCGCCTCTAATCATCATATAAACAAATCTAGCATTTCATATAACATATATGTACAAAGGTGGAAAAAAAAAATCTAACCAACATGATTCAGCCACCCAAAACAATATAAACTATAACAAAACAACAAAAGAGACAAGTGGAACCTGTCACCCGGTGTACGACGGCTGTAAGTGAACCTTGGGTGGTCAGCCATCTCTCGCAGCGGTTTCTCCTGAAAAGTTTCCCAAAACTAGGGAATGAGCTACGCTCAAGTAGGAAAAACTCTATCCTATGTTTTCATATGCCTTCATGTTATAAAGAAAAGTTCTGAACTGCTTGGATTTCATGCTAGATTTCGTATGCTTTACATATGTCATATTTTTCTCTATGCTTTATGTCACGTATGCCATGTCTTGTGTATGTAATTAATCAAGTCGTCAATTTGCCTTTACAGGTCATATTCTCCTTTTCATCATGTACATCATATATGCCTCGTATGTCATAAAATATATGTCTTATACTTATGCTTATACGTATGCTTATAATTGTTTATGCTTATACTAATTTATACAACCGCACAGAGTACCAGAGGTATACTGATCAGGTACACCAATCATCTTTTTTTTGGCTAGTAATCTCATCTTTTGCCCAAAGGGCCATATTGTGCTTTCGCACCATATTTGGTACTCCGAAACAAAACAAATACATGCAATCACTTATAATAATTATTAAACACTTTCAAATATTCATATGCTTGGTCATGAACGTACATGTACATGAAAGAACATTCTATGCATTAAAGTGCATTAAAGTAGTTGAACTTAAACACTTGCATCATCAATTTAACAATAAAAATAAACATAAGGCATCAATTTAAACATAAAGATACATAAAATAATAGGAAAAGAGATTCATACCTCAAGGCTTAGTTATCCTTTCCTTTGCAAAGCTTTACTTGTCAACAATGTTCGCTCTTGAAACCTATGGATCCAAAAGTCATAACATAAGCCTCTTGCATATTAAGATCTCTCCTAACACTCTCCCTTAAACCTACTAAGAAAAATTCCTATGGAAATTTCAGTTTTTTACCTAAAAATCCCTAAGGTTGGAAACCAAATTTCTTCTAATAGCATTCCAATAGCATGTTAGAACCCTTCTCTTTTCTAATTATAAGATTGATACTCTTAATTTTCGGATTAGCAAAATTAGGAAATTAGGAAAATATTTTTCTTTTCCGAAATCTCATTTTCTTTAATTTAGAGGCCTCCTAAAGACATTGGAAACAATATATGTAAAGGTCTCTACACAAAAACTAACATTTTGGAGAAACCCTAGATTTTCCCTAAAAGCCAAAACTCAAAAGAATTCAACGAAACTTCATTTCCACCGTTAAAACTTCGTTCTAAAGCTATCCTATTAATTTCATTCAAAAATTCTAAGTTTTGAGAAAGCCCTAAAATTTTATCTTGAGAAAAACTAGGGAAAAGTGAGGGATTTTTGCATGAAACTCTTACCTTAAGTCTTCCCTTTGCTTTCCCTAAAGGAACCTCGCCGGAAAAGCCGTCGGCCGCCTCTTGGAAGGAGCTCTCGCCGCTTCCTCCTCTCTCCCGTCGCCCTCTCTCTTCGGTCGGCCGAAAGAAATGACAAGGGACCGAATGAATCGGTCCCTAGGCGGTTGTGGGCTTAAGGAAAAATGTTTAAAGGCTTAAGACGCATGTGCCCTTCTCCCTAAAGGGTAAAATCGGAAGTTTACCAAAAATTTTATTTAAACTATCTTCGTTGATTTTTAATTCTCAAACCGAGCAAAATTTGGTATGGGTTCTTTATACCGTTTAGATCGAAATTTCGAAACGAATCTAATGAAATTTATTTCGTCAATTTCCGACGATATCGAAATTTCACTTAAGTTCGTCGCGGCGCATTGATATACGTGCGACGCACTCAAATGACGAATTTCGAGTTTTACAGAAATAATCAACAATGAACCAATAAAACTAGCACTGCTGAGAATATAATCCATTCTCTATAAGAAGCATCATCATAGACAATTATACCCAAATAAACTAAAAAAAGGGTCTAAAAATCAAAGAACTACTAAAGCAAAATAAAATCAAACTCAGAATGTCGATTTGCATCTCCTGCACACGTTTTCATCTAGAGATATGCTGCAATATTATTCTCCCTTGGGACATTTAGATACCTTTAAGAAAGAGAAAACATAAATTTTAGTTCTTGAAACTACTCTTGCTTGGAATTTCAAGTAAAAATCATATTTTATATATTTGACTGAGATAATACTTTCCGGAGAACATCAATTTTTATGTTATATAATAACTAATATTTTTTTCTTTTAATGATCATTTACATCGGATTCAAGTAACCCATATTCCTGAATCTCTATAGGGTTGAAGAATATCACGTGAATGGATTCCGCTTTGACCTTGCAAGTGTTCTTTGCAGAGGCACGGATGGCACAGCCCTTGATGCACCTCCAATTATTAAGGTACTTTTTCTTTGCATAGATTAACATGTAAAATTCGTAAATCTATCTAGCTCAAGCTATTACATATTATTAGTGATGAACAGAAGAATACATGAAAGTTAAGCTGGCATTACTAGGTGATGAGATTCTTAGAATAAATAGGAAATAAATCATAATATCTTGAATTATATAAAGCATAGTAATGATTAAGATTTCATGTACAAAAACAAATTTGAATTTCTTGTTGATTAGGATGGTCGGGATATCCGTGAAAAGGACACTAAACGAGCATATCTGTTGAAAGGTTGGAGTAGTTCCAGTGACAGATAAGATTAGAGAGAGTCACCTTAGATGATTTGGTCATGTAAAACGGCGGCCTTCCGATGACCCTGTTAGGAGAGTAGATGTATTATATTTGGCCTATGTTAAGAAAGATAGAGGTAGGCTTAAAAAGACTTGGTTAGAAAATATTAGAAATAACCTTTCTTTATTAGATTTAAATGAGAATTTAACTCCTAATAGGACACAATGGAGAAAAAAGATTCATGTAGCCGATCCCACGTAATGGGATAAAGGCTTGATGTTGTTGTTGTTGTTGTGTAGGATGCTCAGGATCTAGGATTTATAATGCATATAAATGTAGGTCAGAGCCTCACTCGAGAGCTCAGATGAACCACTATGAAAGGAGGTTGTACTTGTTAGAACTTGCTCTATAGAGGAAGAAGCACTTCCTCTTCTTGATCTTGAGAGAGGAGGGAGAGAGGGAAGGAGAAAGGGGGAGAGCTAGATGAAAAACTTTATTTCTTTACCCCATCCTATTACAACCTAAAGCCTCTATTTATAAGCACTAAAAAATAACACCAATAGCTACACTATTGGCTATACAAGCCAAACAAGAAACTTAAACAAAATACAATCCTAAATCTATGATCAATATCAAACAATCTCCACCTTGATTCTAGATTTACACAGAAAGATAACTGCCGCCGTTCTTCACCCCAAATAGCGTCCATCTCCTGACAGATCTTCTTCTGTTGCACTGCGTCCCACGCAGTCAATTCCCTGAGCACCCTGTGTGCCTCGCTTCCGCGCCTTGGGCATTGATCCGCACCCTGAGCCTCCAGCTCCGCTCCCGCACCTTGCACTCATGTGGTCTGACTCCAACCACATCCTGCACGTATCCACCCGCGCACCTTCACCTGCGCCTTCACCTGCGCCATGCTCATCACAATCCCACGCCCTACACTACCGCGTCTGGCCAGTACCCTTGTGTCCTCCACCAGTCCCTGCGCTCTTATGCGACCTCATGCACCACACAACCTCACACGTCAAGCGCCCCGCACTCCCGGCACTGCTCCTCAAGAACAGGCCGACTCCACTTCTATCTCTCGGACTCCCCCTGAAGTCCAAAACTCCACCTCAAAAAGATCTTATCAGATCTTTTAGAAACACCATGCAAAACAGTAATAGCAGCTGAATGGCCCACACAACTCAAAATGAATCATGGCCTTTCAGTTCTTCATGCAAATGAACCCCACATGACCTGTAGTCCAACAGGCCATGCCTGATTCATTTTCTTCTTGAAGAAATCAAAGAGTCGGAACTATTCCCAATATTCCTTCTGAGTTGTTTCTAATTCTTTCTGAATGTCCTTCCCAGAAACATGAATGGAAGGGTTCCTCTGTTCCTGTGCAACTGCTCAAGAACTCCTTCGGCTCTGCTTTTCTTGCATTCGACAGCTCCTGTTGGCCGGCAAACGGAAGTCGATCGCAAGAAACACGTCTAAGTGGTCTTCCTTGGTCTTCTTCCAAACCCACGCCCGCAAACAGGGCCTCTTCACTCAAGAACTGACAATCAAGAAGCCCACGTGAAATTTGGCCTGCCTCTGATTCCCTCAACCGCACAAATAAGCTGCTCAAGGCTTTTCTCCGCTTGGACCTGTCGCCGACTTCTTGCACACGGGCCAGTAGCTCGCCTCCGCCTAGTGCCCAACCTACGCGATCTCCGTTGCAAACTTCAGATCGTGGCACCAGGCCGTCGCCGCACCTCCAGCTTCTCTAGTCAAACCAGCGGCCAAGTCGGCCTCCGCCGTCCGTGCTCCCTTCGTCGAGCCCAAAACGAACCCGGTCGGACTCTCCGACCCGACCCCGACATACAACTGCCTGCGACACCTGGGCGATCGCCTTGCGAACTTCCTCGTGATCTCGCTGTCGCGAACCAGCAGCCCACGCGGTCTTCGCCCATTCTGCCTCTGGTCTGCTCCAGCTTGCAGAAAATAATACACGCAAGTCCGACTCCGACTTGCCGCGTGAGTTCACGAACCCTAGTAACCCGAACAAATCTTGCAGAGCTCTCTCTTCATTCTTGAATCATTTTCTTAGACAAGAAAACCACCTCTCCTTCACCTCGAGATCGCGACCACTGTGGCTCTGATACCAGATGCGAGAACTTGCTCTAGAGAGGAAGAAGTACTTCCTCTTCTTGATCTTGAGAGAGGAGGGAGAGAGGGGGAGAGCTAGATGCAAAACTTTATTTCTTCACCCCATCCTATTACAACCTAAAGCTTCTATTTATAAGCACTAAAAAATAACACCAAAAGCTACACTATTGGCTATACAAGCCAAACAAAAAACCTAAACAAAATACAATCCTAAATCTATGATCAATATCTAACAGTATTCCCCATGTGTGTGCAATCTATGATTACCAGAAAGATAGCTCAGTAAAATTTTATCAATAAAAAACTATATATCCTACACGCCTAAGGTTTTTTTCATTATTTATAATCATAAAAAGTTTCTTGACTGGATGCCTCTTTATTAGTTTGATTTAAATTCAAAATCGTATCATCCACTTAAAAGAGGATTCCATCCATAGTTTCCACAGAAAATGGTGCCATAATTGCGCCATTGTTAATCCCGTGGTGTGGAGAAATGACGGAATGGGATAGCTAAGGACCCGGCTACAGAAGGATTCTGTAAGGCATGGTAGAATTGCTCTAGAATTAAGCTACAAGAACAATTGATCACTATAGCTGATAGCAACTGATTAAATAGCGAATATCACCAATTCAGTAACTGGTTTAATACCACTTAAGCTACCGTTAAAGGCCACAATCAAGTTCACGTTGCTGCTCTTAGTGCGTGAAGACCAATTTTTTCAATAAGTCATGAATTGGATAATGCTGTACGAGTCCAAGTTGATGGTCTTCATAAGATCAGCCAACCCTGGAGCTAATTAATACCAACCAAGCTACCAATTTAGAGGCAAACCCAATTAAAACGAACTAGACAATCGGTTACCTAAATCTGAAGTTATAATCCAAGAGAGGACATCCCGTTCTCATAGATCACAAAATCAGAGGCATGTTTAGAATACTGTTTAAAATAAGTGAGCGTTGCATTGCAAGATAAATAAAAATAAAACTTCTGATCATTTATTTGCTTGGCGCTCTACCATTATAAACTTTTAGATCTCCACTACATGTGTAAAGTAAATAAATGCGACTTCTCTTTGCCATCCGATGACAAAATAGTGAAACGAAAGTGATTTGAACATGGAATAATAGAAGGAAAGAGAGATTAAGAATAAAAAATGTCAATTCTGGCACTTGAACTAGGACATCGCAGTTCAGAAAAATTTCTAAGTATCCTATTTAACTGGAGGTTTTCATTATACAATAGCCGGAGGTCTTCAGAAAATCTTTATTTTTAATTTAGGTTACTCCATGACGCAAAAGAAACTGAATGAATATAAAAACATTTCAGACTAAAGTTGAATTTACAGAACCTTTAACTGACTAGGGGTAGGTACCTGATGATGAACTCCTATAGTTCAACCAAATTGAATGGAGATTAAAGATTGGAAAAATTTACCCCATGTAGTTTATATATGATTAAGGATGATGAATTAACAATATCTCCTGCTTTAGATGAACTTGTAGCAATGAGGACTCCTAGGGATAATTCAAGATACTAACATCTGATTGGACTTGCAATGAAAAATTGATTTGAAATGGTGTAGCTTAATTTATTCATGGTTGTGGATGGGTGATTCTGGATTCAGCCATGCATTTTTCTTTGAAATTCTTTTGTGACATTCTTACATAATATTATGAGTTTAAAGTTGAAATGATTTGAAAATGTCAGTTAGCATTTTAATTTAAGGCGAGCAAGAACATATTTTGATATTTTTAGTCCTCGCCTCCTCGGTTGATTGTCACATGTTATTAGTTTTTGATAAATTTGAGTACATTGAAAAAATTCTGTCAATGACGAAGAATAACACCCCTCTTGTTTCTATGATCCATCAATCAGGCAATTGCAAAGGATGCTGTCCTATCCAAATGTAAAATAATTGCTGAACCTTGGGATTGTGGTGGCCTGTACTTGGTTGGAAGGTTTCCGAATTGGGATAGGTAATCTCATGAATGATAATGATTTTGTTGCAATGAGCTGTCTGATGGGAACTTTTTTCCTGAAGATAGACTAAGTTGCTTGATGTTGTACTGTTGTAGTTCATGTTAAGGTCCTTTTTGTCATCAGCAACGAATTGTGTCCTGATTAGGGTCTTATTCGTGTTATTTTTATTTCTTTTCAAAAATGGTAAAACTTGTGGTATTGAAGTAGTGCTTTTCTTGTGATTCTGAACATTTTCACCGTCTCTATTCATTTCAGAAAGAAAAAAATGATTGATATTGCAGATATGAAAGTTTTCAAGTTTATGTGACCTAATGGTTGATATTCTGCTCCCCAAATATGCTTTTGTGTTTATCAATTGCTATCTTTTTTATTTTTATTTTTTTCTTTTTTTAAGTTGACGTTTCAAGTCATCAAAATTTAAATGATCTTTTGCAAAACAAAGTTAAATTATGAAGAAACCTACTAGGAGGAGATTGATTCTGTTGAACTTGTGGACAATTTGGTCCATTATCAAATATTAGAACTTTAGAACATTGTTTGCTGGTTTGCTACTATATGCGTTGATATCCCTAGTGATTCGTTATTTTAAACTCTTATCCTTAAGATAAAATTTAGGATAATATCTATACGTTCACGTATTATTTCTCCTTAATATCTTCAATGGAGTGCTTTCAATTTTTATCTTGATATGGAGAGACCTCGCTAGGCAAATTCAAAGCAAAATAAAAGAACCTTTTTTTTTTTCCAAAAAGGAGCTATTTATTTTGCAAGCTGTTCAGAATAGTTTTTTGTGAAATAAACACAACACTTGTGCCTGTTCTGCCTTTGTATTGAAATTAGATGGTGCTTTTCTGAATTTCTTTTGCTGAAGTACTGCAGGTGGGCTGAATGGAACGGCATGTATCGTGATGATATTCGGAGATTTATTAAGGTAAATTGGATTATACCAGCATTGCTTGATAATTCATAGCTTCAGAAATGAGATGACATGCATGCCATGTAGCATTGTGCACTATGTGGAAGTTGTTGGTGAATGAGTAAGCTAGAAAATGAATTGAAAGCTTGAATTTAATAAATGGGCTGTGGCCATAACCGTTGATGAAAGAAAAAAGATGTATGCTACGGAATACAATTTAATAGAGAAAAAATTACATGAATTCAGTTAGAACAAGATAAAACTGACTTGGGATGGATAAGTGTTGACCAGTAAAAACCAGGAGCACGAAGACTTTTACCAACATTCAGGTGATGGGGAAGAGGGAGCCTTTTGCACCAACGGAAGGTGGGCAAAGAAGCGTTTATGCCAATATGTTTGGAGGCTGCCCAAATCATCATAAACTTCATATTAAACATGTTGAATAAAAGTCCTATCATCTTATGATCATCCTACATCAATTCTCAATGATAGCAAAAAATCCATCAATAAAAAGATTTGAAATGTGTTGAATTGAAATATTGTTAGCCTATAACTATCACGAATCAATATAAGATAGAAAAAGTAATAAGAAACGTGTTGAATCAAATCATTCTATGATCATCCTACGCTAAAACTCTTCCTTCAAGATCTGGAGATGTGGCAGAGGTTGTAAATCTGTCTAAATTACATCT
The DNA here is from genome assembly GCA_019514585.1 of Dendrobium officinale. Taxonomy (NCBI): domain Eukaryota; kingdom Viridiplantae; phylum Streptophyta; class Magnoliopsida; order Asparagales; family Orchidaceae; genus Dendrobium; species Dendrobium officinale. The sequence continues at coordinate 2,084,748 of CM033697.1, forward strand.
CACAGGAAACGGGATCCCAGTTAGCACAAATAGTTGAAAATTTGGAGCTTTCGGTGTGGATTTTGCAATTTGGACTGTCCAATTTTTTTTTGCATATCTAAGACACTTTTACCTCCACTCTAGTATTTTCCGACAATCATAAACTTGGGGAGCATTGCTATACATTACCATTACTATAGTACCGGAACATCATGCATAATGCTTACCCACTCCTTGCTATTTACAGTAAACTCATTCAAGAATGTTGAACAATTCTAATATTTCAAATCATGCTATATCCAATTTGGTGAATAAGCTCTGTCATGTCTCGTGTTCACTAAATAGATCACCTAAATCATACTACGCAACATAACTATTTTTATTACCATATCTACAATGACCATTTGATTCATTATTATGTATCGATATTCTCTCATTATTAGAGAAATTTTCATTATATATATATATATATATATATATATATATATATATATATATATATATATATATATATATCAAGGTTTAAAATTGCGTAAATAAGCCTTGAGGCGGTTTTCGTCCGTGAGACGAGGCGTAAGCCTCGAGGCGGTCTGAGGCGTAAGCCTCTAGGACACATAATTGCGTAAATGAGAATTTAAGGATTTAAGCAGGTAAATAATAGCAAGATTCTATCATACAATAAAAACATCTAAATGACAAGTGGAATTAGTGGAAATTAAGAAAAGAGATGCAATAAAAGCATGTTCCAAAATACAAAATCACAAAATTATAGTCTATCAGAACTCTCAAAATACAATTAAGAAGAAACATATAAAATCCAATCATATCCCATCACTAAATGGGTCTTCAAGGGAATCTTCTTCTCCAATTGTATCTATGAATGTCATATCTTCATCATCTTCAATATGACTCACTTTTATCTTCCTTGTTCAATAAGAATGATCATTAATTCATTATCATGTTAATTGCCCACTTGATATAAATATAATGCAATAGCATATAAGAAGTTGTGAAATACCTTTACTTAATTGTTGTGCTGCAGAGTTAGTGGATGTGTGTGGTGTGGCACTGGTGGATGTGCCCACTTGATCTGCTTTGCCCCTCAAGACATCTACACTTAGATCCTCTAGCTGTAAGTCTGATAATGGCAAATCTGTCTCATCATCTATGAACCACTCATTATCAGATGACACATCATCACACACCAACGGGTCCTCATCATCCTTCAACCCCTTATTCCTCAACCTCCTATCTCTTAACCTCTTGTTGTGCATAATATATACAAGGGAGTTCATTCTGAGTGTTGATAGCCGATTTCTTCTTTTTGTTTGCACTTGACTATATGTAATCCAGTTCCGCTCACACCCAGAAGAAGAACAAGTGAGGCCCAAAACTCTTACAGCAAAACTCTGTAACTCAAGGGTGGAATCACCAAATTGGATCTACCATTTAACTGTTTTCAAGAAGAAAAATGATAATCATAACTTAATAAAGTGTCTTGCATTTACCAAAATAAGTATACCTGGAGATCATTTGGCAATCATTGATTTTGATGCATGCAGACCGAAAAAACCCTCTTTATTCCGAAATAGAACAAGTTGTAAATCTGTAAGCTCCCTATCTGTCTACTCCGGTATTAGTTGTTCCATGCAATGATACAGACCAAGCTTCACCTCTGGGTTTGAAGATTTCCTCTCTGAATATTGAAATTGAGGATTGAGATAATATGCCGCTGCATGTAGATGACGGTGTAACTCTACCTCCTACCGAGCATCAATGATATTTCAAATCTCTCTATAACTTGCCTACTCTCCTCCCAAATTGTGTGCAATCAACCCTAAAAAAACTAAACGTAAAACTTGCACCAAAGGTCTCGTGATCAATATGGCATAGGTCACAGTAGCCCAAAATTTATCATTTAGAATTATTTTTCTTATTTCCTTCCACTCACTTTTCTTCCCCCACGCAGAGTTAAGCCATTCTGTTGATGTAAATATTGCTTCCAGAGGTTATCTCACATCCAACAGGCTCTGTAGTATCAAATAAGATGTGGCAAACCTGTAGATTTACAGTGCACAAATGTAAGAACATACATTAGGAATTGATAATGATTTGCAGTGCACAAATGTAAGAAGATACCTAGTGGTTGCAGGGCGAATGATTTCCTTCTTTGAAAATTTACTCATTAAGGCTAAGACCCATGAGTGGTTGTATATGAACTCTGTGATCTTCTTCGCCCTATAAAGAGCGCTCTTGTGTTGAGGTAAATCACCAAGTTCCTCCAATATGAGATCGATACAGTGTACTGCGCAGCGGGTCCAATATAGGTGTTTCCTCTTCTCCATCAACATCTGACCAGCTGCTTTGTATGCACTGGCATTGTCAGTCACCACCTAAACAACCAATTGCTTCCCAATCTCCTCAACAACCCCATCTAGTAAATTGAAAATGAATTCAGCATTTTTAACCTCATCTGAAGCTTCAACTGATCGTAAAAACACTATGCCGTAGGGATTGTTGACAAGGATATTAATCAAGCTCCTGCTCTTCATGTCAGATCATCCATCTGACATAATTGTAACACCAGTTTCACTCTATGTTCGTTTAATCTCATCAATACTCTGCTCTGTGTTATGTAGCTCCTCCTTCAAAATTCATGTTCGCAACCCGTACATGGAATGTGCCTTCAACCCTCTCCCATACAACCCTACAGACCGCAACATATGGAAGTAGGCCTGCGATGTCGCAATATTAAATGGTATGACATTCTCAAAAAAAAATCTGCCAATATCCATGCAAACCTGCCGTCGACCTCTCTGGTACTAGTCGCAGGCATCATCTGTGCTTGTCCTATATCCTCTCCTGGATTAGTCATATACTGGTCCATAGGACCCCGCGCACCTCTATTATGTATAGTGGAGGAAGAGCCCTTTCCACTCTCGCTCCCAAAGTAAGCACCATGCTCGATTCTTTCATCAAATTGCTCATGTTGTAAATGTTTGGCTGTAGTACTCATTTTCATATAAGCTGTAATTTCCTCCACCTAATCCGGAACATTCGCACAAGGTGCTACATTCTTATGTGAGCCGGATAAGTGTTCCTTCATGCGAGTTACACCTCCCTTCACCACCTTATCACAAAAATTACATTTTAAATACACATATGTCTTATCGCCGCCTCCTACATCAACTTGCACACTGTATTTCTGGGTCACGCCGCAATGACGTATTTGTCTTTTCCTTGCCCCTAACCATATTTCCTAAAGCACAAATGCAAAATAAAACACAAAAACATAAAATAATAAGCATGAATATGAAGAAGTAGACTAACACTAACAACTATTACTAAAGATGATAAATAGAACAATATGCCGGATTGCCGGGGGTTCCAAGGGGGCGCGCAGCCCCCGGAACAAAATTTTATTGTAAGAGTAATTTTGAAGTTCTGTTTGTTTTTAAAGTTTGTAAGTTGTTTGTATGGGAAGATACAGAGTGATACCGAGCATGTACGTAGCAGTACCGAGCATGTACCTAGCGGTACTGATCGGTACCAAGCATGTACCTAGCAGTACCGAGCAAATACCTAGTTGTACCGAGCATATACATAGCGGTACCGAGCATATACTGAGCGGTACCGAGCATATACTGAGTGGTACCGAGCATGTACATAGCGGTACTGAGCATGTACCTAGCGGTACCGAGAACTATGACCCTAGCTTTCCTATAAGTTGTAAAATCAAACCCTAAACTTAAAAAGAACCTTAAGAACACTTGAATAAGTGATGTAGATGGGAGGCCGGCAACAAATGACTCACCGGCGAGAGGTGGCAGAAACGTGCGGGAGAGATCGGGCTTCTGCATGCTTCCTGTGCGGCTTCGGTTGACGTCTTTGGTCGGGTAAGTGGGTCTTTGGAAGGGTAAGTGGGTATAAGGAAGAATTTAAGAGGTTTTTTAAGTAAGTGGGCCCCCATATTTGAGGCGTACACTTCAAAGGAAATTGCACAATAATGCTAGTGAGGCGCGCCTCACTCCACCTAAGGTGTACGCCTCATGATGCCTGAGAATTGCGTAGGCTTTGATGCTATTTTGAAGCAAGTTGCTCAAAGGCGTGCCTCGAGGCGCGCCTCAGATTGCGCAATTTTAAACTATGATATATATATATATATATATGTTTACAAGTCACAATTCTAGCTAGCACATAATTAGACACCATTGCTTAATATCATAAAGTATGGCATGACATAAGTCAGAAAAAGGTGCTTTAATAACCTGAAGTCCTGATAATGATGATTTAATTTTCCCAATACGATGTTTTACCGAGTTCTTCATAATATTTTCTTTTTATATATGTAAATCACTATTCCAAACTGTATGGTATGCTATGGATATCCTAAACTTGATACTGGGAATTTGAGTTGTGAAACTCACTTATGCGATTTAAAGCTTCCATTTAAAAAATTGTATCATTCAAATGAATGATTAGAAAAACTTAAAATAGACTTTAAAATCTTTTATATGGCTAATTTTGAAGATGATGAATGGTCATGGTTCTGTGTTTGAAGGCCATATGCTTAGACATCGAATTGGAGATCTGTTTCCTTGCCAGGAGACATAAATGTTAGCTCATATGTTTACCATAATAAATTTAAGTTCAATGTTTGAGGAGCAATCTATTTAAAATATGTCATATCTTGTACTGTAATTTTTATGTTTAATTTAAATGGACATGGAATGTACTTATCCTATAAGATGCTATATAGATCGTAAACTTTTTATTAAATCTTTGTTGATATCAGCTAAGAAAACTGCAAGTCTTCCATATGTTTAGAACTGTTGACCTCTGGATCAAATCCAAAAGAGCAAAAAAAAATCCAACGTGCATACCTATAAACCGTTGAGTCCCCAAAATCTGCCCGAAATCCTCCGCAAATCCTGTTGATCGGCGCCGTCTGCGTCGTTTCTCCGTAAAATCTGCCGAAACCTCGCGACGTTGCCTCGATCGAACGACCACTCGCGTCGTTAAATATCGCACGAACGTGAAGGCTCTCGGCTCTCTCCCATTCGCTACCCGCAAGCATCCGACTCCTCTCGATATCTCTCTCCACTGCTTCCCGAGACTCAAGCTTGACCCTCCGATCCCTCCTCCTCTCTCCGATCCACTGCTGCCGATCTCCGGTCCTCCCGTCCAGAGAGAGAGAGAGAGAGAGAGAGAGAGAGAGAGAGAGAGAGAGAGAGAGAGAGAGAGAGAGGAAAGATCAACCTACCCGAAGCCAAGCTCCCCGACGCCTCTGCCCGACTCCTCTGTGCCGTTCGACTTTGCTCTTTCGACGGCATTCCCTGTCTGTGGGATCGGAGGTTACGACACTTTGATCGGGACGCAATAACAGGAGCTCGCGTGTAGTGAAGGTAATGTTCTCCTTCCATGCGCTTCTCCGGCCAAATCCCGTGTCTGCCGAACCCGAGAGTGAGAGGGAGAGGAATTTTGTTTTTTTTTTTTTTATTATTATTATTATATTTTATTTAATTAATTATATTTACTATAATTAATTAGAGATTTAATTTTAATTAAATGGTTATAATTAATTTAATTAGAATTAAATTTAAATAATATTTTTTAATTATTATTAATTATGATTAATTAATTATTATTTAGTAAAATTAATTAATATGAATTAATTATAATTAATTAAATTTAATTATAATTAATCATTTTTAATTAATTTTATTAAATATCATTAATTATTTTCTTAATTAATAATAATTAATTTTAAGTAAATTTAATTAATTAAGAATAATTATAATTAATTAAAAGTGCTCCCCCCCACTCTCCTTCCTCGATGTTCGCGTCGGACCGGTAGACCACCTAAGCACGCCTTTGGTGCGCGTGGTAGGAGGGAACCCGGTGCGACACCTACGATGAGGGAGGCGAGTGACCCCTCGATCCACGTGTCAACCCCGACAAACCCCGCGGAGGTATGAAATTTTCTAAACTCAAAACTCTGTTTCAATGTTCGTGGCGAACCGGAAAACCGCCCCAAGCACGCCTTTGGTGCGCGTGGTGGGATGGGACCCCGGTGCGGCACCTACGGCGAGGCGGGGTCGCTCATAAGTACCCCCGGGCGGGGGGAAATGTAAAAATTGCTATCTTTTCATAAAATACTTTTTAAAAACCCCAAGCACGCCTTTGTTGGCCGTGGTGGGAGAAAAATAAACAATACAACCGCCGCGGTGTCTCACAAACACCAACCGTGCACGCCTTTGGTGGCGTGGCGGGTAGGCGGCCTCTTGGTTTTTTCCCCTTAACGGGGGAGACGCCGGGAGGCTGCCGAAATTTGGATTGAAAATCCAAGGACTTGGAACATTTTGGGACATGAACTTGATTGAACTGCGAAGGACTTGTACTTGTGGACATTGAACTTGAACAAGATATGGACCCAAAAGTGGACTTGGATTGAACTTGCAAAATGAACAAGAGAAAGGACTTGAGCTCTACAAAACAGCAGGGGACTTGAACTGGACATTAATGAACTAATTGTAAACTCGAACAAATTAAAGGAACATGAATTCAAATCAAACTTGAATGAGCAAAGGACTTGAATCAAGTCTAATCAAGAAAGATTGAACTTGAACAATCATGAGATTTTGAATCATATGCAAGAGGATCCAAACTCAAGAAAATACAATGAGCTTAAGTTTGAGTTCAAGTGGATGATAACAAGAGACTTAACCGAATAACAAAAGACCTACTACACATATAACACTCCATTTGCAAGCAATCATAATAAACTTATGAGCCCTCATGGATGGCTTTAAGCGACAACGAAGATCCATGGACCCACATCATTTATAAAATTCCAAGCAATTCATAAACAAATGCAAATTGGAATGTGGTCCTCTCACAATCAATGCAAGTTGATATAAAGTGATAACAAATTCACTAATAGATCATGTAGTGGCATAACAAAAAAGTATATGGTTATGCAATGGGTCATTTGTGAGCAATAATCAAGATATGCAATGAACACAATAGTGTTCATATTGTTAACTTCAACTTACAAGTTGGTGAACACATAACCTGCAAGCTAAAGACAACACATCTGTGGCACATGTGAAGTCCTACGAGTTGTCGTAGGAGATCGGCCATACAAACAACATCTAGCCTACGAGTAAAAGGAAAAAGTTTGTAATGACTATCAGGAAAATACAATGAATACCACTCATCATTAGTCAAATATATTAGCCTTCTACAAGCAAGGATAAAAGATCTGCAATACATACATTCTCTTTACAAATATGGATGTATGTATAATATATCATCTATGGGTAGATGCAAAAAGACTTCAGTAAATACAGTATCCTGAAGTCAATTTCAATCTATGAAGGAATACATCTATCTACCAGGATGCAGCAGTAGCGGATGTATTGAAAAGACCAAAAATCACAACAAAATGCATGGAGAATACGACAAGTGCAAGCTCCTACGACTCAAGGCAGGAGATTAGTTAGTGCACTATGACCCGCCTACGAAAATCAACAAATAGTGCACGACAGTCTACCTGTACGAAGCAGCGAATACTCTATTCAGAAGCTGCTACGCCACGCCACCGGATCTGCAATCACCGTACAAGCAGACAGAAGGCGTCTATTCCAAAAATACCCCTGCACGTGCACTATAATTTGTATACACATAGGTGCACTAAAAAGGGGTAAAATACAATTCTAAACCCGCAAGGGCCCCGGCGAGCGCGTTATTGGTACACACGTGACGTCTAGGGATGCTGCGCGGGCTGACAAGTGAATTCATGTTCGAAACCGATCCTTCTATACGGGTTAATAGAAGTCGACAGGGTTCGAACCATTAAGCAAATATAAAGTTGTGACGACCGGTATATTTGCTTTAAAACCTTCATATTAGGTCTTCAAGGCCTACAACAATATGAATTCACTAATAAAGGCTCAAAGCCTACAAAACCCGATCCTCTGTCGACAGCCCGATAGAGTTGACAAGGTTCAATCCATAAAAAGAAATGACCCCCAAACACCCCGATGATGGCCGTGTTGAATGCAGATCTCAACCGGAGGGGTTCCCCAAATATTTTCAAAATATCTCCCAAATATCCAAAATTTTATTTCAAATACCCAAAACTCCATAAAAATTCCAAAATCCCAAAACTCCACAAAAAATCTCAAAATCCCAAAAAAACCCCAAAAATACTTTAAAATGAAATAAATCCATCAAAAAACTTAAAGCAAAATCCATCCGCCTTCCGCAACAGTTTGTCGAGGCGGACAAATTCAAATAAACTCTAGCTCACAAAGAGCCGAATGCCTAGTCGAAAATATCACTAGGATCCATTCTCAAAAAAGTCTATTGCCAGTAAGGACGTGGTACGTGTCCTCTAACCGGCAGTTTCGCCGCCAAATGGCACTGCAGGTAAACGGTTATGACCCGGGGCCCTCTGAACCGAGTGGTTTTGCCGCCAAATGGCACCACAGATAGCGGTTATGGCCAGAGCCAATACGCTCCTTAATGGCGTTAAATCCTTGAGATATGAATCAATAGGATATGATCGATAGGGCACAAAGCCCTCTGTAAGCTAAGGTGGATTCAAATCTGTCCCCTTAGACAAACATCAACCCCGGTCTACAAGGTTCCCTTGGATGAAGCAACCCATGGCTGCCGACAAGGATCCTTCTGTCAGGTTGGGTCGACTACCTCCTCTGACTAAGTAGACCAGGGACCACGATGGCCCGGGATGACGGAACCATGGGATCTTGATCGGGTCCATCATCCATTCCCCCATCATCAGCTTTAAGTGCTAGATGGTGAAATTTCTATTTTAAATATTAAATCTTTCCCAATATCAAACTCTCCAAATTCTCAAACCCAAATCCAATTCTCAAATACCAAAAATCAAAACCCAATTTCCAAATCCAATTTCTACCAATATCCAAATTTATTATTGCTACTATATGCCAGATAACACGTATTCTATACGTATCTGATTGACGACTAGCCTTAATCGAAAGTTCTCTCTCGTGATTGGGAGGGGTAATTAACTATAGGGGCTTGCGCCTATAGGAAACCAGAACTCAGATCATAAAGTCCTCACAAAATGAGGGCGAAATCTCTGGGTAGTGTCTTATCTACAAACCCATCTGCCTTCCAAAATTTACCTCGGAACTTAGTTCGTTAAAACTCCCTCGCCGAAAAAGAAAAGCGAGTGGAGGCCGAGGCCGAATTTTCGGAGCCCACAGATTTCTGGCGACTCCGCTGGGGTTTGGTTTCTCTTTCCATCTTTGGCTAGTCGTCTCAGTGCTATAGTAGCAGCTATATCAAATCGTACTCAAAATTTTGAGTCTTTCGCAATGATCATTTAATGAATCAAAGTCCTGAATATTCTAAAATGATCATTTGACAAATTCATTTGGCATTCAGCATAGTTTTAAAATTATTTTATTATCTGCTTATGCTAATCATTTTTGTCTATTTTTATTTTTGTGTTCTGTGCAAGTCTCTGCATTTTGAAAGTGCGGGGTGATGTATCAGATTCTGATTACTAACCCTTGCCTTTCATTCATGCAGATGGATCTACAGAACACCCCGATGACTGTCCAGCTGGGACAAGGAGCCAGAATCCAACTGGCTAATGCTATTATTGAGACCGGAAATGCCGGAGCTACCATCCAGTTTGGTAGCGTTGACTTCCCAGCGATTGCTGCAAGGAGTGCCGCCATTCCTGTGAATGGTAGGAATGCTGAGAAGTCTGCCAGGAGATTCAATGCTGATGAAGCTCCTATCCGTCGTGTGCATCCGCCTGCACAACGACCTGTTGCTGAAAATCCTCGTGGTAGGATTTCTGTATTTGAGAGGCTATCACAGCCTGACATCCCAGCCACCAGAAGAATTGTGAATGGTGGAAAAGTTTCTGTGGTGACTACAAACACCACTACTTTGCCGACCAGATTATCTGCACCTGGGAAATATGATGCTGAAGCCTCCTCATCTGGAGGAAGGCTTACAAGGAGGCAGAGAAGAAAAATGAATGCTGAACTCCGAGCTCAGCATCAACAACTGCCAATCCATCCTTCCAATCTGTCGGCCCAAGAGCCTGAAGCCAATGTTCCCACTCGGAACAAGTTTACTGACCTGAAATGGGTCAAAAGGAATAGCTCTACTGGAGAGTTAAAGAAATCTTTTTGGGATCGACGGCCTGAAGCCCCAATCCCTCCAAAGAAGAAAGAGCCCGAAACTCTCTCTGCCCGGGTCTATCGGGTCCTGAAGACTGTAAAGGAGAAAGGTTTGAAAAAGAAAAAGTTCCAACGACCCTTAGTGATGGAGACCAGAAGAACACCGCTAAGGGAACGTCTGTCCTTTACTACAGAAAGAAGAGAAAGAAAGCAAAACCCACGCGGTGAACATCGGGGTGTGACACCTGAACCATATGTTCAGGGATCCACCGCTGAAAGGTCCCGGTGGAAAGGAAAACAAGTCTGGAGGCCAAAGCCTCGGAGAAATGAGAACGAAAGAAGAGAAAGGAGAATTGATCTGGGCGTGACATCTGGTGAGGCTTCCCGGAGATCCGCCCAAGTCTACAAACAACATCAGAAGTGGGCCCCAAGAAGGACCCCATAATGATATTCCTCCAGACGGTAGACACTTTGGAGAATCCTCCAGGGATCCCGTCGCCTTCCATCCCCTCCAAAGGAAGAGACTAACTTCGATCGCAGTCCACTGATCGAAGAAGTCCCCGTGCCCAATCAAGAACCGGAAATCCAATGGCGTCGTCGCTCGGAGATCCGACTACTGGAAGAAAATATAAATGAACAAAATATAGAAGATGAGGAATTCCTTGGAGAGGATGAAAATATACAAGAATACCTCGAAGAGGATGGAAACATTGAAGAAAATATTGACGAATTTATGGAGGAAAATTTAGAAGAAAATATTGATGAATTTCTAGAGGAAAATCTAGAAGAAGAAATCAAAGAAATAAATGACACATTGGATATGGAAGTTGTCTATATGGTGACACATGTAGACATTGATGATGGCGTCAATTATGATGATGATGAAGATGAGGAGCGTTGGCAACCGCCACCCAGGCAAGTATATCGTCGTCGTCGTCGAGAAGGGTCCACCACTGGCAGAAGTCGTCATTCTCAAGAAGAAGAAGAAGTGGAAGAAATAGATGAAAACCCTTCTGAGGCCGAAAACGTCACACTCGCTGAAATGCGGCGACAAATGAGGCGACAAATGAGAGCCAAAGACAGGGAAATCTCTCAGTTAAATGAGAAGATGACTGAGATGATGGCTCAAATGGGGGCGATGATGCAGATGATGCAGAGAACTGCCGCTGTTGGTGTCATGCCTAATCCTCCTGCTGACCCTCCAAACTTCCAAGTGCCACAAGGTTCAGGAGTACAGGGAGCTCCTGAAGGTGGTCGCGAAGCCCATAATATTATCCGTCAGCCCACCCCACAAAATGTTGCAAGTACTTCTGAGCCAGTAACTGCCGCACAGTTAGAGGGAATTATCACTGAGAAGATCAGGGCTATTATTGCCGTCGATCAAGCAGAAAAGTTGGTGGGCAAAGGTCGTCCGTATCCTGCTGAATACGACCAAGTACCGTACCCAAAAGGATATTCGGTCCCAAAGTTCAACACTTTCAATGGTAATAACAACCCCAGACAGCATCTGGCACAGTTTAAAGCCACCTGCGGGAACACAGGAGGCAATGACGCCTTACTCTTCCGACAATTCGTCAGTAGTTTGACAGCAACTGCTTTCGAATGGTATGCTGAATTGCCGAATGATTCTGTGAAGACTTTTGCAGAATTGGAAAATATGTTCGTGAAGAGATTTGCCAGTGCAACAGAGAAGATCACGATTGCTGACCTCGCTCTGGATAAGAGAAAAAGAGAAGAATCAGTGACTAAATACATCACTCGCTGGCGAAATTTGAGCATGAAATGTGAGCAGCAGTTAGAAGAAGAGCATGCCGTGCAGTTGTTAATGGGAAACATTGACGACAAGATGCAACCCTTCCTGTGCATGGCTACGATAAACACATTTCAAGACTTGCTCGACAGAGTGGCCAAATTTGAGAAACTAAATTTATCCAGGTCAGAAAATCAATCTGATAAGCCCAAGAAGGCTAAGGCCCCAGGTGCTAGAAGGGGTGAGGCCGACTCTACGTTCTTCTCTAGAGCTGATAGAGAAAAGCAAGTAATTTACAATGTAGACAAGGGAAAACAGCCGATGCAATATCAAGAAAAGCCCAAACAGGCCTACAACCCCAACCCCCAACCGAAGCTGATATTCGGGGGAAACGATAAGCCGAGGACTTATCAAGCTGGAGGCCAAAGACAGGCAATAGGAACTGGTGACAGAATGTTCCAATCCCTCAAAGATAAAATGAATAAAGAATATTCATTCAAAAGGGAGAGTGTCGCCAAATTATTTCGACAAGTATTGAAATCGGGTTTAGAACTGCCTGAATGCAAGAGACCCGAAGAGTCGAAGCACACTGGTGACCCAAATTATTGCCCATATCATCGGGTGCTCAGCCATCCTATTGAAGATTGCTACATCTTCAAGGATTGGCTTGAAAGAAAATATCAAAAAGGGGAACTCACATTGTCTGACAATGTGTTGTCACACCCTAGAAAGGAATCAATTCGGGTGGTCACGTCCTCTTCCGTACCCCTGGTTGAAGAAAGAAGAAATGAAAAGAAACCAATTCAAGAAGAAAAGTGGGAGACTGCGGTTTCCAAGAAGACTGTGAAAATGTTGAAGCAACTTGAAGGAGTTCCAGGCGTAAAGTGGAAGTCTCCTATTGAACCAGTGCTAAACTTGAAAGCTCTGCCTATGGCACGACCTTCTACTTCAAAACAGTCTTCCAACCAAGTTGGTTCTTCAAAGACTGAAAAGAAAAAATCATCCAAGAAGAAAACCAAGTTGAAAAAGCCTAAGGAGAAGATGACCGCAACTCAGAGAGTTATCAACAGTTTGGATGAATATTACCAGACTGTGAGGCGACCTGTCAAGCTCGCTGACTTCATGTCGGAGCTTAAGATAGATGAAGCCGAAGAAAATGATGAGAATTCTCTTCCCAAAGAAGTATGTCGGGTCATCTCAGTGGCGCCGAGTACCTCAATGAAAGAAGAATACACAGAAGAAGTACCCTATGAATCCTGTATGATGGTTTTGCCAATGGATTACAGCTCGGAGGAGGATTTATATTTTCCAGAGGGAGACGAATCAGACCCTAGCATAGCGTCTCGGATGGGACATGTAAACCTAGGTGGTGATTCTGAATCAACGGATGAGTCCCTAGACGCAACGATGGCTGACTCTGAAGAAAATGTACAGTTAAATGACTCTGAACCGGAGGAGATTGCTCAAGTGCAGTTAAGAAGCGGCAAAATACTACCGCCTCCACCGAAGAAAGGGGTCTCCAACAAAGATAAGGAAAAAGAAATAATTATCAACGATGATATTATTCTTGAAGATCCTAAGAAAAAGAAGACTTCAGCCAATGGGATAGATTATAATATCTTATCCCATCTGAGAAAAATCCCAGCACAACTCAGTATATACGATGCTTTGGTGATGTCTAAAGACCTTCGGGAGACTCTGATTCAGGCTCTCAAAGATCCCGAAAGATATGAGGCATATTTTGCTGAACGAAATTTGACTGAAGTTCTACAAGCTCGTAATGAACCATTCATTACTTTCTCCGAAGAGGACATGATGCTCGGAACTGCAGACCATAATCGTCCTCTGTACATTACTGCAGAGAGCGATAAGCTGATCATCAGTCGAATCTTGATCGATCCTGGATCCTCCATAAATCTGATAAGTTTGAAAGCATTGAGATCCCTCTGTCTGGATGTGGAACACCTCGGGCCAGATAAGTTAATGGTGCATGGTTTCAACGAAAAGGGACAGAAGACCCTTGGATCATTTATGCTGCCTCTTGTATTTGGAGAGCTCCATACAGAAGCTAAATTCCATGTGATTGACGCGGATACTTCATTCAAAGGCGCTACTAGGTCGTCCCTGGTTGCATGAATATGGCATTGTCCCGTCAACATTACACCAGTGTATGAAATATCTCAAAGATGGAGAAGAATTCAGGATCTCTGGTGACATTCAGCCTTTCACAGTTCATGAAGCAACAGTTTATGAAGATGCACGGTACTTCATGCCAAAGAAGCAAAAGTCTTCAAGTTCTCTCGAAGCCAGAGCATCAAATTCAAAGACTGCAAAGCGATCTGAAAGAGAAGGTGAGAAAAAGCAGGTGGGAAGAAAGAAGGCAGCGCCGACTCTTCCCAAAGCACCGACCATTCCAAAAGAAAAGAAATACGTACCTCATCTTGGGAGTGATACGGATGAAGATGATGATACTCCTGCCAAATCTCGAAGAGTATGCCAGTCCACAGACGAATGGAGTAGGCATGTTGAATTTTCAAATGATGATTATGACTACGATTCTATTTATATGAACACGGTGCAAAATGTGTTCTCTAGAAGAATAGACAGCCTATCAATTTCAGATAGTGTGCTCGTAGTCACACGTGTTCCCTTGCAACACTTCAGGGAAATCATTTCGCGCGAGGTTCATAAAGTTGAAGAACTCGCCACTCTCTATCTGCCTCCCCGTAAAAATGGGACTGTACCAAAGAATGTGCTATATTCCACGGGAGTTCGTGAAGAGGAGAATCATGACTGGGATTGCATGCTCCTCGACTCCGATGAATTATTTCCTACGAGGCTACCTAGGTTCAATACCAAAAATATCCAGAGAATGCTACGAAAAACAAGTCAATATTCCTACCACCAAGCGACAACTTCGCACAAGCTTGGGCCTTTGGTATGGAAGGAGTCCGCGCCCGTTACGGCAGAAGGATACAGACGCATATAAAGGTATCGGATTCATCAAGCGAAAATTCCTCCGGAAAGAGATTTGTCGCGCGCCATCACATGCGTGGAAATTGAATCCGAAGAGGGTGATACTGAAGAGATATACGAAGCTGATGATTATGATGAACAGCCCGTAGAAGCCGAGCCTGCACCAGAAGAGCTTGAAGATGGTGGACAGGCAGCCACTATGGATGAACTAAGAGAAGTCAACTTGGGAACTGAGGAGGACCCTCGCCCAACCTTCATTAGCTCTCTTCTACCCGAAGAACAAATAGAAGAAATAAAAGAACTTCTCTGTGAATTCAGGGACTGCTTTGCCTGGACATATGCTGAGATGCCTGGCTTATCCCCTGACGTTGCAGTTCACAGATTAGCAATCAAACCGGATGTAACGCCCGTCAAACAAGCTCCAAGAAGAATGAGATTGGAGATTGAAGAACAGGTGATCGCAGAAACGAAGAAGCTAATAGATGCAGGCTTCATCCGAGAAGAAAAATACGCTGACTGGATTGCTAATATCGTCCCAGTGAAGAAGAAGAAGAACGGGCAAATTCGTGTCTGTATTGACTTCAGGGACCTCAACAAGGCGTGCCCAAAAGATGATTTTCCACTCCCTGTATCCGAACTCCTAGTGGACAACACTTCCAACTACGACATGTTCTCCTTCATGGATGGATCGTCAGGATACAATCAAATCAAGATGGCGCCCGAAGATGAAAAACATACATCATCATTCAGAACGCCCATCGGCATTTTCTGCTACACAGTCATGCCCTTTGGCCTGAAGAACGCTGGTGCCACCTACCAGCGGGCGATGACTCACATATTCGATGATTTGATACATCAGAAGGTCGAGTGTTATGTAGATGACCTTGTTGTCAAAAGTCTTGGCCGAAATGATCACTTAAAAGATCTCAGAATCGTATTTGAGAGAATCAGAAAGTTTGATCTGAAGATGAATCCTCTCAAATGTGCTTTTGGGGTTTCCTCCGGCAAATTCCTGGGGTATGTTGTTCGTCATCGAGGAATAGAGATCGACCCCAACAAAATTAAGGCAATAACGGAGATGATGCCACCACCAAAGAACCTTCGACAGCTCCGATCATTGCAAGGACAACTGGCTTTCATTCGGAGATTCATATCAAATCTATCGGGTAGGTGCCAGCCATTTTCAAAGCTAATGAAGAAAGACGTCCGTTTCAAATGGGATGCAGAATGTCAGGAGGCGTTTGATAGCATCAAGAGATATCTGTTGAATCCGCCCATTCTAGCAGCGCCAATTCCGGGGAAGCCTCTTATACTGTATACAGCTGCACTAGAAGAGTCCCTCGGAGCACTATTGGCCCAGAATAATGAAGAAGGAAAAAGAAAATGCGCTCTATTATATCAGTCGGAGGTTGATTGGAGCTGAAAGCCGTTATTCTCCTATTGAAAAGCATTGTTTGGCGCTGATTTTTGCAGTTCAGAAACTCCGTCACTATATGCTATCACATAAAATCACACTGATATCAAAGATCGATCCGCTGAAGTTCTTGATGACAAGACCAGCGTTGACAGGTCGTCTAGTCTAGCCAGGTGGGCAGTATTGTTGTTGCAGTTTGAAATCATATACATGCCACAGAAGGCGGTGAAAGGACAGGCCTTGGCAGATTTTCTTGCTGCACATCCAATTCCGGCCGATTCTCCACTAAATGATGATTTGCCCGATGAGCAGGTAATGCAGATCGAAGAGAATGAAAGGCTACCATTCTGGGAAATGTACTTCGATGGGGCATCATCTATCAGACCTGTCCGACCCCCAAATATTGCAAGAGCCCGAGCCGGCATCGGTCTCATTTTCGTAGCACCTGAGGGAGGTATAATGAGATTCTCATTCAGTTTGACTGAACCTCGGACCAATAACGAAGCCGAATACGAAGCGCTGTTAGCAGGGCTGGAGATTGCCATCGATGTCAGAATCCAACATCTCCAAATCTTTGGTGATTCTCAACTTGTAATAAATCAAGTACTTGGAATCTACAAAGTTGGCAAAGTTGAATTAGCCCACTATCACCGACGAGCCCTTGAGCTTCTGAAACAAGTTCCGAATGTCAAAATGGCTCGAGTTCCTCGAGGACAGAATGCTAAAGCAGATTGTCTGGCCAAATTAGCCAAAGAAATGGCGAACATCAACGAGGAGAGTCCTATATTTATCGGGGTTTATACTCGTAGAGTATTGGAACCTGCTCTACTACAATTCCCAAGGGCAGAAAGAACTCCAGATTCAAGTCAGCAGGATGAAACTCCAGTTGACCCTCGGCCTCTCCATCAGATTGCTATGGAGAATTATCCAGAAGAACATCATGTGGCCAAGAGACGTAAAGCTAGTCAAGCTTCAGAATCGTGGTGGCATTGTTTAGATATTGAAGTCGAAAATGATTGGAGACAGCCATTCATTGACTACTTCAAGGAAAACAAACTCCCGATAGAAAAGTCTATGGCCGCACAAATTCAAAAAAGGGCGTTGAGATACGCATTTGTTAATGACATACTGTACAGACGAGCCTTTGATCAAATGTGGCTAAGGTGCCTGGGGACCAAGGAAGCTGATAAAGTAGTAACAGAAGTCCATGAAGGGCTTTGTGGAGCACATCAGTCAGGTCCTAAAATGGCCGTCAAAATCAAGAGGATGGGATATTATTGGCCAACTATGGTCAAGGATTGTATCGATCACGCTAAGAGGTGTCACGAATGTCAAATTCACGGTGATGTTATACATCAGCCTCCAAATCCACTACACCCAACAATAGCTTCCTGGCCATTTGAATGCTGGGGTACTGATATTATCGGGCCAATAGATCCGCCATCATCAGCGGGACACCGTTTTATTCTAGCAGCAACAGACTACTTTTCCAAGTGGGCAGAAGCAGCTCCATTCAGAGAGGTCACATCCGAACAAGTGATCAATTTCTTCACCCACAATGTCGTTTACAGATTCGGTGTGGCACGCCGAATAATCTCAGACAATGGTACTGCATTCAAAAGTACAAAAATTTATAAGTTCGTTGATCGGCACAAGATCGATTGGCGATATTCATCCATATACAATCCAAGGGCAAATGGATTGGCAGAAGCCTTCAACAAGACGCTGGTGAAGCTGTTGAAGAAGATTCTCACCAAGAACAAAAGAGAGTGGCATACGAAAATGGCAGAAGCGCTATGGGCCTATCGTACAACCTATAAGACGCCAACCAAAGCCACTCCTTACTCTCTAGTGTTCGGTGTTGAAGCTGTATTACCATTGGAGATCGAGCTACCGTCACTCAGGGTAGCAATCCAAAATGACCTCACTCAAGAGCAAAATGCCCGTCTCAGAATGGAAGAGCTTGATGCACTTGATGAACTCAGGTTACAAGCCCAACAAAATTTGGAAATCTACCGAGGAAGAATGGCAAAGTCTTTTGATCGAATGGTGCGTCCTCGATCATTTCAAGAAGGAGAATTGGTCCTGGTGCTGAGAAGACCAATCATTCCACATCGAAAAATTGGTGGCAAGTTCGTATCCAATTGGGAAGGCCCCTTCGTCATCGAGAAAGTGTACCAAGGAGGAGCATATCAGTTGATCGATCTGAACGGTCAGAGGCCTATGCCGCCTATCAACGGCCGACATTTAAAGAAATATCACGCATAAAAAATTTCATATCTGATGTATTTTGTGATAATCAAAATTCTATATGCATATTTATCAATGCATGTTTACTTATATTTTGAAATTCTCTTGTATAGCAAGAACGCATTTCAAAATCCCCCATCAGACTGGGAGTATTTTAAATATTTATTTGGGTCGACATCGCGCTGCGTGCCGAGATCCCCAAATAAATATTTAAAATCTCAAAGACAAAAAGCCTATCCGAAATGACCCTGCGAGACAGGGGGCATTTTAAATATTCATTTGGGTCGACATCGCGCTACGTGCCGAGATCCCCAAATGAATATTTAAAATCTTATATTCCAAATCTATTCCATGCTGAAATGTCCCTGCGAGACAGGGGGCATTTTAAATATTTATTCGGGTCGACATCGTGCCGCATGCCGAGATCCCCGAATAAATATTTAAAATTATCAATTCAGATATTCTTTTGTGCTAAAGAATATAAATATTTGTTTTCCAAAGTATTGCAGGTGATCTTTCAAGAGTTAGAGACACCGTCTTCTCCAACAAACAAAGACTCAAAAGTCAAGAAAGAGACTTTTTGTGGCTACACACTCCTACAAAATTGAGCTGAAGAAGCTTGAAGTCTTTCAACAGCCTGAAGCTTAAGGTTCGAATGGGTGTAAAAGGTCGGATCCAACACGCCCAAATATGGCCGGATCGCTGGCAGCTCCGTCTACTCAACAAGCCATAAGAAAGGCCGTAGTAGCGGAACCCCCACTTCGTCAACCCGTCAGTAGGGACTGTAGGAAGTACGAAGGCAAATTTGACTCGACAAGTTCAAGTGATCGTAGTCTACAAAATTCTTCTAAATGACTGGAGAATCAAAGTTCCAGTGGAAGGATGAGTCTCAAACAACTACCAAATGTTCGTAGGCTCCAAAATCTACAACCACAAAGGATGACTCCAAATCTACCAACTTCAGAAAAATCAGCATTGGGGAGCGCAATTCCCATAGCTCAAGTCTGAAGCCTGAATGGGTGTAAGAGGTCAGATCCAACAAGCCCAAATATGGCCGGATCGCTGGCAGCTCCATCTACTCAACAAGCCATAAGAAAGGCCGTAGTAGAGGAACCCCCATCTCAGCAACCAGAGGACAAAAGGGCTATCAAATTCTAGCTCTCCCGATCTGACGAACTCAAGCGATTCAGATTAAAGTCTTCTCAAGTGGTTAAGGATCAAGATACTACCTACGTTCGGTACTATCAATTGAATCCAAAACCTGCAAATCCTTCAACAAATCCGTAAAGCACAAAGCGAGGATCGAAGGAATTTTTCTTCAACAAGTCCGTCAAAGTACAAAGCAAAGGACCGAAGAAAATTATCCCAAAGTTCATGAAAAGCCCAAGGCTGAACTAAGAGGATTCTGTCATCAACAAGTCCGTTATGCACAAAGCTCTGGACCGATGACTTTTCGCCACCGACCTAATACAAATCTAAAGGTTTAGGTCACCGGCATCTACTCCTTCAACAAGCCCGTCAAAGCTAGAAGCATAGGGCCGAAGGTACAAAAATCACCTGACAAGTCAATAAAGACAAATCAGGAAATTCTCCATCAATGTCTGCAGCACAAAGCACAGGACAAAAGAAATCAGTATCTCAACCATCTATTGATACATCTACGAGCTCCATGGAGAAGAAAAGTTTTAGTGTGACATCCAAGCAAAATTTTGGAGATCCATTAAAAGAAAATCTTAGTGTGACATCCGAGCAAAATTTTGGAGATCCACTAAATAAAATCTTAGTGTGACATCCAAGAAGATTTCTGGAGATCCACTAAATAAAACCCTTTGTGTGACATCTAGAACAAATATCTAGAGATCCACAAGGTCAATCAGCATACAACAAACGTGATTCGCTCTAGACCGCGTACCACATTTGTTGGGGGGCATTTGTTGACCTCTGGATCAAATCCAAAAGAGCAAAAAAAAAAAAAATCCAACGTGCATACCTATAAACCGTTGAGTCCCCAAAATCTGCCCGAAATCCTCCGCAAATCCTGTTGATCGGCGCCGTCTGCGTCGTTTCTCCGTAAAATCTGCCGAAACCTCGCGACGTTGCCTCGATCGAACGACCACTCGCGTCGTTAAATATCGCACGAACGTGAAGGCTCTCGGCTCTCTCCCATTCGCTACCCGCAAGCATCCGACTCCTCTCGATATCTCTCTCCACTGCTTCCCGAGACTCAAGCTTGACCCTCCGATCCCTCCTCTTCTCCGATCCACTGCTGCCGATCTCCCCTCCCCTCCCGAGAGAGAGAGAGAGAGAGAGAGAGAGAGAGAGAGAGAGAGAGAGAGAGAGAGAGAGAGAGAGAGAGAGGAAAGATCAACCTACCCGAAGCCAAGCTCCCCGACGCCTCTGCCCGACTCCTCTGTGCCGTTCGACTTTGCTCTTTCGACGGCATTCCCTGTCTGTGGGATCGGAGGTTACGACACTTTGATCGGGACGCAATAACAGGAGCTCGCGTGTAGTGAAGGTAATGTTCTCCTTCCATGCGCTTCTCCGGCCAAATCCCGTGTCTGCCGAACCCGAGAGTGAGAGGGAGAGGAATTTTGTTTTTTTTTTTTTTTTTTTTTTTTTATTTTATTATTATTATAATTATTTAATTAATTATATTTACTATAATTAATTAGATTTAATTTTAATTAAATGGTTATAATTAATTTAATTAGAATTAAATTTAAATAATATTTTTTAATTATTATTAATTATGATTAATTAATTATTATTTAGTAAAATTAATTAATATGAATTAATTATAATTAATTAAATTTAATTATAATTAATCATTTTTAATTAATTTTATTAAATATCATTAATTATTTTCTTAATTAATAATAATTAATTTTAAGTAAATTTAATTAATTAAGAATAATTATAATTAATTAAAAGTGCTCCCCCCCCACTCTCCTTCCTCGATGTTCGCGTCGGACCGGTAGACCACCTAAGCACGCCTTTGGTGCGCGTGGTAGGAGGGAACCCGGTGCGACACTACGATGAGGGAGGCGAGTGACCCCCTCGATCCACGTGTCAACCCCGACAAACCCCGCGGAGGTATGAAATTTTCTAAACTCAAAACTCTGTTTCAATGTTCGTGGCGAACCGGAAAACCGCCCCAAGCACGCCTTTGGTGCGCGTGGTGGGATGGGACCCCGGTGCGGCACCTACGGCGAGGCGGGGTCGCTCATAAGTACCCCCGGGCGGGGGGAAAAATGTAAAAAATTGCTATCTTTTCATAAAATACTTTTTTTAAAAACCCCAAGCACGCCTTTGTTGGCCGTGGTGGGAAAAAAAAATAAACAATACAACCGCCGCGGTGTCTCACAAACACCAACCGTGCACGCCTTTGGTGGCGTGGCGGGTAGGCGGCCTCTTGGTTTTTTTTCCCCTTAACGGGGGAGACGCCGGGAGGCTGCCGAAATTTGGATTGAAAATCCAAGGACTTGGAACATTTTGGGACATGAACTTGATTGAACTGCGAAGG
The DNA here is from genome assembly GCA_019514585.1 of Dendrobium officinale. Lineage (NCBI taxonomy): Eukaryota > Viridiplantae > Streptophyta > Magnoliopsida > Asparagales > Orchidaceae > Dendrobium > Dendrobium officinale. The sequence continues at coordinate 2,106,830 of CM033697.1, forward strand.
ACTTGTACTTGTGGACATTGAACTTGAACAAGATATGGACCCAAAAGTGGACTTGGATTGAACTTGCAAAATGAACAAGAGAAAGGACTTGAGCTCTACAAAACAGCAGGGGACTTGAACTGGACATTAATGAACTAATTGTAAACTCGAACAAATTAAAGGAACATGAATTCAAATCAAACTTGAATGAGCAAAGGACTTGAATCAAGTCTAATCAAGAAAGATTGAACTTGAACAATCATGAGATTTTGAATCATATGCAAGAGGATCCAAACTCAAGAAAATACAATGAGCTTAAGTTTGAGTTCAAGTGGATGATAACAAGAGACTTAACCGAATAACAAAAGACCTACTACACATATAACACTCCATTTGCAAGCAATCATAATAAACTTATGAGCCCTCATGGATGGCTTTTTAAGCGACAACGAAGATCCATGGACCCACATCATTTTATAAAATTCCAAGCAATTCATAAACAAATGCAAATTGGAATGTGGTCCTCTCACAATCAATGCAAGTTGATATAAAGTGATAACAAATTCACTAATAGATCATGTAGTGGCATAACAAAAAAGTATATGGTTATGCAATGGGTCATTTGTGAGCAATAATCAAGATATGCAATGAACACAATAGTGTTCATATTGTTAACTTCAACTTACAAGTTGGTGAACACATAACCTGCAAGCTAAAGACAACACATCTGTGGCACATGTGAAGTCCTACGAGTTGTCGTAGGAGATCGGCCATACAAACAACATCTAGCCTACGAGTAAAAGGAAAAGTTTGTAATGACTATCAGGAAAATACAATGAATACCACTCATCATTAGTCAAATATATTAGCCTTCTACAAGCAAGGATAAAAGATCTGCAATACATACATTCTCTTTACAAATATGGATGTATGTATAATATATCATCTATGGGTAGATGCAAAAAGACTTCAGTAAATACAGTATCCTGAAGTCAATTTCAATCTATGAAGGAATACATCTATCTACCAGGATGCAGCAGTAGCGGATGTATTGAAAAGACCAAAAATCACAACAAAATGCATGGAGAATACGACAAGTGCAAGCTCCTACGACTCAAGGCAGGAGATTAGTTAGTGCACTATGACCCGCCTACGAAAATCAACAAATAGTGCACGACAGTCTACCTGTACGAAGCAGCGAATAACTCTATTCAGAAGCTGCTACGCCACGCCACCGGATCTGCAATCACCGTACAAGCAGACAGAAGGCGTCTATTCCAAAAATACCCCTGCACGTGCACTATAATTTGTATACACATAGGTACACTAAAAAGGGGTAAAATACAATTCTAAACCCGCAAGGGCCCCGGCGAGCGCGTTATTGGTACACACGTGACGTCTAGGGATGCTGCGCGGGCTGACAAGTGAATTCATGTTCGAAACCGATCCTTCTATACGGGTTAATAGAAGTCGACAGGGTTCGAACCATTAAGCAAATATAAAGTTGTGACGACCGGTATATTTGCTTTAAAACCTTCATATTAGGTCTTCAAGGCCTACAACAATATGAATTCACTAATAAAGGCTCAAAGCCTACAAAACCCGATCCTCTGTCGACAGCCCGATAGAGTTGACAAGGTTCAATCCATAAAAAGAAATGACCCCCAAACACCCCGATGATGGCCGTGTTGAATGCAGATCTCAACCGGAGGGGTTCCCCAAATATTTTCAAAATATCTCCCAAATATCCAAAATTTTATTTCAAATACCCAAAACTCCATAAAAATTCCAAAATCCCAAAACTCCACAAAAAATCTCAAAATCCCAAAAAAACCCCAAAAATACTTTAAAATGAAATAAATCCATCAAAAAACTTAAAGCAAAATCCATCCGCCTTCCGCAACAGTTTGTCGAGGCGGACAAATTCAAATAAACTCTAGCTCACAAAGAGCCGAATGCCTAGTCGAAAATATCACTAGGATCCATTCTCAAAAAAGTCTATTGCCAGTAAGGACGTGGTACGTGTCCTCTAACCGGCAGTTTCGCCGCCAAATGGCACTGCAGGTAAACGGTTATGACCCGGGGCCCTCTGAACCGAGTGGTTTTTTTGCCGCCAAATGGCACCACAGATAGCGGTTATGGCCAGAGCCAATACGCTCCTTAATGGCGTTAAATCCTTGAGATATGAATCAATAGGATATGATCGATAGGGCACAAAGCCCTCTGTAAGCTAAGGTGGATTCAAATCTGTCCCCTTAGACAAACATCAACCCCGGTCTACAAGGTTCCCTTGGATGAAGCAACCCATGGCTGCCGACAAGGATCCTTCTGTCAGGTTGGGTCGACTACCTCCTCTGACTAAGTAGACCAGGGACCACGATGGCCCGGGATGACGGAACCATGGGATCTTGATCGGGTCCATCATCCATTCCCCCATCATCAGCTTTAAGTGCTAGATGGTGAAATTTCTATTTTAAATATTAAATCTTTCCCAATATCAAACTCTCCAAATTCTCAAACCCAAATCCAATTCTCAAATACCAAAAATCAAAACCCAATTTCCAAATCCAATTTCTACCAATATCCAAATTTATTATTGCTACTATATGCCAGATAACACGTATTCTATACGTATCTGATTGACGACTAGCCTTAATCGAAAGTTCTCTCTCGTGATTGGGAGGGGTAATTAACTATAGGGGCTTGCGCCTATAGGAAACCAGAACTCAGATCATAAAGTCCTCACAAAATGAGGGCGAAATCTCTGGGTAGTGTCTTATCTACAAACCCATCTGCCTTCCAAAATTTACCTCGGAACTTAGTTCGTTAAAACTCCCTCGCCGAAAAAGAAAAGCGAGTGGAGGCCGAGGCCGAATTTTCGGAGCCCACAAGAACCATCTTTTTTCTGAAGATTTTAGATGGATCTAGTGGTTGATTCAATATTCTTATTTATTAAATAAAACGTATATATTACTAGTTCGGTTAGGGTTTGATCTTGAGTGATGATTAGGTTGCTTCCATTATGACCTAGATGTCATGGGTTTGTTGCAATGTTGGGGTGGGGCTGCATACGTTAACCTCTTCCAAGCCCTTTGTTTGTTGCAATGTTGGGTGTGAATCTCTTTTTATAGTTAGAATTGTTGAGATTGCATTCCTTTTGATTTGTATTAATTTCTTCTTATCGTGCTTCAGTAAACAAAGTCCTTATTTTATCATAATAAAGTAATAGTTATCTTGTCAACTAATACTTTTTTGGGCAAAGTGTCAACTAATACTTACTGCATTATTCTTTTTTCTAAGGGTGACACTGGTATGAAGGGATCTTTTGCAAGTCGTGTGTCAGGATCTGCAGACTTATATCAGGTTTGAGAAAGAAATCTCTATCTTCCTTGCATCCATGAAATTCTAACAATAGCTAAGGTTTTATAATTATTTATCTGGTAAATGCAAACTTTATGCATTAGTATAATACTCTCATTTGTGTATGCTAAATTTGGGTGCTCATTTAATACATTTATTTATGTGCTTATTAATCTTATTTTTATATTACTTAGTTGCATTATCTCGTAATCCGAGAGAAAAAATAAAAATGGGGACAAGAAAAATTGTAAAGAAAAGAGAGGCAAAGGTTTAAATCCTTATCTAGGCATGGAAATCACAAATATTTAAACCAAGATGGTTTTTATGGGAAACTATTTCCTATATATATTTTACACTAGCAAAGCTGCCCATTTACACATAAATGCGCACTCATGTTTGCTTAATGACAATTACAGTCAAATTTTTATGATTCATGTTTTTGCATTGCTGCATATTGATGTAATCACGGACTTGAAGAGGATCTAGGATTGCGTTGTTATTTGAAGGCCCCATTTGGAGTCCTAATTCCCTTGACTGGTAACATTGGGAATTGAGATTATATTGATATTTAAAGAGGGAATGTCTATTTGTGTGCCTATTAAACCAACTAGACCCGCCTTCTTCCTTCTTTTATCAATCCTGCGTTGCTAATCCTATTCAACAACTTCATCCATCTGCAATTCCTTCAGCTTTAGTAGTTCCTTTTGGTATGAGCAACAACTTATGGGTTTCCAAAATTTGTGTTCGACTCTTTTGTGAGTCTATATTATGGGTCAAAATTTCAAAAGACAGATTGAATTATGAATAGGATATTACCCAAATATTTTGCCCATTTTGGACTTTATAAACTTATTCCAAGTTTTGTGTTGATATAACAGCCCTATGGTTAATTATCACACCATATTGCAATAGAGAACTTTTAATTAAGACTAGTTCGTAGGCATTAAATGCTTACCGTTATTAGCAGCAATTTCATTTATGATCCATAAAAATTATCATCTCTTAGTTTGAAGCATATGGTTGAGAGAATGAGTATTTATTTAAGGGAACAATTTTAAGTTGATCTTAGCTAATAAAAAGTTTTGTTACTTATCCAGGTATCTCATTTTTTAATCTTTTTTTATTTCATTTCATTCCATCTTAGCTATTACTATTTTGATGCAAGATTATGCCACTCTTAGAAATTGCAGTCGTCACTTTATTTGTTTACTACTATTTTGGGAAACTTATTCAACAGGTAAATCAACGCAAGCCATATCATAGCGTCAATTTTGTCATCGCTCATGATGGTTTTACTTTGTATGATCTTGTTTCATACAATTCTAAGGTATTCACATAAAACCTTTAATAGCTATAAATAGTCCTGCAGATAACACTTGAAAGTAAGAAAAATAGAGATAATTCAATGTTAGGGCAACTGTATTCTCAATGATCTTTTTTTTGTTGCTTTCTTGTAGCATAATGATGCTAATGGAGAAAATGGAAATGATGGATGCAATGATAATTTTAGTTGGAACTGCGGATTTGAAGGTAATCCATTTTAGTTGTATTCTATCTTTTTAATTGTAGTATAGTTTCTGGCAGGGAAAATTTGAAACTTCTAAGAGCAAATTTAAGTTGTTTTATGGTTTCAAGTCTATCCATTTCTTACAATATTTTCTATCTTTTTACCAACATCTTTTCCTATCCTGAAATTTGACATTGGCATGAGTTCTTGGTCAATGGATACAAGAAATGTTGGATAAAACAGCTTGATTAATGCCTCTATTTTCTTGACAACGTTAGCAACCAAAAATATTGACGCATGCATTATCAGTTCATTGACCATTGCATGTTTAAGACTAGTTACTCTAACAAATTATTTTGAGCTAATATCAGTGACCAGTTTTGGTATTATGGATTATATTCTTTGGCAAAGTAGCTTTAGCCATGTTTGAGAGGTAAGAATAAAATGCTTTCAAGAAGAAATTCCTATTTTTGTACACGGAAATGTGCATTATATTAAATATGATTGTGAGACATGAGGCACATGCTCTTCTTGATGTAAGCAAAAATTTGGGAGAGGGCCCCAAATTTTTACTAGAAAAAATAAATTCTTCCTATATAAAAGAGATATAGAAAATGCTAAAGAAATACACCAAATTCTTCTAAAAAAGATACAAAATAAGAAACTGACACTTTTATAATATTAGAAAAGGACACTTACAACTCTTGAACACAAACACCTTACAAATACTTTACTAACTTGGACACAACAAACCTAAAGGAGCTTCATTCCAATAGAAGAAGGATACAGGTGAGGTGGCACTTGCGGCGAGAAGAAAGAGGTTAGAAGCCAAGACAAAGGAGAAGGACAAGCTCGCAAGCTTTCCCAAGGAGGAGAGGAAGAGAAGTTGGACAAAGCTCGCAAGCTTTTCCAAGCAAACCCGCAGGTTATGGCTTCCAAAAATAACTCGCATAAACTCTCTTTTCTATCCCCAAACATCTTGTATTTATAGGAGAAAGAGAGCAGCCAAACAGCCACCAAAACTACTAATTAAAGTAGGGAAATAGAAGGCCATAAGTCACCAAATAGAAGACCAAAAGACAGCAGGAATTCAGCAGAAAAACTGCACAGAAAACAGTGGAAAGACTCATGGAATTCCCTCCCAAACAGCAATAAATAAATCTATTAGATCTAGGGAATGAAAGGCCAACAGCCATTTCAGCAAATCCCAAACTTTTCAGCAAACAGAGAAAAGAAACCCCCACAGAACCAAGCAGGGAACTCACGGAACCAAGCAGCCTAGCACGTGGAACCAAGCAGCAGCCTGTGGAACCAAGCAGGGAACCCAAAACCGAACAGTCAACCACGGAACCAAGGGGGCAAAGGCATGGAATTTCTCCCAGCACAGGAAACCAACAGCCAGTCACGAAAATCCAAGGGACAAGGCTTGGGCAAACAGCCAGTATAAGAAAATAAATAGACAAAGGGAAGGAGAAGAGACACTAGAGGGAAAATCAAAGAGACATAAGAAGAAACCAAAGAGACAAATAAAAAGGGGAATGAATCTAATAATTCTTCAATAAATGAACTAAAAAACAGCTTATAATGAGCTAAATTTGAGCTCAAAATATTAATGAGCTAGCAAGTCCAAAAGAAGTCAAAACCAAAATTTAGGATTTGGTTTGACCCCCCCCCCCCCCCCCCCCCCCCCCCCCTTGCCTACATCAGACTCCCCTACTTGAAAAACTCATCTCTCGATGAGTTGCCTTTCGCTTTCTTCCGAGGAGGCGAAGACGGTGCATCCAGTTCTTTAATTTTTTCTTCATACGTTTTTAGAATTTCTTCTCGTTCTTGCATAAACTGATCTTGTAAAAGTTGTTTCTTCTTCATGTACCGCTCTGTACACAAATGCATCCATGACAGTAGTTTGTATAGCTCATATTGCAGGGGATTTATTGAATCTGACGGAATCCATCTGTCCATCGAAAGAGGGTCTTCAAGATCGTCTGGCTTTCTTTCATTTTTTATTGAATCAATCTTTTTGTCTTTTTTCATTTTTCTAAAAAGATACTCAACAAAATTTAAATTACTTGACACCACAGACTTACACGACAATTCGACTCATAAACCTAGGACTTCCTAACTTGCTCTGATACCAAATTGATTGTGGGCTCCGAAAATTCGGCCTCGGCCTCCGCTCGCTCTTCTTATTCGGCGAGGGAGTTTTAACGAACTAAGTTCCGAGGTAAATTTTGGAAGGCAGATGGGTTTGTAGATAAGACACTACCCAGAGATTTCGCCCTCATTTTGCGAGGACTTTATGATCTGAGTTCTGGTTTCCTATAGGCGCAAGCCCCTATAGTTAATTACCCCTCCCGATCACGAGAGAGAACTTTCGATTAAGGCTAGTCATCGATCAGATACGTATATAAATACGTGTTATCTGGCATATAGTAGCAGCAATGAGTATTGGTATTGAGGATTGGAAGTTTGGGATTTGAAGGGTTTGGATATTGGGATTTTGGATTGAAAGATTTAATATTTAAAAATGGAAATTTGCACCATCTTGTACTTAAAGCGGATGGTGGGGGAATGGATGATGAGCCCGATCAAAATCCCATGGTTCCGTCGTCCCGGGCCATCATGGTCCCTGGTCTACTTAGTCAGAGGAGGTAGCCGACCCAACCTGATAGAAGGATCCTTGTCGGCAGCCATGGGTTGCTTCGTCCAAGGGGACCTTGTAGACCGGGGTTGAATGTTTGTCTAAAGGGACAAATTTGAATCCACCTTAGCTGACAGAGGGCTTTGTGCCCTATCGATCATATCCTATTGATTCATATCTCAAGGATTTGATGCCAATAAGAAGCGTATTGGCGCTGGCCATAACCGCTATCTGTGGTGCCATTTGGAGGCAAAACCACTCGGTTCAGAGGGCCCCGGGTCATTGTAACCGTTTATCCTGCGGTGCCATTTGGCGGCAGACCGCCGGTTAGAGGACACGTATCACGTCCTTACTGGCAGGAGATTGTTTGAGAATGAATCCTAGTGATATTTTCGACTAGGCATTTGGCTCTTTTGTGAGCTGAAGTAGCTTTAATTTGTCCACCCCAGCAAACTGTTGCGGAGGATGGATGTATTTTGCTTTAAGATATTGATGATTTGATTTCAGTTTTAAATATCTTGCAATTTGGAGTTTGTAGAGTTTGGATTCTGATAGACATTTGAGTGGAATTTGAGATATTTGTGGAATTTGAATGGACCCCTCCGGTTGAGATAAACATTCAACACGGCCATCATCGGGGTGTTCTGGGGTCATTTCTATTTGATTGAACCCTGTCGACCCTATCAACTTATCGATAGGGGATCGGGTTTCTCGTAGGCTTTGTGCCTTTGTTTGTGAATTTTTTTAATTTTAGGCCTTGAAGGCCTAAAAAGAATGTATTTAAACAAATACACCGGTCACTACAACCGTGTATCTATTTGATAGTTCGAACCCTGTTGACTCCTATTGATCCGTATAGAAGGATCGGGTTCTTTAGGCTTCATGCCTTTGTTCATGAACTTTCTTTATTTTAGGCCTTGAAGGCCGAATATGAATGTTGTAGACGCCTTCTATCTGCTTATATCAGTGTTGCAGATCCGGTGGCGATGCGTTGTAGATTGTAGACGTCTTCTGTCTGCTTGTATCAGTGTTGCAGATCCGGTGGCGTAGCTATTTGGATGTCATGAGGTATTTCCTCATCTTGACATTAATTCCCCTTTCTCAATCACCGGGGATGGATTTTCTGGATTTTGGAGTCAAAGACTGTTGATTTGGGGAGAACTCCTTTTAGGATCTTCGGTGTAGCAGACTTGTTATTTCTGGTATTTGTGGGTACCAGAGCTGTTTTCTTCTTAAATATAGAACTAAGAATAGACTTTGGAACACCAGGAAGTTTGGTTCTAATTTGTTCAAACATTTCCCTCCTTTCTGCCAATGGGTGTCCTTTTTCATACCTCGGGTTGCCTTTGTACCCGGTGTACTGACAGCACTTTGATCACCACTGTCGTAGGTGATATCTATACTTGTGCCCACAGTGGTTCATCGTGCCTACGATATATCCACTGTTGTTATCCACAAGTGGCTCATGTTCATTTGTAGGGACCCGTTGTATTTGCTATGACATCCTAAAAATGTTCGTAGGAGAGCCACTGTTGCCTACATCATGCCCACCTATCACCAATCTCAGGTGGTTAGACGATTGCATTTGCTGTAAGGGCAGATCTTTGGTTGTTATACATGAGTAGGAGTAGTACATCTTACAACTGTTTGTTTCTATAGCGCATTGACTTGGTGGGGATTGTCGTATCTACTACAAGCTCCTAGGAATGTTTGTAGAAGAATCATTGCTCCTGCATCAAATCCACCCACCGATCTCAGGTGGTCTGATGATTGTACTTGTTTATAGGAACGGGTCCTCCACTACTGAATGCAGGTATTGCCATCTCAATCTATTTCTTGAGGGAGTTGCACTTAAGATTTTAGCTTGAGTTGGAACTCTTGTATGGTTGTTCAGATCAAGTTCGGATCGAGCTTGAGTTCAAGTCTGAGTCCAAATCTTTGTTCCAAGTCTTGTTCAAGTCCCCTACAGTCTTTTGAGTTCAATTGCATGTTCCAATTTTGTTCAAAGTCTTCTGGAGTTCTTGTAAGTTCAGTTTCATGTTCAAATTGATTTGAATTTGGTCACAGTTTGATTTCATTTCATTTAAATTTGATCTTTATTAATCATTTGAGTTCAGGTTCTGGTCCACAAGTTCACTGTTCTTCGTATAGGTCCTCTGCTCATTTTAGTTCAAGTTCTGTGCTCTTCTGTTCAAGTACAGATCTTCTATATTATTGCCCAAGAAGATTTTCAAATTGTTCAAGTCTTTGTACATTTCAGTTAAAATTTCGGCAGCACCCCGGCATATCCCCCGTTTGGGGGAAAATTGGGGAGCTGGGCCTTCCCACCACGCTACTAGAGCGTGTATGGTAGGTGTCCGTAGACACCGCGGCCGTACAAATTTTCATCCCACCACGCTACAAGAGCGTGTATGGGGCCTTCAGCAGTACCCGTACCAGAACAGCAGTGACTCCCCACCACGCTACAAGAGCGTGTATAGGGCTCTCCCACCTCGTCGTATGCATCGCACCGGGCTCCCTCATACCGTGCTACAAGAGCTCGTATAGGTGGTTCTCCGGTCCGCTGCAAACGTCGAGAATAGGATTTGGAACATCATACCTTTGCATAGCAGTCGTCGGCGGTGTCGGTGTCGGGGTCGAGGACCGTCCCCACCACGCTACAAGAGCGTGTATAGGGCTTACCCGCCTCGTCGTATGCTTCGCACCGGGCTCCCTCCTACCGTGCTACAAGAGCGCGTATAGGTGGTTCTCCGGTCCGCTGCAACGTCGAAGACGGGGTTTAAGTTAGAAATTTTATACCTTGAAGACCCGGCGGGGAGTCGTTGGCGACTGTCGGCGGGGAGCTCGTGGATCGAGGTAAGAGAAGGCACTTTCTTATTATTATTATTTTAAATTAATTTTAATTAATTATAACTAATTACCCTTTTAAAATAATTAATTATAATTATAATAATTAATTTTAATTACAATAATTAATTATGCCTAATTTTAATTAATAATAACTAATTAAAGTTAAAATAATTAATTTTAATTAATTATTAATCATAATAATTAACCATAATTAAAATAATTAATTAGAATTAACTTAATTAACTTTAAATAATTATTATTAAAAATAATTAAGTATAATTAAAATATTTAATTGTAATTAATTATTAATTATAATTAATCATTTTTTTAAAATAAATTAATTATAATTAAAAGAAATTAATTTTAATTAATAATAAAAATCTCTCCCTCCCCAATCTCTCGTTTCGGCAGATTTGCGGGATTTGGTCGTGGAAGCACGCGAGAAGGAGAAGGTTACCTTCACGGCCGGCGAGCTCTCCTCCCTGCTTCCGATCAAAATGTTGAAGCTTCCGATCAAAATGTTGAAACTTCCGATCCTACAGGCAGGGCAAGTCGTCGCCGGAGCCAAGTCGACCAGCCACGAAAGGGAGAAAGTTACTTCACTGCAAGCGAGCTTCCCGTTGTTGCTTTCCGATCAAATTGTCGTAACTTTCGGTCCTTCACAGCAACCGAGCCCCATTTGTTGCTTCCGATCAAGGTGTTGTGACTTCCGATCCAAAACAAGAAGGGAATGTCGTGGAAGGTGCGAAGTCGAACGACGACAATGGAGCCGGAGAGGCCACGCTACAGCGAGCGAGTTCCGCTCTTGCTTCAGATCAAAATGTCGGAATCTCCGATCCGACAGGCAGGGAAGGCGTCGAAGGAGCTAAGTCGAACTGCCACGAAGGAGCCGAATGAGTGACGAGCTCCCGTTGATGATCCCGCTCAAAATGTCGTGACTTCCGATCGGGTGGAAAGGGAGAGTCGTTGAGCGTAGCCGAACAGCAGGGAGGAGTCGGATGAGCAAAGTCGAATGAGGGAGCGGAGAGCAAGAGAGTGAGAGCGGGAGCTTGCGAAAGATCCAGTCGAACGAGGCCCTCGGCCTCGTTTTCTTTAGATCTTTAACGACGTGAATGCGTCGTGGGAGAAATGACGCGTCGCTAGATTTACGGGATTTTAGCGGCGACGACGTGCGATCGTCGTGCAGATGTCGGGCAGGTACGCAAAATGAATTTTTTTTTTTTTTTTTTTTTTGCTAATTACGGGTCAACATTGATGTAATCAAAAATTTGGGAAGGGCCCCAAATTTTTTATCAAAAAAGAAGACTTCCTATATAAAAGAAACTACACCAAAGAACGTAAAAATATGACAATTGAATTAAAACACAACTTTCATATTAGTAAAAGGACTTACAAACTTTGACGCTTACAAACAATAACATAAGGACACAACGACATTCCTAAAACTGCTTGCCAAATGTTGAGAAGAATGATACAGGTGAAGTGGCACTTGCGGCGAGAAGAAAAAGGTTAGAATCCAAGACGGAGGAGGACAAGCTCGCAAGCTTTCCCAAGGAGGAGAGGAAGAGAACTTGGACAAAGCTCGTAAGCTTTTTCCAAGCAAACCCGTAGGTTATGGCTTCCAAAAATAACTCATATAAACTCTCTAAAACAGCCACATAACCATCTATATATAGGCACAAAAGAGGAATCTAAACAGCCATAAACACATTAATAAAACCTATTAAATTAGGGAATATGAAATGCCAACAGTCACATCAACAAGTCCCAAACATTTCAGCAAAACAGAGAAGGCATCCACGGGAAACCAAGCAGGGAACTCACGGAACCAAGCAGCCAGCCACAGAATTCCAAGGGGCAAGGCACGAGAATGCTTTCCAGTACAGGGAAAATCAACAGCCATTCTCGGAAACCCAAGGGACAGAGCACGGGATTCACCCAGCACAGGAAACCAAGGGACAAGCACGGGAAAACAGCCAGCACAAGAAAATAAAAAGACAAAGGAAATTAAGAGGAAGAGAAAGGGTCATCTCCAAAATAATAATGAGCTACTTTTAGTTCAATAAATGAACTAAAAATAGCTCATAATGATCTAACTTTTAGCTCAAAATATTAATGAGCTAGCAAGTCCAAAAGAAGTCAAAACCAAAATTTAGGATTTGGTTTGACCCCCCCCCCCCCCCCCCCCACCCCCCTTACCTACATCAGACTCCCCTACTTGAAAAACTCATCTCCCGATGAGTCGCCTTTTGCTTTCTTCTGAGGAGGCGAAGACGGTGCATCCAGTTCTTGAATTTTTGCTTCAAATTTCTTCTTGCTCTTTCTCAAATTGTCTTTGAAGATACTTCTTCCTTTTCTCGTATTTCTCATCACATAAGAACATGTGATATTGAAGTTTGTATAATCTGTCTTGTAGTGGATCTGTTGAATCTCCTTCTGTTGGAATCCATCTGTCCATCGGAACAGGGACATCAAGATTTTCTGGATTGCTTTCTTCTTTGACTGAATCGATTTTTTTGTTTTTTTTTTCCATTTTTTTTAAAAGACTCAACAAAACAAAAATTACATGACACTACGGACTTACACGACAATTACTATGACTCACCAATAACTTACTTGACAAATCGACTCATAAACCTAGGACTTCCTAACCTGGCTCTGATACCAAATTTGATGTAAGCAAAAATTTGGGAGAGGGCCCCAAATTTTTGCTAGAAAAAATAAATTCTTCCTATATAAAAGAGATATAGAAATTGCTAAAGAAATACACCAAATTCTTCTAAAAAAGATACAAAATAAGAAACAGACACTTTTATAATATTAGAAAAGGACACTTACAACTCTTGAACACAAACACCTTACAAATACTTTACTAACTTGGACACAACAAACCTAAAGGAGTTTCATTTCAATAGAAGAAGGATACAGGTGAGGTGGCACTTGCGGCGAGAAGAAAGATGTTAGAAGCCAAGACGAAGGAGGAGGACAAGCTCGCAAGCTTTCCCAAGGAGGAGAGGAAGAGAAGTTGGACAAAGCTCGCAAGCTTTTCCAAGCAAACCCGCAGGTTATGGCTTCCAAAAATAACTCGCATAAACTCTCTTTTCTATCCCAAAACATCTTGTATTTATAGGAGAAAGAGGGCAGCCAAACAGCCACCAAAACTACTAATTAAAGTAGGGAAATAGAAGGTCATAAGTCACCAAATAGAAGACCAAAAGACAGCATGAATTCAGCAGTAAAACTGTACAGAAAACAGTGGAAAGACTCATGGAATTCCCCCCCCCCCCCCCCCAAACATCAATAAATAAATCTATTAGATCTAGGGAATGAAAGGCCAACAGCCATTTCAGCAAATACCAAACATTTTAGCAAAACAAAGAAAAGAAACCCACGGAACCAAGCAGGGAACTCACAGAACCAAGCAGCCCAGCACGTGGAACCAAGCAGGGAACCCAAAACCGAACAACCAGCCACGGAACCAAGGGGGCAAAGGCACATAATTTCTCCCAGCACAGGAAACCAATAGCCAGTCACGGAAATCCAAGGGACAAGGCTTGGGAAAACAGCCAACACAAGAAAACAAATAGACGAAGGGAAGGAGAAGAGGCACTAGAGGGGAAATCAGAGAAACACAAGAAGAAACCAAATAGACAAATAAAAAGGGGAATGAATCTAATAATTCTTCAATAAATGAACTAAAAAACAGCTCATAATGAGCTAAATTTCAGCTCAAAATATTAATGAGCTAGCAAGTCCAAAAGAAGTCAAAATCAAAATTTAGGATTTGGTTTGACTCCCCAACCCCCCCCCACCCACCCCCCCCCCCCCCCCCTCCCCCCCCCCCCCCCCCCCCCCCCCCCCCCTTGCCTACATCATCTCTTAAGAGGACAGTCGCTTCAAATATTGAAGCAAGATATGGAGTCCACTTTTATGTGATAAAAACTTGGGGTTGTTGTTTCACTAATTTTTAAATGTATAATTCATCGTCAATCCTAAAAATGTTAATTTGGAGCATCCTCTGGCTTTCATTTATTTATAACATTTGAAATGAATGGAACAACATTTTTTTTTTTTTAATACTGTCAAGGATGATAAACAAAATTGGGTCATCACTTTAATTTTAAGCTTATTTTTCTATAAAATCTAGTCATGAAAACAAAGCATATGAAATCTTAGAGAAAAAGTAAAGCTTTAAACCTTTCCTACAAACCCAAAATCTTTTTAAAGCTAATATTTAACTTTCTTTTCTCTGTAGTAATTTTTTGTGAATTTTTTATTTTCTAAATGAGAAAAGGATCAAAATAGTCCCCAATTATATTAAAGTATTATTTTGGTCTCTCAACTTCTTAAAAGAGGAATTAAAATAGTCCCACCATGAGACTATTTTAATTTCTTTTTAAAGAGTACTTGTGGGATCAAAATAGTCCTTTAATATTGTTGGGTGTTATTTTGGTCATTCATAAAAAATCAATGGATCATTTTGATCTTTTTCCCATTTCTAATTTTTTTTTATACTCTCTCTACGAAATTCTGCCTCAATCATGCATTAAAAATGTATAAGCTGGAAAGCTGATGAAACTCTACATCAGAATATTTTCTGTAGCAATTTCCAAAATAAAAACTGTAAAGGTTTTCTGTAAGTTATATGCAATCCTTGCACCGATTTTCAGTTGATTTTGAAGTTGCTATATTGTAACCATACAAAAACTAGTTTGTTGGAATTTTGAATGATCTGCTTTTAAAAATTTTTATGCTATGTATTCATTGTAGAATTTATGCAAGTGCATAAAGTCTTCTCATATGGGTTTTTAGTGCTGAAGAGGATGGAAAATCTTTATATGGCATTTGAAGGCAATAAGCTTAAAAACCAACTTCGAAGAAGAATGGAAGTTTTCTCGGACACCTCGTTGGCTTGACCACCACTTCTCTATGAAATTTTATTAGTTTTATGATGTTTTGACCATACACAGAGCTTTAGGCGTTGGCGTTTGGAGTTTTGCAGCGGAATGACTTCTAATATATGTTAACCCCACTCTAGCCAGCTTCATTGAGGTTATGCGGCTTTTGATTCTTCCACAATCACTTCGAGATTGTTGGTTGATCTAGTGTTGGGGTGATGTTATTTTACGGCTGAAGCTATATCTGATATACAAAGTTTAAACAATGAGAATTGTGAGATTATTGTGATAGGAAATACTTGAGTTCGCAAGTAATCCAAGAGGAAATACTTGAGTTCGCAATCAACCCTAGCAAATAATTGATAAAAAACAGCGAGAAAACACACAAGAATGTGATGAAATCAACCCAAAATCAGTGGATTGTATTAGGGAAATCCAAAGCAACAAACACAAAGCAAAGATACAATTGATCCTCAATTCGAGAGGAGGATCGTTCTCTCCCAATCTCTAGAAGAAGTTCTAGAGCCCAAGACACCAAAAGAAAAACTCCAAAGAACTCAATAATCATGTATAACTTAATCCTAAACAAGTCATACTATTAATATATTAATTCCCTAATTCAAATTTTTCCTCTTACCCTAGCTGTCCAATTGTCTCTCCTCAAATTGCTCCTAGTGGGACCCACTAGTGTGGGTGGCAAGCTCCAAAGTAGGCGGAACATGTCTGCCTCCTATAGACTTGAGCCGTCCCTTGGGCTGGCTTGGCCGGTTCAGGATGAATCGGCCTAACAATATCGCCCTCCCAAAGAATCATCTTGTTCTCAAGGTGAAAACTAGGAAACTGTTGTTTCACCCTCTCGTGTGGTTCCCACGTTGCATCATAGTCAGGCTGATTCTTCAACTTGATTAGCACTTCCTTAACTCCATCTTCTTTCTGGCGAACCCCCATCAACTCTAAGGATTCCAGAATCACCTCCAAATCCTCAGTAAGTGTTACCGGTAACTCCGAGATGGCTGTATAATCTCCAATGACTCTTCTCAATTGTGATACATGAAAAATCGGATGAATAGTCGTCGTTGGTGGTAGTTTCAGCCGATATGCTACCGCTCCAATTTTTTCCAATATTATATAAGGTCTTAAGTATCTTAGGACAAGCTTCTCATTTCTCCTGTTGGCAATTGTCTTCTGTTTGTATGGTCATAGCTTCAAGAACACCCTCTTTCTTACTTCAAATTGGATGTCCTTCCTATGCCAATCAGCTTGTTTCTTCATAATCTGTTGAGCTCTCAGTAAACATTTCAACTCCTTTAACACTCTATCCCTCTCCCCCAAGTACTCCTCAACTGAAGAAATCAGAGTACTGCTACTCCCAAAGTGCACCAAATGAGGAGGATCCCTTCAGTACAACACCTTGATTGGGATCATCTGAGAAGCAAAATGAAAAGAGGTGTTGTACTATTGCCTCTGGTACTCCATGTAATCTGACCATCTCTCTGAGAAAGTTGAATCCACTTTCACCACGGTGTAAGGATGTCGGAGGGGATGAAATCAGCATACTTGCTCAATCTATCCATCACCACCAAAATCACCGTGAAACCTTCTGAACAGGGCAGCCCATCTATAAAGTTAATGGATATCTCTCCCATGCTCGTCTCGGTAACGCCAACGGCTGTAGTAGTCCCCCTGGCGACATAGCCAGGTATTTGTTCCTCTGACATATCTCGCACCTGGCCACCATCTCCTTTACGTCTCTATGCATTCCCTTCCAGTAATGCTATGAAGCTAACCTCCTGTAGGTCTTCTGAACCCTTGAATGACCCCCAACCGCGCTTTCATGAAATTTCTGGAGTAAGTTTGGGATGTGGATTGAGGTCCGGGGCATCACGAACATCCCCTGATACAGCTGTTTATCCCCCTCTACTGAGTACCTTGGGTGGCTACCATCTTCCCTCAATAAATCTAACTTGATCTTTCCCAACTCCTCATCCCTAGCGCTCTCCTCCCTAATTGTCTCCCAGTCCGTCTTCAAAGGAACATACGTTGCCACTGTCTGCAGCTCCCCCATACATCTGGACAAGGCATATGCCGCCTTGTTCTCCTCTCCTAGTTCGTACTGGATTTCGAAATCATACCCCAACAATTTGGACAACCACCTCTGATGCTCTTCAGTCACCATCTGCTGCTCTGATCTATTCAGACAATGAAATGCCTAGCTAACAGGTAGGGTCGCTACTTCTGGATGGCTAAAATGATGACCATCAACTCCTTCTTATAGACTGATTTCAGTTTGGCTCTGGCTGCCAACACCTAGTTGAAGAAGGCAATGGGTTGCTGATCTTGCATGAGTGCTTCCCCCAATTCGTATCCTGAAGCATCTGTCTCCACTATGGATGCCTGAGTGAAGTCTGGTAAAGCTAAGATTGGTAAAGTGATCATAGCCTTCTTTAGTTTCTCAAATGTTGTTATGGCTGCCTCTCCTTATAAGAATTCGTCTTTCTTTAGCCGCTCTGTCAATGGCCATGCGATAATACTGTACCCTTTTACGAATCTCCTGTAGTACCCCGTCATCCCTAAGAATCCTCTCAACTCCTTCAGATTCTTAGGTAAGGGCCATCTCAACATAGCCTCCACCTTTGACTGATCGGTCGCCACCCCTTCCTTGGACACGATATGACCCAAGTACTCTATACTAGTCTGGGCAAAGCAGCACTTCTTCAGGTTGGCCCTCAGCTGATGTTACTGTAGAACTCCCAATATCAACTTCAAGTGCTTCAGATGCTCCTCCTCAGTTCTGTTGTACACCAAGATGTCATAAAAAAACACCAAAACATACTTCCGGAGGTACTGTCTGAACACCCTGTTCATTAGTGATTGGAAAGTAGCAGGGGCGTTGGTAAGCCCAAATGGCATAACTAGAATCTCTAGAAGAAGTTCTAGAGCCTAAGACACTAAGAGAAAAACTCCAAAGAACTCAATAATCATGCATAACCCTAACCCTAAACAAGCCATTCTATTAACGCATTAATTTCCTTCAAACATCCCTAATTCAAATTTTTTCCCTCACCCTAACCGCCCAATCCTCTCTCCTCAAATTGCTTCTAGTGGGACCCACTAGTGTGGGCGGCAAGCTCCAAAGGAGGCGGAACATGTCCGCATCCTGTAGACTTGAGCTGGCCCAAGGGCCAGCTAGGCCGGTTCAGGATGAACCGGCCTAACATATTGCTGCCAGGCTATTATTTTCAGATTTTGTTTTTTTTTAACTGTAAGTTTTAAAAGGTTTTTTTTGAAGTGCAAGCCGTAGAAAAACTTAGTGAAGTGTTCTTGAATAAATTGCTTTTGGATGTGCAATTACTTTTGATTTTTCTACTAGCTCAAGTGATGGATAGAGATTTAAAAAAAAAAACAAAAAATAATAAAAATAATTAAAAAAAAACAAAAATAAAATAAAATAAAATAAAAATTAAAAAAAAGTGATGGATAGAGATTTTTAGAAGTTATATCCTTGTGCAAGTGACAGGCTTCATTCTTTTGATTTCGTGATCTCTTTTCCTTGTACACTGACTATTTTCTAAATATTGATATGCGTGATTGACTCTTGACACTAATAAAAAGAAGGCCACAACATTTATTAGCATTAATTTCTTATGTTGACAACTCCCTATCTGAAAAAAAATCTAACCTGAACATATTTATGCTCAATTCAAGTCAAGCCCATTCATCAAAATAATTAAAGCAATGCATAATTTATCCTAATTATTATTCGAAAATAATTTACCTAAATAACCATATTAATTAAACCTAATTTTCTTGTAATCATACTTGATTAGAGTGGTAATCTACGGTTCCTTACAATTTGTATTACCTAGATGTTGATTTGGTTTGCATGTGTTGTTGATTTTTCTCACATTTGATACAATCTGAATTTCTATGCGCAGTAGAAGGTTATTAAAGTATCATATGTGTGAATTTTCTTTATATTTTTTGTTTTCATTTAAGAAAACAATAAGTTATCTAAGATTTTGTAATATGCGAAGTTGTTTGTTTGTATTATTTTGAGCATCTCATTTCAGATCTGGCTATAGTTCTTATCCTGTTTGCTGGAAAATAGATATCAATTAAAACATAACTGTTAAAGGAAAAATGATCGTCTTCAAGGGAAAGTTTGTCAGTCATCATCATTAAAGAAAACAAAAAGTTAGCTAAGATTTTGTAATATGCGAAGTTGTTTGTTTGTATTATTTTGAGCATTTCATTTCAGATCTGGCTATAGTTCTTATTCTGTTTGCTGGAAAATAGATATCAATTAAAACATAACCGTTGAAGGAAAAATGATCGGCTTCAAGGGAAAGTTTGTCAGTCATCATCATTACATGGGCATAGTTAACAAATCCCGCTTTTATTATTTGTGAATCTGAAAACTGCTAATATTTGGTATTTACTCTTTGTGCAGATAATGGAAGCCTACATAAACTCTCGACTTTATCATACTATTTAAAAATGAAAGTCATCAAATATACATGCTCTATGCATCTCAGAAAAACTATGTTTTGAATTCGTTGATTTGGAACGTGCTAACCTATAAAACTGCAAAGTTGTCCTTTTGCAATTGCAACCACTCACTATGAAAACTCTTTCATGTGATTGTGATTAAATTATCTAAAATCCATTACATACGAACCTATTCTTTATGATTTGAAGAGATTGATGGTTTAATTGCATATTTAAAGTGAAATTTATAAAGTTCTATCAACTGTAAGTGGGCATTCTCCTGCTAAATAAAATTCTGATACATATATGTATATGTATCCACATACACAAGTCTTTCTTTGTAATGAGTGTCACTCATTTCTGTCAAGAGACTAAGTACAATTGTAAGGTCTTGGCTATTCTTAATTGTCAAACCACATTGCAAAAACCTTCCAGCATTCTAAATTTGCTAATTTACTTCGAGTTTTCACATTTGGCGGTCAACTTATTTATCAATGGTCTAATTCCAATGCCAACAATGATTTAAACATCTTGCATTCGATTATATTACTTTTATCAAGCGACACAGCCCTTTTGCATGTTTTTGCTGATAAAAATATTGTGATTTACTGATTTAAGTAGTAGACATGCAACCTCTGCAGGTGAAACTGATGATATTAATATCAGAAATTTGCGAGCACGACAAATGAAAAACTTTCATGTTGCACTGATGATCTCTCAGGTAGTTGTGGTCAACGTTCTTTTTTTTTTTCTATGCCTTTTTGCAAGAATTATTGGTTATGCTTCCAGTTAAGTTTTCTTGTAGGCCTATTTTAACTTTTGTTTGAGAAAATCCAATGATTCTGTCCTTGAATGTAGTTATGCTAGAAACTTAAATGAATTGTGAATCAGCTTTTATAATTTTCTTGTGTAATGAAGTCAAGAATGTATGCATAATTTTCTGGGATTCTTTGATGAATTAGTCAAATATTCTTATCATTGTATCCATGTTTTAGCCTATTTTCCATGCTACTTAGATTATGTCACTGCAAATGCTGCTTCTTTAAAAGAAGCATCTTTTACTAGGCTGAAACATATCAATGTTGTATGGTCATTTTGTGCAGTTATGAACATCCATATTCATTAATCTCATAAACAGGCTACGGGCATTTGAAAGTCCAAATGGCATGACAAGCCATTCATAAAGTCCATTAGGGGTTTTAAAAGTAGTTTTGTACTCACCTCCTGACCTAATTCTAATTTGATGATAGCCACTTTTTAAATTAGTTTTAGAAAAAAATTTGCTCCTGAGATTAAATCCAACATATCATCTAATCGCAGAATAGGAAATCTATATTTGATAGTAATTTTATTTTTTGGCTGACTATCAACACAGTCGTCATGTTTCATCTTTCTTAGGGGCTAATAAAGTTGGGACTGCACATGGATTAATACTCTCCTGAACAAGACCTTTTTCTAGTAATTCCTCAACTTACCTTTTAATATCATTATGCTCAGTATGGTTCGTCCTATAGTTAGGAAGATTGGGAAGTTGAGAACCAGGTGTGAAATCAATGGCACGTTGAATGTCTCTAAGAAGGGGTAAATTCATTTGGAATATCATCAGGGGAAATATCATAAAAATCAGAGAGAAATGGGTAGACCTTAGCAGATATGTGAGTCTCATTAGAGTCTGGTGTGACTTCCTTTACAGGTAATAGGTGAAGAAGGATTAGATCAGGAAATTCTTTTTGTTAGGCTCTAAATCCTATCGTCTGTGTGATTAAGTTCAAAGAAGAAGGTGGAATATGTGTACTAAAACTTGCCTTAGAATTGATATTACTATCCCTTGCAGTAGGCTTTCCTATGACAATTAGGTCAAGTTTTGCTCCTTTCATTGGATTAGGCTTGGGTTGTAGGTCAGAGGTGGTCCTGAGGGATACTATAGAGGTTTCACCGGTAAGAGTTTAATGATCATTTTATTATATTTGAAGACATATTTTTTCCCTACCATCGTGAATAACACTCAAATCATAGAACTAAGGTTTTCCCAAAAGAATATGATCAATGTCCATGGGAAGAACATCACACTCAATTTGATTTTCATAGCTACTAATTTTTATGGGAATTGGACATCTACTAGTGATTGCAAGAGAGGTGCGGTTGACCCAACTAACATGAAAGGGCTAGGGATGATTGGCTCTAGAAAGGATGTGGGTTGAGATAACATTCATTTCACTTCCCCAAGCTATGACTAACTTACACATCTTTGCATTATACACAACATACATATTAAAAATTCTCTTTCTGTCTTATGTTTCATTTTTAGCTATCGTAAGACATGTCATCACATTAATTTGAGATTCATCAATGAAGTCCAATTCCTCATCAGACAATAGGGTGTCATCATAAACTTCTTCTAATTTATCATCGACTAGATCCTAGGTTTCTTCTAGAAATAAAATTTGGGCTCTATATGATTTTGATATGTCCCTTTTTATGACATTTAAAAAAATTTATTCTCTAATATTTTTAATACCACGTTCAACAGGAGCTTTAGGAAAATGGGTCTAGCCCAAAGCTGGAGTGGCTTTAGCAGTAGACTTATAGGATAAATTGGAAGGGATTATATTCTTAGTTTTAGAGATGGAAGCAATTTTTTTTTTTCAACCAATAAAGCATAATGAAAAGCTTCTTCTAAGGTTTGAGGGTCAAGGAATTTAACCTCATTTCTAATACGAGTTTTATGTCCAATTACAAAATTATTGGCCAGTTGCCAATCATTGTCAATACAATCAGTTCTAGAGACTAGGTCTTCAAAAGTGTTTAAATATTCAGTTACATGAAGACTATCTTATTTTGAAGTTAACAATTGACCATGCAATTTCTTATCATGGTGTACCTAGGACAATACTTTGCTCTTAACATTTCCTTCTTTTCTATGCAAGTGAGATTAATTCTAGCATATTTATTCAACAAATCTTAGCATGTCCTATAAATTTCATTTTAGCAAAACTAACTTTTTGATAGTCATCCATTTTATATCAATCAAGGAATTTATTCAGTTGAACTAACCAGTCTAAACATTTATTTGGGTCATGTATGCCATCATAAGTTGGTCCTTCAACTTTTACTCTTGGGATGGATCGCTTAAGTCTTTAATATTCTTATATTGGTTCTCTCCTCTGCCTCCATTTCGGTAAGTTGATGGTCTCCTAAGTGTTTGGTTTTCCTTGGAGTATGGTGTGAGTTCTTCCATTCCAATGAGTATAGATTGAGTAGGTATTGTAATTGGAGTTGCAATTCTATTATTTTGTAGGTAAGCCATGAGAGCTTGCATTTGTTCTCTGAGTTTTTGCATTTGGTTCTTATTTTGTTGTAAAATTTTTGAGTCCTTAAATCATTTTCATGAATCTTAATCTTAACATCTAAGGCATCTACATCCTGGTCAAATTTTAAACTTGGCCCTGAGAAATTGATTTTGTTGCCATGCTGATGATTTTTAAAAATATGAAAAGAGGTGAGAGAAAAATGGTATTTGACAATATAAATGTGTAATCGATGTGAAATTTCAAGCTAAGAGAACTTTCAGGTGAGGAGGGTGTGCAAGATCTCTTACGTCCTAAGCTATTTGACAGTTAGTATTTTTGACAAATTTTTATTTAGGCGTTAAAACACAAAGTTTAACACTAATATTCCTATGCATGTAATTTTAATGCAAAGAAAAATGCTCAAGACAATCAAGCCTCTAGTTCCTTAGAAAGCAAGTTATCACAAGTTAATTTAGATAAACTTGTCGAGTTAACCATAAGCATTAACAAAGAAAGTAAAAAGAACAATAACTGAAGTTTAAATTTGTACTAGTTATGGGGTTTATTTGAAGTGTGGAGCACCCTCTCACCAAGGTGTTCTCTCAAGGAAATCTTTTTTGTAAGACAAGTTCACATTAAGGGAAAAAAGCTGAATTATATGGTAGAGCTCACTTGTTGGAATCTTATGTTATCACCATCGGTTTGCAAGTTATGTACTTCATTTCCATGCTAATAATATAAATTTAAATTATTGTAAAAAGAAATTAATTCACTTCAGAAGTTTTGGAATAACTCATAAATTTGAAGACAAGTTCGCAAGAAGAAAGCTTCTTCTATTTGGTAAAAAAGTTTGACTAAATTATCTCTCTCCAGGCTTTGCTTTAATACTAAATATGATGATAGTTGGAGGCCTTTTAGTGGGATTATTTTATAAAAATATTTAGAAATATTTATTTTATTATCTACATAAGTGATGTTGAGTTTTTGGTGAAAATAAGAGTTTGGAGGGGTAAGGTGAAAGGTATGCCAAGACTAGTACTATTGGGCTAGTTTGGGTTGATTTGTATGTTTATTTTAGAGAATGGGGTTTTGAGTAAGGGTAAATGACTTAAAATGATGGCATAAGATTAGATTAAAATGTGGACTTATGATATAGTGTAGATGATAGAGTTTTGTAAGATTAAAGATCTTGTGGTGATATGGAGAATGAGACTAAACATAAGAAATCTTAAGCTAGGTCAAAAGATCTTGAAGAGGGTTGGGTCGACTTTTTTTTTTTTTTAATGCTTGAGTTGTGGTTGAATGATGTTGAAAGATGGTTAGGGCGTAGGGGAATATGATTTAAAGATTTAACAAGAATATCGATAAAAATAAAAAAGGATAACTAATCAATCCCATCAAGGTTGGTCAAAGTAGGCCACCAAGAACTAACCAAAAAGAATGTATTTCTACAAAATTTTGTTCTAATTCAAAAGCTAAAATTTATCATTACCCATGAGCACTGTTTATAGAGTTACAATAATAAATCAAAATGAAAAAAATAAGAGGAAAGTTTTTTGGAGGAAAAGAGAGTAGGTGGTCATTAATGGAGGAATGTGACAACCACTTTTATTAATTCATTAAATGAATAATCATATATGCTCCCTAAAAAAATCCAGGCCTTCTATATTCTATTTTTAAAATTCAATTATTACAGCAACAACAACATCAAGCCTTTATCTTACAAAGTGGGGTCGGCTACATGAATCCTTTTTCTCCATGGTGCCCTGTTAAAATTTAAATTGTCAATTAAATCTAATAAAGAAAGGTCATTTCTAATATTTTCTAGCCAAGTCTTTAGGTCTACCTTTACCTTAACATAATTCAAATCTAATACATCTATTTTCCTAACCGGGTCATTGGAAGGCTGACGTTTTATTCGACCAAACCATCTAAGGCGACTCTCTCTCTCTAATTTTATCTTCCACTGGAGCTACTCCAACCTTTTCATGTATATGCCCATTTTGTATCTTGTATCTAAGAGTAAAGCCACTCATCCACCTGAGCATCCTCATCTCTGCAACACTTAATATTATGCTTCTCTTTTAATGATCAACATTCTGCACCATAAAGCATTGCAGGTCTAACTGCCATCTTATAGAATTTTTTCTTAAGTTTTTGAGGGGACTTTTCTATCACACAACAAGCCCGGTGTATTCCTCCACTTCATCACTTAATATTATGCTTCTCTTTTAATGATCAACATTCTGCACCATAAAGCATTGCAGGTCTAACCGCCATCTTATAGAATTTTTTCTTAAGTTTTTGAGGGGACTTTTCTATCACACAACAAGCCCGGTGTATTCCTCCACTTTATCACTTAATATCAAGCTTCTCTTTTAATGATCAACATTCTGCACCATAAAGCATTGCAGGTCTAACCGCCATCTTATAGAATTTTTTCTTAAGTTTTTTAGGGGACTTTTCTATCACACAACAAGCCCGGTGTATTCCTCCACTTCAAACATTCAACTTGAATTCTACTAATAATATCCCATCTATTTCACCATCACTCTAATTTAGTTATTAAAACTCTAATTAAATTATTTCTCTATGAGTGGCCTTTTCTAATGGACCTTGATTGGACTCTTATTTTAGCATCTTCTTGGGCTCTTCTAATTGGACCTTTAGTTTCATATGTTTGATCTTCTTCTTTTTTTTGGTGGGGTGGGGTGGGGGGGGGGGGAGAGAGAGATAGAGAAAGAGAGATTGGATCTTTATATCGAATATTTTGGAAAAAAAATGCATAGACTTTCATTAGTCTTTTAAGTAACTAGCCTTGGTACTAAACAATCACCACTTAGCTCTCATTCCTCTCTGCTTGATGATTTCAACTCTCTCTTTCACTCTAGAGTGTGGTTTACTAATGATAGTGCGGGTGTTGGGGTCAGCGTCATCAGAGCCGGTGTTGGTTAGCGCCCCATGAGGGAGTGAGGTTGCAGCATCAAGGGTGTTGGGGGGTCGTGTTTAGGGAGGTTTCATTAGAGTGGGTGGAAGCGGCTTCGCTCAAGAGAGGATGTCATTGTATCGATTTACACATAGCGGCCGTAACGTGGTGGGAGGGGAGGTCACGGTGCTGATTCATGCAGAGATGTTGTAGTGTTGTACTGATTAAGTTATACAATGTTTTTGGAATTGTCTAAATTGGACGAATGCTAAATGAGTTTCAAATCCCTTAATAAATTATCTAGTAATTCATTTTTCTTTCAATCAAAAACCTGAAACTTCAAAACCCCTACATTTGATTTAGTCTACACTTTTAATACATCCACACAAATAACCCAAATATTAATCTCCTAAATACACATGTTTCTTTATGCAGGGAACGCCAATGATGTTGATGGGAGATGAATATGGTCATACAAGGCAAGGAAATAATAATAGCTACGGGCACGATACTTCCATCAACCATTTCCAATGGGGAGAGGTGGAAAACTTCAATTATTTATTTATTTATTTTCATTGTTGAGGATGGAAAGTAATGTTTTCTTTGTTTACTGGAACAGTTAGAGGCAAAAAGAGATTCTCTTTTTAGGTTTTTCTCGGGGATGATAAAGTTCCGCCGCACACATCCTATACTGAGACGTGACCGATTTCTTAAAGAAGTAAATCACTTCTTATCCTTCTTTAAAAATTAAGAGACGCAATTTAACGAGTTTTATGGCTGCAACTTTATTCAATTCTTCTTATCTCTATTGAAGCCACATGCAACACAACACTTCTTTTAATCAGCCAGAATAGGAGAAAACTGTGACTTTGCTTATGAATGGGATTAGGCTCCTGGAAGAAATTAAGTCAGGATGGATTTTATAATCTTTTGAATTTATTTTAAAATGAATTTAATATATGAATCATCAATCAACTCTTGTATTATAGTCATCTTAGAGTAAATTTAAAACTTTCAAAATCCATCATAATTAAACTTAATCAAGATATTCTCAACTAATTTTTTTCCTGGCATGATCTCCCCAAATGACCTGGTATTGAGATCAGCTTCGGCTTCACTTGGGATTGCTTTTTATTGTTTTCTAAAATAGATTTGTAGTACAAATTTTTTTAAACTAGAAATTATTGTACTAGAAAGTTACTTTTGAAAGCATTAAAAAATTCCCAAACGAAATCGTAAATTTCAACAGTCTCAACTCAATTTGAAGTCTAGATCTTAGGAAATGGTTATTGAAGCAATCTAAAAGTTCCTCCTAGTTAGAATATCTCAATATCAATTTTCTCATTGTTTCCCAGTCCACGAGTAGCTCGTTGGCTGAGAAACTCAAGCTTCATTGGGACTGCTTTCTAAAGCGGCTTTCTACTTCAAATATTTTAAAAAACAGTAAAAACCTGTTTAAAAAGTAGTAAAAAGCCGTCCCAAATGCAGCCTATAGGCCCATCAAGCAGGATTTTACTTGGATTTGAGACCAGCATATATTGTGTGTGTACATATTATGCTTCAGCACTCATCATTAATGGGTTTTTGTCATGCAGAATGACGTGAGTTGGCATGAGGACAGCTGGGATAATCCTGATAGCAGATTCCTAGCATTCACGTGAGGAATCTTTTTTCCATCCATTGCTATTTGTAGCCATTTTGATACGCTAGAATGGTCAAAAGACCTATTATACTGCTCCTAATGCATTAACAAACTCGAATCTTTTGTTTTTTATTTTTCCACAGACTCCATGATAATAATTATTCTGGAGGAGATATCTATGTTGCTTTCAATGCGCATGACTATTTCACTAAAATTGCAGTTCCTTCACCACCAAATGGTAAACGATGGCACAGAGTGGTATGATCCCCTTCTATTCAATCCTTCTATGTGTAATGAAATAAAATATTCTCCTTAAATTACTTCAAAAAATTTCTAAATTGCAGGTAGACACAAATCTTGAATCCCCTAAAGATTTTGTTTCTGAAGGAGAGTTATTCAATGGATCTGTGTATAATATGGCGCCATATTCTTCAATTATTCTTGAAGCTAAACCATGAGATGAGATGCTTTGAAGAAGATAAAAGTAGCATGATAAGGCTTCTGGAGAATGTTCGCCATATAAGATTTTACAGAAGTTTGATGGAAGGATTTTATTAGCCTTTTAAATACATTCGAACGCTCTTTAAATTATATGCAGCCTATTTGTGGTCGGTGGAAATAACTATGTTAGATTTTATTTTAGCTTGAACTCAGGAAGATGTGAGTGTTGTTTTGGATGATGGATGACAGCCTGTGATTGACGATTAATTATTCTGTGCGGATGCAGAACGTTATCCAGAAACCAATCAGAATGCGTCACGTCATCTTTTTGTTCGGTACCATAGCTCGGTACCGTG
Organism: Dendrobium officinale; assembly: GCA_019514585.1. Classification (NCBI taxonomy): domain Eukaryota; kingdom Viridiplantae; phylum Streptophyta; class Magnoliopsida; order Asparagales; family Orchidaceae; genus Dendrobium; species Dendrobium officinale. The sequence continues at coordinate 2,135,208 of CM033697.1, forward strand.
GCTTGTTACTGTTGCTGTTGTGCATTTTGATTGGTCTCCGAACAGTGTTTTGCATCTGGCCTCCGCACAGAATAATTTCTCATGATTTACCGACATTGATTATACTGAGAGGCTATTTAATATGACGAAAAAAAATAATATTAAGGGGAATATATTGTAAATTTTGAAAATATTTTTGACTTGTTTGGTAGAGTATATTACAAATGCGAGAGTTTTTATTTTTATTTGTCTTGAAGAAAAGTAAAATGTAATAGAGTGTATTTGGAATAATAGTTAAATGAAGGTGGTCGATGGCGAGGATAGTGGTTGAGGTAGATGGTGAGTGGTGAGTGGCAGCCTATGACAAGGGAAATTATTGGATCAAGTCATCAGACATAGCTTACGTTCGGTATTCACAGTACTGTGAAGTACTGAGTATCGAGCCGTACTGAGCTCGGTACTGAGCAGTATCGAGCTTGGTACTGAGTAGTATCGAGCTCGGTACTGTTCAGTATCGAGTAGGAGGTGATGTGGCGCATTTTCATTGGGCTTTGAATACGTCTGGTGACCTGACCCAATAATTTACCCTATGACAATGCGAGCGGTGGCGATTGACAATGGATGGTAGCGGGTAATTTTTGACATTCTGATGTGTCTTTAATTGATTTGCAATATATTGGTTTTTTTCCAGAAAATATACGCTAATAAGTAATAACTGCATAGTGAGTGCCATCACATTCATCTTGATACATAGCGCTTACCCGACTAATAAATTTTGGAGTTGCTTATTCAATTTTAACATGGAGGACTTTAATGATCATTGGATTTATTTGTAGATGAATGTAATATAAATTTTAATTAATTGGTTATGAATTATATTTTCTTCAAATAAATATATTAATTATTTAAAATCCTCATTAATTTAAGCCTAGTTATCCTTATCCAAAATGTTTACACTATCAATAAAAATAAGGTGAATAGTATTATATTTTTTATTTGGTTGATTCTTTGACCAATAAAATAAAGTGCGATGTACCATATCTTAATACCAGAATGAGATTTTCCTCGTCAACGTTTCTAAGGCTTCTGTAGCAACTTTTAAGGAAGGGAAACCGTAACAAATTTGTGTTCTCCTATGTGACGTAAAATAATATAAAGTATTGCACATATTAAGGTTTATGTGCATTTATATCATATAAAAACTATTTTTATTCATTTTTTTTAAGAAAAAAAAAAAAAAGCTGTCCAGTTTATTATTATTAAGCTTGTTGATTTAATTTAATTTAATTTAATCAGGAAAAAAATTTCCAAGTTTTAAGGGACTTGAATGCAAATTCACATTCCTAAATTATGTAGGGTATGCCTTCTGCATGAAATTTGAATGTGCCGAAAAACATTTGTGAGTAAATGCCGGCACAATTTTGATTAAAATTGTATATTACAATTTTTTTTTTCTTTAATTTATATAAAGAGATTGGATGAAAATTAAAATCTAAGCATATTATTTAAAATTAGAAAAAAAAAACTAAAATGACTTTATTTTCTATTTATAAAATAAGTATGTAATATAAATATATCATGTAGTTATTAGCTAACTTAATTGATTAAAAAAAATCTTAGCCGAAATAGGAATATAAGCATTAGGTAGACCCAACTATTTTGTTGGCTTATCATTTCTCCAAATTTTTAGGGCCAAGATCCCCTCATTAAATTTATTATCGATTCTTCTCTTTTATTAATTTGACCTAGAAATAACAAGATGGGCAATTACTTAAGAAGGAACGTGCGAATTCATAAAATTAAAGGAATAGTTTTTTTTTTTAATTTATAGAAGAGGCGTTTTGTATAATTGTTTTAATTTATTTGGTTAAAATTTTAATTTTTTTTTAAATTTAATGTTTAACATGTGTTTTCTTTTATTTTCATATTACAATCTAAATTTGAAGGGATGTTTGATTTGTTATAAAAGCGGTGTAAATTATTTCAAATGCAAGAGTTTTAGAAATATTACTGTTTAGTTTGAAGTACAAGGAATACAAATATTAGTGTTTAGTTTGAAGTACAGGGAATGCTGCTGTATTTGGAATTCTTCTGCTTTTGGTTATTTACAAATACAATGGAAGCTTAACATCATTGCTACCGTCGGCCACAACCGCCATCGCCGCCAACCTCTCGATGTTGATCACAGCCGCTCGCAGCTGACAAAAGTCAGTAGCAACCTACCAGCAACCGGCATCATAAGTGCAGAATCTGTAGTTATTTTCTCCGCACTTAAGGGATCGAGTCGCATGAGAGGGGATTCAAACATGAATTGGGGATTCCGAACTATGCTCGCTCACCAACTCAGTTAAGCCCGATGGGAGATTTAAGTTTTTCATAAATAACATGAAGTAGTCCTCATGCATCTTGCAATTTTAGGATTTTGTGAATTGGTAAAATTACCATGTTCATCCGAATGATAGTAACAACACAATCTTCCACTATAGTTTATGATCTCATGCATTCTAGTAAAGATGCGAGTAACAGTGAAAGACCAAGTTCTATACTTATATGGTCAGGAGATTATAGCTCTATTATATCATTTTCGTGGCTAAAATTAGGTCAGGTATTACAATCATGGATAGTGTGGAAAGTTCCTTCATAATTTAGATTGTATTTATATGTCACAAATTACCATGATAGATAAGTATATAAGACATTTTAAATATTTCATATATAAATTACAAAGAGTTCAGTAGTAGGTATATATGTAAATACAGGATTTATTTTCATTTGAATGAGGTAAATAGTACTCATGTTTGATCATTAATCAATTAAAAACTTTATGAGAAATGAGATTCAGAGCTTAACTTTAATTAATAAAAAAGAGAACGCAAAAACTTAGGCTTTATTTGGGAGTGATTTTTTATAGCTTCTTAAAGTGATTTTTTTATAAAATTTTTAACTTTTTACTAAAAAATCATTTTAAGAAGCACAAAAAACACAGTCCCAAACGAAACTTAAGTCTATAGGGTGCAAATAGGACAAATTACACAAAGAAAAAATAATTGTATAATCATAGCTAATAATTGCATCCGTTCAAAAGCATGTGCTTCTTTGGGATTTTTTTATTGCAATTTTTTTTTAGAAAATTTTATAATTTATTTTTATTTTATTTTTTATGTTTTTCAAAAATTAACTCGTGCTTAAAATTAAAAAGGAAGAGAAGGTGAAATAGGGGACCTAATTAATTGGTTAGTATACAGGCCGGTTTTTTCCACATAAACTAATAAGAGCTTTAGATTTTTCAAAGGACAAAAAGAAGCAGCTCACGCTAATCTGCTAGTTTGGAGCTCTGATTATCAATGAAAAAGTCTTGAATTTAAATCTTACAAATATGACGTGTATAAATTTATCTTAATTAACTTAAATTCTTCTATGATTTCTACCCAAAAGTTTAATTTTTTACATATAATCAAGCAATTAATGAAATGAATCATTGATGAAATTAATCTCTTATATATATAAATAAAAAAACAGAGAAAGAGAGAGAGGTGTACGTAGGAGGAGATTGTTAGATGGTTGTTCCTTCTAGTGTTATAAATTGGAAAAATTATTAATTTCGATTCCAACCCCTAATAAAAATACGTCACGCCCAGCACCGAGCTTATACCGAGTGATACTCGGTACTCGGTATAGCTCGATACCTGAACGTGAACCGGACGGTTCTCCTGTCCAGTGTCTGCACAGATAATCTCTCTATAAATTGAGAGGTGTGGGTGCCCTCTTGCAAAGCCCATTTGAATTGAATAAGTAATAAGAAATTCCTGCAGCTCTTCTCTCCCTGTCCCCCCTCTCTCTTTCTCTCTCATTAAGCATCTTCTTCCTCATGCAAGAAGCATAACAGAGATGATTCCAGAGCAGCAACTAAAAATCATCTTAGTACACGGTGCTTGCCATGGAGCTTGGAGTTGGTACAAAGTGGAGGCCGCTCTGCGCTCCGATGGCCATTCTGTTCTCTCATTAGATCTTGCCGCATCGGGCATCAACAAAAAGAGAATGGTCGAAGATGTTTTCACGTTCGCCGAGTACTCCCAGCCTTTGATGGAAACTTTGGCTCAACTTCCAGAAGGAGAAAAAGCCGTCCTTGTCGGTCATAGCTTAGGAGGACTGAATCTGGCTTTCGCTATGGAAACTTTTCCTCAAAAAATAGCCGTTGCTGTCTTCGTATCTGCTTTCATGCCAGATACTCTTTCTCCCCCTCCATCTGTTTTTAGTAAGGTATGACAATCAAAATACGCCGGAAATATCGCGTCAGAAAACAACACCGGCAATTTTTTTCGCCACAAATATTTCCGGCTGTTCTTCCGACGAAAAATGCCAGAAATATAGTTTCTGCTGATTACTTTTCTGCTGAAAAATTAACCTTTTCATGTGTGACAAAAGCAGCTTGGGGAGTCTATTTCAGCTGTTGCATGGATGGATACAGAATTCGAGGAAGTGAGAGTTCCAAAAAGAGAAGAACCATTCATCACAATGTTGTTTGGCCCTCAGTTCATGGGAAAGCATCTGTACCAACTTTGTGCTCCTGAGGTGAATCATTAATTAATGAAGATTATTGTGGTTTTATATTCTTCGAATTCTGCAAATGATAATTTTTTTTAATGGTAAGTAAGGATTTGGCTCTGGCAAATGCACTGATAAGAACTGGATCACTGTTCCAAGAGGATCTGAAGAAGGCTCCCATTCTCTCTGAAGAAGGATATGGCTCAGTTGATAAAATATACATCGTCTGCAAGCAAGATGCAGCCATTACTGAAGATTACCAGCGTTGGATGATTAGTAATAATCAGGTTAAGGAAGTGATGGAGATTGAGGCAGATCATATGGTCATGCTTTCGAGGCCTCAGGAACTTTGCAAACACCTCATAACCATTCTTCATAAATATATATAAATCAATCTGCATAATATTTATGGGGGGGTATTATGAATATATATATATATATAAATGAATCATCTTTTAACAGTGAGAAGAGATTGATTTGGAAGTCTTCTGATTGTTGCTCTTAATGGAAACGATCTGTGTTCATTTTGATCTTTTTTTTAAGAATCTGTTTTTTTTTTGTAACAAAAAAGAAATAGATAACATAACTGATATGATTTTAAAATTTTCATCACATCTATATCATGTGAATTTTGATGCAATCTTTAAGGCCTTGTTGAGAAATTATTCTGTGCAGAAACCAGACGGAGAGAATCGTCCGGATTTATTACGTTTTTACAAAAGAACAGTAAAAAATGCAGTAAAAGATCAACAAATATTCAATTATGAATGCATTCTTACTGTACTTTTACGAAAGCACAATAAAAGAACAATAAAAATGCAGCAAATTTGGACGGTTCTCTGAGTTTCGGTGTCCACACGGAATAATTCGACTTGTTTTTAAGATTGTTTTCTTATTATTTTTAAAAACAATTTTTTAGTTAAAAAATTAAATTTTTATATTAAAAAAATATTTTGAGAAATAATAATAAAGCCTTTCAAAACGAATAAATCTCTAAATACTAGAAATATAAGCACAAAAGTTGCAGAAATACACGAAATATAATATTCGTAGACTATAAGTTTTTTTTTAACATAAGAATTTAGGATGACTTCTGTTCATGTGTTGATTTTAATAATATATATTGTATGATTTATGAGCTCGATGGGAAAATGACAGAAACTTTATTTTTTTTTTAAAATAAAAAGAATTTTTTACTTAAGTGTATATAACCACTACAGTAATCAATGTTTTTTATGCATGTGGACGGTTCTTTCAGGTTATTTGAACCAAGTAATTAATAATTCATATTAAGATAAATTCATATATAAGACTCGAATTCAAAATCTCTTGATTGATAATCAAAGCTCCTATTAATTCCAACATGCTAGTGAATAATATAAACTTAATTTATTTTTTAAAAAAAATTTAATAAAAAATGCATTTTTCAGTTGCATTTCTCAAACCCTCTAGATTTTTTTTTCCTTTAAACATGGGGACATTGCCTTTGGATTTAGGGACACATATTTTGGATTAATTATTCACTGCGGATGCTGAACGCCGTCGAAAGACAAATCAGAATGCACCACGTAACCCCTAGTTCGGTACCGTGGCTCGGTACTGCTACCGTTGACGTGATGCATTTCTGATTGGTCTCCAGACGGCGTTCTGTGTCTGGTCTCCACACAGAATAATTTCTCAATCTTTTGGAGTCCAAATCACCACCTTACTTTCATTATTCATATATCTTATTTGATGGGAAGAAAATAATATTGATCAGAAAAATATAATCTTAAGCTTCTAAATAGTGGAAAAAGGATCATTAACATTGATTAATGAACTTTTTTTAGGAACTTTTGAGTCATTAAGATAAATTCAAACTCGTATCATATAATAAGTTTTGAACTCAAAATTTTTTATTAATAGTCAAGACTTTCAACGAACAGATCAAAATAAGCTGAGTTTTATTGATGAACTTCAATCATATAATAATCTCTTGGCTTCTATTATTTTATGGGCATAAAATTTATTATATTTATATTTACTCTGAAGTACATAAATTGATTGCAATGGGTGGCAGTTGTTGGAAGTATATTTATTAATGAAGCGGGCATGACGGATATATACAGGTTGCTTGTTCTGCATATGATGACAAGAAGATTTCTCAAATGGAATCCGCTATGGATGTTTCTGAGGGCAGGAGAAGTATTTGCTTCATTTTTTTATTGATTTTTAAAGCAGCTTTTTATTAAATTTTTTTAATTTTTATACTATAAAATTATTTTAAGAAATAGTAAGAAAGTTGTCTCAAACGAAGCCTGAACCTAGGGGTGTAAGTGAGCCGAGCCGGCTCGAGCTCGACTAGTTTGTGGGCTCACGAGCGGAGCTTATCGAGCTCATGAGTCGAGCTCAAACTCGAGTTCGAGCTTGAGCCAGCTCGGCTAGTGAGTTCGCGGGCCGGCGCAAATAAATATTAATATTTTTTAAAATAATTTTATTTTATTTATTAAATTTAAATATTAAAAAATTTAATAAAAATCATCTAAGTTTTATTTAAATGTTAAACATTTCATATTTTTTTTCTAAATTTTGACTAAGTTTTAAAAATCCCACTTAAATTTTAAAAATCCCGCCTAATTTTTAAAAATCTCGCCTAAATTTAAAAATCCCTTCCATCACTCTCAAGCCGGCTCGAGCTCATTTACAGTGAGACTAACTCGAGCTCGATAAGGGCCTAAACTCAAGTCGACTCGAATCAACTCGTTTATACCCCTCCCTGAACCTGATGGTAATGGCAGGCAATAGACGTGTAGAAATTCTATCAACTTCATTTCACAAAACCTAAATAGTCTTAGCCAATTTAAATAATTTTTTATATTAGGACCAGATCTAGATTTCTGCTTGGAACTTGTCGATTTGATTTATTTATGACCATCAATAATACTATTTAGCAGAATTTTTTATTTATTTTTGGATAAAGTTAGGCTTCTCATTCATAAAAATGAAAAGAAATTACAAGTAAGTGGGAGAGCTTAAAGCGCCCAAAAATAAAAATTAAAATCAAAATTGTGAAAAAGAGCCTGCACAAAAAAACTCCCCGTGACCAAAAAGCATGAGCTAAGGCTGTAAGGAATTCCATAGGTAAAAATAAACCCTAATCATTAATGATTGCAGAGATACAATCATTAGATATGAAAAAAAATCCAAATTAATGAAAATTCATGTAACTTAAACAAAGCAGTCCCATAAGGCCAGAGATCCTAATAAAGGGAGATGGGACTGGTATGAGAAATCTTAAATTGGAACTTAGCTCTAGCTAAGACAGCAAAAGAGTAAATATATTTCCAGAATGACCTAGCAACTTGCGTAATAGGACACCATGGGGACTTATATCTGTAAAGTAGCCATTTTGTAAGAGGGAAGGTTGTCTTGTACAACCTGAAGATAAGAGAGCAATTGTAATTGTATTGTATGGCCTGGACATAGGGCAAGCCAATGTCGTCCTTATCTCTAGGAAGGCAAGTGTTTGACCAAGAAATGAGATGATGTTCCTAGCCTCAAGGTTACCAAGGAAGGGAAATTTAGCACAAAGTTTGTTGATGAATTTGAGGGTAGATTTATGTATAATAGAACACCTAATCCAGTACGCAATTGAATTATAAATAGTGAATCCGAGGAATTTATTGTTCCAACCGAAAAGTTTGTTATTAATTCTATCCAAGAGTGGGGAGAAATCAGATAGTTTGGTTCTAAGTTGGGATATAGGTATGCCAAGGTAGTTAAGATAATGTGGGTGGACATGAATATTGTTGGTGGAGGAAATGACAAATGGATTAGGGCAAGAGGGGGGGAGAATAATACAGTTTTTTTTTTGCAGTTAACATTGAGGCCAGTGAAGTTGGTAAAGGTAGAATGCAATTGGTTTATATTTGAGCAATTTTGCACATAGAATCTACCAAAAATGAGCAAGTCATCAGCATACATGAGATGAGAAAGCTTGTAGTCATCCAAAGAGAGACCCTCAAAGTAGCTTTCACTATCAAGGAGGCATGAGGAAGCATCCATCATAATGCAGAAGAGATATGGGCTTAGCGGGCACCCTTGCCCGAGGCTAGAGTTGGCATTAAAGAAACATTCAAGAGTATTGTCAATGCAAAAAGAGTAGAGTACATCCGTAATGCAGGCTCTAATATGTTGATTGAAAAGGGAGGGAAAACCTTTTTGACTCATCCTTTCTAACAAAAATTTTCTAGACACGTTGTCAAAAGCTTTTTAAATATCCAATTTAGCACACATAAGCTTAAACTTGGAAGATTTTCTAGAAAGACGTAAAACTTCCTTAGCAAGAATGACATTATCAGTGGAAATCTTCTGGTGAATGAAGCATAGTTGATTCTCTTTGATAATAGCAGGCATGAGGGGTTTCATTCTTGCAGTTGGAATTTTAGCTATAATTTTGTAGATGGCATTGCATAGTGAGATAGTGAAGAAATCATGAATAGTGTTGGCATGGCTAGTTTTAGGGATTAAGGCAAGTGCAGTAGCCTTAACACCTTTTGACATGTAACATTATTGGAAAAAAAAACTTAACCGCTTTACAGATAGCCAACCCCACAACTAACCAAGTTGCCTTGTAGAAATCAAAATTAAAACCATTAGGTCCTGGAGAAGATAGAGATGAGCCAGAGAAAATAACATTTTTAATCTCTGATCCATTAATAGGCAATGTGAGGGAGGTTGCAAGATTAGTAGGGAGAGTATCACCATGTGGGAAGTTGCTAACATCCGCGTGAGGGGCAGTAGGGGATTATAAAGTGGAAATGGTTAATTATAGAGGTAGTAGCATCAACAAAAGAGGAAGAACCCACTAAGGCCAAATAAATGGAGGAGCTTTTGTAGTTTCTGCACATACGAATTGTGGAATATAAGAATTTCAGATCATCTTCACCATTTGTTAACCATCTAGCCTTTGCTCTTTGAATAATTTAATTGGCCCAAATACTAGAGAAATAAAAAACACAATGGTTTACATGCTTCAAGAAAGTATTTAAACCCAAATTCATGGGTTCATCAGCTTCAAGTTGAGTTATACAAGTTGCTTGCTTATCTTACAGGTCAGAGAAATGAGAAGCAACAATATTGGAGTTGGCCTGACTCTTAGATTTATTTAATGCTCATTCTAAGCTCCATGGACTTGATGCCCGAATCACTCAAGGGTAAGGGTGTCAATTTCGGGTCACGGGTCAGGTTTGGGTCGAACTCGAAACTGGCCTGGGTTCAAACGGGTCGACCCTAACCCGACCCGAGTAGACAAACGGGTCGAAAATCCGAACCCGGACCCAACCCGGTGGGTTGCGGGGTTGACCCGACCCGACCCGGTTTTGGGTTCTGCCGATGCCGGAACGTCAGAACGGTGGCGGGCGGACGGCGGGCGAGGGGGCGGACATGACACGCGAGGGCGGGGACAGCAATGCGGGGCAGTGAGCGAGGGCGGGGGCAGCAGCGTGGGGCAGCGGGTGCAGGGCAGCAGCGCGGGGCGCGGGCAACAGGCACGGGCGCGTGGGGCAACGGGCTCAGAGCAGTAGCGCGGGCGGGGGCAGCGGGCGGGAATCCTAATTTTTTAAATTAAACGGGTTTTCGGGTTGACTCGGCAACCCGTCGGGTCAACTCGAACCCGACCTGTTTTGAAATCGGGTCGGGTCCAACCCGAATTTTTTGGGTCGGGTCCGGGTCAGATTTTTATGTCGTGTCAAATATTGACACCCCTACTCAAGGGTTGCCGACAACAGGGGAGGCAAAAATCGAGAAAAACATATTCCAAAAAAGCATCAATCTTTGCCTAGTAGTTTTTGTATAGGAATCCATGATGTTTATGAACCTCAAAACCCGATTGTAAGACCATGGGGAAAGGGTCAAAGCAAGACAAAACTTTCGTATAATAGTAAGAAGAGGGAAAACTATCCTTCCAATTAAGCATCATTCACCAAAACACGACCAAGCTTAATGTGGATAGGATTATAAAGACGTCAATTATACCATGTGTAAAAGTTCTCCACTGAAGCTAATTCCCTTAAGCTTGCATGTGTTAAAATTAGCTAACCTGCTATGCTAAAGGGTCTCACCACCCGCTTTATCCTAGGAGAGCCTACAACAGTTGAAATCACCTATGAGAATCCATAGCATGTTTGTAGGAGGGGTGATGACCCTTATATTGTCCCAAAGGACCATGTAGTCTTCCTGATTATTAGAAGCGTAGAGCAGGAAGGGGTTAGAGGAGAGGTAATATAGTACAACTCAATTGATTAACACAATGAGATTCCAGACATAACTAACATGGAGAAGGTAACTTTTTTGAAAGCTGTTGCAAAAAAGAATCTTCTTGGCACAAAAAATTCTTAAAAACACTGATCAAATAAAAACTATGGTTGCATTTTTAAAAGCAAAGTAGTGATAGAGTCATCCCAAACAAAGCCTTAAGGTTCATTAGGGATAAAAAAAATGCCTTTTCTCTGTCACGCTTGCGCTCCCGGGGGATGGCTAGGGCTTTTGCCCTAGCCGCTTCGTCTTCTCCGTCTTGCTGCATGTCGTTTCAGGAAAGTTTTTCTCTGCTTTTGTCGTGTGTTTTTTTCTTTCTTGTTGTATGGCGCCTCTTAGGGACCCTGGTTTCTTGGGTCGGTCTTCTTCGCTGTCTTTTAAGGAGGCCCTTGCGGGCTCTTCTTCTTCTCCGTCTGTTTTTCCCGACTTGAAGATTTCTTCTCATCATGGACTGCCTGTGTTGTGGATTTCGGAGGCGGAAATCCAAGCTTTGGCTGCTCCTTTCGAATTTGCCCTTGTTGGGAAATTTCCTAGCCGTAGACCGTCCATTGAAGCCATTAGGAGTTTTTTTCTTTAAACTCAAACTAATTGGTGAGGTTTCTGTCACGGTTTTAAACCAACGGAATGTTTTGATTAAGCTTTTCAATGACCTGGATTACTGTAGGATATTTGCTCATAGGTCGTATTTTGTGAGTAATTGCTTCATGAAACTGATTAAATTGTCCCCCTCTCTGGATATTGATATTGAGTCTCCGGTCATTCCCATTTGGATTTCTTTTCCAAACCTCCGACCTCATTTGTTTTCCTCTCGTATCTTACATGGATTAGGTTCTGTTTTTGGCAAACCTTTAAAAACTGATAACGCGACTTCCATTGGATCAAGGCCTTCTGTTGCGCGTGTTTTGGTTGAACTGGATGTGTCCAAAAGCTACCCGGAAAAGATTTGGATTGGATCAGATTGCCTTGGTTATGTACAAAAAGTGGGTGTTTGAAGGCTTCCCTGAGTACTGTGTGCATTGCTCTGCCTTAGGCCATGCGAAGAATGGTTGTAAAATTTTGAATCCTACCTTGTGTGTCTGTGCCTTGTCCTTTGGGTGGTTGTATTCCGGAGGTTAGCCCGTCGAATGGGGTGGTTAATGTTGTTTCTGAGCCCATTTCGAATGTTTTGCCTGTGTCCGAGCCGAATTCTGTTTTGGGCACGGGGAGGATTGTTGATGAGGGTGAGTTGAATTTTAATGCCTCGGAGGTCAATGATTCTGTTCTCCCGCTTCTTGATAATATTGGTAGTAGCCCGTTAGTGAATACTTGTGTTGTGGAAATTGAAAATGTCAGTGTAGATCAATTAGTTCTGGATAAGAATTTTTCCGCTGTGGATGTGAGTAACTGCATGGTTGTGATGGGTGAGGAGGATAATCGTTCGGATGATCCTTTTGCATTATCTCCTAATGCAATTCCTTTTGTTCCATCGGCTGTGGTGGGTGTTTGTGCTCGTGAAAATGGTATTTTGGTTGCATCGAAGAATTTGGTGTCGGAGGTGTCTTCTGGTGTGATGAATATGTTGAATGCTGTTGGATCACCTGTCATGGGTGTTGTGAACTCAAATGAAGTTGAGCAAGTTTTAAAGGTTGCTGATGGTGTAGATGTGGTTCTGGCTGGTACTGAAGCGAAATCTCACTCTCTTGGTACAAATGAAGTTATTTCTATCTCAAACAAATTAGTAGAGGTGCCTGTTAGTGAGATTGATTCACAAGTGCTGGCTAACTTTGTGGGTAATTCTTTTGGATTGGAGATTAGGAAACAAAGTGATTGGTTGGTTGACTCGTCTGAGGATGATTCGGGATTTCGAACAGTTAGAATCCGATCTTGATTTTGCGCTTGTGCGTTCGTCTAATATTGCCACTCGCGGAAAGTTTTGGGGGAGAGGTAGACGCAGAAGGTGATTTTTTGTGTTGGTTTTGTTTCTGCTTGTTGATGCTATGGAGTTTTTGTTGGCTTTATTGATCGTTCTGATGATGTGTGTGGCTATGAGCAATGATGGGGTCGGGGCTCACGTTCCGGCGTTTTTGCTCGTGGCAACCGTTGGTGTGCTGTTCGGGATGGTTCGATGGTTCTTTGCTTACACTTTACTGGAGGGTCCGTGTGGGATGACTGGGACGTTGGGAGCCTTGACCAAATTCTGAGCTCGCTTTTAGCTTATTTTTTCCTTATTGTTGTCTTTTGTCTGTTTTAATTTTCTTTTTGCTGTTGTATCCTTTTGGTTGTCTTTTAATATATAAAATTTTGTTAAAAAAAAAAAAAAAAAGGTTCATTAGGGATGATCGCAACTTATAAAACTATTGTGAAAAAATAACTTTTTAAAAATTGTTACATAAAGCAGCTTCCTACTATAAAATTTTTTTGAAAGCTCGAAAAATTTGTGTCAAAAAAAAATATGATTATGATATAAAAAAATAAAGCAGCATGAAAGTTGTCCAAAATAAAACCTTAGGCTAGAAACCGGCTAATCACCCAATTCATTTATTAACTAACCGGCTAATCACCCAATTTAATTATTTTAAGGTCAATTATTTCTTTTTAGATTTATGCTGATCATTCCATTTTTCTTATGCATATATTCATAAATGCAAACATGTACACATAGTACCGACAGTATGTTGGGAGCAAATGGACAACAGAGAATGAATGCAATGTTTTGAGCTTTCTGTTGACTCCAATTTTTACATCGTAATAATCGCCTTTCTGATTCTTCTACCCTTTACATGCATTGAAGTTAACGAGAAAGTTAACTGAACATTTAACAGCACTTCCATGGCCTGCCTAGCTGAAGAGAAATTATTACGTGCTGCGTCTGAATCCACCGGAGGCGAATTTGGATGCACCACATCACCCGGATGCACCGGTTCCGGGTGACGTGGCGTGTTCGGATTCGCCTCCAGACAAATCCGAGCGCCCAGCATGTAATAATTTTTCCTTGGTGATCGAATAGTATATAAATAGAGAGAGGGGGGGAGAGAGAGAGAGAGAGAGAGAGAGAGAGAGAGAGAGAGAGAGAGAGAGAGAGAGAGAGAGAAATTAAGATGAGCAGAAGCCAATCCATGAGGATCATTCTTGTTCATGGGTCCTGCCATGGAGCTTGGTGCTGGTACAAGGTGGTCTCCATACTGAGAAATCAAGGCTATGAAGTTACAGCCATTGATCTCGCAGCCTGTGGTGCTGATCCACGAAGGCTGCCTGAAGATGTCACGAATTTTGATGATTATTCCCAACCGTTGATTGAGTTGATTTCCAAAGTCCCTGATGATGAAAAAATCATTCTTGTTGGGCACATGTTTGGTGGCATAAGCTTAGCTTCAGCCATGGATAAGTTTCCTGAAAAGATAGCCGTTGCAGTCTTTGTATCGGCAATGATGCCTGACACTAACCATCCACCTTCTTATATATTTGATCAGGTTTTAATTTATTATGCCAGTTTTGCTAATTACTAGTTTACGAACATATGATTTGTAGTAGGGGTGTTAAAATTAGGTTTCGAGTCGGGTTTGGGTCGAGCCCGGAACTGACCTGGGTTCAAACAGGTCGACTCTAACCCGACCCGGGTATGTAAACGGGTCGGAAATTCAAACCCGGACCTGACCCGACAAGTTGCCGAGTTGACTCAGCCCAACACGGGACGACGGAACGGCGGGCTGCCGACTGGAGTGGGCGCAGATGCGGGCGAGCTGGCGCGGATGTTAGCGGGCATGCAGGCGCAGCCGCTCCGGCATGCACGGGCATGCGCGGGCAGCCTCGGGCGCGCGGGCGGCTGCGTGCAGGTCCGCGGGTAGCCGGGGCAGGTCCGAGCAGGCTCAGCGGGCACGGGCAGTCATTTCAAAGAGGTATCCGGGTTGGCCCGAACCCGACCCATTTTTCAAACGGGTTGAATCCAGGAACCCGAACCCGACCCATTTTGAAATCGGGTCGGGTCTATCCCGAAATTTTCGGGTCTTATTTTGTGTCGTGTCAAATATTGACACCTCTAATTTGTAGCTTACTAATTAGTTATTTTGCTTGAGCGAGCAGGTGGGCTTTCTAATTGAGCCCATAGCCTAGAAAAGTCTTTAGAAAACTCTAGAATTCTACTTTATGGTGAATGTTTTAGAGGATTCTAGAAATATATTCTAAAAAGTTTTTTTAGAGTATTCTAGAATATGCAATTAATGACTTTTGTAAAAGAAGATAGGAGAATAATCTAGAGAGTCAATATTAGCCATTGGATTAAAATGTGTTGGCACAATCCTAAAGGGGGGAAGTCACTAGTATAAATAGGTGTGGAGTCTTTGTGTTTATGTAAGAAGTATAATCAAGAGTTCAAGAGTGAAATAAAAGTGAGTTTTATAAGTGTTCCTCTTCTCTTCTAAAATTCTTCCTCTTTCTATAGCCTCTTATTTTCCAACAAATTGGTATCAGAGCCGAAGTTTCTTCCTAAAGAGATGGCGAGCAATGGTATGATCCCTTTCCAAGTCCCAACGCTCAACAATAGCAACTATGACAATTGGAGCATCAAAATGAAGGCCCTTCTTGGAGCGCAAGATGTATGGGAGATGATAGAGAAAGGCTACAATGAGCCACAAGATGAGTCAAGTTTATCCCAATCTCAAAAGGATAGTCTAAGAGATTCAAGGAAGAGAGACAAGAAGGCTCTCTATCTAATCTTTCAAGGATTAGATGATGACTCTTTTGAGAAGATTTCCGATGCGAAGTCTGCCAAAGAAGCATGGGAGAAGCTTCAGACCTCTTACAAAGGAGCGGAGCAAGTCAAGAAGGTGCGCCTCCAAACATTAAGAGGTGAGTTCGAAGCCTTACATATGAAAGAAGTCGAAGTCGTCTCCGACTACTTTACTAGAGTCCTAGCCGTTTCTAACCAATTAAAAAGAAATGGAGAGAAGCTAGAAGATGTAAGGATTATGGAGAAAATCCTTCGTTCTCTAGATTCAAAGTTCGATCATATTGTCGCCATTATTGAAGAAACCAAAGACTTAGAGGCTATGACAATCGAGCAACTCCTGGGATCCTTACAAGCCTATGAAGAAAAGAAAAAGAAGAAGCAAGTTATCACGGAACAACTCCTTAAGACACAAATTAATTCAGCTAAAGAAGAGAGCCTGAGTATGGTAGAAGCCAACAAGGAAGAGGTCGTGGTCGAGGACAAGGCCGTGGTCATGGACGCGGACGAGGTTGGAGCTCTAATAATGGCAAGAACGATAATACAAATTTTGGACAAGGAGGAAGTTCAACAAGAGGGCGTGGAAGAGGAAAGCCAAGACCAAGGTATGATAAATCTCAAGTGATGTGTTACAACTGTCAAAAATTTGGTCACTATGCCGCAGAATGTAGAACTCCTAATAACAATAAAGTTGAAGAGAAGGCCAATTATATGGAAGAGAGAAGTCAACAAGATGGTACTTTACTATTGGCATATAAGGAGAACGAAAAAGGTGGAGATAACACATGGTATCTAGACACCGGTGCAAGCAACCATATGTGTGGAAGAAAAAGCATGTTCGTGGAACTTGATGAATCGGTGAACGGCAATGTATCCTTCGGAGATGAGTCCAAGGTTGCCGTGAAGGGAAAAGGTAATATTCTTATCCGATTGAAGAATGGAAAGCACCAATTCATCTCTAACGTCTTTTATGTGCCAAATATGAAGAGTAATATCTTAAGTTTGGGTCAACTCTTAGAGAAAGGTTATGATATTCATTTGAAAGATAAAAACCTTTCTATAAGAGACAATATGAGCAACCTAATTGCAAATATACCGATGTCAAGAAATAGAATGTTCTTGCTCAATATTCAAAATGATATTGCCAAGTGTCTCAAAGCTTGCTACAAAGACCCATCTTGGCTCTGGCATCTTCGATTTGGGCATCTTAATTTTGGAGGATTGGAGCTATTATCAAAGAAGAAAATGGTGAGAGGTCTGCCCTGCATCAAACACCCTGATCAGCTATGTGAAGGTTGCCTACTCGGGAAGCAATTCAGGAAGAGCTTTCCAAAGGAGTCAAATTCGAGAGCACAAAAGCCACTTGAACTCATACATACAGATGTATGCGGTCCAATCAAGCCAACCTCTCTCGGTAAGAGTAATTATTTCCTTCTCTTCATAGATGATTTTTCAAGAAAATCATGGGTATATTTTTTAAAGCAAAAATCGGAGGTATTTGAAGTATTCAAAAAGTTTAAAGCCTTGGTGGAGAAAGAAAGCGGCCTCAAGATCAAAGCTATGCGATCTGATCGAGGAGGAGAGTTTACTTCAAAGGAATTTCAAGAATTTTGTGAAGCAAATGGAATACGTCGACCGTTGACTGTCCCAAGATCTCCTCAACAAAATGGTGTAGCAGAGAGAAAGAATCGAACTATCCTTGATATAGCTCGAAGTATGCTTAAGAGTAAGAGACTACCTAAGGAATTTTGGGCTGAAGCTGTTGCATGCGCTGTTTACTTATCCAATCGATCTCCAACAAGAAGTGTGTGGGGAATGACACCGCAGGAAGCATGGAGTGGAAGGAAGCCCGGCATCTCTCATCTAAGAGTGTTTGGAAGCATAGCCCATGTGCACGTACCCGATGAGCAACGAAGCAAGCTAGATGACAAGAGTGAAAAGTACATTTTCATCGGTTATGACTCTAGCTCAAAAGGCTACAAGTTATACAATCCAAACACTATGAAGACAATCATCAGTCGTGATGTTATCTTCAATGAAGAAGGAGAATGGGTTTGGGACCCACATGAAGATCAATACAACTTCTTTAAGGATGAAGAAGTGGAGCAGCCAAGAATAAATCAAGAAAGAGATGAGCCCATAACACCACCAACCACACCAATTGCAAGTACTCAAGAGGACCTATCATCTTCAAGTGAAGGCTCAAGCGAAAAAGCACCACATTTTAGAAGCTTACAGGAAATCTACGAGGTGACTGAGAATCAAGACAACCTCACTCTCTTTTGCCTCTTTGCGGATTGTGAACCTGTAAATTTTCAAGAAGCCGTGCAAATTAAGAATTGGAAGGATGCAATGGACGAAGAAATCAAGGCAATCGAAAAGAACAATACATGGGAGATAGCTACACTTCCAAAAGGACACAAGGCGATTGGTGTAAAGTGGGTGTACAAAGCAAAGAAGAATGCTAAAGGAGAAGTCGAGAAGTATAAAGCAAGATTAGTGGCGAAAGGTTACAGCCAAATAGCTGGCATCGACTATGATGAGGTATTTGCTCCTGTTGCTCGACTTGAAACTATAAGACTAATCATTTCTTTGGCAGCTCAAAATAGGTGGAAAATACATCAAATGGATGTTAAGTCCGCCTTTCTAAATGGAGTTCTTGAAGAGGAAGTCTACATTCAACAACCACTGGGCTACAAAGTCAAAGGGCAAGAAGACAAGGTTTTAAAGCTGAAGAAGGCCCTCTATGGGGTTAAAACAAGCTCCTAGGGCATGGAACAACCGCATCGACAAGTATTTCCTTGAGAATAACTTCAGCAAATGTCCTTACGAGCATGCCCTCTACATCAAAGTCAAGGATGGAGATATTTTGATAGTGTGCTTATATGTGGATGATTTAATTTTCACTGGAAGTAATCCAAGTATGTTTAAAGAATTCAAGAAAGTAATGACTAAAGAGTTCGAGATGACGGATATTGGACAAATGGCATACTACCTCGGTATTGAAGTTAAGCAAAAGGATGAAGGCATCTTTATCTCTCAAGAAAGCTATGGAAAAGAAATACTAAAGAAATTCAATATGAATGATTGCAAGCCCATAAGCACTCCGATGGAATGCGGAGGCAAGTTATCAAAAAAGGAGGATAATGAAATTGTTAATCCAACATTTTTCAAGAGCTTGGTGGGTAGCTTGCGCTACTTGACTTGCACTAGGCCGGACATCCTTTATGCTGTTGGAATAGTTAGTCGTTATATGGAGATACCAACGACTACTCACTTAAAGGCCGCCAAGAGGATTCTTCGATATATCAAAGGTACGATTGATTTTGGCCTATTCTATTCATCATCAAATGATTTCAAGCTTGTCGGATATAGTGATAGCGACTGGGCCGGAGACTTAGATGAGCGAAAAAGCACTACGGGTTTCGTGTTCTACATGGGAGACACTATTTTCACTTGGATGTCAAAGAAGCAACCAATCGTGGCCCTTTCTACTTGTGAAGCTGAGTATATTGCTGCAACTTCATCTGTTTGTCATGCAATTTGGCTTCGAAATTTATTGAAGGAGCTAAGACTGCCGCAAGAAGAGCCAACAAAGATTTGTGTCGATAACAAGTCAGCTATTGCCTTGGCCAAGAATCCTGTTTTTCATAATCGAAGTAAACATATCGACACACGCTATCACTTCATCAGAGACTGCATCACACGAAAGGATGTGCAAATAGAGTATGTGAAGACTTATGATCAAGTAGCTGATATATTCACCAAGCCACTCAAGCATGAAGATTTTACAAGGATAAGAAGATTGCTCGGGATAACAAATCAAGTTTAAGAGGGGGTGTTGAAAATTAAACTTGATTAATTGGGCCTTTGATTGAGTGGGCTTTCTAATTGAGCCCATAGCCTAGAAAAGTCTTTAGAAAACTCTAGAATTCTACTTTATGGTGAATGGTGAATGTTTTAGAGGATTCTAGAAATATATTCTAAAAAAAAGAGTTGTTTAGAGTATTCTAGAATATGCAATTAATGACTTTTGTAAAAGAAGATAGGAGAATAATCTAGAGAGTCAATATTAGCCATTGGATTAAAATGTGTTGGCACAATCCTAAGGGGGAAGTCACTAGTATAAATAGGTGTGGAGTCTTTGTGTTTATGTAAGGCAGGCGATTAAAGTTAGAGGGATTGTAGTTTCGCGTCAGGCGTCCGAGGGACCGTAGTCGGGTAACTGATCATCAGGTTGAAGGGATTTTGGTCGGATGGTGATGGAGGCTGAGGAGGATCATAATCGGATGACGATGGCAAGAGGGACTGTAATAGAGCGATGGTGTTCACTAGGACCGTAGTTTGGAGATGTTGTTCTATGAACCATAGTCATGTGACATAGGTCAAAAGCATTGTAATCAGGAGACGGTGGTTAAAGGGATGATAGTCGGACAACTGAGGTCTAATGGATTGTAGTTAGGCAATGATGGTCGGAGGGATCATAGTCGGGTGTCAGTGGTTAGAGAGACTATAGTCGGGCGATAGTCATCGATGGGATCGTAGCCGGTGGGCGAAAGAGGTTAGAAGAACTATGATTAGTGGGCAAACATGATCGAAGAGTTGTAATTGGGCAACTAAAGTTGGAAGGATTATGGTCTGTGATGGTAGTATGAGGATTGTAGTCAGGCGATGGTGGTCTGCAGATTGTAATTGACAAGAGATGGAAGTCAAAGATAGTAGTCAAATAATGGTGATCCAAGTATCGTAATTTGGCGATGAAGATACGAGGATTGTAATTGGGTGATTGTGATACATATATCATAGTTGATGGGTGACAGAGGTCGAAAGGATCGTGATCGGGCAACATAAACTAGATAGCAATGGACAAATAAAGGTCTGACGGGGATGGTCGGGCAGAGGTCTGGCGGTGAAAGCCTGACTAACGACCAGTGGCAGTGGCCAAGTGTATGTGTAGCGACGATTGACCTGTGAAAGTCTTGTGGTGATAGTCAGACATCGAGGGTTTACGGTGGTGGTTCTCTGAGATTAATGTCTTAAGGCTCTCTTGAATCTCTAGATCCCAAAGCCCCGACCTCCAAAGGTCTCCTTCATGTAGGGAGAGGGTGCCTATTTATAAATTTTGATCGTAACATACTTCTTAAAAATGGAGAAGATCTTGAGCAAATTCAGAGTTCTTCTACGGACGGCCCATATTTATTCTCTCAATCATAAAACAATTTTTTAGCATTTACATGTCTTAATGATGTTAGAATTAAGTGGTCTTAGGTTTGTTGGGTTTGTCTCGTCAAGTCGCTCGATTAAACTATAAGCAAGACATATTTAGAGATCATTTCATCTTCCAATTGAAGCTTTCAAATATGTTTGGATCTCTTGATTTGAGCCCATTTGGACTCAGATTGTACCGATTTTGGTGTCATTGAGTTCATATCATTGAAACGTTTAATTTGACCATAAGTTTATTATGATCCCAAATTTAATTTTGAAAGTTTTCAATTCGAATATGCCTCGAGATTCGTGCCTGATTGAGAATAT
The DNA here is from genome assembly GCA_019514585.1 of Dendrobium officinale. Lineage (NCBI taxonomy): Eukaryota > Viridiplantae > Streptophyta > Magnoliopsida > Asparagales > Orchidaceae > Dendrobium > Dendrobium officinale. Next base: position 2,156,263 of record CM033697.1, read on the forward strand.
TTTTGCTGATGTACCAAGGGGAATATTTGTGTGTGAATTTTTTTTCATTTATACAAGGGGTGGATTAATTTAAGTAAACAAAAAAAAAAAAGAGTTGATCAATTATTTTTCTTAGAACACCAGCATGCAACAATTTTTTTTAAATTAAAGCAAGGCCCTTCTTTGTCCTTATACCAAAAAATTTATATTTTTCAATTGGTATTCTATTAAAATCCCTGCATAAAAACACACACCTGAATATCTGCATATAGATATTGATTTTCTAATTGCAAAAGTTATAAAGGTTGTCTTCTCTACATGGTTCTAAGAAACAAAGGGAGAGAAGGATGATAGTTTAGTCCCTCTTCATTTCAAGTTGATTAAAAATTAAAGCCTGGTCATTAAGCCTTCATCTTAATTAATTATATATTTAATTGTTGATCAATCTTTCTCAAAGTCATGATGTCTCATCATTAATCAGAGATTTGCAAAATTAATTTTGCTTTTAGAGATATTTCGCTAGCTGAGGGCTTCATATATCAGTGATTAACTCAGCTCTTAAGTTTTATTTGGAATAGCTTTTTTTTAGTGATTTTTAAAGTTGTTTTTTAATAAAAATTATTTTGTTTAAGAAAATTTTATGCTAAAAATTGCTTTAGAAAATAGTAAGAAATTTGTTCCAAACAAATTCTTAAATTATGTTTTATATAAAATCCGGTGGCTGTAGACTCAGCTTTTAGTTTGATTCTTGAGCGCTAATTATTAAGAAGTCATTTTAAGTTCATGTTATTTTTTAATAATAATATAACAATCTTAAAATAATAAGATGTTATTTTTTATAATAATAATAATAATAGATAAATTAATTTTAATTTTGATAAAAAATGAATTTTTTTTTCTTTGCAATTTTGTCTAAATTAATGAGATCAATTGCAATTCGCCCTTCACAACAATTAAAGAATTCTTACATATTTATGAACTTTGTTAATGACAGCTGCCATCTAATGAATTTTTATTATGCCTAAACTAAGATTTAAAACAAAAGAGCAATTTTTAATATACTTTGACAGAGATAACTGTTGGAATGATAAAGATGCCATCATTCGGTCTGAGAGATTCGATCATATTAGTTTTAAACTATTATGTCCCATATAGAATTTGAGCTCAAAATACTAATACTAACAATAAAATTATTATGGGTGTTCTTTTTTAAATCAAATGTCAGTGCTCTCTTCAATAGTTTGACCTCCTCCAAACTATAACCCTAATTTTTTATGTTAAATTATTGCATATTCGATCATATTACTGTTGGACTGCGCGTAGGTGAGTCCCCCCTCGATCTCATGTCGCACAAGCATCACACACCCGTGTAGTGCACTGGCGAACTCACGGCAATGCGGACTCAACCTCGCCAGTCGAGCTCGATCACGCGGTCCAAGCTCGCCCGCAGGCCGCAGTCCTGCACGCTCTCGTGCTTGACGCTCACACGGTTAGCCCTCGATCGCCCGCAGTCCCGCTCGACCCTTGTGCAGTCCGCCCTCATGGAGTCCAGCAGGCTATCACACTCAATACTTGCGGCTTGGGTCGGACCCGATAACCTGATGAGTTTGACTTGGGTTTGAATTTCTAACCCGTTTATAAAACTGGATCGGGTTCGGGCCTGCTGAATTGGACCAGAGTCAATTTCGAATTCGACTCAAACCCGATCCAAATACCCATTTTGACACCCCTAGGATAGATGATGGATTGACAAAATTCACCATATGCAATTTCTTTGATCGGCAATCATAACATATTATTTTGAAAATCTCAATATTACTAATCCAATAATTCACAAAACATAATTTTGGCAAGTCCTATTGATAAAAAAATTTGAAGGGAACTGTAAATTCAATTTTGAGAGCCATTAAAAGTATAATGCCAACTAGGGGTGTCAATTTGGGTCAACCCGTCAGGTTCGGGTCGAACCCGACCTGACCCGGATCTAAACGGGTCAACCCGAACCCGACCCGTTTTTGCAAACGGGTCGAACATTTCAACCAGAACCCGACCCGGCCGGGTTTCCGGGTTGACCCGTTTCGACCCGCGACCCGGCAGCTGGAGCGCGACAGCGATTGCGGAGCGACGGCTGGTGCGCACGCTGGGTTCGACACGGCGGCAGCGAATGTGGCGCGACGCGGGCGCCCACGCTGGTTCGGCACGGCGGAGCGACACGGGCACGCGGGTTCGCACTCGGCAGTCGGCACGGGTTCGTGCGGGGCACCCAGGTTCGCGCGGGGCAGGCGGCCACGCGGGCTCGCTCAGGGCAGGCGACCAGGCTGGCGCGCACGCGGGTTCGAGGTCGGCACGCGGTAGCTAGTTCGGGAATTCAAAATTTTTAAAATTAAACGGGTTTTCGGGTTGACCCGGCAACCCGACGGGTCAACCCGAACCCAACCCGTTTTTTCAAACGGGTCAGATCTGCGAACCTAAACCCTAAATCAAACGGGTCGGGTCCAACCCGGATTTTTCGGGTCGGGTCCGGGTTGGGTTTTCGGGTCGGGTCAAAAGTTGACACCCCTAATGCCAACATCCTTTAGTTAAGTTGGTCAAAGGTACCGTAGTCAGCAGACCTGCCGACGTTAGTCGAAGGGACTGTAGTTAGGGGGACAATGGTGGTTGGACAAAACGTATTTTGCGGGCGACGGTGGTCGGATGGACCATAGTTGGTGAGCGACAATGGTCCGAGGGATTGTACTTGGTAGGTGGCAAAGCTCACAAGGTTGGTGGTCAATATTTGTCGGAGGGACCGTAGTCAGCGGGCAATAATAGTTAAAGGGACCGAGTCGCTAGGTAACAGTGGATGGAGGGAGGGACTGTAGTAGGCGGGCGACGAGTGGTCGGAGGGACCGTATATAGTAGGTGGGCGACGATGGTCGGAAGGACTGTAGTCGGTGAGCAATGGTGATATGAGGGATCGTAGTATGTGGGTGGGAAGGTCAGCGACCAGGCGACAGACCAACAATGGTCGAGTGAAAGTTCGGCCGCAATTAATCGCCTGGTGGAAGTCCAACGACGGTCGACGAACAAAAGGTCGTCTAGCGGTAGTCGACGACCAAGCGGTGGTTCGAAGACTATTTGGAAAATGTCCGACGACGGACGGTGATCAAGTTGTGGTCCGGCATCGGTCGATGGCCAATCAGTGGTCCTAGTATATATGGTCGAGGTGGAAGTCCGATAGTGGTTAGCGGCCGAGTAGAAGTCCTTTGGCGGTTGGCAACCTGGCGGTGGTTCGGCGACGATCAACGGAGGTTCACCGGCGATGGTGTTGGAGCTCTTGAAGCCTTAGAGCTCTCTCGAATCTCCAGCCTCCAGCCAAATGTCCCCCTCATTTTGAGAGTGGAATTTATTTATAGATTTATCTAAGTGGCACACCTTGTAACTATAGAGAAAATATGGGATAGGTTCATAGTGCTCCATCGGATGACCTTTACTAATTCCTTTGTTTATTAAAAAATTTTCAAGTGTTTAAGTGTCTTAATGATGTTGGAATTCAACAATCTTGAGCTTGTTGGATTCGCCTTGCCGAGCCCCTCGATTCGACTATAAGCATGTCATATTCAGATATCATGTTGTCATCCAATTAATGTTTTGAACCTTCTGAATATGCTTCAAACTCTTAATTCGGATCCATTTGGGCTCGTATTGTACCGATTTTGGTATCGTTGTGTTCATCTCTTCAATACATTCAATTTAATTATAAGTTTATTGAAATTAGAGTTTCGATGGTCCCAAATTTAATTTTGAAAGTTTACAACTTTGATGTGCCTTGAGATTCATGCCCGATCAAGACGTTTTCTGGTGACCTATCATGGATCATAAAACTAAAAGAATCGAAATTAAACATAATAGAATCATAATTAAGCTCATTTTAATACAAAGATAAAATAAAAAAATTATGTTAGTGCGAGTGAACAACATAATATTCTTTGACAAACATATTTTTTGACTAGCTAACGTGGGATTAAATTTTAATATTTTTATATATTTTTAATAATATTCTTCTCACATGAAAGCTCTTCGCATCATTTATTTCTCCTTTTCACATAATTTTTTTTCAACAATATTAAATATCCTACACTTAGAGAATTTTTTTTTTCAATATTATCAGCTAGCTATGTTCATGGAAAATTGGCCAGTCTCATGGTACTCTTTTGTCGTTTTATCAAGAATTGGTTCATTCAACCTCGAAATACTCGACCGAACAGCCTGTGAATCATCAATGATGCCATTTACATTATCTTTTCTTCTTCCTGAGCTGGAGGTCGCTGACCAGAGCAGGTTTTTAAATGACAAAGCCCATTGATTTTCTAAGATTACTTAATGTTTTAGATGTTGAATTTTCTTCTTATAAGGCTTGATCAACTACATATTATCACAAGAATCACCAGTAATTGAAAAAAAAAGGAAGAATGAGTGATCAGAAACCAATGAGAATCATTCTCGTTCATGGCTCCAGCCATGGCGCTTGGTGTTGGTATAAGGTGATGGCTGAGCTTCTATCAAAGGGATATTCAGTAAAAGCTATTGATCTTGCTGCTTCTGGTGCTGATTCGAGAAAAATTCCTGAAGACGTCTCCACCTTCGATGATTATAACAGCCCGTTAATGGAGTTCATGTCCACAATTCCAGAAGGAGAAAAGATTATTTTGGTCGGTCACAGCTTCGGCGGTCTGAATTTGGCTTTCGCCATGGATGCCTTTCCTGAAAAGATCGCCGCTGCTGTCTTCCTTACTGCATTTTTGCCTGACACCACTCATCAGCCTTCTTATTTTATCGACCTGGTAATACATATTATGAGCAGCAGGTGCAATTATTCAATTACCCATAGAAAAAACATTTCTAATATCAGTTTACTTAAAAAATACAGCAATTTCAACAACTTCTGAATCGAAAGATAGAACCTGAGATCAATCTCGTCGTGGTTCCAGGAAAATCAGAACCTTTGATTACAATATGTTTCGATTCCAAGTTTCTCGCCACCTACCTTTATCAAAACAGCTCCTTTGAGGTAATTGTCTTATTATCTAAACTTCTTTAATTAAGATGAACGTACATCTTTGTTTCAGCTAACAAAAACTGTAACGAATGGTTAGGATCTGACTCTGGCGAGTGTAATGATGAGAACTACATCAACTTTTTCTGAAGATTTAAAGAAGAAATCACTGTTGGCAAAAGGAGGTTTTGGATCTGTCGATAAGATGTATATTATCTGCAATGAAGATGCATTAATCAGTAAGGAGCATCAGCGATGGATGATTCAGAATAATGGCACTGTGAAAGAGATTATGGAGATCGAAGGAGCAGATCATATGCCAATGTTCTCTAAGCCAAATGAGCTTTGCCAATGCCTTGCAAGCATTGTTGACAAATATTATTCCATTTGATGACATTTCTTAGATAATCTACTGAAGATTTATGCATTTTCTTGATGTATCAAGATCCATTTGATCACAAAAATGATATAATATGTTTGTTTGTATGAAGATCTATCAATGCAAAGGTTTAAGTATTTCGTGTAAGTATTGGTTGCTTGTTGAATTGAAGAAATTAATCTCAATTTAGTAGATGTTGTCAAAGAACAAATACGACTTCTCATGCTCTGCAAGCCGGCCCTGCCGGCCCTTTGAATCAAACTACGTTGAAAGTCATAGTTGCTTGCATTTTCCTCTCTCCATTCAAGTCCTGATGATCTATCGTTCTTCTTGTATGATTCCGGCTTCATTTGGGATTATTTTTGTAATGCTTTCTAAAATATCTATGTAGTACAAAAAATTTTTATTCAGAAAATTTTGGTAATAGAAAGCTGCTTTAGAAAGTAGTAAGAAAGTTGTCCCAAACGAAGACTCGATCTTAACTGCGCATTGTGTTGTGCTTTGTTATGTTTGTCGCTCCTCATCTTGTTGATCCATCATCCCAGCTACATCGTATGGCTTTCTGATCGTGTTCGACGACGTAGATTGCTTGCCACTCTAATTTGAAGCAATTGTCCCTATTGGGAGTTATTTGACTTCAATTGTATCATTGTGCTTCATATCAAGGTATGGTGTCATGTTGACTTCAAATTATAATTGGTATGTCATCAAATAATACATCCTATTGAGCATATATGTAAATACAATATTTGAATTCAAAATTTTTAAAATTAAATTTAGAATTATCTAAACTTTTGATTTTAACAAAGCTTATAGTCCAATTGAATGTCTCGATTAGAAGAATTCACTGACAGCAAAAACGATTTAATCTGAGTTTAAATGAGCCCAAATTAGGTACTTAAAATGTGGTTGAAAACTTCTAGAGAATACTTAAAATTCAACTATATTTGTGTGCTTAAGATTATAACAAGTAGTTCGACCTGAAGAATTCAATGAGCCTAAGATCACTCAATTTTGAGATCATTAAGACACTTAATTACTAAAAAAATGTTCTATAATTGAAATAATAAATACGGATCATCCGAAGGAGTACCTTGAAAATTTTGCTAGACTGATGAAAATGTTACTCACAATCTCTATAGGAAGGGTGGTGTTTGATCTTGAATTTAGAGTGGAAGCTAGAAGTTTTGGATATAAAGCTAGACTTGAAATTGGAGAGAACTCTACCCATATGGAAGGTCCATCTTGACATTTGAGAATTGTTCATGCTTTAGAATTTTTCGAAATTACAATTTTGCACCAAAAAAAATTTTAATGGCCTAATTTATGTTTTCAACAGCATTGACTTTTATATTCTAAAATATGGGGGCAAATGATAAATCGCTAAAAAAAATTAGTTTGATAAAGCACAAATATCAATGCAATATTTAGATTTAAAACTTACAAAAATTAAATTCAAGAACATCCGAACTTTGATTCAACAAAACTTATAGTCAAACTGGAAGTTTCAGTGAGACTAACTCATCAAAACTAAAAGCATTCATGAATTCAAATGAGCCTAAATTAGGTACTTGAAGTATGTTAAGAAGCTTAACGATACAAATAATATCTAATATATGTATTCTTATGATAAAAATGAGCAACTTGATGATAGATATCTAATGAGCTTAAGTTCTTGAGATCATTAATATATTTCAATGTTAAAAAAAAAATTTATAATCTAGTGAAACAATTCGTGCCATTTTATGGTCTTTTTCCTTGAGGGTTCTTCACATAAAAATTCAATTGTCTTCTATGAAATACTTTTATATTTGTAGATCTCAAGATCTTAAGCTCGGAACTGAATCGACACTATTCGGGTCAACCCGAACTATTTTTGCAAATGGGTCAGTTTTTCAGACCCAAATCCAACTCGACCCAGGGACACGACAACGCCGGCAGCGGCGTGTTGGAAGTGCCAGGTCGACGACTGACGCAGTGGCATATGGCAAGCATTGTCACTTGGGATAGCGGGGACGACGAGATGCGATGCGTCAACAGCGATCAGGCGGGTCAGCGTGACGAGCAGACCGACGTGGACGCGACTCGGGACAGCGGGGATGCAGATTGGCCTTGCCGCCTCGGGAAGCGATGCGGGTAGCTTCGGTCAGGAATGGTCAACGCGGGTCATTCCCGAATTTCCAGGTCAACCCATACCTGACCTAATTTTTAAAATAGAGTAAATAGCTTTATACAGCTTTAAGGTTTCTTTTAGATTATTTAATTCGTCCATTAGGCCTAGTTGAATTGATTGGATATATTTTTTTCATATATGTGTTTTTTTTGTATATTTATGCTTGATTAGTTTTTTTTTTCTTTATTTTTCTTGGTTTACTCAATAATGTGACCCAATAAAAAAATGGAAAAAAAGTTGTGTTGTTACTTGTTACACTATTCTAAAAGGTAAGAGTTTGTGTTGGGTGCTACATCACCTTGTAATTCTTGAAGTTGTTTGTGTTTTGCTTTAAACATTGAAGCTTTAAAAATTCCTTATTTTAATGATTGTTATGTCCTCGAATATTCGCGGCGGTAGAGAGTGATAAAGTTTAACATCTTAGCATTATACAAAGATTCAACACTAGGGGTGTAAGTGAGCCGAGCCGGCTCGCGAGCTGACTCGAGCTCTACTCATTAACGAGCTCGTGAGCCGAGCTTATCGAGAGCCCAAACTCGAGCTCGAGTTCGAGCTTGATGAGGCTCGACTCGTGAGCACGCAAGCCGGCTCGAAATTATATTATTTAGGGTATTTTAAAGAAACTAATGGGTTGCTTTTAATGTCAAATGATTGCTTTAATGTTTTTTTTTTTTTTTTTTTTTGACATTTAGGCCATTTAAGCAAACTCACACGCACAACGCATACACAAAGACTCGAACCCAAGACCTCTTAGTTGGAAGCATAAGCTCTCAACCAACATGCCAAGGTGAGCTCTCTCTTGCTCTTAATGTTAATTCATATAATTTCATTGCCTCGTTTCAAGTGAAGGCAGCTTTTTATTAATGCAAAGTGTCCTTTGCAGCTTGTCATTATGACAACATTTTAAGATGACATTCATTTCCAAAAAAAAAAAAAAAAAAGATGGCAGCCATTCCTAGGTGGGAAAAAAATAAAAACTCCATTTGGAGGGATGCCACGCGGAAAATTAAGAAGTGGACGGGAAAAATAAAAAATCGGATGCATGAGAAATCGAGCTTATAGTTTGAGGAGCTCGAGTTCGAGCTCGTTTTATGAGTAATGAGCTGAGCTCGATAATGCTAAAAATTGACTCGTTTACACCCCTATCCAGCACACAAGCAGATAAAAGAGAGGATGTAACGATCATAAGAAACACCAGAGTTTTTACGTGAAAACCCCTAAAAGTGAGAAAAACCAAGGGGTCTGACCCAGTTTGAATGAATCCATGTCCATTACAAAATAAGGCCCTTCCTTAAGAAGAAGGTCTTAGCTTGATGTGGCAAATATACATCATACATAGTATATTACACAGTGGGAGTTGGAAAAATCAATGTTGACATGTTTGTTTGGGCAGCAGAACCATAGTCGGCGAGCGATGTAGGTCGGAAGAACCATAGTCGACGGGTGACAGAGGTCGGAAGGACCGTAGTCAGCGAGCGATATAGTTTAGAAGGATCGTTGTATAACGATCGATGAAGGTCAAAAGGATCGTTGTATAGCTTGCCCTAAAGGAAGCAGACGCGCGTTCAGTCGTTCGGTTGTTCCTCATTTGTTCTTCTAATCTTCCCTTCAACTTCAGCATTTCGAAACCTTCATCAGTATTTTTCTGCAATTTAAAGCCCTCATCTTCGGCATTTGAGTAATGACCGACCTGGAGGTATTTTTTGAAGCCATCTTCGCTCGCTCTCAACCCTTGGCATTTCCATTTGAAATCTCTTTGACGTTTTTTTTTTTTTTTTTTCAATATGAAGCATGAGGTTTGGCATAACAGAGATTTTATTTTTGCTTCTGTACTTAATGCTAAACATTAAACCTGGATAAATTATAATGATTTCTTGGTAAGATGAGTTGAGAAAAAAATTATTCATAGCATTTCTGTTTGTTAATATTCTCTTCTATTCTATGTATTGTATCAAAAAAGAGTTTTTTTTTTGTCTCTATTGGCAATCCATGTACCATTTTGATGCAATAAAAAAAAACAAAATTAAGATTGCAACAAAAAAAAAATTGTCCTCTTTCCAAATGACAAAATACACACTAAACAAGACACAACAAAGCTTTTAACTACTTTTAGAAGCCATTATATTAGGACAATACACTACGCAACTACCTTGCAACTTACAAATTTTTAAAGAGAAAAAAGATACAAATAAAAGAGTTACCATAGAGAGAAGAAAGAAGCTTTTAAGTCTGAGACGAAGTTTAAGAAGATAGGGAAGTCGAAGAGGATAGCTCACGAGCTATTGAAAACCCAAATGTTTCATTCCAAAAATCATCACTTAACTCTCTAAAAAAACAGCAAACATCTGCTTAAATAAGAAACATGGAAACCAAACAACCTACCACAAGTGCCACCCATTCACCAAATCAAAATAGGGAAAAAAAACCAAATAACAAAGCATGGTCAACCTTGGAACCGAGCAACCCAGCTTCCCAACAGTCAGCCCAAGAACCAAACAGTTAGGAAACCCAACAGACACCAAGGAAAAGCATAGCCAGCCCAAGAACCGAGCAACCAACAACCGAACAGCCACCAAGGAGAGGCACGATGAGCCAAAAAAACCAACAGCTAGCTGAGAACTCCAATCACCAAGCAACCAAGGACAAATGAGCCAAGCCCAATAAGAGAAAAAAAAGCCCACAAATAAGTACCCATTTGAAATTTTTGCCTACATCAATTCTCTCTTGATGGAGAAATCTCATCTCCTGATGAGATGACTTTAGAACCTCCATCAAGCGCAGACTGAGCCAAATTCAACTCCCAAATCAAAGCAACATATTTCTTTACGATCATCTCTTTTTCTCGATTAAACTAGGCTAAAAGTAAATGCTTCTTACTCTCAGATTTTTCAGCACAAAAAAAAAATTTTTTTTTTGAATTTTATAAAACTTGTTCTGGAGTGAATTGGTAGAGTTTCCTTGGGATGGGACCCATTTGCTTGTTGGAATTTAGACTTCAAAATCACTTGGCTGATTTTTGTCAACAATAGATTCTATTATATCATGATTTTTCCATTTTTTATTAAAGACTCAAAGAAAGAAAAATCCACTACAACCTAATACTCTGATATCAAAGTGATGCAATAAAAAGAAAAAAAAAAACAAAATTAAGATTGCAACAAAAAAAAAAAAAAAACTTGTCTTCCTTCCAAATGACAAAACATACACTAAATAAGATAGAACAAAGCTTCTAACTACTTTTAGAAGCCATTACAATAGGACAATACACAACATAACTACTTTGCAACTTATAATTTTTTAAAGATAAGAAAGATACAAATCCGTAGAGAGAAGAAGTAGGTAGAAATCTGAGACGAAGTTTAAGAAGACATGGAAGTCGAAGAGGATAGCTCTCGAGCAATTGAAAACCCAAATATTTCATTCCAAAAATCATCACATAACACTCTAAAAAAGCAGCAAACAACCCCTTCAATAGGAAAAAACGGAAACCAAACAACCTCCCACAAAGTGCCACCCATTCACCCAATCAAAACAGGGAAAAAACCCAAAGAACAAGGCACGACCATCCCATGAACTGAGCAGCCCAGCTTCCCAACAGTCAGCCCAAGAACCAACAGCCATAACACCCAACAGACACCAAGAAAAAGCATGGCCAGCTCAGGAATCGAGCATCCAACAGTCGAACATCCACCAAGGAGAGGCACGACCAGACAAAAAAACCAACAGCTGATAACTCCAAATACCAAGCATCCAAGGATAAATGGTCCAAGCTTAATAGAAGAAAAAAACCCACTTATAAATACTCATTTGAAATTTTTGCCTACATCACATTTTTCAGAGTTAGAAGATTATGATTAATTTGCATCATCGATTTATAAATGTAAGTGTACATTAACAAGAGCACCATGAGAGTTTAAATTATTCAGGAAATTGCCCACCCTCAAAATTTTAATATATTAATTATGTTAGGGATATTTTAGGTATTTTTGTAGCAGCCGATGCCCTGTTTCGCCCAAGCACCATTTCCAAAAGCTTGGAATAAAGTTGCTTCTATATTTCAAAATGAAAAAAGGCACATCTTCTATGCAAATTGTATTTATGTTTTACTAAAATGGGTGATATACTAGAAATAATTATAAATAATTAGATGATATATTTGTAAATATGAAAATTTATTTAGAATATTTTGACTTAAAAATTTCAATTCCATTAACGTTATAAGATAAATAAAATATAAGATGATAGAATTTTATCTTTGAATAAAATAATGAGTTTAATTGAAATTTTATAATAAAAATAAGTTAACATTATTATAAATTTTCATATTTACTGATATATTAATTCAAATTCCTTAAATTATAATAATTTATTTTAGATCTTTAAAATAATTTATTTTTAAAAAATTATTCTGGCATGCTACTTTAATAGGTTAGACAGGATAATTTACATGTATTAATGTATATTGTATTATACCATATAATAAATTGAACTATATTAGAATGTTAATAAATAATAGTGTTGCGTCCTGGAATATTCACGGCGGTAGAGAAATATATAGTTTAACGTCTTAGCGTTGTACGAAGATCCAGCACACAATCAGATAAGTGAGAGGATGTAGTATTCATAAGTGACACCAGAGTTTTTTACGTGGAAAACCCCTGAAAGGGGGAAAAACCACGGGGCCAGGCCCAGTTTGAATGAATCCACTAGTATTTGTAGTCGATTACAAATGAGGCCCTTCCTTAGGAGAAGGCCTTGGATTGATGTAGCAAATGTACATCATATAGATTGCATTACATGGTAAGAGTTACATATACAGGTTTGTTTGGCCTGAAGGACCGTAGTCGGCAGGAGACCGTAGTCGGCCGGAGACCGTAGTCGGCAGGAGACCGTAGTCGGCAGGAGACCGTAGTCGGCAGGAGATCGTAGTCGGCCGGAGACCGTAGTCGGAAGGAGACCGTAGTCGGCTGGAGACCGTAATCGGTCGGAGACCGTAGTCAGCAGTAGACCGTAGTCGGCCGGAGACCATTGTCTGGTGATGGAGGTCGGACGGACCATATCAGGCGACAGTGGTCAGAATGACCGTAGGCGGTAGGAGATAAGGAGTCAGGTGTTAGTCCCAGTGTCACTTGGAAGATCGGATGTTGATGGTCTGGCCTTGAGTAGGACGTCGGGTCTTAAGCAGGACGTCAGGTCTTTAGCAGGACGTCGGGTCTTCAGCAGGACGTCGGGACTTAACGTCGGGCCTTGAACAAGACGTCGGGTCTTTGGCAGGAAATAGGGACTGAGTGTTAGGCCTTGAACAAGACGTCGGGTCTTTGGAAGGATGTAAGGACTGAGTGTTGGGCCTTGAACAAGACGTCGGGTCTTTGGCAGGACGTCGAGGATGAACGTCGGGCCTTAAGGTGGTGGTCAGACGAGGTTTTGTGGTGGTCCGGCGAGGTTCCTGCGGTGGTCCGATGGTGGTCCGACGAGATTCCTGCGGTGGTCCGGCGGTGGTCCGACGGCTGTCGAGGAGGAACTCCTTCTCTTCTCTTCTTCCCTCTCTTGCTTGGATCCTCTCTTATGAGAAATGAGGGCTCTATTTATAGATTTTCTGGAGTGGCATGGCCCGTAAATAGGCGTGAGATCAGGGGCGAATAGGGAGTGGTAAAATGGACGGCCGATATTGAACCCTTCGATGGTACACCGTTCATTGGACATTTGGAGGCCTTAATGCTGTCGGAATTCAGCGATCTTGGGCTCGTTGGATTCGTCTCGTCGAGCCGTTCGATTCGAGTATAAGCTCGTCAAAATCGGAGACCGTTTGGTAACTCAAATTGCTGTTTGAACCTTCCAACAGCACTTTGAGCCCTTGATTTCGACTCATTTGGGCTCGGATTGGGTTGAACTTGGTGTCGTTGGGTTCGTATTTCCGAGACGCTCACTTCGAATGCAAGTTTGTTGAAATCAGAGTTCGGATGGTCTCCGAAGTAATTTTTGAAGTTTCCAATTTGATTTTGCATCAAGATTTGTGCCCGATCAAGATAATTTTTGGAGGACGTATCAAATAGAATAGAAGAAAATTAGCTTTTGATAATATAGCTCAGTGAAACTTAGAATGGGCAAATTCTCTGTTAATATGTTTGTACATATTATGATTCTCTGTAGTTTTTTGATGTCATCATAACTCTGACAGACTTTTAGGCCACATATCAATAGAAATTTTGTAGCAAAGTTTTGATAACATGTAATTTTTTATTATGAACTTCAAAATTGTCTCAAGAGCAACAACTCCAACACGTGTACCAAAGATCTTACGCTATTGTTTATTAAGTGCTTGATCATTGCTTCTCATAATTGGCCAAATATCTCTTGAAGCACTTAGCGGCCTTTGTAATAGTGAATAGATGAGAAATAATCATAAGATATATATATATATATATATATATATATATATATATATATATATATATATATATATATATATATATATATATATATATATATATATATATATATATATATATATAATCATTCAAATAATGCATTAATATTTAAATAATAAATATCCATGATGAAAGCTTGAAAAAGGGTAGTCCCCCCCAAAGCAATTTGCTTCTATCATAATTGATTCAACATATCTAAATTTGTAGTAAGTCGTTCATTTGACATATGACTTTATCTATTTTATTTTTTTAATATTTAATCATATAATTTAATTTTTAATTATACATACTTTAAAATTTTATACTTTTTTAAATAATGAGCACATAAATATATTTTATTAATTATTAGCACGCTTGTTCAATCAATACCATTGAAAACGTATCTTAGCTTCGCACTCTCATTTCCTAAAAAAAAATCGCACTCTCAAATAAAGTCAACCCAGCTACGCTCGTTGACTTCCTCATCTCCCTAACGTATCAAACGTGGCAATACTATTCTATTTGGTTCACTTATGTGGTCCACATCAGAGTCTCCGCCCCAACTTCCACATTATTGTCATTATACGAACAGAAGCCCATCCTTCCAATCACCAGCTGACACGTCATCCTACACCGTTCACATTGCTTCTTCATAATCCTCACCTCACCTCTCCTCTCTGCCACTTTCGTCTCTGCGATCTCCCGCGCCTATGGCCCTTCGCCGTCAGATTCTGATCTTCAACAAATCGGAGAACTCCAGCGGTTGCACGCACGATTGCTACGCCTTTCCGTCACCCCAACATTCGCTTCCCTCTCCACTTTCCTCCGACGACTCCTCTTCCGGTCACCATCTCATTGCCAACGTCATCATCCCCATCGTCTCCGTCGCCTCCGCCATCATATTCCTCGTACTTACCTACTATACCGTGCTCGCACGCCGTCGCCGCTGCGAAGGTGAACTCCCCTCAGTCGGCAACGTTGGTATCTCCGAATCGCAAGAAGGTGAGGCCGATTACCCTGTTTGGCGCATTCGCACCGTCGGGCTTGATGAGTCTACAATCAATGCCATCTCCGCGAAACCCTACGTATCCGGCGTTGGTACTGCCGCAGATTGCTCGGTTTGCCTCGGTGATTTCTGCGAGGGCGAACTTGTTCGTTTTCTCCCCGCCTGCGGTCATGCTTTCCATGTCTTATGCATCGATACTTGGCTACGATCTCATATTAGCTGCCCTCTTTGCCGGGCTAAAATCATCGACTCCGTCGTTACTGTCGCCTCAGAAGGAGATGATTTCGGCTCTGCTTCTAGGGTTTTGGAAGAGCTAGAAGAGGATGAAGATATGGTTGTTACTGATACTGCTTTGGATTGCATCGAGAGCTCCACGCTTCGAGATCGAGGTGGTTTGCCAGAAAATGTATTAGGGCAGGAGTGGATGTCCAACTCTATGGATTCATTTCGGGCAAGTGATTTATCTTTAAGAATGGATCGTGAAGGGAGATCTGAAGATGGGGTTAATCTGAATAGGTCAAAGCAGGGCAGTAGTTTTAGCGAGGAAAGTCAACAAAAAAAAGCACTGGATGTTGGAGGAGGGTCTAACTCTGCAAGTGGAAGAATTTTCTTCTTTTCAAGATATGGGAGATCGCGCAGTAGCTCAGTCCTTCCAGTGTGATTGAGAATTGATACTTTATCTCTTGTTTGCAGCTGAGGATAATGAACTTCTTTCATATAATTGTTATGAAGAAGTTGAGATTAGCGAAGGTTGTGGTTTTCTATGGTTTCTAAAATTAGCTGATGCGAATAATTCATCTAGAAAGAGTTGCGATGAGGTTAGCTTGAGATCTATTCTATGCCCTGGTTATAGTTTAGAATTTTTATGTTATCTGTTATGTAATTCACTCCATAATTGCGGGGATAATGTAAGGCTTAGGCTCTCAATCCAAAAATTTGAGATCGAGCAAACGCTTTGGTACTTCATTTGTTAAATTGGAAATAACGGTTTACCCTCTCCTTTCCTTTCTTTCTTCTGTACTTGTACATGGATCCTGTCATTTAAACTTACAAATGTTGCACTGTTTAGGATTTTGAGCAAAAAATGTTGGTATTACCAACCTTTTGTTTTGGGCGTATCCTGATTATTACTTTCTTTTTTGTTTGCCATTTTTTTTCGTAATTCTTATAATGGGTTAATGATTGAAATGAAGTTTTATAAGACATTGAGTCGGAATGTTTATTTGATTGATTTTCCCCAATGGAAATTATAAGTTCATAGATAGATTTAACATAATTTCATCACTTCAATTGAAGTATTCGGAATGTGCTTCTCTTTGGTTGGTCTAAATTACAAGAAGGTGCCAAGCTAGCTAAATTAACCTTGTGAGAGATGAGTGAGTTTTTATGTGCTATAAATCCTTATATTGATGATGCCGTTTGTTTGATTGCTTTACTAGGTTTCTTTTTAATGATGGCGCTATTTCTAACTGCTTTATTGGAAAATAGCGAGCAGTGATCTTCATCCCATGCATTGGAGTTCTTGTGTGTGGGATGGCATAAGTCATGGAAGCTGACAGAAATTTTATTCCTAGAGGAAGTGTTGAGTATAAGATAGTTAGATCAATGGCATTTAAGCTTAGAAAGAAGATTAAGGAAAATATGTGATCACTTCCTTTTTTATAATTCATTGTATGAGTTTGTGTGTGTGGACAAAAACGCACTTCAGCTCACTATCACTCTTTTGAGTTTGCCAAGTCTTTTGCTAGTTAAATTTATTAATTCTATTTTGATGTTTAAATAAATGTGCATGGTTTGCTAACCATGGAACTCAAAATTTAAGTGATGGAGGTTATCTACTTATCAATGCACATCAATAGTGTTCTCCAAATTTTGAAAAAAAACTTCATGTCACTCTTTTAGACCTTACCAATAACATTCTCCAAAAAAAAAAAAACTTCAACATTCCTGTTTGCATATTTCTTGGGCAGCTCAATGGATCAACTATGCAATTAGTTACCTTAGTGTGGAAAATGAATAAGTGTGGCCATTGCTTTGGTAAAATAATATTGTTATTAAAGGCAAATTTGGCTTGAGCATGTGCTTGATCCCACATTTTAGTTGAGATGCTATAGATATTGGAGCCCAGGGTGCAGTTGATGACCTTTGCTTGCTCATATGTTGTTGTCAAATTTCTTCCTCAACACTTGCCAAAAGTGGTTCACAAACTTAACATTACATTTAGAGGTGATGAACTTGAGTATCCAATGTAGTTGAACAATCTCTTGAAAGAAATGATTATATATGTTGATGGCATCAGTAGTATTTCAACATGCTATAAAATAAGTCAAGTTTGAGAATCTAAAACTAAAACAAACACCGAGTCCTTCTTTAGTTATGCCATTAGCAGTCCCGAGATACAAAATCCATGCTTTGTCTTCCTAGATATCATTTCGGACGGGCAATGGAGTATAAAGGAAAGTATTTTGAGCTTGTCCTTCAGTTGTTTGTCATATTTCCCACCTTTGCATGAAGTTGGCTATGCCTCTCCACATTCATGGCAAAAATAGTTTTCAATGGTTGGTTCACGTCCCATATGTATGCTAGTCCACCATAATATATCTCTTGTATTATTAGTTCTCATATTGACTTAGTTGGCCTTCCTCTGAACAATTTTTTTTTTTAATGAAAGTCATTAGTATTTACATGTTGAAGGCATTTTAACCATGTCATTGAAATCTACATCGTCGACATATAAGTACTTTAGTGATTCAAATTCCATGGGCACAATTTGGATAGTAATAAAGAGGGTGACCTTCCTGCTTAAAGCTCCAGTCACTCAGTTGAAGCGACCCACATAATGTTTGATGTGGGAAGTTAACTTTTGAAAAATGCAGATCCATCGAGCATGCATACGACACTTTTTTTTAATTCATGTATTTTAGAGTTTGGTGATCAATATACATAATAAACTCCTTTTATATAAGATAATGTTCCTAGTGGTGTGCGGCTCTCATAAAAGCATGCAACTCTTAGTATTGTCCATTTTTCCTGGCTTCATTAAAATTTTTCACTAAAAACTTAATGAGTTGGCCTTCATGAAATAACTTGAATTCCAAATTTCCAATCATACAAGCATCAACTTCAACTTCAAAAACATGCTCAAAATTGAGAAGAGTAAGAGCAGGATCAGAATTGTTGAGCCATACTTGAGAAGAGTTCATTCAGTAAGCCATCATTCTTAGACGAAAGACACTGGAGTTTTGTGGTGTGTTAGCAATCAAAATTATAATAACTTCACTTTGTTTATTTTAGCACAAAACTTAGGAGTTGAAATGGTGTGTAGAGCATTGACTTGTTATTAACCAGGTTTAGGCTTAAGAGATGGGAGGACAATTTTCTTCTCACACTATTGGAAAGCATAGCTATTAGTGTTATACTGACCCCTGTGGTTGGAGGAACACCTATTGGAATTTTAAGATGTATTGCTCTTTTCTTTGGAATATATGTTCATTGCCTCTGATAACTTCCAAATAGATTGGAGGGTTAACTGGTCACTTATGGAGTCTTTTAATTTTCTATGGTAATGAACATGGTGCCTTTCTACCTCAGTTAGATCAATCTGAGCATTGTGCCTATAAAATTGTTTGGTACATTCACCAAGCAAGCACCCCTACTTGTGAAAATTAATTTTTCTTTGTCTAGAAGCTAGTCATAATCGATAAGTACTAAGTAGGGATTGTTCCTTCAATAATTTTTGCATCCAGGACCAAGAGTGAATAAGTTGTTTGCTCTTACTTCGTCAATGGGTCTATAGCTGCTCCCACTAGCTGGTGACGACAAACCATGGTTTGTTAAAAACCCTTGTCCCCACTTCTCCTACTGTGTCAGATTCAGACATTTCCTATCTTTGAGGTTTCCATGAAGAAGCATCAAGCTTGGAACTGGCGGAATCATCAATAAATTTGTCTATGAGGCTATCTATTGAATCGAGCTCTCCTTGTGGATGATTATAGAACTTCATGTGGTGGTTGTTCTTGATTACTCGATTCAATTTTCCCAACCCCAAGTTAATTAATGATGCTTGTTCCTCTACCTACAACAACTTTGATCCTCTACATGTCCAAAGAAAGGTTGTTGAACCTCTACTATAGTGCTGTGAGGAATGCCCAATGAGCTTGCATGTCCATATCTACGTCTTTATGCGGTGACTTTATTTGCCTCCATTAGCAATTGCTCAGGCATTCCAACTCTAACACAATTTTGGTGTATTGAGAAGTCGGAGGCACTATTTAGGTGAATCGTAGAGGATCCTGACCTTCAATGGAGCATAAAAATTGAAGAGTTCCTTCACTATTTTTTTTTTGGAAAATTACAGCTGCAAATATTTATCCCTATGCTCTTCTCATCAAGTTTTGTAAAAGAGAAGCTACCCAAGTACCACCTCACCACCCCCCCGCGCGTCCCCCCATTCACCCGTCCGCCCCGCAGTCTTATGCCTCCTAGCCCCTCCTGACCTACTCCAGTGCCCCCCCCCTCCTTTCTATGTAAATCCGTCCGGGCGGGGGTTGCAGCGACCAAAACTATACCTGAGCTCCAGCTCCACCCAATACCTCCCTCCTACCCCCGTTATCTCCACCCCCTATATACCTACCTGAATCATCTATCCTCTATCTCTTCAGCCCTGCAAACACCCTCCTTTTCCCCCTCCCCCCCCACTATGCCCACACACTCGTCTTTACCCCGCCGATCCCTCCCGCGCCCCCGCCTCCCCTCGCTGGCCGACCCGTCGATCCCTTCGCTCCATATTTAAAAGTGTGGGGGGGGTGCTCCCCCAACCGCGCCCAACCTTCCTGGGGGAGGACGATCCTCTTACCGCCTGGGTCTTCTGCGGGAGAGGGGTGTCATGCAGTGGGACATCCGCCTACGTCAAGGCTGCCCGCAACCTCCTATCTTCTTAATGTGTTCTCGGCCCACTAGTCCTAGCTTCACAACCACTCCTCGGCGGTCCTAGGCGACGAGTGGGCCACGGGTACGGGGCCGTAGGTAGATACAAGTCTTGGCTTCTCTGCATTCTGATGCTCCATGGTCCTTACTACCAGGGGCCGCTCACCTTTGGGCCTTGACTAACCAATCCATACTCACTACTCCCCTCCACTGAACCCAATCTCCCCCCCTGTATCTATCTTTTATATCGCTTCTCCGCTACTATGCCCTTATCATCCTCTCCCGGTTCCCTCCCCACCAGCTCTCATTAGTGACTCAACCAACCCTTCTGTCCATGACTCGACCTCTTTCTGTCCCTCGCTTACCCTACCGCCTCTCTCGCCCTAAACGAGGCAGCATGTCTACTCAGTAGGCCCGCTGAGTCCTCGTCATCACTGGTAAGTCCGCCTTGCGCCACGCCCTCTCCCGCTGTTTCCACCTTACCATTATTGATCCTACTCCTACGTACCATCATTCCCGGCCCGCCCGCCTCTTGTTTCACGGTGTGACGGCGATACTGAATGACATAGTTAGCATCTGTTAGGCCGGTGGCTATGGGGGAAACGGCGGATTGGTAGTGGCTGGTGGTGTGTGGTGGTGGTGGGATGAAACCGACGGGTGGAAGGGGTGGTGTTTTGGAGGTAGGGCTGCAAGCGCGAACCAAACGTTCGACGAACTACTCGTTGTTCGGTTCGATTAAAGCTCGTTCGTGATCGTTTAATTAATTAACAAACAAACTTGAACAATATTTTAAATACTCGATTCTTAAATAAACAAGCTTGAACACTAATGCGTTCAACTCGTTTATGTTAGTAGTGAACAACATCAGTTGATGTTCATGAACAAGCTCGATAAAAAGTTTGATTCGGGTTCGATTAAAACCGCTCGATAAAAACTTAAATAATATGTTATTATAAAATTGATAAATATACATAATATAAAAACTTTAATTATAACATAATAATATAATTATTTTTTATTAATAACAAGAAACATTTCATATTTGTCTATGTTTGTTAGATTGTTTGTTTAGAATGTTCATGAACAAATTTAAGGTTTGCTTGTTCAATAGATTGTTTGTGAAATATGTTCACGAACATAGCTTGTTTAAAGCTCGATAAGTACTAAATAAACGAACATGAACCAAACATGAACTCCCTTAAATTAAACGAACCAAACATGAACACAAATAATAAAGCTCGAATCAAACACGAACCAAACATGAACAAGCTAATGTTAAACAAACACAAACATGAACACTCACATACTCGGCTCGGCTCGGTTCGTTTGCAGCCCTATTTGGAGGGCCGACGGTTGGAGCTAGGTGAACCGTGGGATGGAGTAAGAAAGAAGGGAGGAAGAGTAGAAAAGAAAAAGATAAAACTAACCACGAACCCGGACCATTCCAAGGTTGGTGGGTAATTCACTTCCCTCTCCAAGGGATCTCTTTCTAAAACCTGTCAAGCTCTTACAAGAACTCAATATGCAGAAAATTTTATAATTTATTCATTCATTAACCTTCAAAAGAAAACATAAGGGCTATAGATAGCCTCATACATTGGACGAGAAAATAAAAAGACGACTTAGTCCATTGGGCTTACACATGACCACCCTTAAGTAAGGGGTAAAAAGAGAAAAATAACTAAAATGAATACAAAAGCAAATAAATAAAAACAAGTACATATGAGGACTCAAAAATATATTGGCGCGATCGTGGTCTTAGATCAGCGACCACGCCTCTGGTAAACTTTCCATGCTCTGATGTCCCCATCATCTATTCTTTTAGTTTGTATTCCCAACATATTTAGAAATAAGTCATCTTCTTTAGGCATTAATGCTGAAAATAGTGAAGTGAGTACTGAAAACCGTTGAGACCTTTTGCAGAACCTGTCAAACTTACATACACACATATTGACCCAAAAACAAAGAATAATTAATGGAAATATTTGGTATTGTCACATTTGGTATGTTCTACAACAGAACTTCAAGTTGCAGTTCATTACCTTTTGCCCTTCTTTTGTAATTTCTTGATGATTGATTAATGTGTTTCCTACGTGTAGATACTGTTGACCTGCATACCATATCCAAAGGAAACAAAAAAAAAATGAGCTCAAAATCATACCTTGCCCGCTGGATCCACGAAATCCTCCGCAAATCCAGTCGTTCGGCGCCGTCTGCGTCGTATCCCGAAAATCTTGCGTAAATCCTGCGACGTCGCCTCGATCGAACCTCACGCGCGTCGTTAAATACCAAGCCCGTGGAAGCCATCGGGATTGCTCTTCTCCCGAATCCTTCTTCCTCTGTCCGACCTCTCTGCTCTTCGATCCTCTGCTTCCCGAACTCCTCTCCCACTCCCGACACCCACCTGCTCTGGTCGATCCCATCTCCACAGCCGACCACCTCTGCCTGTGCCGAACTCCCGTCGGCAGAGAAAGAGAGAGAGAGAGAGGTCGATCCACCTAACCTGAAGCCCGATCTTCCCTACCCGACATCTCCTCCAACTCCTGACCGATCTCTCCCTCTGCCTCCCCAACCCGACGCCAGCTCCAACTTTCCCTTCCTGTGTGGATCGGAAGTTCCGACATTTTGATTCAGAAGCAAGAACGGGAGCTAGCTAGCTAGGAAGGTAACTTTCTCCCCTTACACGCGCTTCTTCGGCTTGGCCCCGACCGAACCAGAGGAGGGAATGGGAGAGAGAGGTTTTATTTTTATTTTTATTTATATAATTAGTTATAATTAGATTAAAATTTAATTATAATTAATTATAAATATATAGATTTAATTAAGCACAATTAATTATAATGAATTATAATTAAATAACTTAATTATAATTTAATTATTTTTAATTATAATTAATTTATGATTAATTATAATTAGTTATGATTAATTATAATTAATTAAATTTAATTATAGTCAATTAAATTTAATTGTGATTTTTTTTATTTTAATTAATTATTATTGATAATAATTAGTTATAATTAATTAAGTTAATTTTAAATTAATTTTTTAATTATGATTGATTAATATTAATTATAATTAATTTAAATTAATACTATACCTCTTTCTCCCTCGACCCGCGCCGACGACCACGCAGGTATAACTCTCTAACCCTAAAACTCCGAGAACCCGTTTCAACACATTCGTCGAGACAAAACGACCACCTATACACGCTTTTCTTAGCGTGGTGGGAGGGAGTGCGTCACGACGCTTGCGACGAAGCGGGTAATCACTTGAAATCCCTCATTGATGTTCGTATCGCCTTGGAAACCTCGCCTATACACGCTTTTCTTAGCGTGGTGGGATAGGAGCCCGGTGCGATGCGTACGACAAAGCGGGGATACTCATAAGTACCTGCTTGCGGGGAAATAACTGTTATACTTATAAAATATTTACAAAAATGTTTTCTTGCAAAATGTTTTCGAAAAAAAGAAACCCATACACGCTTTTCTTAGCGTGGTGGGGGATCAAAAATTACACGGCCGCGGTATCCTCGAAAGAGGGCATCTACCATACACGCTTTTCTTAGCGTGGTGGGATAGGCCCAGTTTTTCCGTAGTTTTCCCCTAAACGGGGGAGACGCCGGGAGGCTGCCGAAATTTCGGGTGAACACAATGCTACACTTGGACCTCATTTGAACTCAAAAGAACAATGGTGGACTCGGACTTGAACTTGCACATCGAACTCTCATTGGAACTCAACAAGACTACAGTGGACTTTATTTGGGACTCGAATGAACCTAACTTGGGCATAATTTGAGACAAAATCAAGCTTAACTTAATACTTAATCAAGTGATATTGTGAGGAATGAGAACTTGATTGAACTCAAAAGAATAAATGCAAGAGAACTCAGATTCAAGTGAACTAAATGTATTGGACATGAACTGAACTTGAACATGAACTTGATTTTGCAAGCATTTGGGACTTGAACTTGCAAGGACAACAGAGGACCTTTGAACTTGGACTAAAAATGTGCAAGGAGCTCAAATGAATTAAATCCAAACTTGAACGAAATGCATTAAAAACTTAAAATTCAATAGTTCAATATGATAACAAGGATTTGTGAACTTGGACATGAATTGAGAAAACAATGAGGAAGTTTGCTCATGTTCATCTTCTCCTATATGCTAGAGAGCATCCCAATAAAGCTTTTCTGTCAATTAATTGCTTTCAGAAAGACTTGTCTAAATCCACTAGTTAGAGCATGGGCACTACACTCCACAGCTGAGGAAATTACTGTTCTTAAAGAGCTAGTCAATATCATCACGAGTGACCATTCATTTGGAGTTGTTAGAGCTTCTACAGTTGCCTTCAAAATAATATGCTTGAAAAATCTTTCACTCATTAGTATATACTTTAGAAGGCTATGTGAATCCCTTTCAGATATTGAAGAGTAAGGGAAGATTACTTTGATTGAGCTTCTTTCACGTTATGTAATAGTAGGCATGAACTTGTTTAGAGAGCCTATCATGTTCATTTCAAATGCTACAGAAAGTTGCCATTCTAAATGGGGATTCTAATGGTCTATTCCATACATTTGATAATCATAACAGTTCTATTGAGAATATTCCATATGACTTCAAAGGAAATTGAGTTTCTTTCACGTTACATTGAAGGATGGGAGGAATGTTTATTACAATATGATTTTACAAATGTAAATATTGGTGAAGATCAATATCACCTAAGCTATGTGGCTCCAACACCCATCAAAAATGATGATGTGAGGATTTTATTGCAATGTTCATTATCTCTCTTGTGGAGTCAAAATAATAGAATTAAGCTTGCTGTTGCGGTGGCTGGCTATTAGATCATGGCACCAAATGAAAATGTTCAGAGAACTGTAAAGTCAGTTCCATTCCTCCTAAAGTTATTTTCTGACTTGAAATATGCGGTGCTTCATACGGCTCCTCGTGGGTTATTCGATTCTGGATCTGCCATCGATGAAAGTGGCTTCTATAATGATTCAGACCCATCCGCTACCAGCTTTGTGGAGAGTGAGGGGAACGAGTTGGCAAGTGATTCCCATGATCCAGATAACCCTTCTTCTTCATCAATAGCTGATATTAATGAAGATAGAAAAGGAAAATTTATGTTGTCATCCTCCAAAGTCCAATTTTTGTTTATGATCAAACTAGTCAGTGTTGCAGAAAATTTTACGACATCTCTCTCTTCTGATCTCGTTGAGTCAATGTTAAGGGCAGCTCTTAAATCATGACTTGATGAGGATTCTGGTTTACCATCTGTAACAAAACCCAGTGAATCGTCTTCCATAAGAGTTTCTAACAATGACCTTAGTTTCATTATTTCTCCCAAACTTCACACGTTCCTAGAGCCGGCAAATGTGAATGGCTTGAAAGTAGAATATTCTTTCTTAGCAGAAGCTCCAAAACGATCCTCTTTTTCTACATCTTCCATGTCATCCTTGGAGAAATATGAAAGTTTATCAACCATTGACGAGAGATCAATTACAATACCTATTGAAGAGATTACAGGCAGGAGATTAGTTAGTGCACTATATCCGTCTACAAAAATCAACAAATAGTGCACGACAGTCTACCTGTACGAAGCAGCGAATAACTCAATTCAAAAGCTGCTACGCCACGCCACCGGATCTGCAACATCCGTACAAGCAGACAGAAGGCGTCTACGAATACTTTCAAAGTACCCCGCACGTGCACCATAGTTTGTATACACTTAGGTACACTAAAATGGGTAAAATCAATCATAGCACCCGCATGGGCCCCGGTGAGCGTGTTATTGCTACACACGTGACGTCTAGGGATGCTGCGCAGGTTGATAAGTGAATTCAAGTTCGAACCAGATCCTTCTATACGGGTCAATAGAAGTCGACAAGGTTCGAACCAACAAATAAATACACGGTTGAGAGGACCAGTATATTTATTTTAATACATTCATATTAGGCCTTCAATGCCTAAAATCAAAAGAATTCACTTTCAAGGGCATAAAGCCTACGAAACCCGATCCTCTGTCGACAGCCCGACAGAGTGACAAGGTTCAGTCCATAAAGAGAAATGACCCCGAACACCCCGATGATGGCCGTGTTGAATGATTATCTCAACCGGAGGGGTTTCCCAAACATTTTTAAATGTCTCCCAAATATCCAAATATTTCCCAAATATTTCAAAGCTCCACCCAAAAATCCCGTAAAACTCCAAAAATCCACAAAGTCGAAACCCAAAATACCAAAAAAATCCCAAAAACCCAAAAAATATTTAAATTTGAAATCATCCATCCGTGCTTAAAGCAAAATCCATCCACCCTCCGCAATAGTTTGCCGAGGTGGACAAATTCAAATATAACTTTAGCTCACAAAGAGTCAAATGCCTAGTCGAAAATATCACTAGGATCCATTCTCAAATAATCTCTTGCCAGTAAGGACGTGGTACGTGTCCTCTAACCGGCAGTTTCGCCGCCAAATGGCACTGCAGGTAGACGGTTATGACCCGGGGCCCTCTGAACCAAGTGGTTTTGCCGCCAAATGGCACCACGGATAGCGGTTATGGCCAGAGCCAATACGCTCCTTAATGGCGTTAAATCCTTGAGATATGAATCAATAGGATATGATCGATAGGGCACAAAGCCCTCTGTTAGCTAAGGTGGATTCAAATTTGTCCCCTTAGACAAACATTCAACCCCGTTCTACAAGGTTCCCTTGGACGAAGCAACCCATGGCTGCTGACAAGGATCCTTCTGTCAGGTTGGGTCGACTACCTCCTCTGACTAAGTAGACCAGGGACCACGATGGCCCGGGATGACGGAACCATGGGATCTTGATCGGGTCTATCATCCATTCCCCCACCATCCGCTTTAAGTATGAGATGGTGCAATTTCAAGTTTTAAATATCAAATCCTTCCAAATACCCAAATTCAAATCCAATATTCCCAAATCCAAATCTTTCCAACTTTCAAACCTATGCTGCTACTATATGCCAGATAACACGTATATTCTACGTATCTGATTGACGACTAGCCTTAATCAAAAGTTCTCTCTCGTGATCGGGAGGGGTAATTAACTATAGGGGCTTGCGCCTATAGGAAAACCAGAACTCAGATCATAAAGTCCTCACAAAATGAGGGCGAAATCTCTGGGTAGTGTCTTATCTACAAAACCCATCTGCCTTCCAAAATTTACCTCGGAACTTAGTTCGTTAAAACTCCCTCGCCGAATAAGAAAAAGCGCCGAATAATTTTCGACACGTCCTGTATGTAATATACAGAGCTCTTAGGTTATCACACTACAGTTGTCAATATCATCGTGGAGGTTAAGGGGCCAATATTTGAACGAATTAGTTCAAGAAAATGCTGGTAATCAAATTCTACCACTAACATAGCTATCACATTTTTCTAGTGGGGCTTCCAATATTGAAATGCAATGCTTGTTTAACAAATTTGCGGACATCTCTCTTGAATTGTAGCTAATACCCCCAATTAAGCTTGACTTTTGTGGTCCTTCAAAAACTTGTTGGTTTCTTTGATTGAACTAATCATTTAATAGTAATTGGATTAAGTTAGGAGGGGGGGATGCATAAGGCACAAAACTTGGGACAAGCGTCTCTTTTTATATTTGTAATATTACAGGGGACCACGTTTAGCTTGCCTTGCAAATATTTGAGGATGTTGATGATGTTCAGCATTGGCGTTTCAAGTTGAACTACTTTAAGGCATCTATTTTTGTCCTTCTCTGTTCCTATGCCCAGATTGCTGTTTCAATTATGTACCGACTTTATTTTCATTTCACATCTATTTATTGCATATTTTGATTTTTGTAGGTCTTTTTTTCCATGCCAGTGATTTTTTTTTTTTGGATTATTAACAGAACATAAATGGGAAATTTCGTGGCTTGATTCAATGCCAAATAGAAACTTCTCTTTCAGATTTGAACACCAATTTGGCATAAGATGGCTTTCCTTGTTGGATTTTTAACACTCTTATGTGTTGATCGTGAAAGAAAGCTAATCAAATGAAGAGGCGAACAACATTATTTGCTTGAAATCCTTAAAAAAATTTAGTTTTCTATGTCTTGTACTTGTTGATGTGAGCCGGTTTAATACATAACGATCGGCTTCATGTTACCAAAATATATAAAAAAAAATTATTAAGTATTATATCAGTTGTTTTAGTCCATGTCGTTTGGGTCTGGGCTATCAAAATCTATAATACCCTTTATTAAGTCTTGTGCCGCCTGGTTTAGTCCATGATTAATAGATTTGGATTAATGAAATAAAACAAAAAAAAAAACCTGTAGGAAGTCTTAAATGAGCCAATCAGTTCATTTTGATTGGTTCTTGATTTCCGATTTATTATTATTATTATTATTATTATTATTGGTTTAGTACATGTCGATTAGGTCCAATAACCAAAAAACTAGAAAACGTAGAAAATTTTATATTCGGTGGTGCATTTCATGTTAACAGGATCAATGCCAACAAAATCTAAAAAAAAACCTTTGTTTTTAGTTTAAACTATGTTGCCTGGGTTACAGTTACCAAAACTAAATAAAATGGTATCACAAAATGAGGATGACAATATCATGCTTTCTTCGATTTGAAATTAAGGGGATGTTTGATTAGAGGGATTTTAAGTGTACGCATTTTAAATACAAGGGTTTTGAGTTATTCTGTGTTTGATTGAGAGTAAAGTAAAAAACAAAGGTATTATTTGAGGAATTTGAATTTCAATTCTTAGTTCATTTTTTGCATATTATGAAATCACCGGAATAAGTAGATTTCTAAATACACTGCATTTCCCTATTTGCTCATGACCTAGGGCTTGAAACCCACATTACGAACTCCACATTGTTCTTGATACCAACATTGTTTCTGACCCTGATTGATCTAACCAACATTGCTTGCCTTGTAAACCCATAACCTTTGTTGTTTTGGCCATCTTTTACACTAACGTTTTGAAGATTGTCGTGATCGACCATCGCCATTTTGAAGCTTGTCATGAACAACGTTGTTAGCTTACCCATCCTCATCGACCCACCAGGTCACCCCATCACCAAACCTACTATCAGACTTGACTCCGCTCTGCTCAACCTGTAATGTGCTCTAACATACAAAAAAAATAAAAGATTCTAATTGCGAACAAAAACTAAATTCTTGAAATTTTATGGGCAAGCAACTAAACATCACAAATAATTTCAAATTTATTAATTTTGCTTTACATTATATTTAGGATATAGTCAACCCCACAAAGTATGATAAAGATTTGTTGTTGTTGTTATTATTGTTGTTTGTTGTTATACTGTATTTAGAAAATAATTGATTTCCAAATACTTGCAACAAAAAAAGTCCTTATATGAATATCAATGAATATTAATCCTAAACCATAATGAAAATCATGTGGATTTTTAGACGAAGGTGAGTAGCCACCGTTGTGTTTCATATATATATTATAGCATTACTCAGAAGTTTACAGAAAAAACGTTATTGCTTAATTTGGAAAAACTGTAGCTGGATCTTGCATCACTTCTTGTTTGAAATTTCATGCTATGGTGTTCTGTTATCTGACAATATACAAACTGATAATTCGTTCTTAAACTTCACATGCTCTAGCATGACAAATCTCTCACGGAACTTGAAAATAAGTACATCACATGTGAATAGCTATGTATTCTTGATACGTCATCACAAGATTATCTTGATTGGGCACGAATCTCGAGGCGAAAGCTAGTTGTAAACTTCAAAAACTAATTTTGGGAGCACCCGAACTCCGATTTCAACAAACTTACAGTCAAACTGAGCGTCTCGGAAATACGAACCCAACGACACCAAGATCAACCCAATCCGAGCCCAAATGAGCCCGAATCGAGGATTCAAAGCTCTGTTGGAATGTTCAAACCGCAATTTGAGTTACCAAACGGTCTCTGATTTTGACGAGCTTATACTCGAATCGAACGGTTCGACGAGACGAATCCAACGAGCCCAAGATCATCAAATTCCGACATCATTAAGGCCTTCAAATATCCAACGAACGGTGTATGATCAAAGGATTCGACATCGACCGTCCATTCAAATCACTCCCTGTTTGCCCTAGATCTCACGCCTATTTACGGGCTATGCCACTCCAGAAAAACTATAAATAGAGCCCTCATTCTACACCAAGGGGACTGAAGTGAAGAGAGAGAAGAAGAAGAGAAGGAGAAGGAGAAAGGGGAATAGGAGATTCCTCACCTCCTCGACCACCGCCGCCAGAGCTCTTCCTGCCGCCTGAAGACGCCGGAACTCTGCCGGATTTTCAGGAAACGCCAAGAATTCGCAGAAGAAGAGAAGGAGAAGAAGAAAGGGGAATAGGAGATTCCTCACCTCCTCGACCACCGCCGTCGGAGCTCTTCCTGCCGCCTGAAGACGCCGGAACTCTGCCGGATTTTCAGGAAACGCCAGGAATTCGCAGAATTTTGTAAACTTCCTGGGAGAAACAAATTGTATTCTGATTATCCCAACTTGTGGGACGAATCAGCCATCTGTAATCTGCTAAATCACTAGTGAAACTTTACAACTGGGCGAGGCCCCGTGGGTTTTTCCCTTTTTGGGGTTTTCCACGTAAAAACCTTGGTGTTCACTTTCTCTTTTCTGTTTGTGTGTGAAATACTCGTGCAACGCTAGGACGCGAATTTACAAACTCTACCGCCGCGTATATTCTCGCACGCAACAATTCTGATTTTACTTGTGAAGAACTCCAACAGTCTTCTAATCCTGGTAGATGATATTTTTTTATTTTATTTTATTTTATTAACAGTATATCTTTCATTGGTTCCTTCGTAATAACTTCTGAAATACTTGATTTCTGTCTGAAATTTGCAGGATGCAATTGTTTTCAATTTTAACTTTTGTGATGCCTCTTTAATCTTCCCAATGTGCCCGATAAAGTAATTAATCCATCTGGGCAGAGCAGTTTTCATCTGTACTTGGAGAGCTTTTCATGACATGGAGAATAGCTGTCAGGTAAATAAATCAAAACCTCTGCAAGATTCCTTTGTTTGTTTTCACTTCTCTTTTTAACAGAGCTCCATCAGAAAGAATAGTTAGATATGTGCAGTTGGATCTAGCAAAATTTTCATCAATAGAGTATAATATCTAACTTCTAATATTCTGATAGGTTCTGAGTTTTTTCTTACACCTGCTAAATATAATTTATCATCATTGTTTTTGGCCATGAAGTTATTGGACTATATCATATTATCATGCCATGTGTTGTTCTACTGGGTGGCGTTAGAATACTTTAGTCTTTTTTTTGCAGAGAACATTATACAAATACCTACCATATCAGCTTGCATTTGATATTTTTAAGTACAGTACTATATTATCAAATGAAGTGAATATTGTCAATTAACATAATGTATTTGTCCATTAATATATTTAGATAAACATAATAACAACAACAACAACAACAAGTCTTTATCTCACTATGTGGGATCGGTTACATGAATCTTTTGTTTTTTTTTATTCACTGTGTCTTTTTAAGAGTCAAATTCTCATTTAAATCTAATAAAGAAATATCATTTCTAATACTTTCTAATCAAGTCATTTAGATAAACTAAACTATCATTTAATATATTGGAATCAAAACCAAATATAAAGTGTGAAGTGATGAACATGCAATTGCATTTCCTCCAATTCTGTTAAATCAACCATAGAAAACATATAAATATACTTTGATATGTTAAATCAAACATAAAACAGTATAAGGTCTTCAAATAAGATTGTTATTTTGAATTTGAAACCATCAAAATGTTATTATTTATAAAAATGTTTCACGCCTTCATTTAAATACCTAATTTTAGCTTACTTTTAAATGCCGCCATCCTTATCAATTATTTTGTCCATGGGACCAACGGTATAATGGGCTGTTAGGGGTCCCATTAGGCCAATGGATTTTTTTTTCCCCTATTTTTTTTGGATTTTACGTAAAAACCCGTCAAGCAAGAGAATATTATTGACGTGAAGAATATTGTGTGAAGCATCCGTGATGCATGTGGTTCAGGGATTCTGTTCATCTTTTCGTTGTTATGTGTAATTTGTCAAATGTAGTTTGTTCTTTGACAACTAAATATGTTGTTTATAAATACAAGCTCAAAGAAACTTTTTACAGTAGATGATCTGCCACTAGGAAGTAGGAAACATTTCAATAATTTTTTTGATCTAAATAATAAGTACTTTTGCTAATTTCGTGACTTCCATAATCAAGTAGAAGAAACTTTATGTGTAGCTCTTGTGATTGGTAGTGATAGAAAGCTTTTATAACGGAACTTTAGGTTTCAAAAATTGTTTGAAAAATAATTAAGCAGGGGCATCCTGACATCTTTTTTCTCACTTTTAGATAGTGAAATCTAAATTTAATTGATTGAACATATAGTCTATGAATGAGATATAAATTATAAAAAAAGAGATTAGAATATCTTGACCAAATTTTAATTATGATGGATCTAAAAAATATTATATTTATTATAATAAGTATAATATAAATTTTAATTGATTGCTCATATATTGCAGTTGCCTTATTTTTCGATTCATTTTGATTATATATATATATATATATTTTGCATAGCTAATAACTTTATTTTTAACATTATTTAGACAATAATTTGTTGACCCTATGAGTTCATATGACTCATGTGTGGCTTACAGGTAATTTGATTATTTGAAATCCAATGTGATGTGTTATCTAATATGGTTTGCTATGTGTTTCTATAGGTTACATATTACTCTAATAGTAGCAACTATGGTGATGATGATATTATGTGTGACTAACTTAGAGATGAACATAGTTGGAGTTTTGTTTATTTGAAGATGAAATAAAAAAAAAAAT
This sequence comes from Dendrobium officinale, assembly GCA_019514585.1. NCBI lineage: Eukaryota > Viridiplantae > Streptophyta > Magnoliopsida > Asparagales > Orchidaceae > Dendrobium > Dendrobium officinale. The sequence continues at coordinate 2,189,035 of CM033697.1, forward strand.
TATCATGAAGCCTCAAGTGTAAATTATAAAGTGCAAAGTGTAAAGTGCCAAGTCTTGTGTATAAATATTAAGTTTATTTATAGAGCATTTTAAGGAGAGATGAACACTATAAATTAAAATTATTTTTTAATATCATTTATGCTATCTATATTGCTAAAATTATTTTAGAATATCATTAAAAATGATAACTTGATTATTGAAATATATTGAGAGCTACAAAACATGTTTCTATGGATTATGAGCATTGGATAATCAATGATGCTATATGGTTTGTATAGTATGATTTATAGATCCTATAGTACTATATAAATCATATGACACTATATGGATTTTATAAATGATAATAATAATATATGATTCATAATCATATAGTACGATCTAGTTCAAATTAGTTGTTAAACTAGTTTTTTCAATGTATAAAATCAAAATATTAACATATGTAAATCGTACAATACAATGTGTATCAGATTGTGCAATCTACTGAACTTTTTATTATGAATGATTCAGTAAATATAACTGGTAATAATACTTAATTAGGTGGACTTGATATTTATATGCCAGTTAAGCATATTTTTAATAGTGTTAATTGTTATATATGACCTAAAAGTTTCATTAAAAAAATTTAAGTAATGCAAAAAATAAGAAAAAATGAGCTTATATTATGAGATCATTTGGAGAAAATTTGGAGAGAACTTCAAATTGTTCATCTTCTAATCAAAATCTCCTTTGGCCCTTGCATTTCTTACTCAAATCTTTTAAAAGTCTAATTGTATTTGATTGCTCTTATTGTGAACATCTTGCAATCAAATTTTTTAAGGGATTGTATAAATTATAGTCATAGGTGATATCCATTGAGTCACCTCCAAGGCTTAAGTAAAATTATTTTGGTTTAAAAATATTTTTTATTACCTACTGAGTTGTACTAGGGGTGGTAGGTTCTTCACTTTGAAGTAGGAATATTATAATTTAATGTAGAGGACTAGGAGTACTAGGTTCCTCGTCTTGACTAATTAATACTTCGACTGGGGAGAACTAGGAGTCACTTGCTTCCTGCCTTGCGGTGGAACTATAGGGTGTCTGCATTACCCATTAAGAAAGAAATTGGTATAAAAAGGTTACTTCTACTTATAGATTGAAGGAGAGTAGTTTGTAATAGCAAGCTTTAGTGGGGATCCTAATGCCAAGTTGATTGTGTTCAATTGTTCTATAGTTTAATTACACATTTACTTGTCACTTCTATGTCTTCATGCTCATGTGGTGATTTACTTAATTAATGCTTCTTATATTAAGTTCTTGAGTGAATAAAATCATTATGCTTAACTAGCATACCACTCTCTCTTTTGTATAATTATCTTTATATCATCATCATATTTTATTTGGATACTTGTTTATTGGTATTGGTAAAAATTATATATTTATAAGTTCATGTAGAATAACAAATTACTCATATAATAAATGACATGAAAAGTGAAGCTATCTTTAAACATATGGTTACTCTAATCTAAGCTTTTATTAACTCTGAACACATTATTTACAGATCCATCTAAAGTAGATAGCAGCTTGAATGACTTATAAGCACTATGAGAAGAACAGAAAGTACAATTACAATACAATCGAATAAGATTATCTCAGCAAAATCTCTGCCTCTTCTTGGTTCTTCAACACAATTTCATGAACGGCGGCTGCAATTTCATCCACTGAAGTCAGCTGACAGTCATCTTCTACCTACGATTCATAACACAATCAAACCATCAATCTAACTACAATAGGCTAATGAGCTCTGAAACTTCTTTATAATTACCTTGAGGTTGAAGGAATATAAGACCATAGGTTCAACAGAAGTAACATTGAGGTGTAATATGGTGAGCTGAAGATTCTGAAGCCCCATTACCAGCTTCAGGAGTTGCTTCGGCCGCCGGTATGATAGCATCTTGAGGTTGGCATGGCTCTCCACAATTCCAACTTCGATATTGGCTATCGATGGCGGCGAAGAATACTGCGGAGAGGTTAAGAAACATGCCAGTGGATTGGTTTTGGAAGAGAAGGCTTGCTCTTCTGTTTTGATTTGTTGATGGAGCTGTTTTTGGACTTCCAGGAACTGGAGGAACTGTTCTAGCTCTTTCACAAAGTTTATAGCACCGCTTATGATGGAAGCTTGATCGCCCTGAACAAAAGTAAGTAGCAAAAAAAAGTTTTTTGAATGGGATTGCAGAATGAAATTGTTCTTGCATCATTGAAAGCACTTAAAAGGTTTGTTGGATAGGGCTTTTTAACTAGTTTAATGTTGAACAAAACTGATGCTTCTAGCCAGAGCTTTCGTTTGGGATGACTTTCTTACTGCTTCTTAAAGTAATTTTCTAGTTCAAAAAAGTTGCTTTAAGAAGTATTAAGAAAGCTGTCCCGAACAAAACTTGAGTTAGAAAAACAACTTTCTTTAGAGAAATTTGGTTGGTAAAGATCTTTTTTTGAAACTGTTTCATAAAGCATACAGAGAGAGAGAGAGACCCTTTGGACATAGGAAGAAGGCATGAGAGATCGCAACAGAGCAAGATAGTAATTCATCTGCTTGCGCCGGTTTCTTTCCACGGCAATGTGGGTCATTCTCTGGCTCTCTACTTCCTCCTTATTCTTCATGGCCTTGCTCCTTCTCCTCTTCTTTCTTCCACTTCCTTCTTCTTCTTCAACTCCGGCCACCAACTCATCCTTTTTTCCGGCAGCCGCCGCCTCCACTGCACATTCAATTTCATGCGGCGGTGGCGATAAATTGAAAGAATATGTATTCCATTCCTCAAATCCCTGCTTCATAGAACTGTAAGAAACGTCCCAATTCCCATAGAACGCCTGCTCTTCTTCTTTCTCTATAAGGCCATATAAGTCCTTTAGATTGCAGCGTAGGAGATTATGTGGGAAGACCACGGCTTCCAATGCCATTTTTTATCTCTTCTCAGTGTTGAACAGAGCAGAAGAAAGTAAAATTTGAGGCTTCTGAGTGAGGGATGGCTGGTTTTTAATAAGAGAGGAGAAGAAAGGAATGCCACGTGCAAGAAAGGAGACAAAGGTGAGCTATTTAAGAAGGCAAGTGTTTGGAGTGTATTTTGGAAGTAGTATTATATATATATGGAAACAGTATGAACATTTTTTATTCACTTATGAAGGGTATGTTAATAAATATATAAATGTCATTAGAATATAAATAATTGATTAAATTAATAAATTGATATTAACATTTGGGCTTCATAATTGACACAATCCGAAAACTTGACCCAAATTGTAACCGGGTTGAGTTTGGGTTTGGGATTTCGACTCGTTTTTAAAACCGGGTTGAGTTCAGGTTGACCCCGAAATCCGAAATCAATCTTGTTTGACCCATTTTTAATTGATTTAGGAGGATTTTAGAAAGTTGTTATGAAATAAGTAAATACTATTTTCAAAAATAATAAATCATGTTGTTCAAACTGAATTAAGCTTAGTTTATTTTAAATTGATTGAAGTAAATCTTATCTTAATTCGATTTAGCTTTAAATAAATTAAATTAAATTAAAATATTTTAGTAAAACATACCCAAAACAAGTCGGGTTTGGGTCCGAAAAATTGACTCGTTTGTAAAAGTGGGTCGGATTTGAGTTGTGTTAAAAAGTGTCGAGTCAAATTCATATTCGACCCAAATTATCCGATTTTGACAACCCTAACATTTCTAATTCCATAAATTATTTATGTTTTGCAATAGGATTATATGTTTAATAATTTATATCATATGTAATTATTTATGATACATTAAAGCTCAATTACGATTTCAATTTTATAATAAAAATGATTAAACCACTTCAAGGTCAAGCATTCAAACTAACATATAATTATAGGATCTGTGAGTTTATGACTGTAATTGTGGTTAATGGAGGAGAGAGAAAGAGAGAGGAACTGTGGGCATGTGAGCTCTATGCTTAGCTTGTTTGTTTTTCTCTTCTTTTCTACTGCAATCATCTACCATCAAGTCTCAGCTCTATTCTCGAGGGCTTCAGATTATTTGCTTCTTAATTTTGGATTTTCTCCTCATGATTAACTCAATTGAGTTCAATTTTTTGTAATTTAAATTAGGGCATCCTTATTTGCTATATTTTTTTTAGTCTACGGCCATATAAAAGGGCCGCCCAATAAGACAAAGTTTGAATCAGGAATTGGACCTTTAAGCGGCAAGCTTGGCCCAGATTGATATGGATCTGATCCAGCATTGAAATATATTAATCGAATATTCATTTTTTTTAATCATATTTAATATAATATCTGTTATACATTTCTAAAAGGAGTTTGTTAATTATTCCATGCATGTATTCATTTACTTGTGTAGTTCAGCTTTTAAAAAAATTATGATAAATGTTTATAAAGTAATAATTTTGTGAGAAATATTCATCAGAAATAAAGATTTGTTATAGATTAATTGTTTCTTTCAAATAAGAAAAATGATATATATATATATATATATATATATATATATATATATATATATATATATATATGATAATTACTAAGGGAATTTTTTTTTTTTTTTGACCTGAAAGGGAGTAGCTCAAATTTTATTCAATAAAAAGAGAAATATAACGACCAAAGCAAACCAAAATACAATAATAAACATGGAGAGCCTAAACTCCAAAGGACGAGCTAAAATGATAAAAACAGTATAAATGAACCCAAGAAATAACGAAAGCTACAATCCAGACGGACTCAGTAATGTCAATCTTGCAACCACCGAGCAATTAAGGACGAACCATCTATTGGAGGTAGGAAGCCACCAAACAATCAATCGAGGCTCTCAAAATAAATAAGCAACAACCCACAAGTCAATGAAAAACCACTTGTTAGGAACGTACCACTAACTTTGCCAGTAATCCAATCCTAATCCGAGGAATGTAGAGTTGCCTCATCATAGTTCGGAAAGCCATCAGATCTGTAAAACGAGAGTCCCCAAAACCCAAAGCCAAGTCTAAACAAATCTCCCCATCCAAAAATAAACTCGGACCAAGCACCAACACCAAGCTTACCACCAGCAAACATATGACCATCCCCGTAACAACCAACAACAGAAAACCCATGATAAAAACAAACTATTTTTTTCTTAGATTTACTTTTACATTTATTGTAGCATCACTTGAACCTGCATCATGAACACATGCGGCCCATAATTACTAAGGGGATTAATTTATAGACTAGGGTTTTGTTTGGGATAACTTTTTTATTGTTTTATAAAATAGTTTTTAAATACATTTTTTTTTAATTTGAAATTCTTGTACTATAAACTTGTTTCATAAAGCAGTAAGAAAGTTGTTCCAAACGAAATCTAAGTTTTTGTTTGGGACGATTTTCTTTTTGTTTCTTAAAAAAATTTCTTAGTATAAAAATTTTTATTTTTGTACTTGAAAGCCGTTTTAAGAAATAGTAAGAAATTAGTTGCAAACGAAATCTAAATGGGCAGGAAAGGTGGGATCAATAAAAATCTGATGCAAATTCGTCAATGCAATGATTGCATGCAAAATAATTGCAAGCTATAGTGCTCGAACTCAAAGAGAGTTCCATGTAAAGTAAGCTAGAAACATAATTTTGTTCTTATGTTTCTTAGATCTTAGTGCTTTACATGTAAAGCTTTTCTTAGTGTTCTACAGGGAAAGGGAATTTGATTATTTTTCATTTGAAAATAAATTATTTTATTTTCAAAGATTTGTCATCATTTATCTAAAACATTAATATTTAAAGTAGATTAAACAAATAGCTATCTCCTGATTTTCAATTATGTATCATCATTAATCCAATTTTATGAACAATTGAAATGATTGTTTTTACCTCTCCAAAATAATCTCTTTTTAGTCAATATCATTGAATGCTCACAAAAATTATTTGAATGGAGAGAAATTAGAAGAATCGTTCGGACTGTGAGTGTATACATTATGTACAGATAATGTGTATAAAAATTTGATACATAGCGTATAAAAATGTAAACAGTGTGTACACTTACATGTTTGGATGGGAAGCGTGTCCGAACGGTTTTTCCCGTTCATATTCCGCACCGAATAATTTCTCCTAAATTGAATAGGTTTTTATTATATGAGCATTTTTTATATTCAAATAGGATGCTATATTTTCATATTTGATACATAAGTAAATCATGCAAAAAAGTTATGAATTTTTTATATATTTGTATTTTTTTATTTTATATATTAAAAAAAATAGCTTTGAAATAAGCTAAAAGTTATGTATGCTATATTTCCACTTTAAATGATTAAATATTCCACTTTTGGTGAAAGAAATCTTTGGAATGATATATTTTTTTGATGAAAAGTGTCTAAATGTTTTTTTTTATTATTATTATTATTTTAATATATTCTGTACAATAATATTATTTTGTATTTGATAACTCTAATTTTAAATTTTCAAGCAACCATTTTAATTTAGATTTGCAATCAAAATATTATGAATTTAAGATTTGTATGTACAATGTATAAATTTATGATTTAATTCGCTAAATTTTTTTAAAATAATAATAATAAAATCTGAAATTTCAGTCAAATTTCACAGCTTCCATGTGAGTCATCATAGTCATTGATACAATAGATTGGGTTTGATGCCACTAAAATTAAATATTATTTTGTCATTCCAATCTAGTTTATCGAGAGATTCTGTGTACCATTCAATATGTCTGCTTAATTATCATAATATTTTTACACTTAAATTTTCATTTGAAACATTTTTTTTATTATTTTTTAAAATAATTTTTAATATTTTTTTTTAAAGAAATTTTTATACTAAAAGCTAAAAAGTTGTTTTATAAAATAATACTAAAACTATCCTAAATGAAGTCTTAATTTCATAATTACTTTTTAATATTCTAAAAATGTGATTTATTCATACGCTCATATTAATATTAAATTATATCTGTGTTCTTTCCATTGTAACTCATCACACATATTTCCATTATTTCCTAAAAAAACACATATTTCCATGCATGCATGGATTCAACTTTTGACTAATCAATCACATTAATGTCATATGAAAAAGGATAAATTTTAAAGTAGGCATGATTAAAAATTTAATTATGTAATTAAGTATTATAAAAGAAAATTTTAAAATTAGAAAAAATCATCGGTTTATTGGATAATTTGTTGCTAACTCAACACAGTAGATGCTAGCCCAATCAACTGTTACTATAGGCTATAGCAAGTCCTCTATTTAATGGCCAACTTATTATGATAAAATATATGTTTTAATTAAATTATGATATGCATATTATTCATTATAAAAAAATGATGAATTAAATAATGAAAAAAATGGAATAGAAATCTTATCAAATTATTTTCTCTTTTTTTTTCAACACATACTTTGCATTATATTAAATTCAGCAATTAGTGATGTAATTATAGTAATGATTTATCACATTTTTTAGCTATTAGGTGTTATGAAAATAAGCTTTGAAAACATAATTTTTTTTATTTAAGGGATGAATTAATTATTATGCAATTGTGTAGCAAAGAGTTGTAAAGTTATGAATAAAAGTTCATGCATAGTAAATCCTCTTCTTATAATTTTTTTAAATAAAAAAAATATTAAAATAAAACCAAAGTTCTAAACAAATATACTATCGAAGAGAATTTAAGTTAGGCAAAAATAGATGTCCAATCAGGTTGCTAAGATTATAGCCTAACTTGCTCAACAACTTCTCAATCAATCTTGTGGCCAAAATTCATTTTGTAAAGCACTAAGGAAAAATTTATTTAGTCATTTGACAATAGGTTTTAATATGTTTGTTAATTCATGACAATAGCAACAAATATTGTAAGATTAAAATGCAAAAAATAAATCATATTTAATATTTGCAAGGCAAATTATTACTAGCCGTCTAGCCAAAATCGAGTTACGATTTGGTACGTGGGTAAACATGAATTAGAGGTGTCAAAAATTGACCTGACCAAAACCTGACTTGGACCCGACCAGGAAAATTTCGGGTTAGTGTTCAGTTCAACCCGTTTACCATACGGGTCGGGTTTGGGTTCCGTTTTCCGACACGTTTATAAAATGGGGTTGAGTTCGGGTTGACCTGGAAACCTGAATTCTCCTCACCGTCTTCAAGTTCGTCTGGGATTGGGTCTGTGTTCGCCTCAGTGCTTCATGGCTCAAGTCTGGTCTATCCATACTGTTTTTCGATCACCAACGTTATAGCTCTAGTATGGGTTAAGAAATCTAACTTGTTTGCAAAGCCGGGTCGGGTTTAGGTTGACCCATTTAGACACAGGTCGGGCCGGGTTGGACCCTAATTCGACACATTGACTCGTTTTGACATACCTAACCTGAATTCAACCACTAATTAAACGGGTTTAAATTTTGGACTTGAACATGACCTGCTCTTTAAACAGGTTAATCAGAATCTGAATTTTTTTAAATGGGTCTACATCATTCAGATCCTTTATTGACTCTCATAATATATATTCAACTAATTAGATTGAGTATAGGCAGATCTCATACATGCTTAATTTGACCCTCATAACTTATTGACCAATTAGTTTATTTACATCAGGAAAAAATAATATTAAACTAATACTTAAAACTATTTTTACATTTCAAGTCAAATTAGCAGTCCTTTTCATAAATAATTTAATTATGAAAGTCAATTAATAAAATGAAGAACTTACCTATCTGTGCTCTATTTTAACTCCAAGAGATTTGAAAGAAGTATATTTTAAACAAATTTATAAAATTAAAAGTCTACTCTTCACTCAGTTGATTTTATTTATTTATTTTAAAAAAGGACGACATATTGTTCCCCTTCTGACGACGAGAAATTATTCTGTGCGGACACCGGAACGTTCAGAGGCGAATCAGAATGCACCACGTCATCAGGTACACAACAGTACACATTTGGGGTACACAGCAAAAAAGTTATGTGGCGTGCTCTGACTTGTCTCCGAACAGTGTCCGTATCCACACAAAATAATTTTTTTACTCTGACGACACCTAAGAGCTACCAAGCTGAAATGGAGGCTCATCAGCCCATAAGCCCAACTTCTAATTGGGCCTCACTACTAATAAATATTATAAGGCTTTTCATTGTTTAAAAGATAGAATTCTGATATTAATTATTAAGATAACGCCCCTCAAATAAAAAAATAAAATGATCATAAAGAATTAAAAAATTAAATTATTAATAAATAAATAGTCTTAACCCTTTCCAACTCCTAGCGACTAATTATAAATTCAAAGGATAATTGAAAATTTTGTTCAATAAATGAATTTTTTATTATTCAAATGCCTAATAATATATATATATATATATATATATATATATATATATATATATATATATATATATATATATATATATATATATATATATATATATATATATATATATATATAATGATTATTAATTTATAAAGAATTTTTCCCTCATCAGCAGTAGCTCATCAATGAGGTTTCCTCCCGTTGATTTTCCATGCAGGAAGCTTCCTGGGGGTTTCATGGAAGCTCTGTCCTATTGTTAAGTATTTATGTCAATATCTTATGGCATCATACAATAATAATTAATATTATTTTTTTTCTCTATATATTTGGAATTACAATATTTAATTATTTATTCTATAAGTGAAGTTCTCAGAGTGGTCAATTGCTCACTTTGATTTTTTTTCTTCAAAAAATAAATATTTAATCATTTTTTCCATTTTCAATAAATGCATTTAATCAAATTCTAAAAAAAAAAAAAAATACTTTTCTATTTTTTATAGAATATTCTACATTTCACAATCTTATTTTATCCATCTTTAAGAGGAGAGATTATTACGTGCGGAGTCCGGACGCAAAGAACGGTTCGATTTTGTGACTGTGAACATTAAAAACGCAGTTGTTGTTCACCGCTGCGCTTTACTGCTCATAAACTATTCACAGTCACAAAAACAAATGATTCTTTATGTCCGGACTCACACACGTAATAATCTCTCCCTCAAAAAATATGTTAGTTTTACTCCCGTGATCACATATAAAAAATAATAATTATATTTTTTAAAAGAATATAAAATGAAGTTAGCATAAGGACAAAATTTAAAAAAATTGAGGAGGATTTTTTTTTATATTAATATATAATAATTTTGATGAATTAGTACTAATAATTGATAAGATGAGGCAGATTATTTTTTTATAATATTTTTAAAAAAATGCAGGTTGAGACAAATATTTATTATAACAAATCATTGAAAAAAAAAAAAAGTCCAAAAGACCAAAACTATTATTTAAAAATTAAATGAAACCTCAGCAATTCAGCACGTGAGTTTTTTATTAATAAATATTTCCTTTTTTATTTTTATTTGAAGAAGAGAAAATGTCAACACGTTCGGTTTCCTTTCCACTTTTGAGTTTTTCATTTTTAGATTTATTTAAAAAATTGAATCCAATAAAATATGTGGGTATCATTAAACTTAAAATTATTCTATAAATTTTTAGCTTAATTCGTATTTACTTTAGTTGCTCTAAATCGATTTATGTTTTGTAACAAATTTAATGCATTTGTGGGTAAAAAAATTTATATAAATTTTTAGCTTAATTCGTATTTACTTTAGTTGCACGAATCTAAGGCAAAATCGAGCCAAAAATTTCAAGAATTAAATAGCATCTGAACTCAGATGAATTCTGCCCGACGCCAGAATTCTACCAGGCTTTCAAACAACACCGACATTCTGCTCAGCTTCGGAACGACGCAGTAATTCTGTCTAACGTTGTAACTGATTTTCAATCATGAAAAGATTTATTGTAATCTGATCGTCCTAAATTTTAAGGACGAGTTAGTTTCTTGTATTACAAGAAAATATTAGTTAAACTTTTTCAACTGGGCGTGACCCTGTGGTTTTTCTCCTTTTCAGTGTTTTTCACGTAAAAATCCTTGGTGTTATTTTATCTTCTGTTTGTGTGTTGAATATTCGTGCAATGCTAAGAAAGAAATTTACAAACTTAATCACAGCATATATTCTAGCCCGCAAAAGGGATAATTTTTTATTACTTTATTAAACAACTTTTTAGCATAAATTTTCTTGAAAGTAGAGGTCAAAAGTTGTTCCGAACGGAGCCTATAAGCTACTCATATTCAAAATTGCTCCATCCAAAATTTTAAAATTGATTTAGGCATCATTTGGGAGGGCATTATTACTACTTCATAAAACAATTTTCTAATAAAAAAATTAAATTTTTTATACTAAAAAGTTGTTTTAAGAATTAAAAAAAAAAAAGTCATCCCAAAGGAAGCTTTAAAGTATGAAATAGACAAATTGAAAATTGCTTTTTGAAGTTTTCAAACCTAATTTGTCTTCATAAATGAAATTATATGATTTTTTTCTCAACAAAACTTAGCCAAATGAGAAAAAGAGTTTGCCTTTGAAAAACAAGTACTACCAAGTCTATTCCTCTTCAATGACGTGTTTCTTCGGCCTTACAGTTCACAGGACAACTAAGCCTTTGACCTCTTCAGCTTATTCGGGTCAAAGCATTCAAATTTATTTTTCTTTAGTCAGTTGAGGACGACTGATCAGAAGCGTCCATCATTTGGCTTTATTAAAAGCAACGGCAATGCATTGATATAAATAAGCTCATGAAGTAAAATTATCAAGGGTGAATTGATTGGTTCATTTTAGAAGGAAATAATAGTAAAAGTCTATGTCATACAAACTACAAAGGCACCGTTATTCTATTAAATAATTATTTATCAGAGCTATGAAGTCTCTTGCAGAAGAAAAAAATATTTAAGAGGCCATTAAAGTTATATACTTATGTATATATATTATTATTATTATAAAAACAATGTTAGTTGCTATAAAATTTGAATAAGTAGAAATGTAGAATATATATTTATATCTCAATGCGTAAAAAATTTTAGCATGTACAGATAAAAATAATAAGATTAGTAATTTTTATGTGGAAAATCTTATAAGAGAAAATTATGGGGGCTAGCCATGTTGAAGAATTCACTATTATTGTGGGCTAGAATATATGCGGCGATAAAGTTAGAAAATTTTCTTCTCAACATTGTACGGATATTCATCATACAAACAGAAGAAAAAATGTAACACCATATTTTTATGTGAAAATCCTAGAAAAGGAAAAAATTACGGGGCCACACCAAGTTGAAAGGATTTCACTAATGTTTGCTTAGATTACAAGTAGTTAAGGACGATCATACTATAATAATCAAATCCCAGGTTGAAATTCAGTTACAAACGAAGATCGAAAATCTGGTAACGTTTGGTGGTCGGGCGGAAATTCAACTTCAATTGACAGTTGGGCGGAAATCTGACATTAATCGACTGTCAGGCATAACTCCGACGTACTGACATTAATCGACTGTCAGGCATAACTCCGACGTCAGTTTGCGGCTAAGCAGAACTCCAACGTCAGTTGGAGATCGGGAAGAACTCTGACGTCGGTTGGCAACCAGGCAAAACTCTGACGTCAGTTGGAGATTGGCTAGAACTCCGGCGTCGGTTGGCTATCGGTTGGAAGTCCAACGGTTGGTAAGGAGGAGTTTGGTGGCAAGAGAGCACTCTTCATTTTCTTTCTTTTCTTCTTACTTTATTGCTTCATTCTCTTCTCTTCTTGCTTGGGTCTCCTCTCATGAGAAATGAGGGGAATATTTATAATTTTCTAAGAGTGACAAGGACAGTAAATAGGAGGAAGATCAAGGATAAATTGAGAGTGGTTTGAATGGACGACCATTGTTGAATCCCTTGAGTGTTGACCGTTTATTCAACATTTGAATGTATTAACGATATCAGAATTTGACGATCTACGGCTCATTGGATTCGTATCATCGAGCCGCTTGATCAACTATAAGCATGTCATGTTTTGTAATCCAAATTATGGATTGAACCTTGCAAACGCACTTCTGATTTTGTGATGTGGACCTATTTGAGCTCGGATTGGGTTGAATTTGGTGTCTTTGTGTTTGTATTTTCGAGACCTTTAGTTCAAATGTAAGTTTGCTGAAATCAGAGTTCAAATGGTCTCGAATTTAATTTTTGAAGTTTCCAACTTGATTTTTGCCTTGAGATTCGCGCCTGATCAATATAATTTTTTGATGATATATCAACTATATATTAGGAAATACAAATATCTTTTTTTTTTTTCATCACATTTAAAAAATATAGGATTATTTGATAATTAAAATTTTGATTTTATTTAAAAATCAAGTGTTCACATATGAGCAATTAACACCTAACAATATTGTTTGATTTCCTTTAATGGATCCAATTTCATTTTCGATGCAATGAGCTTAAGAAATTATCAAAGACTTGACGTAGGAGGCTTTTTAAGAAGACTTTCTATAATTAAAAGTTTTTATATAGCGTTAAATATTTTCTAATTATTGAGAATATTTTCATTTATTATTGTAATATATTCTTATTATTGAGAATATTTTCATTTATTATATTTTTCTTTATTACTCTCTTCTATTATCTATATATTGGCACTACTGTATCAACATAGTTTTCAATTCAATAATAATCATGGTATTGGTGCTTTAGTTGCCATGATAGAAATACTACTTTGCTCTTGCCTCTTGCGATATAGAGATGATAGGGAGAAGTCAGAGAGATATTAGACAAAGGAGGGATTGTTTGGGTGAAAAGTTATAGTTGGTAGAAGAAGAAATTATTATGTGCAGATGCCGAACGCAATTTATCTTTCGGAGACCAACCAGAATGTGTTATATCAGCATTATCGAGTCGAGTACGGAGCGGTACCGAGCTGCGGTACTGAGCCAAGTACCGTGCAGGGAGCAACATGACGCAATTTGGTTGATCTCTGGATGATGTTCGACGTCCGCACAGAATAATTTCACCCGTAGAGGCTCTGTGCATCAAAGACTTCGTGGCTCGTTGATTAGAGGAATTGGATGGATCTCTAAGGCCATGTATTCAAGCTACATACCTTGAGAGTCGAGAGAGTTAGTGGTGAGATCATAGGCTGAATTTGCTTTTCTAATAGCTAAATCAAGAACTATAGATTTAATCTCTTGAATAAATAAATAAATAACTCGCAAACGATTTATTTGAATTTAAAATTTATTAAATTATGAAGATTTTAAATTCAATTATAATTAAAGATTAAAATATCAAATTCACTAATATATCTCTCTACTTCCCCCTTGTCATCTCTATATCACAAGAGGAAATTAGTACATTTCATAATCTTGAGGCTTTACTTCCTTAAAGTTTAAAGGCTACTTAACCAATGGAGTGATATTTACAATAAATCCTTCTTCAAGTATATAATAATCCAAATTTACAAAATATTTATGATTAAGTGAGAAATATTTACAAAATAAAGCTCTGTGGACGAGGGCTTTTGAAGGAGACTACCCTCTCTCAAGGTCGATACTCTTTGGCTCGGCCAGTCCCCAATCCTCATAACTGGCGAGTTTTTTTCGTCACCTTCAGCTTGTTCTCTATGTGTACTGACCTCGAACTTATATGCGCCGTGTTCACATCCACAAGTGCCAAATCCATTAAAACTTATGACAGAGTCCTTGCGGGGATTTATTATTCTGTGCGGAGTGAGGAGGGTGTCGAAGACCAATAAAAATGCGTCACGTCACTTCATTGTTGGGTACCCAAGTCAGTACCCCAAGGTACTGCTAGATACCACTGAATATCCAGTGCTTAACCTGACGGTTCTCCAGTCCGATATCCGTACAAATAAAAGCTCCCTTGCAGGATGATCCTTTAGAACAATTGACATCGCTTCAATTGTTAATCGATAACAGGAATAAATGAGCTGCGTCAGGAACTCTTTACAATACAAATACATTGGAGAGCTTCCATGCTCTTGATAAGGATGCTCTTCTGAAAATGGAAGAAAAGAAGGTTATCTCTTTGGATTTTTCAGTTTGAAGGCTAAGTGAAGCCCAATCTTTGTCTGTCTCTTAGATTTTTTATGATATTATAAGCGGGAAAGCAGATATACTTTATAATAGAAAAAAACTTTCTTAAAATTTCATTTATATATGCATATTTTAATTTATGTAAGTAGTAATAAAAATTAAGTATATTTGAGTTTAATATGTGGTTAGTTTCGTTATTTATGATGAAAAAGTTAAAATTATTAATTGTGTCAAACACTTATTATCTAATTTAAAGTTTGAATATAAGCACTTAAAAAGCAATTAAACCAAATAATATTATGTAATAACTTCATTATATAAAACGTTATTTTTGAAACTCCATTTTCTCCAAAAACAACTTTAAAAAAAAAATTCTAGAACCTTGGCCAATCAAACGAGCCATAAAATACATTGGAGAGCATGGAAGCTCTCCAATGTATTTGTATTGTAAAGAGTTCTTGGCACTGGGCATTTATTCCTGTTACCGATTACCAACTCAAGGGATGTCAATTGCTCAAAGGGATCATCCGGCGGGAACTCTGCCATAAGTTTTAATGGATTTGGCACTTGTGAATGTGAACAAGGCGCATAGAAACCTATCAATTGGAGAAGCAAATTTGTAAGACGTCTTGAAATAAGTTCGACGTCAATACACGGAGAGAACAAGATGAAGGGAACGAAAAAAACTCGCCGGTTATGAGGATTGGGGACTGGTCGAGCCCAAGAGTATCGAGCTTGAGAGAGGAAAGTCTCCTCAAAAAGCTCTCATCCACGGAGCACTAGAAGGAGAAAACAATCGAAGGCATCTGGGCAAAGAAGAAGAGCGACTATAGTGGTAAAGTAGACTTCTAGCATGTAATAACCTGTATTTTGACTTTCTTAATTTTTTTCTGGATTCATTATAACTCATGTGCTTGAGTAATAGCTGATCGTTATTACTGTTATAGTATATTGATAATATTATACATGTGTGAAACAAACAAGTAAACGGTCCTGACTATCTTGGTGTTTTTTAGTGTTAAACTGTTAGCTCAATAAATATAGTTGTCACCCTTTGCCCGTCGGCATAGTAATAATCTCCTTATAACTCCCAATCAGTGAGTTTTCCTCAGCAAGCCAAGAAAAAGAAGAAATCACCTCAAGTTGGTTATAAAAATAGCTCATTTTTTAGCCATCATAGGTTACTTCAAGCACATCAAAAATAAAATAATGAGTCCGTCTACTCCAGAAAGAGGAGAGAGATAGATGGGCTTCCTCCTTCACTCCATAGAAACTCTCTATCTCTCCTCTTTCTGGAACAGACGGGCTCACTCTTTTTCTTGGCTTGCTGAGGAAAACTCACTGTGAAGTTGAAGATAGAAAGGAGTGAAGTAGCTTTGCAAGGCGAAGTAGGAATAAGGGAAAGATGAAGCCTTTTTTTATTTTTATGGTTTGATTTTGAAGTTTTGAGAAGATTGCATGGATGTAGATATGTGCTTGAATAATAGCTGGTTGCTATTATTGTTATAGTATATTGATAATATTATATGTGTGTGAAATAAACTAGTAAAGACTGGTTATTAATAGTGGAAAACGGAGTGATGTTTCGCCTCAAAATGATGTTATTACCAACGTCCTTAAGAGAAGCACTTTCGCCAAATGATAAAAATTTATTTATTTTCATGTTGTAAAACGGAAAACTCCTTAGAAACGTCCAACCAAACCAAGTCTAAGACTACCTCCATCATTTCCTAAACGATCAGCCGGCAACTAATTTTTATTTTCACATAATACTTGTTGTGTGCTACAATATACGCGGCGGTAGAGTTTGTAAATTCGCGTCCGAGCATTGTACGAGTATTCAGCACACAAGCAGAAAAGAGAAGTGAACACCAAGGTTTTTACGTGAAAAACCCGAAAGAGGGAAAAAAACCACGGGGCCTCGCCCAGTTTCAAAGTTCCACTAGTATTTGTTTGAAGTACAAAGGTTGATCTGTCTTACAAATCAAGACGATCAATTTACAATCAACTTCTCATAAAGTTACAAAGTTCTGCAAATTCCCGGAGTTTCCTGAAAATCCGGCAGAATTCTGGTGTCTTCAGGCGGCAGGAAGAGTTTCGACGGTGGTCGAGGAGGGGCTTCTTCCTTCTTCTCCTTTTTCTCTTCTTCTTCTCTCTCTTCACTTGAGTCCCCTTTGTGTCGAATGAGGGCTCTATTTATAGTTTTTCTAGAGTGGCATAGCTCGTAAATAGGTGTGAGATCATGGGTGAATAGGGAGTGGTTTGAATGGACGGCCGATATTGAACCCTTCGATTGTGCACCGTTCGTTGGACATTTGGAGGCCTTAATGATATCGGAATTCGGCGATCTTGGGCTCGTTGGATTCTTCTCGTCGAGCCGCTCGATTCTAGTATAAGCTCGTTAAAATCTAAGACCGTTTGGTAACTCAAATTGCGGTTTGAACCTTCCAACAGCGCTTCAGGTCCTTGATTCGGACTCATTTGGACTCGGATTGAGTTGAATTTGGTTTCGTTAGGTTTGTATTTCCGAGACGCTCAGTTTGACTATGAGTTCGCTGAAATCGGAGTTCGGTTGCTACCGGAATTAATTTTTGAAGTTTCCAACTAGCTTTTGTCTCGAGATTCGTGCCCGATCAAGCTAATTTTGTGATGCCGTATCAATACTCATATTCTTTTTCACATAAACTCATTTTGAGGTTAGAAATAGAATTTTGGGTTGGAGATGTCTTAAGTTAAGCTTATCATGATCATCGCTAATAATACAATTATGACAACCCAGCATTAATTTGATCATTTATAAAGTTAAAGTCTGGTACTCCTTTTTTATGTACTGGGTGATGTGACGCATTCTGATTAGTCTCCGATTCGTGTCCGCACAAAATAATTTCTCGATTCGCCACCTATGGGTCCCACATCAACAACTGCTGACTCATCAAGGTCATAATGACTTCTACAAAAAATTTTTTAATCGGGCAGCAACTACTTCCCCAATTCGGCGGTAATTTCACCACGATCATACTTAGGATAAACAGCCGTCTATTATTAAATATCAAGCTCACCTGCCGAAGGCTTAGCTTCGTTTGGGAGGACTTTAAAATAACTTTTTAGTATAATTATTGAAATTTTTAGATTCAAAAATTGTTTTAAGAAGCAGCTAAAAATTCAACCCAAACGAAGCCGTGTCAGTAAAGCAGTCGCCATCGCTCACGCCGGCTTCTCTTTCGCGGCCTCCAAGCTTGTTCTGCGTTACAGTCACCTACAGGTCAAGTCACTGCTTCTAGAACTGGTCGTGTTCATCACTCCACATCGCTGGCCGCAGTCAAACGGCTCGATATTTCCATTAGACAAGAAAAAACAGTCCCATCTCACCGCTACTCGCACGCGCCTATTCCCACGGGGCGGTGAGCTGAACCAACTTAGCCACTACGACTTATATCTCTCAGCTTCCCTTTGCCTTGTTTGCATCTCTCAGCTTCTCCGTTTGCTATATCGCAAGAGCAATTAAGCTCTCCACCATGGCGACGAAGCTCCATCTCCGTCCAATCGCCGGCCTTCATGCCGCCTTCGGCGTTTCAGTGATCATGCTCTGTCTCTTCGCCGGCGGCGGCGTCCAAGCCCAATCGCCGCCGAATGGAGACAACAGCATCAATCCGAATTACTTCACATCCGCGAAGTTCAATCCATCCATGGCCGTCATCATCGTCGTCCTCATCAGCGCCTTCTTCTTCCTCGGCTTCTTCTCCATCTACATCCGCCAGTGCGGCGGCGACCGGATGGATTCCCTCGCCTCATCCGCTGCTGCAGCCATCGGCGCCCGTTCCAGGAGGCAGCGCGGGCTAGATCCAGCGGTTCTCGAAACTTTCCCCACCCTCGTATACTCCGAGGTGAAGGAGCACAAGATCGGCAAGGGCGCGCTTGAGTGCGCCATCTGCCTCAACGAATTCGAGGACGAAGATACAATCCGTCTTCTCCCCAAATGCGACCACGTTTTCCATCAGGAGTGCATCGACGCCTGGCTCGCCTCTCACGTCACCTGCCCTGTTTGCCGCACTGATTACACCGCCGTCTCCACCGATGAAACTTCCATCGAAGGGGCCACCGATGCCCCGGCTGTGCAGGCAGCGGCGGAATCCGCCCCGGCACCGGATCCGACGCCGGCGGATCAGGTGGTAATCACTGTAGATGAAGGTGTAAGGAAACAAGAGATAAAGGAGCTCGCGCGGATCGCGAGCAGGGTGAGGAGGAACGGTTCGAGGAGGCAGAGGACTCTTCTGCGATCGCACTCAACAGGGCACTCGATAACGCAGCAGGGGGAGGGTTTGGATCGGTACACGCTGCGGCTGCCGGAGAACGTTCGGAAGGATATAATAGCAGCCGGGATGCTGCAACGGCAGAGGAGCTTAGCGGTAACTCGAGGAGGCGAGGGTAGCTCGAGGAGACCGGGTTCGAGGGTAATCGGGGATGATAGCAGCCGCCGCGGGAGGACTGCGCGCCTTGGGCGGTCGGATCGCTGGCCTTCTTTCTTGGTGCGGTCGCTATCGGCGAAGATTCCGGCGTGGGGGAACTGGAAGAGAGGGGACGAAGGGTCGGTGAAGGAAGGGTCGGTGAAGGAAGGATCGATGAGGGGGAAGTTCGCCGCCGCCGCCGGTTTTTCCAAGAAGAATCCTGATGATTCGGAGTCGTCGACCGCCGCATTGAACCGGGTTTAAGCACGCTTGCGTTCTGTAATTTTTCTTTATTTCCCTCTTTTATTTATTTATTTAATGTCAATTATTAGAATAGAATAATACAAAATTTTAGCGGTCGTAGGCCACCCGCTTCAGCAGTCCTTGACAGAGAAGGCGAATTTGTACATGGAATATTTTTTTAATTACGTCCACAACTTTTTGTTTATTTATTTTGGAGACGCATTGTATGACTTTAATTGTTGACACGTGGATATAAAATTATTGAAGTTGAGGCCTCTAAGTCTTTAGGCGTTGCCGAATATGCGAGTGGGATTAATACCGAAGGGCTTAGAAGTCATTACGAGCTTGATGAGTTAGCAGTTATTGATGTGGGACCCATAGGTGACGTACCGGACTTTAACTTCATAAATGATCGAATTAATTAGTGCTGGGCTGTCAGAATTGTATTATTAGCGATGATCAAGCATTCATGCGTTCATATCATTGAAATCCCTAATTTAAGGACATCTTCAACTAGGGGTGCAAAAAGAGTTGGTCTAGCTCAAGTAAGGGGTGTTTGAGTCAAGTTCGATTGTTAAATATCGAGCTCAAATTTGAGTGGAGCTCAAAAGACTAGCTCGAGCTCAAAAGACTAGCTTGAGCTCGACTCATCTAACGTTGAGTTGCTCATCGAGCTCTATCCCGAGTCCGTTGTCAAGCTAAGTCCAATGCAGTCTAGCAGCACGCGAGCTCGATCGTCCCAAGTTCCATCGTCGAGCAAGCAAGCATCACGCGAGCTCCGTCGTCGCATCCACTGTCATCCCGAGCCCCGTCGTTGAGATTTCATTTTCATACACGGGCTTCGATTCGTTTTCCCACCCGCATCGTCCCAAGATTTTGTTTTCCCTCCGAAAGGTCACCTCCGCGAGCTGCTCAACGAGATCACGAGTTGAGCGAAGGTTTGTTCGAGCTCGAGCTCGATAAGCCATCGAGCTTGAAATTGTGTTTGAGCTCGACTAACATGCACAATAAGCTCAACTCATCGAGCCTGTTAACGAGTCTAGTCTGAATCGACTCGCAAGTCGGCTTAACTTGATTAGACCGCTATCGCCAACCAAAAATTCTATTTCTAACCTCAAAATGAGTTTCTATGAAAAAGAATTGAGTGTTCAGTGAAAAGAAAAAGCAGGCGAGCTTGATATTTTACAGTAGACGGCTGCTTATCCGAAGTATGATCGCGGTGAAATTACTGCCGAACTGGGGAAGTAGTTGCTGCCCGATTAAAAAATTTATAGTTTTTATCATTTCGTAAACCTTTTTAACTATTTTTTTTATATTGTTGAATTTAAAATCTTGGAATTTTATCAAATTATAAATTCAAATTAATTTTTTAATCGTCAGCTAGACAATTTAGTTTGTTATTTTACCTCAGGATGATAAGTAGTAGGCTTTGATTATTAACTAACAAGCCCAAGTCACAAAACTCATCTTGGCATGTTAATGTTTGGGAGCTTCGACCATCAACTAAAAGATTTTGAATTCGAATTTTATGTATGTGATGTATGCATAAATTTATTTTAATTAGCCTAAATATTCTTTTAAGAAAAAAAACCCTGAGTCGATAGTTCACCTTATCAACTCTTAGGCTTTCTCTTCGTAGTCTCCAGATTCCATTATAAAACAAAATTTAGCTGTCTGCTAATCATTTAGGAAAGGCTGGATGGTAGTTTTAGGCTTCATTTGGGACAGGTGTTTTCAATAGATTTTTGTACTAAAAAGTAACTTTGCAAAGCAATAACAAAGCCGTCCCAAACAAAAGCTTAATATGCTCATCTTTTTTCTGATGCCTTTTGTTGTGATACATCAAGTTAGTTGATGATGTTTGCTATGTTTGTTTATATATTTCGATTGATTGTCCGATTTGCGTTGCCTTTTCTTAGGTTTAGGGTATAGATTTTGCTAGCTTGGCAGGGGCAATGATGAACTCCCTATCATAAGTTGATGCTTTTACACAACTCATTTTGACGTGTTGGTTAGAGCTTAGACTGCCAACTAAGAGGTCTTAGGTTTGAGCCTTTGTGTATGTGATGTGTGTGTGTGTGTGTTTGCCTTAGGGTCCGTTTGGAATGGTTTTTTAACTGCTTTTTAAATCTGCTTTCTAGTACAAAAATTAAAATGTTTGTACTAAAAAGCTACTTTTCGAAACAGTAAGAAAGTCGTCCCAAACAAAGCCTTAATTGTCCTAAAAATCTCGAAAAAAAAAAAAGTTTTGCTTTTGCAACCAAGTGGTTCTCTTTTCAATTCTTAGGCTTCACTATGTCATCTTTGATGGCAAACCTCAAAATAATAATTTATCTCTAATCTATTAGTAGATAAATACATATGTAATAAATAATAGATGTGCTGGCATATAACCATTAGACAATGTAACAAATGGTTATATGACAGCACATCTATTATTTATTACATATGTATTTATCTACTAATATAATCAAACTCCATTTTTAACATTAAAAAAAAAATTCTTTGTATATTCTTTCTCATCTCCAATAAAAAACTACATTTCTAAAAAAAAGGTTTTTGTTAATAGTATGGTGTCAGTATTGACGTCGCACTGTTTACAAACGAGTTAAAAAGCAAAAATATATTTTGATTTGTCGTTCGGGTGAAATATGGCAGGAATTACAAACAGGTAAATGATGTTTGGTTGTAGATGCCCTAAACCTGAAAAAATAACAGGTCCGGTTTAACTTTATTCATGTATTTCTATTTGGTCGTTTAAATGAGAAGATTCGGATTAGCTGTGGGGATAATATACTCACATTAGAAGCAACTGTATAGTCTGGATATTTCTTAATTCAGCTATGTTGAAATTGTGCTAATCTTTCAACATATCTTATATTAAGAATGATCCAAACTAACCGTTGTTTCTAATTTGAGTATCTTATTCCCAATAGGATGCAATCCTAATTAGAAATCTTCTAATTTAATTGGAATTAAGTTAACAATTAAATTTAGTAATGAATATATATATATATATATATATATATTATTCATTAGGAAATATAAATGGTAACTTAATTCCAATTAAATTAGAAGCTTTCTAATGCAGATTTCATCCTATTGGGAATAAGTTACTGAAATTAGAAACAACTACATAGCTCATCTTGACATGTTGGTTGAGAGCTTATGCTTCCAACTAAGAGGTCTTGGGTTCGAGTCTTTGTGTATGCGTTGTGTGTGTGAATTTGCCTTAAATGGCCTAAATGTCCAAAAAAAAAAAAAAGAAACAACTGCTAGTTTGGATCAATCTTATGTTTTGTTTGGGACGGCTATCTTACTGTTTTTTAAAATTAGTATAGAGAATACAATTTTTTTAAAAGTGTTGCAGAAAGCAGCTTCTTAGTACAATAATTTTTTAAAAGAAGTGTGGAAGCATTGAAGAAATAGAATCTATGGTTATTGTTTGAAATGTAAAACAATAAGAAAATTGTCCCAAACAAAGACTTATGATTTGTTTGGAACAATAACAATCTAAAAAGCAAAGTAGTAAAAAGCTATCGCAAATGAAGCCTTAATCTAAATTTGTTAAAAGATTACCACAATTTCAACATAAATACATTTAGAATTCTCCAAACTACACAGTTGCTACTAATTTGAGTGTATCATCCCCAATAGGAGCTATTTCTAATCTTCTTATATAATTGGTCAAAATTAAATAAATAAATAAACTTAAAATATGTTTCTCTTGGGTTTCAGAAAGTTTTCATAGTTTTTAATATATTATTGTGTTTCTTATTATGCGCATTTTAGTTATATGATATTGAAGTTTTATCGATTAGTTTTTTTTTTAAATGAATTTTTTTAGTATATTATTGAATTTAGGCTTTACTGGCAAATGCAATAGTTATATAGAAGTTTTAAAATATTCATGTGAATGTTGTTCTAAAGTTGAAATTAAAAAAGCAAAGTTCAATGTGTATTATGTTTTACACGTAATGTGACTTTTTTACTGTCAATTCATGCATTGTCTGATTATTGCTTTAGATTTCTAATTTAACCACAATTGCATTGTATTTGTATTATACATAAAATAACATTGGAGATGTTCTTGTATGTGAAAAAGTATAACCTCTTATATATTTCAAGGGCCTTATATGTTCTGTTTTGGTCACATCTGTCAAGAGTGGATGTGAGAGGGATTCTTACCCCACTTATTGAAAGTGAGTGTGAGAGATTAAAGAGAGACATAAGTAAAAGTTGAGTTATAAATAGCTAGACAATGTGACATGTGCATTGTATTCATTGCATTGTATATGTAAATATTTTAATAAATTAAGCATAAATGAGGTTCTAAACTGAATATTAGAAATTTTTGAGTCTATGTATAGCTTTGATTAAATGGACAAGTTAAGTGCCAGTGAAAAGCAGGTGTTCTTTTGATAATATGGGCTCTGTGAAGTATTGAAACCCTCTGTAAAAATAGTAACACAAGTATAAGGATTCTAAACACAAGTGTGTAATGAACTATAGAAAATATGTCATGTTAATATTTCATTCATTTCATTTAAATTATTGGATTTTCTTTAAATTTGTATTTAATGTTTTGAATTGGATAGTAACATCTATGATGGATAAAGGAGGAAGCCTACTGAACTAGTTGCACTCATTGTGTTCTTTCTAACATTATAGGAAAGAGTCAAGGCCTAGCATAGTAGAAAGTGTTGAAGTAGGATCTCATTGTCCGAGTTTGAGGTATTATTTTTGTAATCGGGTTTTATTTATTCTGATGTACAAACATTTTGGAAGTTGCTTGGATTATTGTATTTATGTTTTGATGAAATGAAATTTGTTCATATTGCTTATATTATTTGAAAATTTAAAGCTTTGGTTGTTGTAATTGATGGTTAAAATTAAATCACATGTTTAGGCAAACCAATCATTCCATTAAAAAATAGGGCGTCATAAGCACCACCTTCAAATCAACATCCAATAGCTTACATAAAACCATCGATCGATCGTCACCATTAAACCACCAGCCGACCATCACCTTTTAGTCATTTCCCAATTACAACTCAATTATGATTCACCAACTACTGTATCCCAACTATGAATCTCCAACCATAATCACCCTAATTGTGATCCTCTAATGATCATTATCGATTGTATTCCACCAACCACTATTACCTAGCTCAGTTCTTCCCAACATTATGGACCAATTACATTCCTACGAGTATCGTTACCTATCTTTGAGACTCTGATTATTTTCGCTAGACTTCTATCCTCCTATCATTGTCGTAAGAGTGCAAACCTTAGAACACTATTGTAACAACAGTTTTGATCATATCGTCCAGGCCGATCATGGATCGTCCTGGGACGATCAGTTGTAAATCTGTTCCAGTTTTCTGTCCAGAAGTTACAGGAAAAATTCCTGTATGGATCGTCCAGGCCGATCTGGGATCATCCCGGGACGATCAGTGTATGGCACAAGTCAGAGAGCAAGGGGTTTTTGAAAATTAATTATCGTCCTGGATCGTCCTGAGAAATCGTCCCAGGCCGATTGGATTTTGTTCAGATCGTCCAGGACGATCGTGCGATCGGCCGGGCCGATCAGTGTATTATTTAGCTGAAATCAGCTCATTTTGAAGAGAGAGAAAATCAAAATAAATATCTAATTTCAGCCGAGGAGAGAGAAGGTCAAGGGCTGTCACGCCCCAAGATCTAACTTGGAAAGAATGTCAATCAATTTACCAGAGTTATCTAAAACCTTCAATTAAACAGTCTATCAAACATCTATAAAATTTAAAACATCAATATACAAGTCGATTCATATCTCAAAAGTCATGTACAAATACTCATGAACTATACTACAATCACCAGTACTGAAATCTATCCTGAGTACAAAAGAATCAAAATCATCAAAAGACAAAAATCTGTAGATCCGAATCAATTCCTATCTTCTGCTCCCTTGCCCTGACCTGAAAATATCAACCACATATAATGAGCTTTACAAAGCCCAGCAGGTCACCTAATACCTATAACTGAAATCAAAGCACGGCGATGCTATTAATATGCATGTCAGTCAATCAAATCATATCAGTCAATGGTCAATGAATCTATGCATACGGAAATCCATAGTCAATAAAACCAGTCAATGCAGCGGCAGACGAATCGATAAATCAACTCAATAAATCCATGTCAATATCGAAGAAATCCGTACACAATAGGAAATCAATCAATCCGTCAAATCAATCGCTATCAAATTAAAGCAATGCGGTCAAATCAATAATATCTATTCAATGAAATCAAACGAGGGAAGCAGTACGATAAATCTCAATCTATTCTAACAATGAATCCATGCAGCAGTCAATACGGTGCAGAAATAGTAACAACAGTGAATCTATATACAAAATCAATAAATCTATAGGCAGTAGTAACAATGAATAAATCAATGAATCTATAGGCAACAGTGTCAATGATTCTATACTATTCATGTCCATGCTATCAATGCAATATCTATATCCATCCATTTCTATATCAATGCTCAATGTTGATGCATAGCAATCAATCAGTGAAGTCAATGAAATCGTACGATCTAGTAAATCCAATCAAAGTCGATAAAGCAGGAATCTATAAAAAAACAATGAATCCAAAAAGCAATACAGTAAACATGCAATTCAATACTATATACTGGACAAGTATAATCAACTGGCTATGTTGCTGTTATAGAATCCATATTGCTGTTGTAGATATTCATATTGCTCTTGTAGATATCCATACATTGGTTCTATCAATAAGAGTCGTCACTCTTTTCGCCCGTCGGCATTTCTATAAACTCCTTATGACTCCCAATCGTTATATCAATAATCAATGGTTTAAAAGAAAGCCCGTCGGCCCACCATCCTGTACAGGTCAATATCAATCTCCAACCAAGGTTCAACCAGGTTATACGTGTTTCCCAGTATCAATAATCAATACAAGACTCAATTCAATAATCAATCGATAATCAATGCAATAATCAATATTTAAGCAATCTAGAACAATCATATCAATAAACATACGCATATCAATTGACTCTATTAATTCTAAGCAAATCAGAAAATCTACGAAAATCGGGCAGCGTAACGGCAGTCGGTCAAATTACACAAAAATCTTGCAAAAAGCACCAATTCCAAATCTCACCAAATTACAATATAATATCTATAACATCAATACAAGACTATTATCCTATAGAAACCAAATCAAATCACGTCCTGATTATTTTCTATTCGATTAAAATCACGTAGAATCAATTCCGACCGGTAAAATCGTCACAGAATATAGTCAAATCGTGTACAATAGTCATATCTATAACATATTAAAAGTTGTGCGGTAAAAGTTGTGTCAATACGAAATCACGTCCAAAAGTCGACTACGAAAACACAAAACAGATCACAACTCGGTCAAAACTTAATATCTTTGAAAACAGAAATAGGATTCGGAGTCCTTACCACGAGATCTTCACTTTTCCCAACAGCTGCGTCGGACGAAAAGCGCTCCGCGGCCTCCAAAACCCAAGATCCCTCTTTTTCCTTTTCCCTTTCTCTCTCTAAAATCAGATATTTTTATTTTAAAATGATTTTCTCTCTCATCAAAACGACCTGATTTTCTTATATCATTTGTCTGATCGGCCCGGCCGATCGCCAAATCGTCCCAGGACGATCAGACCAAAAATATCGTCCTGGACGGTTCCCAGAACTATTTTCAGGACGGTATTTTCTACAGTGCCGATCGGCCTGGACGATCTCAAATCGTCCTGGACGATCCTGAGAGGAAAATCCAAATCAGAGAGGAACAGTAAGGGAACGAGGTCTCACAAGGGCAATATTGGAAAAGTTAATTTTCGGGCGACGCCGGGCCGTTTTCGTCTGTCGTGACAGTTCAGTAAAGTGTTGTACGCAAGGTAAGGCACATTCCGCCTTTCTCAATTTTCAGAACAGTGCAATTTGAACGACTTTTCTGTCCGGATTTCATTTTTGTTAACGAATTTCGTCCGTATTTTCCGATTGGTTCAGTTTATACCACGTAACTTTTGATATGTTTCTGAGGTGTCGAGTGTGCATATTTTGATTATTTTCTAGAGATTTTCGACCGGGTAATTTTGATTCCGCGGTGTTTTCTTTCGACTGTAATTTTTGACGATGTCTAAAAATGTTGTGGCAGTAGAATAAAAGTCTTATATTCTTGTTATGAATGTTCTGTGGTAATTTGGTGAAATTCTGTTTCGGTGAATTTTTGTGTAAATTTCGTATACTGCCGTTACGCTGCCGGATTTTCGTATGATTTCTGAAATTGTTCGGATTTGTTCTGAAATGAATTGATATGATTGTGTGCTATAACAAGGGAGTTATAAGGGGTCAGGATCCTATGAGATCCTGTCTGTGTCAGGGAAAATCTGAAATGAGCTCTGAAATCTGTTTCTGAATACAAGTTTCGGATCCGATGATAAGTTCTGTTCTGGTGCTATAAGCACATCTGTTTTGGTGCCGTGAGCACAAAGGGAGACATAAGGGGCCAGAATCCGAGAGATTCTGTCAGTGTCTGGGAAGGGAGGCATAAGGGGCCAGAATCCGTTGAGATTCTGTCAATGTCAGGGAATCTGTTCTGCCTTCTGATATGTTTTGAATTGATATGATTTCTGATTTCTGATTTGTATTCTGATTCTGATATATGATTCTGTTCTGTTCTGATGTGATCTGACTCTGATTTCCGTACGATTCTGTCTGTTTTGATATGACTTCTGATCTGATATGATTTTAATCTGCTTTCTGATTTCTGTACGTTCTGTCAGTTCTGATGTGATGTATTTCTGCTCTATTCTGATTTGATCTGATCTGTACGATTCTGATTCTGTTCTGATTTGATATACTATTCTATTCCGATTTCTGTATGGATTTCTGTCTGATGTGTTTGATGTGGACTCTGAGAATTTTGATTGGAGGTTTGATGTCTTGCTGAGCTGTTGTAGCTCATCCTTATTTTCTGCGTGGTTTTCAGGTTCTGGGAAGGGGAAGGAAGTCCAGGAGTAGAAGTTCAGAGTCTGATTCGTAGGTATTTTGTCCTTTTGATTTTTGTACAGTCATGACTTTTCTGTTCTGCTTTTCTTTCTGTCTGAAAGCCATGACCTGTATTTGTACATGATTCTTTTAAGGAAGAAAAAGATAGATGATATGTTCCGCTGCATTTGATGTTCATAGTAGCTCTGTGTGTGTGTCTGTTTCTGTGTGTAATGTTTGGAAGAAAGTTCTGAAACAAATTCCAAAGCCAGATCC
Organism: Dendrobium officinale; assembly: GCA_019514585.1. NCBI lineage: Eukaryota > Viridiplantae > Streptophyta > Magnoliopsida > Asparagales > Orchidaceae > Dendrobium > Dendrobium officinale. Next base: position 2,217,912 of record CM033697.1, read on the forward strand.
TGGAATCAGTTCAGTCAGTCTGAAAATTCAGGCACCCACGACCCGGTGCGAGCGGGACCCGTCCCGGTCGGGTCGGGTCGTGACAACTATCCCCTGATTACCATCCTCTAACCGCCATCATCATAGTACATTTCTTCAACCATTATCACACAACTCAATGAACGTTATTACATATAAGACTGATATATGTCGTCGACACAAATTATGCATCCCTACATTAACACTGATATTTATACTAAACTTCTTGGTCTCTTATCTCCTCTACTTGAAGGAGAACAATCGAACAACTATAAATGAACTTTTAAAATATCTATAATTTCATAAGGCTCTTCCAACTTTCTATATAAAATTCATTCCCTCGACTATATTATATCAAAGCAACCCTCAATTATAGAGATGGAGAAGAAGAGAAACGATCTAAACTACTAATAAAACTAAAGACAAAAAATAAAATTGTGATGTAAACTTACCACACCTCTGAAAATCCTATTGAACCAAATGTTATTTTTTTTGCATTCTGGAATATTTGCGACGGTGGAGAAATATAAAGTTTAGTATCTTAGCATTGTATGAAGATTCAGAACGTAGACAGATGAAAGAGATGGTGCAATATTCATAAGAGACATCAAGATTTTACGTGGAAAACCCTAAAGGGGGTAAAAACCATAGGGCCAAGCCCAGTTTGAATGAATCAACTATTATTTGCAGTTGATTACAAATGAGACCCTTAATTGGCAGAAAATGCCTTGGCTTGACTTACATCATATGGAGTACATTATGTGGTGGAAATACAAAGAATCATTGTTGACATGTTCATTTGGTCAAAAGGATCATAATCGGTGGGCAATGGATGTACCATTGTTTGGCGAATGAGGTATAAATGACCGTATCAGTAGGTGATGGAGGTCAGGGCGATAGAGGTCGGAAGGATCATTGTCTAATGATGGAAGTTGAAAGGATCGTAGTCAGTGGACGAAGGTGGTCAGAAAGATCGTTATCGGAGGGCGACAGAGGTCCGAAATTAATTGGAGGACGTGCAAAAGTCTGGTGTTAGTTGGTGGCTGGGCAAAAAAAAAATTTGCATCAATTGGCAGTCGAGTAGCGTTGGTTGGTAGCCGAGCAAAAATCCAACATCAGTTGGCGGTTGGGCAGAAGTCCAATGTTGGGTTGGAATCTTGCGACGGGCGGAAATCCAGTGTCGGATAGGAATCCAATGATGGGCGCAAGTCCGGCGTTGGGTAGAAGTCTGTCGATGGACAGAAGTCTAGTGTCGAATAGAGTTCCAACAAAAGTCCGACAACGGGCGAAAGTTCAGCATCGGGTAGAAGTCTAGCATTGGGTAGAAATCCAGTGACGAGCGGAAGTTTAGTGTTGGATAGGAATATGGCGAAGGGTGCAAGTCTGGCGTTGGGTAGATGTCTGTCGATGGATAAAAGTCTGGCATCAGATAGAAGTCAGGCAAAAGTCCGCCAACGGGTGGAAGTCTAACGTTGGGTAGAAGTTCGATGTCAGTCGGCGGCCGGGCATAACTTTAGCATTAGATGCCATTCGGTCAGAACTCCGACATCGAAAGGCTGCTGGGTGGAAGTCCGGCGATGGTCGAGGAAAAGTCTGGTGACAAGAGAGCTCTCTTTCTTATTTTCCTTTTCTTCCTTCTATTCTTGCTTCCTTGCTTAATTCCAGCTTCAGTTGGTGATCGGGCAGAAGTCCGATGTCGGTTGGCTGCCAGGTGCAAGTCTGATGGTGGTCGAGGAGGAATCACTTCATTCTCTTCCTTGCTTCCATCTCTTCTCTTCTTGCTTCGGCCTCCTTCTCCCCCCTGGGAGCCCCCTTCTATGAAAAATTAGGGGTTTATTTATAGTTTTTTGATAGTGACATGACCAATAAATAGGATGAAGATCAATGGTAAATTGGGAGCGGTTTGAATGGACGATTGATGATAAACCCCTAGATCATGGACCATTTTTTGAGCATTTAAATGTCTTAATGATATCAGAATATGGCGATTTTAGGCTTTTTGGATTTGTCTCGTTGAGCCGCTCAATTCGACTATAAGCATGTCATATTTGGATGCTATTTGGTAATCCAAATTACGGTTTGAATCTTCCGAATATTCTTCGAAACTTCATTTTTGACCCATTTGGGCTCGGATTGAGTTGAATTTGGTGTCGTTGAGTTTGTATTTTTGAGACGTTCAGTTCGATTATAAGTTCGCTGAAATCGGAGTTCAAATGGTCATCGATTTAATTTTAGAAGTTTCAAACTTGATTTTGCTTCAAGATTTGCGCCCGATCAAGATAATTCCTTGATGATGTATCAAGTTTAAAGATAATTCAAGACAAATAAAATTCATTTGACAATGGAAAAGTTATTATGTGCGGACACCGGACGGCGTCCGGAGACCAATCAGAACGAGCCACGTCACTTTTGCTCAATACTGCTGTGTACCGGGTGACGTGGAGCGTTCTAATTAGTCTCTGAACCGTATGGTATCTGTAAATAATAATTTCTCTCGACAATGAGATTGCTCTTATAAGTACATGATGATATATAGTGATAGGACGGCAGGCTAAACAATAAACATTTTGATTAGAAAATATATTTGTATGATTCACCTAAATATATTTTATTAAATTTTAATATTTAAAAAAATTACTATCAAATTAATTGTGGTTAAGCCCCAAAAGAAATCCCTAGAAGTAAAAGGACCAACTTTGATCTGGTCTCAAGAACCAACCAGATTTGATCTCCTCATACTCCGTTGTTCTCATCTATTTCTCTACCTCTACCCACAGAAAGTTCTACTCTGTCGCGAAGTTCTTCTCCATGGGCCGAAAGCTCCAGCGCTTTGTCGGCGTCATAAAAGACAAAGCTTCCCTGACCAAAGCCACACTCGTCTCTCTTCCGTCCTCCTCCGCCGCCGATCTGGCCGTCCTCCGCGCCACCTCCCACCACCACCCTTCCTCCCCTCCACATCCCCATCATATCGCCGCCCTGCTCTCATTCGGCCACGGTGCTCGCCCCGCAGCTGCAGCCCTCTCATCATCCCTCTCCTCCCGCCTTCTCTCCACCCGCGACCCTTCCGTCGCCCTCAAATCCCTCCTTTCCCTCCACCACCTCCTCCGCTCCGCCCCCTTCATTCTCCTCGACTCCCTCTTCTCTTCTCTCCTCCCTAAAGCCTCCGGCCGCCACACCCGCAGCCCCCTCCTCCTCTCTTCCTTCCCACTCGGTCCAGATCCGGTTTCATGGTCTCTTTCTTCCTGTGTCCGTTGGTACTCCCGTCTTCTCGAGCTCCGAATAATCCTCCCTAATCCCTCTTCCGACCTCACCGACTGGGTTTCCTCTCTTCTCACCCGAGATCTCATCTCCGAACTCGACACCCTCACGAAATTTCTCGCCGAGGCCTTCTCACCGCCGGAGCTGCCCGACGGAAACCGATTGTTGGCTGAGGTGATGAGAGTAGTGAACGAAGATAGGATTACCGCGGAGAACGGGATTGCCATCCGGCTCGGGGAGGTGAGGGAGCGGATCGACCCGGTTGGGTTTGGTGATGCAGTCGAATTGGTTTTCGTGCTCCGCAGCCTCGAGGAGCATCGGCCGCCGTCCGATGCGAGATGGATGGATGACGATGGTCAGCGCCGGTTTTGGACGGAAGTGAAGGAGGTGAGAGAAAAGGTTGAGGAGGTTGTGGTCAGGAGGGAGAAAGAGGAGAGAGCTGTGAGTAGAGAGCGGGGGGTCAGCGCTTCGGACCGGTTTGGGGTTCGGACCGGCGAGGTGGTTCTGTTTGGTTCGAACCGGTGGGTTAAACAGTAGTTTAGGACGTTCAGCTTTAGGACTATTTGATGTATTTTTTTAATTGTTTGATAATATGGATTGATTACAATGGCTTATTTAATATTCCACCTAAGCTTCACCTTTTATTACCAATTTGGATGTTGATTGATTTGGATGTCCAATTGATGGGACATATGTCATTGTTTTTGTTTAATTTTTTATTACCTAATTGATTTTTTTTTAAGCAACAATAAATGAGAATGGCTCATTTCGACTTCGCGTGGAACGAATTTTTTACTAAGTTATTAGAAGCAATAAAAAAGTCATCCAAAATGAAGTCTTCATTGAACTAAGTTACTAACACTTCTTTTTTTTTTTTGGAACGGGGTATCCATCCACTGTCACCCTCGAAAGGGGGATTGGTAGCATGACTAATCCTCGGTTGACTTAGAAAAGACACCAACCTAAAAAATCTCCCTGCGATTGGGTCCCACTTAAGAGACTCCGCCGCTCGAGGAGAATCGAGCATGGGTTGGGGGTTCTCAACTGTACTCGTCCACCAAAAAAGCTAAACAACGGTGTGTAACACTTCCTTGTTAACATAATGAGAGAAGACTTTAATGATTACTCAATGGCATGAATTTAATTTATGTTAATACCTTTGTTGTATATTGTGTTAATTTAATTTTATTGATATTTGTCATGAATGCATTAAAGATATTGAGATATTGAGATTGATTGTTATTTTATTTATGATGAAGTTGTCAATTTTATTATTCTTATTTCATCAATTTCTTCTCAATTTTAATATATTAATATCTTCATCAAATAACATTTTTTATAATATTTAAAGAATTATATATAAAATTTAAGTTGCAATGATTTCTTCTCCAATAGGATTCAAGTTATTTGCAATTAATCCTTATGATGAGAACCCCGTATTCCTACAAGCACATCAAAAATTATCGAACCGTCATGCACATTCAAAAAGCTTCTAATGTAAGTCCTTTGTTGTGTCTTTCTCATAACTCTTAAGGAATAATATCGTACTTGATTCTACTCATTAAAATTTTGCCCATCTTTCTAGACTTTTCGTCGAATAGTTTCGTCAACCAAAGAATCATTAAGGACTCCTTCCATATTTCTAGAATTCACTAAAAGTTAAAGAGAGATCATTAAGGAGTAATTTAAAAATCCTATTTATATATTTTTCATTGAAGTGAGAGATCGTCCACTTGTAAGTTGCTCTTATTCATCAAACAGAAGCACAAATCTTGATCAATCATAATAAAAAAGAGAAAGATTTCACTTCATAATAAAAAAGAGAAAGATTTCACCAAATTTAACCCAAGTTATCAAATTCTACCCCATTTAGCACATCTAAGACTAATTTTTTTTAATGAAAATCCAAAATATGAATATCTTAAATGACCAAATTTTCTAAAAAAATCTAAATGATGAAGACCAATCTAAATAATTACTTCCACCATTCAAGAGGATTTCGACCAAAAACATTTATTTGTGAGGTGAGTTTCTTTTTGAATTATTAATGAAGTTTTTTTAAATAAATAACAATGCTTCTCCTAGCTTGTAGGAACACCCATGAGGAAGCCTCAATGAAAACAAAGTGTGGACATAATATTTATTAAAAAAGCCTCATAAGAACAAGTGACAGATATGATCTCTACTCATAACGGCACGGTGGCTAAGTACAAAGCAAGACTAGTCGCACTCGGCAACCACCAACAATTCGGGCTAGACTACACGGAAACTTTCAGTCCTGTAGCGAAACTTCCGACGATACATATCTTTCTTGCAATCGTTTTCCACAACGGCTTGGACGTGCAGCAACTTGACGTTGCGAACGCATTTCTTCACGGCAATTTAACATAAACAGTATTCATGACCCAACCGAAGGGCTTCGAGGATCAAACAAAACCAAATCATGTATGTCGCTTACATAAAGCAATTTACGGGTTAAAACAAGCTTCGCGCCAATGGTATAACACTTTCACTTCTTTTCTCGTAACTCTTGGTTTTGAGCATAGTAAGGCAGATCCTTCACTTCTTCTATTTCGCAATGCTACTGTTCAAATATATCTCCTTATATACGTTGATGACATACTAATTATGGGCAATAATCAGGCTAGCACTCAACTAATTCTTGACCGCCTCAGCTCTGAGTTCTCTATGAAGCATCTGGGCTCCGCAAATGAATTTCTTGGCATCAAAATCACCAAGAATGTCAACAGCTACTTCATGTCTCAATCTCACTATGCCCTTCAAATTCTCGATCAGGTCAATCTGGCAAATTGCAATTCGCTGGCAAATCCAACTTGCACCAAGCTACCGTCCGAATTTCACCAAGACAATCTGCTTGACGATCCGGCCATCTATTGTCGAATTACCGGGTCACTCCAATACCTCACACTAACTAGACCTGACATCTCGTTCAGCGTAAACCTTCTCTCTCAACATATGCACGATCCAACGGCCCAGCACACTTACCTTCTCAAAAGGCTTCTCCGTTACATCAAAGGTACGCTAGACTTCGGCATACCAATCACCATAACTAACTTGACTCTCAAATCCTTTTCAGATGCGGACTGGACGGGCGATCCAATTTCTCGAAGATCCACCTTCGGCTACTTCTCCTTCTTAGGAGAAACTCTTATATCCTGGACGGTTCGAAAACAACACACAGTCGCTCGATCGTCTACGGAGTCTGAATACCGAGCATTGGCAGCCCTTACTACGGACATCATCTGGACACGCCGGCTGCTCTCCGAGTTCGGCATTCCTCAAGACCAGCCTACAAATCTCTACTGCGATAACATGTCAGCTATCGCCTTGGCCAATAACCCTATATTTCACTCCCGCACGAAACATATAGAGATCGATCAGAAATTCTTACTGGACCACATTCAACAACACCACATCAATCTGCTACCCATAAGCTCTACCGATCAAATAGCCGACATCTTTACGAAGCCGCTCTCAACACCTCGCTTCACATTTCTTCGCTCCAAATTGACAGTCACAAAGGACCCATCAATTTGCAGGGGCATATTAGACAAGAAGCAACATATTCGGCTAGACCGATCAACGCCTTCCTAAAGCTTAAATGCAGCTACACGCACACACCTCTCTAGTAGTTTCCTAATGCCAACCAATGTATCTATATAAGGGAAGTTAGTCTATGTAATCGGTGAATGAAATACAATATACTTCTTTCCAGTATTAGACGTGTTCCATCTCTCCTTAATCTTTTCTCTAGTTTCTACAATAACCACTAGAAAGCATGCCCATAAAGATAGTCTCATCGTAAAACTAGTGGTGGACAGAAAACATCATAAAATTGAAGCCTTAGAGGTACAGATTTTTCCAATAATCCAAAAATCTTTATAAGGCTAAAAGCTTCATAATTTCGTAGATTTATTTGGTCATCAAAAAATTATAGAGGGCTCAATCGGTATATGTTACTATAAAAAGCCTCATAATTTTTTAGATTTATTTTGGCTCATCCAGAAGCGATTCTCGAAAGGTTGGTGACACAACATTACAATAACGAACTCGTGCGACGCTATATTTTGGCTCCGGCATAGTATAAGGCGGAATCAACGTGTCATTTTACAGTGAACCGCTATAACTCCATCGACACAGCACTGCAATTGTTTGGCACCGCGACGCTAGCACAATGATTTGGTGTGGAGCAAAGACAAGTGCTACAATACTCTGGTAGGCGAATTGCTGCTATGATACTATATATCGACGATGGGGTATTGAACTATTTGTAAAATGACAGAACATTTAGCACAACGATGTTTTCAAATATGATGCTGGGGCACTGCTGATGTTGTGATGCTGGAGGATTAAATTGCAAAACTCTCGAACTTATAACACCACGTTGTTGTTCCAAAGTGGCGCCGAGACATTGATGGCGTTGTGACATTGTTAGTTGGAGCGTCACGGTGCTAGTGCAAACTTTGATATTTTTAGTTTTTTTAAGAGATTTTTCCTGCGCAATCTTATCCAGTGAAACAAATATTTTGCACAAAAATTAAATTACAAAATATTAACCTAATTTTCATTTAACACTTGCATATGAAGAATTATAGAAATTTGATGTTAGATTCGCATAAAATCCTAAGAAAAAAAGTTGTTGAATTTCACATACGATGGTTTCTTAAAAATTTTGCTTTTTGGTAAAGGTGTGGAACTAATTTTTATTTTTAAAACTAATTAAAGATAAGAATAAAAATAAAATAAAACAAGTTTTAAGTTTAAGAACTAAAATAAAAAAAATAAAAAAAAAAAGTTTAAGAACTAAAAAAGTTAGTTTGCATTTATTTTTGTACTAGAAAGAACTAAAAAGCTATTTTTGTTTTTAATATTGATAAATTAATATTAATTTAATTAAATAATGCATGATTTACTAATAAAAAATAATAAAATTTAATTTGTTAATATTTATTATTATGGTTGATATATTTAGAAATTAGAACATAAATTAATATAATCAACTCATTTAATGTACTTTTATCTACCCTCGCTTATATCTTAATGTTTGTCATTATTTGATTTAAATCTGATTAAATCTTGATGAAATATTTGAATACTTATTTCAGGATTTAAAATTTGTTAGCTAAAATGAGATCTTAATAATAATTATTGATAATAAAATTAATACATATTACATAATTACAATGAAATTAATCAAATCATACTTAATATATATTAATATCCAAATAAATTATTTATTAGTAAATTATTAAATTATAGAAATCCAAAATTTAATTTTTTAAACTAATCCTATGTAGAATTATTAAATTTTATTTATTAAATATTTATTAATCCTATAATCCTATTTATTAACCATATGTACATCTTGTTTGCCATTGCTTGTCCATTTCTATAATATCTTCTCTTTATAGACAAAAGTCTATGGTCTTCTTAATAATTTTTTTATCAATTTAATCATATTAATTATATATTAATATCATTATTAGTTATTAATTAATTAAACATTAAATTAATTATCAGGCTAAAAGGGACAAAGGGTGGCGAAGGCGAAGGCGAAGGCGGAGGCGGTATTCTCTGCCATTGCCTATAAATTTCCAAAATTTGTCTTTGCTCTTCCTACAGCCAAAATTTGTCTTTGCTCTTCCTACAGCCTTACGCATTCATTGGGTTTGCTTTGTCTACATTTCGTCGTCGCTGCTTCGGCTTCGCGTGATCCGGGGTGAAGTAGAGTTTTGAAAGAGTGGCTAAAGGAAGCTTCTTCGGCCCCTTCGACAACGTTGTTCCTGTCAGATCGGAAGTCTCGAGGGGAGCTCGCAGCGAAGGTAACGATCTTTCACCCTCTTTCTCGCGCTTCTTGGGCTAAATCACCTAAATTCGGGATTTAGGGCAAAAATATGGAAAAACCCCGTGAAATGGGGATTTATCTTACCATGAAATTTTAGCGGCTGTTTTTTGGCGTTTGGCAAGATTTAACTCAAATCCAGCTCAAATCCTGCATCCGAACAGCCCCATAAATATTCCTTAATTCCTGCCCCAAACCTGGTAGTAAAGAGCCCCTTATTATTTTCTCTTGATGAATTGATTTAAATGATGTTTTAGCATCAAGCAATAATTATTTGCAACTTTGTGGGATATCTGCTTACAATCGTTGTTATTTTTGCTTGAATTGTTCCGGTCTTTATTTGTGGCGTGGCGAAATAATTTAGAATGAGAGGGATTTAACTTAAATCCGCTGACTCTTCCCTTGGTGAGCTCGTTGAAAATGCAAGATTCTATTTTGAGGCATAAAATTGGCATTTTTGTGTTTGATTGATATATTTAAATTGTTCTAAACGTAGGTATGATTATGGTACTCTTCATATCTTACTTTTAAAAGATCATTTTAATAGTTCTAAATATACTTATGATTATTTTAATAGTTCTAAACATACCCGCATGAACTCTTGTACGGATCCACATGCAGCCTGTGTGCACACCTAGGCGTGACATAACCGGTCCTGCACCTGACCCTGAGGCTTCACCTGCTTCTGATTGCACGAAGCCTCTCTCCAGCCCTGACCTTGCTCTGCCCGCGCCCTGCACTGCACCCGCAATCCGCACATCCATCTTCCTGCTTGCTCGAGCCCAAGACCGGCGGCTCCGCCTCCTCATTGCAGCACCAGGATGCTTCACACATCTTGAATCAAGAATTCCCTCACCCACGCACAGCCGACGTTCTGCTCCTTTCGAACCCCTCGCTTGAGTTAGAATCTCGCACCCCGCCTACTGCCCGTGCACACTAAGCGCACTACCCGGCCCCTTAGCCTCGAGCACGCAATATGATCCCGCGCCCCGCTCGTCCACTTGAATTCCACCCGAAGCTAAATAAGCGAACTTGAATAACTTGACGTTCGGTTCGTTTATGTTCATAAACAGTATCATTTAACGCTCATGAACAAGCTTGTTAAGAAGCTCGATTAGAGCTAAACTAAGAAGCTCAGTTAAAACTATATTAGAGTTTTAATAAATATATATTATTAAATTTAATAATTTATATTTACTAATCCCGTCTAAAATTAATAATTTATTTTTACTTCCTGCATCCGCCTAAAATCACAAAGAGCCTATTCTTGGAACAAATATAAGATGAATCATAGATCGTTTGTTCGTAAATGAGCTCATTTGCTAGCTCGAAAATGCTAATTAGATATGTTCATGAACGAGCTCATTTATAGCTAAAGAATACTCATTAGATATGTTTGTGAATGAGCTTGTTTGATAATTTCAAAAACTTCGCTAGATATGTTCAAGAACATGCTCGATGTAATTATTTGTTAGAAGTCTCAATAAGACTAGTTTGTTAAGTTAATGTCATCTAGAAGTATAGCTCGAAAAGGTTCGTTTATTTAAAGCTCGATAAGCACGGAATGAATCGAACATGAACCAAACATGAACGCCCATTAATATAAATGAACCAAGCTTAAATACAAACAAAAAAGCTTGAATCAAACTCGAACTGAACTTGAACAAGCTGATAATAAACGCATGAAAAGTGGATACTAAAATAACTCATCTCGTTTCTCTATCAATATGCTATAATGCTCATGAATTTGCATATTATTGTTCTAAAAAGAGAACAATTACAATTAATAGTGCATATGTGATATATTATTTATCTAAAATAATGTGCGGCAAAGAAAGTTGGATGTTATTTTGCTAGGATTTTGAAACATAACAATGAAGGCAATGGAAGGTTCAAAATTATTTAGTAATTAAACAAATAACATTGTTAATCTATTTTTCACTTTGAGAACTTGATGGCATGAGTGCTATTTGGAGACATTAAGGTAATGGAGTTTGTTGTGAGGACCAAAAAGAAGTGAATGGCCCTCAATGGTAGAAGATAATTGGTACCATTGATTTTTAAATTGGAATTGTTGGTGGAGGAGGGTTTAAAATCATTAAGATATGAATGATAAGCCATGATATTGTTTAGGGGATAAAGAGAAGAGTTTGAGAGGTAACTCAGATCAGAGACACTATGTGGATCATTATCATGCTTTAATGTTTCGACTACAACTGCTTCATCCCAGTGAGTGAGCGAGTGTGAGAGAGAGAAGGCCCACAAAATGAATGGAGCTAGTTGCATTCTCAAGTTTTGTGAGTACATGTGGAGCTGTTTCAAGCCTCGATGACTACAAAAAAGCTTATGGGTCTGCTAGTTACTAGGGTGGTGAGATCTAAAGGCGAGAGCAGGATTGGATGTCAAGAAAAGAGGGGGGAGAGAGAAGGTGGGGAGTGAAGACAGCTAGAATACAGCTAAAGAACATGAACACGTAAATGCAGTAAGGAATAATGAATACAGAGTAAAAGCCATTGTAGAACTTCCTGTATATTGATATGAGCCTTCTCTGTTACAGCCTTTTGTGTAATACATGGTATATATAGGAATGTGTTGTTGTGTAGCTTTACACTTGTAGGTTAGGGATTTGTTTGGTTTGCTATTCTTGGACGGCTGGATGTGGTGTTGGCCGTTTGTCGTGTTATGTCAGAGGTATTGGTCTTGGCTGCCTTTAGGGACCCAGTGATTAAAGATGGGGCCATTGATGAAGGCAAGAGCAAGTCTTGTTCTAATAGGATAGTAAGGTATGCAATTTGTGTCTAATTCTATAGAGATTCCCTCAAGTTATAATAGGTGGGCAAATACATTATTATAGAGTAAATCTAAAATAATAAACAGTCTCCAAATATAGAAAAGCTTCTTATCTGTTATACAATACCAAGTATTAATTATCATAAAATGGAATGTTTCATAAGGTGACATATTGATTATACTTTTAAAAATACTGTGGAAAAGCATACAAATATATATATATATATATATATATATATATATATATATATATATATATATATATATATATATATATATATATGATTAAATTGACGTATTTTTATGAAGTATTTGAGATTTCATATGATACTTCAGGTGAGGTGTTGAAATTGTTTTATGCTAATAAAGACATCTTATAGTTTATTTTAGTAGAAATCAAATAGAGCCAAGAAAAAAATATTCTAATTTGTAGGGAGTTCTATATAGTTATACAAGTTCTTCAATATTACATATATAATGTACTAACAAAAGAATTTATTCTATATTATGATCATTCAATATTGAAATATATTGATTAAGGAAAAATTAGACACACACATGTTAAATGAGTTGAATATTTATAAGGATATTTTTAATGCTAAATGAATATGGTAGGATAAAAAGTAAATTGATGATACATAAAGTAAAGCAGCTATTATTTTACATTCAATAATTAACAAAATAATTTATTATTATTTTATTGAAATGGCTTATGCTACTTATGAGGTAAAATATAGTAGTTTTGCTAGTCTTCCACCTGTTATTCTAGTAGGAATTATTATGAGTCACTCTTCCAATTTTATTACTACAGCCTGTCGCTATTTGAGGGATGTTGATATATGTGAGATTTTGTTTCATGAGAATTATTAGTGTTCTTGATTTTAATTAAAAATGGGCATGGCAATAATCCAATTTGAGGAAATTAAATTCAATTTCTTGCTATTTTATATGTTTCTAATTGGTCTTTGAATATCTCTGATTATTTCAATCATTTCATCATCCGGTTGGGCTATAAATCTAACATTGGATGTTTACATTTAAAAAAACGTGATTTGTTGAAATAGCTGCTATTTGTGTTATGTAAATCCTTATTTTCTTAGCATTTAGCCATGATATGCGTTATATTAGTTGCTTCTTTTTGAGTCATTCTGCATTAAATTGATACTTAAGCATTAGGTGTAAACATATCATTTAAAAGTGGGGCTAATTACATGTTAACTTAACAAATAATGAAAGATTTAATTTTAACATTTTTGTAAAATCAATTGATTGAATTAGTGAGCAAACAAAATCAATTCTACAATGCCATCAATTGCATTAAAACTAGAATTAATAAATTGGAAATCAATCATGTTCTTTTTTTTTAGCTTGAAGTGAATTCCAATAATAATGATGCACCAATTCAATTGAATGTGAACGCTACTACGAGCATGAAAATAATCAAGTTGAAAATTATAATGTTTAACAATGATACTTATGGAAATCTTTGATATTAAGATTTTGATGTTGATGATGACATCATAAAAATGTTAAAATTGAAGCGTCTATTGTGATGGCAAAATTGATCATGAAGTTTTTTGTTGATTGTGTATTAGATTTAGATAACTTTCTTGAATGAAAAATAAATTTTGATGAATGTATATGAGATTTGCAAGCTAAAATCTGTTGGGTGATCATGAAAGCATAAATTGAAAGGCTAGAAAAAAAAATCATTTCAACCTAGGATGAAATGAAAGAACTTTTAAGAAATAATATTGAACGTTTTGATATGATTATCATTTTTTTGATGAATTCAATTCATTAAAGCATGGAACTAAAGCTTTTGCTGAACACATGAATAAATTTGAAAATTAGAAACATATTCTGTGAATATTGAAGAGCCTAATACCGCACTCTCTAATTTAGGTTTTGTTTAAGACTTGATATCAAGAGAGTGAATACATCACCATTTTCCATCAGTTGAGCGTGCTTTTTAACTTAACATGAATTTTAAACTAATGCTTTTTTTTGTCCAAGAAGATTTCTATGTATTCTGGTAGTTCATCTTTTTGTCAAATCAATTAAGTTTAGTTTATTGGACCCATTGCATCTTAAAGTTAGTAACACTATAGTCATTAAGGATGATAAGGTAAGTCAACTTGATATGTATTTAGGTGTAAGATTTCTACAAAGGAATATTTTTTGTCATTAAACTGGTCATTATGGTAATGAGTGCCTGAGTAGAAACTTATTTATCAATGTGTAGGAGGAAGATGATCAAATGAATAATGTTGATGTTATTCATGAGTTTGATGATGACAAGTTATTGTGAGGATGTGTTAGTTTATAGTTTTTTAAATGATATGCACTTCATTATGGCTACTCCTAAGGTTAAATATGATTGATTGAGGATTCTAATTTTTTAATTGTATTTCAAACCAACGTTTTAAAAGGCGAAATTGAGAATCGAGATGTTTTTTCTAAGCGAGGCGAGGCGTAAGCCTCGAGGCGGATCGATGCGTAAGCCTCAAAACGATTAAAATAAATTAATTTAAAATTATAAATAATGACAAAAATAACAGAATATTATGTCAACTATGAATTTGAAGATTTGTTTTAAGATAATATTACTGGAATACAAGATTTAAAATAAATTCACTTAAAAATAAAACATCCCCTTAGGATCAAGACCCAAAACAGGCTCATCATCACTTTGATTGTCTTCAGAAGAATCTTCATAATTAATGTCAAAGTCATCCTCCAACTCTTTTTCATCTATAATATTTTTTCCTTTATCTCCTATATCAGTTAATATTTCATTAGCTCTAAAATGAAACAATACTAACATACAAAATAATTCAATATATTTAAGAACACCTTTAAATTTTTTTGAAAGCTCCAATCTCACTTTGTTTCTTTCTTTTATATATTTGAGTAGTTGCTGCATTGTCTTCTTCATTGACATGACTTTCTCCTTCTGCTTCAACTTCAGATACATCAGCATTCTTAGGAGTAACCCATTCATCATCAGATTGTAACTCATCAACAAGCAAATGGTCAATTTCATTCTCAAGATTTCCTTGATTTTGCAATTTGAGATGTCTATCTTTCAGTTTTTTGTTAAACATAACATAAACTAGTTTGTTCATTCGATCTGCCGCCAATCGATTTCTTCTCTTTGTATGAATTTGATTGAAGATACTCCAATTACGCTCACATGCAGAAGCCAAACACGTTAGGCTAAGAACTTTAACTGCAAAAGCTTTCAATTCAGGAACATCATCTCTAAACTGAGCCCACCAACGTTCTACATGAAGTCAAACATAGTATTTTATATATATTGGTTGAAGTTGAAGACTTGAACATAAATATTAACATTAAAATTATAAATACACAAACTACAAACATACCAGGAGATCGTGTTTTGTAGCATGCTTGTGCTGCTCTAAATCCAAACATTCCCTTCTTCAAATGAAAATCCTCAAGTTGATCATTCACTTTGAGATAGTCTTCTTCAGAAATGAGTCTGTCCATACATGCATACAAACCAGTTTTCACCTCTTTGTCAACATGAAAATCCTTATCATAATGAAATTGGGGATTTAAATAGTACGTAGCAGCATGTGAGTCTGTCAATACCGAGCATACCGAGCATGTACCGCTCAGTACCGAGCGTGTACCGAGCATGTACCGCTCGGTACCGAGCCAGCCGAGCGGTACTGGCTCGGTACCGAGCGTGTACTTGCTCGGTATCGAGCATGTACTACTAAGTACCAAGCATGTACTTGTTCGGTACCGAGCATGTACTGAGCAGTACCGAGCATGTACTGAGTAGTACCGAGCATGTACAATCTGATGAAGCGAGACATGAAGCAAATAACAGGAAGAAAGATTGTTACCTATTCGTGAAAAAAGAACCTTCGATTATAAGAAGCTGGAGAAGAAGAAGCGAGACATGAAGCAAATGACGGGAAGATTACGGGAAGCAAGAGAAGAAGAAGAAATAAATCGTTACCTTCGATCGCCTCCAGCTATATTCGAACTCGACCGAACTGTGGTCGTCCAAGTTGGCGGAGTTCGCCTTTCAGTTCTCACCCGAAGCAGAAGCAGGTATGTTACCCTAATACTCGACTCTTATACGACTCTAACCACTCGATCTATATACTTACAAATCGAAGCGGTGCCTCGTTTCGCTTCGAGGCGTTACGAACCGAAGCCTACGCCCCGTGCAAAATAAGCGCACGCTCCGCCGAATCCAACGAGGCGTAAGCCTCAATGCGCAAATGCTTTGCCTCGGCTTAAGTCGCGCCTTAGTGCGTACGCCTCTTCCGCCTTTTTAATAGTTGTTTCAAACATAAGGATAAGCTATGCAAACTCATAATTGATAGTGAAAGTTCCATGAATATCTGATATAGGACTAGGTATGAATTAAATGAATGCGATAAGAACTTGCACGTTTTTGAATAAGAGCAATTAAGAATTACAAAAGTTAGCTACTAAATGATAATAGAAAACTAAAAAGAGGTGGTTTCGCTTAGGCCAAATCACATGCTAAAAGCTAAGATCACTAAAACAATTAAAAGTTCAACGTATGCAAACTAAGTAGATTTCCGATAGCATCCCTAGGTTAACAACGAGATTAGAAAGTCAAGAAAATTAAACTCAAACCCTACGTTTACTAATTGATGACAAATAGCTTTGCATGACTACTTGTGCTTGAATCACAACCTACAAGAGAAGAAGATTAGGAAAGAAATTGAAGAGTACAAGTTCACCCTCGTCGCGGGACGAAAGTGATTTGCCACTGAATGTTGGCAAGCTGCTCTTCGATTACTTCGGACAAGGTGAAGATGATAACGATCCAGATATTCCTCAGCGGAGTTGTCTATTTCTGGGTTGACATCGAAGAACGTTGACCAGATGATGTCAACGTTTCCTTGCTCGTTGTAGACGAAGCCGGAGTCAAGATCAGGATTGGCCATTCATCGATTCCGTAAGGTTGAAGTGTTGGAGATGACGGACTTTGCTTCCCTTAAAGACTCCTCTTGAGAGAAAGAAGTTTCTCTCCAGGATTCAAGTGGAGAAGAGGGAGAGAGGTGGCCGGCCAAGATGAGGGCTTGGGGAAGAGATAGGTTTAGATTTTGGGAGGTAGGATGGAGAGAAATTTGGGAATTTGTTTCCCTATTTGATTCTTAAATTTGGAAAGAATTAAAAGGGAAAAATGGGTGAGAGGAAGGGGAGGGGAGGCGGGTAGGAGAGAGGGGGAAGCTTTGAATTCTTACCTAAGAGGGAGGGCTTCAAGTTGAAAAGTAGTTCAAGAGGTGGGGGGACCCAAGGGGGTGCCGGCGGCATAGAGAGAGAGAGAGAGGAAGGAGCTTTGGGAAATAAATCAAACCTTCTTGATTTGGATTATGAAATTAGGAAGGATTTAATTAATTCCTATTTAATTTGAAATTCAGAAGGGGCTGAATTTTTAAAACTTTCCTAAAATAGAATCCTATATTTGGAAAGTTTTAAAATTCAAAATTTCAATGAATAAATAGGGCCCAATGCTTTCCAATTGTGGTTGGGTGAAATATGGAAAGTATTAATGGGGAAATTTGGAATTGGAAGCAAGGGGAAGGGCTAGGGCCGGCGGTTAGGCTAGGGACTTGGGTGAGGGGCGGGCGGCTAGGTGGGGAGGAGGTTAGTTGATTGTGTGGTGGTGTTAGGCCGACGGCTATGGGGAAAAAAGGCGGGTTGGTAGTGGCCGGTGGTGTGGTGGTGATGGGATGAAACCTACGGTGGGGGAGGGGGAGGTTTGGAGAGCCGGCGGTTTGGGGCTAGGTGAACCGTGGGATGGAAGAGGAAGGGAGGAAGAGGAGAAAAGAAAAGGTAAAACCGTAAAACTAACCATGAACCCGGACTCTTCCAAAGTTGGTGGGTGATCCGCTTCCCTCTCCAAGAGATCTCTCTCCAAAACCTCTTAAACTCTCACAAGAACTCAATATGCATAAAATTTTTATAATTCATTCATTAATCTCAAAAGAAACATATGTGTGCTATATATAGCCTCATACAATGAACAGAAAAATAAAAAAATGACTTGGCCCTTAGGGCTTCCACATGACCAACCCTTAAGTATGGGGTAAAAGGAAAAAAAAACAACTAAAACAAATACATATGTGGCCTCAAAAATAGATCGGCGTGATCGTGGCCGTAGATCGGCGTCCACGCCTCTGATAAACTTTCCATTCTCTGATGTTCCCATCAATATCTTGTCTAAATTTGTCTCGGTTCGTTTGAATTTGAAGCATGAACATATCCACAACCATGTAAAGTAGTTTAGGTAGATAAAATTGTTATTTATTTTTCTGAGAGTTTTCTAGTTTTGATTCAATTGACTATTTATAATGATAGAATCTAGTGTAATATTTTGCCCATGTACATAGCTTATGTTATTTAAAATAAAGCTTGGCACTATGATTTAGATGTACTCATTTATATATATATATATATATATATATATATATATATATATATATATATATATATATATATATTGATGTGAAACGTACATGCACGGATGATTGGATTAAGGAAGTTTACACGCTTAATTTTTAGAGCACAATAATTATAAGCTTTATCTTGATGATAAACGACAAAATAAAACGATAAGATGATAAAATAAGCTTAGGCTAAATCACATGCGTTGAAGTTAAGATTGCAAACTAGTCAATTAATGCGACGTTGCATACATGATTGGTTTTTCAACCATAAATCCCAATGCTAACACTAAGACTAGTCACTACGAGGAGATCCCTCACTCAACTCTTCTAATTACTAGACTTTAACGGAGAAGAATTAGCAAGTTTGTCGTGAATCAACATATAACCACAAGTAGTAAGTGCACTAGGAAGATAAGAGAGTTTGGAGGGAGAGTTTACCCAAAGAAGGGGAGTTACGATGTTCCGGTGTGGTCGATTATGAGCTTGGGGAAGAGTGAACAACAACTTCAGGGTTGGAAGCCTTCACGATGGCGATTAGAGACCTTCTGGACAGCGGGAAATTCATGGAAGGTCAACCAAAAGGGCTGGACAGCAGCTAGGAACGTCTCAGACAGCGGCAATGAGGGTCGGGACAGCAATTTGGCACATGAAATAATTCTGGACAGCAACTTCACAGAGCTGGACAGCAGTTCCAGCACTTGAAAACTCCAAAGAAATAGAAGATATGAAGCTTCGGCGACGGTTTGGGTGCTGGAGAGGAAGTGGACGGCAACCAAGAACCTTCTTGGTATTGTGGGCAGCAATCTGAACCTTCAAGACAGCACACGAAGATTCCCCGACCAGCTGAACAGCAGGAAGAGAAATAGAATTTCTCTGGACAGCAATTGACAGAGTCTGGACAGCAGTTTTCAAGGCTCCAATATTCAGGTTCAGCTTACGGAACCTGTCCAGGGATCTGGATAGTAAGCTAGAGAGGGGATTTTTCAGCGATTTCCTCTTGTTGGCTGCACAGGCACTTGGATATTGAAGTGGAAAAGTAGGCGGGCAGCTATGGAGATGATCTTGGAGTTAATTTCCCTTGCTTATGTGGCATGTTAGCAATGTCAAATTAATTAGGAGGATGAAGTTTTAGTAAATCTGAAATTAATTTCAGATTAGGTGAATTCGGAGGTAAATAATTTGAATTTTGAATTCAAACTCTCATTGAAAGTAATTAAGTGTGAGGGAGGAATTGTGGGAGATAATGAGGGAGTATTAATAGGGAGCAATTAATGAAAATTGGAGAGAGAAAGTATGAGGGAGAGGGGGGGCCGGCCATGTATAGAGGAGAGAGAGGGGTTTTGTGATTAATATGTGGGCCCCAAGAAAGTTAATGCAATTATAATTTCAGATTTGATTCAAATAATAAGAAACTTCCTAATGGAACTTAACTCACATATGAAGGAGTTTTGAAATTCAAAATAAATTGATTGCCAACAAGGATTCCCTCCTAAATTACATAGAGATAATTTAGGAAAGTATTTATGATAGAATTTGAATTTCAAAATTCGAATTTGAAGGATTATGGTGGGTGGACCGGCGGGTGGAACAAGTGGAGGAGGAGAGGGGAGGGCTGGCCGGCGGCTGGACTTGTGACCGGAGGTTTGGGCGACTAAGGGGGCGGTGGACCAGTGAAGGTGGGCTCGGTTTTGTGAGGGGAAGGGGAAGAGGAGTAGGAGGCCGGCGGGTGGGAAGATTGGGGAGGGGATTCGATGCAAGAAAAGAAAGAAAAAAAAGGAAAATAAAAGAAAAGAAAGATCAGAGAACCGCGAACCTTAGAATCCACCAAGATTGACGGGTATTGCTTTTGCCCCACTTGGGCCTCTCCTCTCACGAACTCACTAAGAGATCATCCAAAGAGAGAAACTTAGAACTCACCAAGAGATCCATAAGCACAAACTGAAAATTTCATATTAATCATCATCCCCTCTCTAAGAGGAGGGAGAATGCTTAAATAGCCAAATACATGAAGGAAAATAAAAATACACAATTGCCCCTAGGGCAAATATAAGATAAAGCCCTCAAGTGAGGGTAGAAAAGTAAAAAGAATACTAATAAAATCAAATACATAAAAATATATCAAAATAAATAGACATGATCGTCGCCGTTGATCTTCGATGTCCTCATCATATATACTCTTGAGAGTAAGTTTTAGCATGTAAAAAAAACTTGTGGTCACATTGAAGTGAAAAAAGCTCCTGCATATTTTAAGTATTACGTTTGAAAAAGAGAGTTGGCAAAGGGTGCGATCTATGCCTTGGTGTTAAACTAATTAAATAGTGCTTGATATTGTTACAAGTTTTGGTTGATTTTAAAAATGTTTATTCTTATGAAGTTCTTAATGATTTATCACGACTGAGGAACATACGATATGCTATTTATATAATATTTGGACCATGTTTGCTTGATTGTAGGATGAATTCAACATAAATGTTGAACTTCAATTATTGGTTGATGTTTTACTTGAGAAGGGATTTGGAGGGAAAGCACGATTCATTATGTTGTAGTTGATTTGTTTGCACGTAAAAAAATGAGTTGGCATATGCATGTACACAGCTGGATCATCAATAAAACAATGATTAAATTTTAATTATAACTCATTTGATCGTATGCTATATATGATGAATGATGATATTATACTTTCCAAGATTTATGTGATGAGTGACTATCATCAAGTGAGAATTAATGGAGGTGATGAGTGGAATATTTTTTCCTTAGATCAAAGATTAAATATATAAATGATTGATGTTTTTTGGATTAAAAATGCACTTAAAACTTTTATGAGGATCATAAATTATGTCTTGTGAGGTTTGATTAGAAAAGTTCTTGTTGTATATTTTGATGACATTTTAACTTATAACAAGACAAAAAATGATTATTTGGTGAAACATAGAAAAGCATTTGATGGTTTACAATTTTAAAAGTTGTATTTAAATCTGAACAATGTAGCTTTGTGACAACATGTGTGACGTTCCTAGGTTTTGATGTATTTGAAGATGGGTTATTTTATTGATCCAAATAAAGGCAAAATGATTAAGAATACCATAGCCTACTAATATATAAGATATTCAAAATTTTTTTTTTACTTGGCTTTCTTTTATATGCTATTTATTAATGAGTTTAGTATTGTTATGACTCCATATATAGATTTTTTTTCTTATAGAAAAGGAGAATTCAAATAAACATGTGCTTTTACTGAAATGAAAGATAAATTTACAAATGCACGCGTACTTAAGTTGCTTAATTTTATTAAAATATTTGTGATTTCTTCTGACACATCTAGTGTTGGTATTAGAGAAGCGTAGAGCCAAGTAGGTCATCCTATTGTATTCTTTAGTGAGAAATTGAATGAGCTAAATAAAAATATTGAAACCACGATAGGGAAATTTATGTTATTTGCACAAACTTTTTGTTTTTGGAGTTATTATTTATTTCTTACGGGGTTTGTATTGTACTCTAACCATCAAACTTTTGACTATCTAAGTTGCCATATAGGTTGAGTTTTTACACGATCTTTCTATTGTCTTTAAACGTTGTGTTTGATTTGAAAATAAACTTGTTGATTGTTCAAGTAGAATTAATGCCCTTCATGTATTGGATATAATGTAATTTGTTTTGATCATATAGAAGAAAAGTATGTCATATGCAAAGATTTTGGTGATTTTTGTCATGATTTACAGAATGATCTATATTTTCTTACGAAAATCAATATGATTAAATATGATTATTTATATAAGAATAATCCTCTTTTTATTTTTGACTTGACATTAAGAGATTTTCTGATTTCAGAACTCTTTGATGAGAATAGTGTTGCATATTTTGGGTGAGATAAAACTATTTCCATGACTGAAAATAAGTATTTCTATGTATAAAAATAGAAGTTGCATGAATTGTTTCACACTAAAGGACTTGTCAATCTACTAATGATAGAAAATCGCCACTATCATTTTCATATAATTATTTTACAAAGTCCGTATGGCTGTTATATTTAGGTTTATCATGGATACTTAAAAAAGCATTATTCTACTTCTGTGGTGTTAGATCTTTTCTCAAAAATGACACATTTCTGATGTGTCATAATACTGTCGATGCATCTCAAATTACTTATATTAATGAAGTGGTTAAACTAACATGATTTATTTAAAATAGTTATTTATAATGAGAATGTAAAATTTATGAGCTTTTCCTTGAAAGTTCTTTGGAACAAAATGAAGATGCAACTTAAATTCTCAATTGCGTATAATCTATAAATTCTCAATTTTGAGATGCTACCTTATCATAGCTATTAGAATTCATTTATGATGTACAGCACGGAAAACTTATTGAAAGTTGATATTGTTCTCATTTCTATGATTGTATTATAAAATATTGTGTTGATTCTAACTAAAAGCAGTGTGATTTCTCATCCAAATTAGATATGGCTCCTGAAGCCAATACGGCAGTTCCACCAACCAAGATATTTCATTCTGCTTCTGAATTCAAGCGATGGGGAAGGAAGTATCCTTTCATTAGATACGGCTTGCCCCTCATTTCACTCACCGTGCTGGGTTCAATCGGACTTTCTCATCTCATACAGGGCAGGTAGGTCTGGAATTCGCATCCTGTGCTTGCTCTTTGAATTATATCTACCAAGTAAATTTTACTGTTTATATTCTTAAATGATCTGAGATGTCTGATTAGGTAGAAATTATTCTCTGCGGAGACCGGACGCAGAACGTCGTCCGGAGACCAACCTAAATGCTTCAGCAGTACCGAGCCGCGGTACCGAGCAAGAGGTGACTTGGCATACTCTGGTTGGTCTCCGGACTACGTTTGCCGTCCGCATAGAATAATTAATCCTGATTAGGTGTCTGCATTGAGGGTTGTAATTAAGTTCAGTTTGAACAAGCTTTATCTGTATTTGTGTTCTTGTTTGAATTTGATTGTGCGAAATAAGCTTTCTTGATTTGCTCCTTCCGTTTTCAGTTGTTGAAATTTATGTTTTTTTTTTTAAACAAACTGCTTCAATTTCCTAAAATTGCCTCATCTTTTACAGTAAAGAAGTAACAAAAGAGAAGGATGATCTTGAGTGGGATATTATTGAAACAACCAAAGCGTTGACAAGAACAGGCCCTTCAACGGGCTATAATCCAAGGAAAATTTCATTGGAGGAGGAGCTGAAGGTTTTCTTCTTTACTATTTGACCGTTGGCTTTGATTTTCAGGGGAAAAAAACCACCATTTCTAACTCAAATTCTTGATCTCATCATCTTTTTAGGCTTTGCAGGAGAAGGTTGACATTAACAACTATGAATACAAGAGGATTCCCAGGCCTAATGAGGGCGACTAAAATCGAATGTAATAACCTCTTTTTTTATTTATTTTAGGGAGATTTATGTACATGCCATACAATTATGATGTAGTTTCATATTGGATGTAACAAATAAATATATTTATTTATTTGCATAAACTACTATATTGCTTAAATCCTATCAAAATATGTGCATGATGATG
This sequence comes from Dendrobium officinale, assembly GCA_019514585.1. Taxonomy (NCBI): domain Eukaryota; kingdom Viridiplantae; phylum Streptophyta; class Magnoliopsida; order Asparagales; family Orchidaceae; genus Dendrobium; species Dendrobium officinale. The sequence continues at coordinate 2,241,839 of CM033697.1, forward strand.
TATTCATTTTAAATAAATTAACATTAGGGATATTTTTCATATGATTTGAAAGTATTATATACATAAATATAATAATTAAGCATAAGAATTTAGTTGTTGCATGTAAGTAAATTTTCTTCTTTTTTTTTTCCCTAAAAAGCCAGTTTTATATAAGATGATCCATTGAACTATCCGGATTAATTTTTCTAAATATTTGCTATTCATTTAGTATTTAAAAGTCTTGATGTTGTCGAAATTATGCCATCTTGACCTCGTTGGATATTCAATTTAATTATAAGTATGCTATAATTGAATATTATTTGATCCTTTATTAATATCTTAAAAATGTTTAATTATACTTTTAAGTGCATAATATAGGCTCGTTATATTATTTTTGGTGAAGAGAATTCTATGTCATCATAGTTTATATATAAATTTTATTAAAATTGAATTCATATGATTATGTATTTAATTTAAATAATTTTTATCTAAAAGAAATTGAGCTCAATTTAATCTATTTTTGTTGATGCATCAAACTTATCCATGAGTATTTATTTCTTGTATATATATATATATATATATATATATATATATATATATATATATATATATATATATATATATATATATATATATATATATATATATATATATATATATATATATCCCATCAAAGTTGTCTATTGGGTTTTGTTTGAGATAATTTTTTTTTACTATTTTTAAAAATAGTTTTTTGTTATTTTTTATTTTTTATAGTTAAAAATTCTTTAAGAAAAAGAAAGAAAATTATCCTAAGGAAGCATTAGTGATTGATATTCCTCTTTGGCGGCTAATAATCATTGGTCCAAAGGTTGAACTTTTCTTATCGTCAAAGGACAAAGTAGTCTAATAAAGTCTGAATAAAATAATAAATATGTGCGTGGACACCTTTAAATTTTATCTAGGGGTGTTAATTTCGGGTCACAGATCGGGTTCGTGTCAAACCCAGAATTGACTCGGCACTATTCGGGTTCGGGTCAACCCAACCCGTTTTTGCAAACTGATCGATTTTTTGGACATGAACCCGACCCGCTTCGAGTTCGGGTCAACCAGACCCGCTTGGGGTTCGGTCATTTGGCATTTTCTGCACAGGCGGGGACTCGCGGGAGACGACAACGTGATCCGGCAGCGGTCGTCTGTGGTGCAGGAAATGCATGGCAGGCGCCACGCGGCGATGTGACTCGAGGCCTCAAGCTGTCGGGCAGGCGACTGCGACGCGACTCCGTCTCTGGCAGGCTACGCGCGATTAAGTGGGGCATCCGAGGTAGTTTCTGGGTCATTTTCGAGTTTTCGGGTCAACCCGAACCCGACCCAATTTTACAAACGGGTCAATTTTTTGAACCCGAACGACCTGCTTCGGGTTCAGGTCGGGTTCGGGTCAGGTCCAATATTGACACCCCTAATTTTATCCATCAGAATGGTTCCCATGAGTTCTTACTCTTTAATGCTTTTATTTCATTAATAATTAAGCTATTGAGCACATGCTATCATTTCTTTAATATAATGATTGAATGTAATTATAGCCACCCACCTTTTAAAGTGAGTCACAATGTCATCTTTTATATTTTGAAAATATGATTAATATTCATGTGATTAAAATTTAGGGGCATTTACATTCTTAGCACTTAAAATATATTCATTTATATATTTAACACATAAAATTTATTATTTACTCTTAAAATATTAAAATTTTTAAATAAAAGTAAAAATAACACTCATCATATTCTTGTTGTGATTTCTTCATTTTTCATGATGATATTACTATCACGGAAGTTCATCATATTGCCAAAAAAATAAAAATTACAATTTTTAATACTAGTAGAATCATTTCAACACTATTGATAATAAGATTTATTTTGTCATAATTTTCTTACTATTTTTAAAATAATTTTTTTAGAACATTTTTTTTTAATTATATAATTTTGTAGTAAAAAATTATTTTAGAAATCAGTAAGAAAACTGTTACAAGAAAAACTTAAATTACTAATGTCATCACCATTAAACTAAATGCACACGATCAACACTATGATGTGTATCATCACCAACTAGAATAATGCATGTCATCGACACTTATGTCAATGTATGTTATCACAGATAAAGGTGCAAACGAGTCGAGTAAAGCTCGAGCCAGGTGGTGTTTGAGTTGAGCTCGACTTTCAATACCGAGCTCGAACTCAAGTCGAGCTCCAAAGACCAGCTCGAGCTTGACTCGTTTAGCTGCACGCGAGCTCCATCCTGAGCTGGCTAGCAGCATCGAGCTTCGTCGTCCCAAGAAGGCAAGCCGCCTCTAGCAACACGCGAGCTCCATTGTCGAGCTTCGTCGTTTTGGTTTTCCCACCCAACTTTCGATTCATCCTCCCTCCGCCCAAACCGAGATTTAGTTTACACGCTCGCCTCTGCAGGCTGCTCAACGAGTTGATGAGTCAAGTGGAGAGCTATTCGAGCTCAAGCTCGATATGCCATCAAGCTCGAAATCCTGTTCAAGCTCGACTCATCGAGCCTGTTACCCAGTCAAATCCGAGCTGACTTGCAAGTCGGCTTGACTCAGTTGCACCCTTAATCACAGACAAAGTTATGTACATATATGTGGATCACTGTTTATAAGATGGATGAATATTTGTAAATCTGTTTTTACTGAAAAAATTTTAGAGCATAATTATTTTATATCCATTATATTTCTTAGATAAACTTAAAATAAACGTTAATTAACTCCTCCAATAGTATAATCATTCTCAAAAAAATTATAATAAATTTAAATTTTATTTTGAGCAATAATCTTAACCATTTTTGCTTTTTATAATTTTTACTATCGTTTTTGTGCTTGTAGGATCAAGCTGCTGAACCATCCAGAGATCACCACTAGCAGCCATAGCTATTCATGGCCGAAAACCGAGATGATCTAAGCCGTCGAATCGCTTCCATCCTCACCATCCTCAACTGTCTCTTGCTCTGCCTAGGCGACACCGGCGGCCCCATCCTCCTCCGCCTCTACTTCCTCCACGGAGGCCGCCGCCAATGGCTCTCCTCCTTTCTCGAAACCGCCGGTTTTCCTCTCCTCCTCATCCCTCTCTCCGTCTCCTACCTCCACCGCCGCCGCTCCAATCCCTCAACCCCTTTCATCCACCTCAACACTCGCCTCCTCATCGCCTCCGCCATAATCGGCATCCTCACCGGCCTCGACGACTACCTTTACGCCTACGGGCTCGATTTCCTCCCCGTCTCCACCGCCATCGTCTTAACCGCAACCCATCTCGGCTTCACCGCCTTCTTCGCTTTTCTGATCGTGCGGCAGAGATTCACACCCTTTTCGATTAACGCGATCGCGTTATTAACGGTGGGCGCCGGCGTGCTTGCCTTGCACGCGAATGGGGATCGGCCGGACGGGGTGAGTGCGGCAGGGTATTGGAAGGGGTTTGTTCTGACGATCGGGGCGGCGGCGTTGTACGGGCTGGTGTTGCCGTTGGTGGAGCTGGCTTATGCGAAGGCGGAGAGAGTCGTCAGTTACACGCTGGTGATCGAGATGCAGTTTGCAATGGGTTTTTTTTCCACGGCGTTCTGCACCATCGGGATGATCGTCAACAAGGATTTCCAGGTGCGTAATCTATAGAAAAAACAAAAAAAAATCACATCTTTTTTTTTTAATCGTAATCGGATTCTGGATTTACGACTTGGAATCAGGCGATTGAGGGAGAAGCAGAGAGGTATGGATTGGGAGAGAGAAAGTACTATTTGGTTCTGGTCTGGTGCGCTGTGTTCTGGCAATGTTTCTTCGTGGGAGCGGTGGGGGTTATCTTCTGTGTCAATACTCTGCTGGCCGCCGTCGTCATCGCCTCCCTTATTCCGGCGATCGAAGTTTTGGGCGTCGTCTTCCTACACGAGAAATTCAGCGGCGAGAAGGCGGTTGCTCTGATACTGTCGCTTTGGGGATTGGCTTCTTATTCCTACGGCGAGTATCGCCAACGGAAGGACGAGTCCGGCGGTCGCCATTTCCCCACTGAAGCTGTTGAACTCATTCCTTCGGCCGACGTTTAATTCACTACGTTTTGTTTAATTGATCAGAATATTCAGATATTTCAGAAAAAAAAAAACTTTTCTATAATGATTAAGGGTTAGTTTAGAACGATTTCTTTATTGTTTCTTAAATTAATTTTTTTTTTAAATAAAATTTTTATACTAAAAAATTATTTTGAGAAGTAATAAAAAAAGTAGAATAATATTATTTGGACCAACTAAAATTAAAAAATGTTGATATGCGATCAACTGAGATATCAAAAATATATTGGGTTTAATTTCCAAGTTTTTAAACTTTATATTGTTAGGCGAAGAAAAGAGATTCAATTTTTTAATGAAGAAGATTAAATTCACTCAACAAATTTCATATAAAATTATCAAGATAGAATTAAATTAAAATAATATCTTAATATATAGAAGGAAAATGATTTTAGAATATTAATATTAATGGATGACTATATTATATTCGCCTACGTAATATGTATGTTGGGTTGTATCATATCGGTCTCTGTAATATGTATTGAATGTTGTATCATATTTGTATGATTGAATGCATCTTATCCATATATATTGTGAATCATAATCATATTTTATAAATGCAACTCGTTTTGATCTGTTGATCGAGTGTTTTGGCTATCAATCAAGAGATTTTGAGTTTGAAGCTTAATACTGTATGTGATGTTTGTGTGAATTTTTGTTAATTGATCCAAATATTTTCAAAAACAAATCAATTTTATGAATAATGATTTTATCATTTTATAAAATTAGAAATATAAAATTAGGTATCTATGCATAATTAACTCATATTTTATGTTATACTCAAAATCCTATTTCTTTAATCTCAATTAGATTACTTTAAAAAAGGGCTAAATTTTAACATAGTTTATACTACACATTTAATTATATATATGCTCATATATTTAATTATTTTTTTAGCATACATATCTCTCTCCTTATTTCTCTTTTAATGAGAGTATTTTAGGATTTTTCAAGACTGAATGGCGAAATTATTAGGTGCAAATAATTGTGTGGACTGGCATAAACATGGAATTATGAGGAATATAATACAACTTAGGGGTGTCAATTTTTGGCACGACCCGAAACACGATCCGAACCCGACTTGAAAAAATCCTGGTTAGGGTCAACCTGGACCCGAAACGGGTCGAGTTCGGGTTAACCCAGCAATACAAAATTGATCGGAAAATGACCCGAAATTGACACGAACTCCTATTTGACCCGGAAACCCGAGATTGACCCATTTTTTACCCGATTTTGACCCGAAAAATCGAAGATTGACCCAATTTTGACCCCAAAACTAACAATTTTAGGTCAACTTCGGATCATTCATGTCGGGTCGGGTTGACCTGGACCCTAATCAGGTCGGGTTCGGGTCCGGAAACCTGACCCGTTTTTAAAAACGGGTCGGTTCGGGTTGACCCGAACAGTGCCAGGTCAATTTCAGGCTCGACCCGAACCCGACCCGTTGACCCGAATTGACACCCCAAATACAACTGGACACCTTTGAAACTTAGACTTGTGTTTGATACAGCTTTAGACCACTATTTTTTCTACTTTTAATATATTTTTTATATTAAAAAGTAACTTTATAAAGCAGTGTAAAAGTCATCACAAACAAAACATTAGAAAAATGTCTCACCACTGATGATGATGATGATGATGATGTGGTTTTACTCATTGTCAACATATGTGTATCTAGACACCCCTAAATTATATGGTCTCATTGTCAACATATAATTTAGGGGATGATGATGATGTGGTTTTACTCATTGTCAACATATAATTGATGATATGGTTTTACTCATTGTCAACATATGTGTAACTAGAATTTAGGGGATGATGATGATGTGGTTTTACTCATTGTCAACATATGTGTAACTAGAATTTAGGGGATGATGATGATGTGGTTTTACTCATTGTCAACATATAATTGATGATGTGGTTTTACTCATTGTCGTGTCGTGTCAAATATTGACACCTCTAAATTCTAGTTATGCTCACAGCAGCTCACTCAACAATTATATGGTCATCATTTATAGTTGTATCAAACATCAGTGAATTTATGCCAACAATACATAAATATGATAACATCTTTATATTTTCTTATAAAAAAGGCTTCTAATATGTTCTAAATTTATGCCTAACAAACACAATGATATAGTGTATAAATACTAAGGATTTCAAAGATAAAAACTCATTCGGACAAGAATCATGCAACTCACTTTAGCTTGTTGGTTGAGAGTTTTGGCTATCAACAAAGAGGTCTTGAATGTGATGCTTTTATATATGATGTGTGTATGAATTTGTCTTAATTCCCCCATATGTCTAAAAAAATCAGACAAAATTATGTCTTGCAATCAAAAGAAATTGTATGTATCTATTTTTAATATTAGAAGTGACTAGGGGTGTCAATATTTGACACGACATGAAAATCCGACCCGAAAATTTAAGGTTAGACCCTACTCGTTTTCAAAATGGGTCGGGTTCGAGTTGACTCGACGGGTTGCCGGGTCAACCTGAAAACCAGTTTGAAATGACTGCCCGGCTGCCCGCATATTTGACCGAGTCTGCCCGCCCCCTGCCCGCGCCCTCCCATCGTCCCGCCTGCTCGCTGCTCGCCACCCCGCCTGCCCGCCGCCCCGCCTTCCCGCGTCGGGTCAACCCGGCAATCAGCTGGGTCAGGTCCGAGTTCTAATTTCCAACCCGTTTCCATACCTAGGTCGGGTTATGGTCGACCCATTTGAACCCGAGTCAATTTAAAATTCGATCCGAACCCAACCCGAAACCAGATTTTTATACCCCTAGATATGGAATTCCTAGATATGACCAGCCTAATAAGTATCTCGCATAAAATTTTATTATCTTTAATATAAAAATTATAAGAAAACAAAAAGTCACGTTGATATTCACATTTTGTGAATTTATTATATCGTCGGGTACGGTTTTAATACAATTTACAAATGCCTTGATTTGATTAAACTCAACTCGAATTAGATCTATTATTAAACGGGTCAACACTCTTAAATCTTAATTCAAATCCAACGTCGTCCTTCTGACTTTCATTGTCAGACACAGTCCTTCCAACCTCCATCACAAGCCGACTACTGTCCTCCTGACTTACGTCGCCCGCCGACTACACTCTTTCCGACCTCCGTCGCCTGCCGACTACGATCCTCCTGACTTACATCGCCCGCCGACTATAGTCTTTCCGACCTCCGTCTCCCGCCGACTATGATCCTCCTGACTTACGTCACCCACCGACTACAGTCCTTCCAACAAAGCGAATACATCAACAGTGACTCTTTGTATTCCCAACATGTAATGTACTGTATAAGATGTACATCAAGCTAAGGCCTTCCCCTAAGGATGGGCCTCATTTGTAATCAACTGCTATACCAGTGGATTTATTCAAATTGGGCTAGACTCCGTGGTTTTTCTCCATTTTTCAGGGGTTTTCCACGTAAAAATATTGGTGTCTCTACTGAATGCTACACCCTCTCTCATATCTGTATGCGTGCCGAATTTTCGTACAATGCTAAGATGCTAAACTTTATATTTCTCTACCACCGCAAATACTCCTGGACGCAACAAGAAGCAATAAAAAAATTATTTCAAATAAAACCTTAGTAGGATTTTATATCATATCCTTCATTGATAACCCTTGTTGCGTCCAGGAGTATTCGCGACGGTAGAGAAATATAAGATTTAACGTCTTAGCGTTGTACGAAAATCCGGCATGCAATCAGATAAGTGAGAGAGGGTCTAGCATTTATGAGACACCAAGATTTTTACGTGGAAAACCCTTTAAAATGGGGAAAAATCACGGGGCCTAGCCCAGTTTGAATGGATCCACTAGTATTACAGTCGATTACAAATGAGGCCCTTCCTTGGTGGAAGGGGTTAGCTTGATGTACATCTTATGGAGTACATTACATGATGTAAATACAAAGAATCACTATTGACATGTTCGCTTTGTTAGAAGGACTGCAGTCGGCGGGCAACGTAGGTCAGGAGGACCGTAGTCAGCTGGCGACAGAAGACTGTAGTCGGCGGGCGACGTAAGTCAGGAGGACCGTAGTCGGCGGGCGACGGAGGTCAGAAAGATTGCAGTCAGCGGGTGACATAAGTCAGGAGGACCGTATTCAATGGGCGGCGGATGTCGAAAAGACTGTAGTCGGCGAGCGACGTAAGTCAGGAGGACCGTAGTCGGCTGGCGACGGGGGTCGGAAGGACTGTAGTCTGACGACGAAGATCAGTAGGACAGCGTCAGGTAGAAGTCCAGCAATAGAAACAAATGCATCTTCGCATAGACGTCCAACGAAGTCCGATAACCGGTAGAAGTCCGGCGTCGGATAGAAACTTAGCGAAGAGTGAAGATCCGACGTCGGGTAGAAGTCTGACGTCTTTGGTGGCCGAGGAGAACTTCGGCTTCACTTGGGCGGAGTTTCGGCGTCAGGAGGGAACTCTGTTCTTAATTGGGAAGGATTTTAGCATCATGTGGATGTTTCTGCATTTCCTGAAAACCCGGCAGAGTTCCGGCGTCTTCAGGCGGCAGGAAGGGCTCCGGCGGTGGTCGAGGAGGTGAGGAATCTCCTTTTCCCCTTTCTCCTCTTCTTCTTCTCTCTCTTCCCCCTTTTTTTCCCTTGGTGTAGAATGAGGGCTATATTTATAGTTTTTCTGGAGTGGCACAGCCCGTAAATAGGCGTGAGATCAAGGGCGAATTGGGAGTGATCCGAATGGACGGCCGATATCGAATCCTTCGATCATGCACCGTTCGTTGGACATTTGAAGGTCTTAATGATTTCGGAATTTGATGATCTTGGGCTCGTTGGATTCGTCTCGTCGAGCCGTTCGATTCGAGTATAAGCTCGTCAAAATCGGAGACCGTTTGGTAACTCAAATTGCGGTTTGAACCTCCCAACAGCGCTTCGAACCTTTGATTCGGACTCATTTGGGCTCGGATTGGGTTGATCTTGGTGTCGTTGGGTTTGTATTTCCGAGACGCTCAGTTTGACTGTAAGCTCGCTGAAATCGGAGTTCATATGCTCCCGAAATTAATTTTTGAAGTTTGCGGATTGATTTTGCCTCGAGATTCGTGCTCAATCAAGATTATTTTGTGATGACGTATCAGTTGCCCCCCTATTTTCGGACGTCGAAGCTCCAAGAGTCCGAAAATATGTGTCACAAATTTTAAAGAATTTTCGGGAGTGACTTAGAAATGATCTTGCGTGTAGGAGGTCCGAACGGCCTTGAAGGTGCTGAAATTGGGTCCAGAACGTGGAAAAACGTGTCCGGGGACCCCAAAAATGTCAAATTTGGACTTTCTGGGACGAAATTCGGGTCCGAATTGGACCGGGCAGCCGAACCGCCGGACCGGCCGGCCGGCCGGCTGCCGCTGCCGCTGCGCTGCCGGCGTGAAACCGCGCGCCGGACTCGCGCGCTGCGCGCCTTGGCCTCGCCTGGTCCGCACCCGCCTGTGCTTGGGCGCGCCCGCACCGCACCAGGGCTAGCCTGGCCTGTTTCCGCAGCCCGCGCACTGAGCCGCGCGTGGTGTGCCACGGTTTTGCCGGCGGGCTGTGCCGCTGCAGCTGCCGCCGATGCTGCCGGTGGCCGGTTTCACGCGTGAAACCGGTGTTGTCGAGCGGATTTGCTGCGATCCGCGTGAAGTGCTTCGCGGATCGGCGCGATCCTCGCGTGTCGCCGTGTCGGTTCGCTGCCACCGACCTAGGTGGGACCCACGAGTGCTAAAAAATGTCCTTTTTTGCTATTTTGGGTCAAAAAAATTCCGAAAAATTCCCAAAAAATTACGAAAAATTCAGAAAAATTTTAAAAAATTTGGGGATTTCGAAAATTGGAATAACTCCCCCTTATTCTCTCAAAATCCTATAAATAGGCTTCCAAAATCTTTAGGAAACTTGCACCTTCTCCTCTCTCTCCCTCTGGCTCTCTGGCATTGAGGCTACCGCTATTTGCGAGTGGGAAATATCCTCTGCTCGAATTAGCGCTCCCTCTCTGGTGCAGGAGTTACGGGATTTCTTTCTCTCCCTCTGGCTCTCTGACATTGAGGCTACCGCTATTTTGCGCGTGGGAAATGTCCCAAGCTCGAATTAGCGCTCCCTCTCTGGTGCAGGAGTTACGGGATTTCTTCCTCTCCCTCTGGCTCTCTGACATTGAGGCTACCGCTGTTTTGCGCGTGGGAAATGTCCCAAGCTCGAATTAGCGCTCCCTCTCTGGTGCAGGAGTTACGGGATTTCTTCCTCTCCCTCTGGCTCTCTGACATTGAGGCTACCGCTGTTTTGCGCGTGGGAAATGTCCCTAGCTCGAATTAGCGCTCCCTCTCTGGTGCAGGAGTTACGGGATTTCTTCCTCTCCCTCTGAGCGGAGGTTTGCTGGCAATGGACGATCGAGTTGAAGCCCGTTAGTAGTCAACAATCGAGTGTGGAGCCAAAGGGGAGAGTTCGAGAATGCGTTGCAAATAGCATTCAAGCGAGAAGCCGATGGCGAGTAGCAGTCTGCCAACGAGGAGAAGTCCAACAACAAGAAGAAGTCCGACGTCGGGTAGAAGTACGGCCTTGGGCAGAAGACTGACGAAAGTTCGTCGACGAGCAGAAGTCCGATGTCGGGTAGAAGTCCGCTCTGCTGACGAGCAGAAGTCTGACGTCGGGTAGAAGTTCAACGTCGGGTAGAAGACCGACGAGAATTCGTCGACGAGGAGGAGTCTGACGACGAGTAGAAGTCCGCTGACGAGCAGAAGTCCGACGTCGGGTAGAAGTTCAACGTCGGGTAGAAGACCGACGAGAATTCGTCGACGAGCAGAAGTCTGACGACGAGTAGAAGTCTGCTGACGAAAGTCCTGCAAGGCAAAAATTCAGTGACAAAAGGAAATTCAACATCAGGTAGAAATTTAACTTTGTGGAGAAGTTAAATGAAAGTCCCTTGTCGGCATTCTGGCGACGTTAACCTAGGATGTACGACCTGTCCGAGGTTGTATGTTAAAATATTTGTTCGATGACATTAACCTGTGCGGAAAAGGTCGAGAGAATCCACCAAGGATGTGAGACCTTTCCAAGGTTGTATGCCGGAGCCCTGCTCGACGACGTTAACCTGTGTGGAAAAGGTCGGGAGAATCCACCAAGGATGTGAGACCTTTCCGAGGTTGTATGTCGGAGCCTTTGCTCGACGACGTTAACCTGTGTGGAAGAGGTCGGGAGAATCCACCAAGGATGTGAGACCTTTCTGAGGTTGTATGTCGGAGCCTTTGCTCGACGACGTTAACCTGTGTGGAAGAGGTCAGGAGAATCCACCAAGGATGTGAGACCTTTCCAAGGTTGTATGCCGGAGCCCTGCTCGACGACGTTAACCTGTGTGGAAGAGGTCGGGAGAATCCACTAAGGATGTGAAACCTTTCCGAGGTTGTATGCCGGAGCCTTTGCTCGACGACGTTAACCTGTGTGGAAGAGGTCGGGAGAATCCACCAAGGATGTGAGACCTTTCCGAGGTTGTATGTCGGAGCCTTTGCTTTACGACGTTAACCTGTATGGAAGAGGTCGAGAGAATCCACCAAGGATGTAGGACCTTTCCGAGGTTGTATGTCGGAGCCTTTGCTCGACGACGTTAACCTGTGTGGAAGAGGTCGGGAGAATCCACCAAGGATGTGAGACCTTTCCGAGGTTGTATGTCGGAGCCTTTGCTCGACGACGTTAACCTGTGTGGAAGAGGTCGGGAGAATCCACCAAGGATGTGAGACCTTTCCGAGGTTGTATGTCGGAGCCTTTGCTCGACGACGTTAACCTGTGTGGAAGAGGTCAGGAGAATCCACCAAGGATGTGAGATCTTTCCAAGGTTGTATGCCGGAGCCCTGCTCGACGACGTTAACCTGTGTGGAAGAGGCCGAGAGAATCCACCAAGGATGTAGGACCTTTCCGAGGTTGTATGTCGGAGCCTTTGCTCGACGACGTTAACCTGTGTGGAAGAGGTCGGGAGAATCCACCAAGGATGTGAGACCTTTCCGAGGTTATATGTCGGAGCCTTTGCTCGACGACGTTAACCTGTGTGGAAGAGGTCAGGAGAATCCACCAAGGATGTGAGACCTTTCTGAGGTTGTATGTCGGAGCCTTTGCTCGACGACGTTAACCTGTGTGGAAGAGGTCAGGAGAATCCACCAAGGATGTGAGACCTTTCCAAGGTTGTATGCCGGAGCCCTGCTCGACGACGTTAACCTGTGTGGAAGAGGTCGGGAGAATCCACTAAGGATGTGAGACCTTTCCAAGGTTGTATGCCGGAGCCCTGCTCGACGACGTTAACCTGTGTGGAAGAGGTCGGGAAAATCCACTAAGGATGTGAAACCTTTCCGAGGTTGTATGCCGGAGCCTTTGCTCGACGACGTTAACCTGTATGGAAGAGGTCGGGAGAATCCACCAAGGATGTGAGACCTTTCCGAGGTTGTATGTCGGAGCCTTTGCTTTACGACGTTAACCTGTATGGAAGAGGTCGAATCGAATCCCCCTGGGATTGTTTTTGCTTTGATTGAGAGGGGGCAAACGCCGCGTATATCCCGAATCAAAAGTGAAAAAGGTCTATCTTTAGACCGTTACTGCCTTTTTGAGGTCGAGGTTAAGAACTTGCCCAAGGAGTAGAAGTCCAACAAGGGACTGTATAAAGCTTGCAATTGATTTGAAGTATCCATACATTTGCTCGGATATTCTTGAAATATCAACTTGATGTTGAAGGTATTGGAGGATCTATTTGACTATGGTTTGAGTCAAAGTTGCCCCCCCAGTCCGCATCTGTTTCTTATGATATTGATGCTATGTGTGAACTTTTGATATTGGAGCAAAAGTTGCCCCCCAGTAGGGAACCACGTTCCCACAGACGGCGCCAAACTGTTGCGTCCAGGAGTATTCGCGACGGTAGAGAAATATAAGATTTAACGTCTTAGCGTTGTACGAAAATCCGGCACGCAATCAGATAAGTGAGAGAGGGTCTAGCATTTATGAGACACCAAGATTTTTACGTGGAAAACCCTTTAAAATGGGGAAAAATCACGGGGCCTAGCCCAGTTTGAATGGATCCACTAGTATTACAGTCGATTACAAATGAGGCCCTTCCTTGGTGGAAGGGGTTAGCTTGATGTACATCTTATGGAGTACATTACATGATGTAAATACAAAGAATCACTATTGACATGTTCGCTTTGTTAGAAGGACTGCAGTCGGCGGGCAACGTAGGTCAGGAGGACCGTAGTCAGCTGGCGACGGAAGACTGTAGTCGGCGGGCGACGTAAGTCAGGAGGACCGTAGTCGGCGGGCGACGGAGGTCAGAAAGATTGCAGTCAGCGGGTGACATAAGTCAGGAGGACCGTATTCAATGGGCGGCGGATGTCGAAAAGACTGTAGTCGGCGAGCGACGTAAGTCAGGAGGACCGTAGTCGGCTGGCGACGGGGGTCGGAAGGACTGTAGTCTGACGACGAAGATCAGTTGGACAGCGTCAGGTAGAAGTCCAGCAATAGAAACAAATGCATCTTCGCATAGACGTCCAACGAAGTCCGATAACCGGTAGAAGTCCGGCGTCGGATAGAAACTTAGCGAAGAGTGAAGATCCGACGTCGGGTAGAAGTCTGACGTCTTTGGTGGCCGAGGAGAACTTCGGCTTCACTTGGGCGGAGTTTCGGTGTCAGGAGGGAACTCTGTTCTTAATTGGGAAGGATTTTAGCATCATGTGGATGTTCCTGCATTTCCTGAAAATCCGGCAGAGTTCCGGCGTCTTCAGGCGGCAGGAAGGGCTCCGGCGGTGGTCGAGGAGGTGAGGAATCTCCTTTTCCCCTTTCTCCTCTTCTTCTTCTCTCTCTTCCCCCTTTTTTTCCCTTGGTGTAGAATGAGGGCTATATTTATAGTTTTTCTGGAGTGGCACAGCCCGTAAATAGGCGTGAGATCAAGGGCGAATTGGGAGTGATCCGAATGGACGGCCGATATCGAATCCTTCGATCATGCACCGTTCGTTGGACATTTGAAGGTCTTAATGATTTCGGAATTTGATGATCTTGGGCTCGTTGGATTTGTCTCGTCGAGCCGTTCGATTCGAGTATAAGCTCGTCAAAATCGGAGACCGTTTGGTAACTCAAATTGCGGTTTGAACCTCCCAACAGCGCTTCGAACCTTTGATTCGGACTCATTTGGGCTCGGATTGGGTTGATCTTGGTGTCGTTGGGTTTGTATTTCCGAGACGCTCAGTTTGACTGTAAGCTCGCTGAAATCGGAGTTCATATGCTCTCGAGATTCGTGCTCAATCAAGATTATTTTGTGATGACGTATCAACCCTAAAATACCTGCCTATTTTTTTTTTTTAATTTAAAAGTCATAGAAGATTGCCTTTTTGACTGAAGAACCAGAATAAGTTGCTTTCAAGAGCTTACCGGCACGATTGAAATCTCTGCTAATAAGTTAAAGGAGTGATTGAACTTCATGACGAATGATATCTCTTTAGATATTGGCCGTTCATTTCAATAAATACTATCCCAAAGCTCTACGAAGACCAATTAATTCTTTTTTTTCATTTTTTAAATAAACTTTTTTTTTTTCTTAATCAAAATAAGATGCTCAAAGCGCTATTTGTGACTATAAACGACTAAGCGAGCTCTTTATGTAGATATGTATAGATTCTCTTCAATTAATTAACCTCATTCATTGCATCATGCAATTGTCTTTTTCAACAATCTATTTAATACCTTTTTTCACAATTTAATTTTTATTCCAAAAATAAAACAATTTAATTTTTAGGGTCCGTTTGGAATGATATCAGCTTTTCATAAAGTTGATTGTAAAACTGTTGCAGAGAAACCAGCTTTTTATAAATATGCTACATAAAGTAGCTCCGTAGCACAAAAAACTATTGATTGTAATGAAAAAAATAGTAGCCAAATAAACAATCTGATTGAAATTTGAAAAATAAACCTGTTAAAAAGTTGTATCAATGATTCGTTTGGGATGACTTTTTTACGGCTTTTTAAAGGGACTTTTTAGTAAAAAAATAAAATTTTTGTACTAAAAATCAGCTTTAAGAAGCACGAAGAAAGCTATTCCAAATGAAGCCTTAGAGTACTATTGCCCTTTTATTTCTCTCGGCCCTTAAAATTTGTGCTTATTTTTTTAATTTTTTATTTAAATTCCGGCGCAAAAAAAATCCGCCGGAAATATTTTTCCTGCGAAAAAACCGCCGGAAATACCCCAGAAATGTTTCCGGTGAATTATTATGCGCCGGAAGGCCTTTTTCGACGCGCGTCAAACCGGCAGAGATATTTCCGCCGGAAATCCGTCGGAAATGCTAATTTCCGACGGATTTTTGGTCAATTTCCGGTGAAAATGTCTGTCGGAAAATGACGTTTTTCCTGTAGTGAGTTCAGGTTAACCCAGCAATCCAAAATTGATCGGAAAATGACCCGAAATTGACACGAACTCCTATTTGACCCGGAAACCCGAGATTGACCCATTTTTTACCCGATTTTGACCCGAAAAAAATGAAGATTGACCCAATTTTGACCAAAAAACTAACAATTTTAGGTCAACTTCGGATCATTCATGTCGGGTCGGGTTGACCTGAACCCGAATCAGGTCGGGTTCGGGTCCGGAAACCTGACCCGTTTTTAAAAACGGCTCGGTTCGGGTTGACCCGAACAGTGCCGGGTCAATTTCAGGTTCGACCCGTTGACCCGAATTGACACCCCTAATACAACTGGACACCTTTGAAACTTAGACTTGTGTTTGATACAGCTTTAGACCACTATTTTTTCCTACTTTTAATATATTTTTATATTAAAAAGTAATTTTATAAAGCAGTGTAAAAGTCATTCCAAACAAAACATTACAAAAATGTGTCACCACTGTGATGATGATGATGATGATGATGATGATGATGATGTGGTTTTACTCATTGTCAACATACGTGTATCAAGTTATGCTCACAGCAGCTTACTCAACAATTATATGGTCATCATTTATAGTTGTATCAAACATCAGTGAATTTATGCCAACAATACATAAAGATGATAACATCTTTATATTTTCTTATAAAAAAGGCTTCTAATATGTTCTAAATTTATGCCTAACAAACACAATGTTATAGTGTATAAATACTAAGGATTTCGAAGGCACAAACTCATTCAGACAAAAATCACGCAGCTCAATTTATTCTGTTTGTTGAGAGTATTGGTTATCGGCTAAGAGGTTTTAAATTCGATACTTGCATGTGTATGTGATGTATGTGTAAATTTGCTTTAATTGATCCAAATGCCGATTTGATCCGAGTATTATACAAATTAATCTAAGGCTTCGTTTGGGACGGCTTTTTTATTGCTTTCTAAAACGGAGTTTTAGTACATAATTTTTTTATTTTTGTACTAAAACTCCGTTTTAGAAAGCAGTAAAAAAGCCGTCCCAAACGAAGCCTAAATAAAAAGTTTTGATATTTGATTAAGGACTCATTTGTGACGGTTACAACTTTTTGTAAAGTTGATTGTAACGCTTTGATAAAGAAAATAACTTTTTGAAAGCTACTAAAAAAAATAGCTTCTTAACATATTTTTTTTTAAAGCAATAAAAAAATTATCTCAAACGAAATCTAAGCTTTCTTATTATTTCTTAAAATATTTTTTTTTAAAATTTTTTGTACTAAAAAGTTACTTGAAGAAATAGTAAGAAAGTTATTTTAAATAAAATCTTAGTAGAATTTTATATCATATCCTTTATTCCTTCATTGATAACCCTAAAATACCTGTATATTTTTTTAATTTAAAAGTCATAGAAGATTGCCTTTTTGACTGAAGAACCAGAATAAGTTGCTTTCAAGAGCTTACCGGCACGATTGAAATCTCTGCTAATAAGTTAAAGGAGTGATTGAACTTCATGACGAATGATATCTCTTTAGATATTGGCCGTTCATTTCAATAAATACTATCCCAAAGCTCTACGAAGACCAATTAATTCTTTTTTTCATTTTTTAAATAAACTTTTTTTTTTTTTTAAATCAAAATAAGATGCTCAAAGCGCTATTTGTGACTATAAACGACTAAGCGAGCTCTTTATGTAGATATGTATAGATTCTCTTCAATTAATTAACCTCATTCATTGCATCATGCAATTGTCTTTTTCAACAATCTATTTAATACCTTTTTTCACAATTTAATTTTTATTCCAAAAATAAAACAATTTAAT
Organism: Dendrobium officinale; assembly: GCA_019514585.1. Lineage (NCBI taxonomy): Eukaryota > Viridiplantae > Streptophyta > Magnoliopsida > Asparagales > Orchidaceae > Dendrobium > Dendrobium officinale. The sequence goes on from CM033697.1 coordinate 2,259,092, forward strand.
TTTTAGGGTCCGTTTGGAATGATATCAGCTTTTCATAAAGTTGATTGTAAAACTGTTGCAGAGAAACCAGCTTTTTATAAATATGCTACATAAAGTAGCTCCGTACGTAGCACAAAACAATATTGACGGTAATGAAAAAAATAGTAGCCAAATAAACAATCTGATTGAAATTTGAAAAATAAACCTGTTAAAAAGTTGTATCAATGATTCGTTTGGGATGACTTTTTACTGCTTTTTAAAGGGACTTTTTAGTAAAAAAATAAAATTTTTGTACTAAAAATCAGCTTTAAGAAGCAGGAAGAAAGCTATTCCAAATGAAGCCTAAGAGTACTATTGCTCTTTTATTTCTCTCTCTCTCTCTCTCTCTCTCTCTCTCTCTATATATATATATATATATATATATATTTGAGATAATGAGTTTCTTATGATTATTTTTATTAGAATGTGATATTTGTAAGAAAATTATTATATATTTTTTCATAAGGAAAAAATCTTTAATATTTAAGATATATGTATTTTTAAATTGTTTTTCAAAAAATAATTCTACAATTAACTTTAAAATAGCTAATGAATTAAAATAAGAATATATTCGTGATAGAATTAATTATGTATTCCTATATACACTTATTGAAATAATTGAAGAATACAAATATTCAATTTGGTAAGAATATATTCTTTCTTAGCCACATTTTTGCATGTCATGCAATGTTCCACACAATATATGTGGTCATCAATTTTTCTTTTTCTTTTTATTTTTAATAAAATGTATGTATCCTTAGATAATTTCTGTTCAATTTTAGGCTTGCAAATATAGCTATATTATATTAATTAGTTGGTTAAAACTATTTATGTTAATAGTTGCTTACAATTTTGATTAAATAAACAAGTAATTATTAGAATTTATATCAATATAAATTTTCTAGTTCATTTATTCATTTATAAACAATCAAAACAAAGTCCACTATTAAAAAATAAAAATAAAATAATTAATAATATTTTCAAATGCTAAAATTTTCAGCCAATGCTTGTTAATAATTAATTAATTCAGCATTTACTTGAAAAGAAAATTGGATTAGAATATCCTAACTAAATTTATGTTTTAATGAGCTTAAAATTTTAACAATTTGCATCTCTAAAGGGCATGAAATTAAATAATTTTTATTGCCATAAATTAAAATTTAATGAAGGTATTTAATATAAAATATAAAAATTTAAAAATATTGATTCATAATTAGAAAAAAATTCATTAAAAAATAAAAAAAATGTCATATATAATATCCTCACAAAAAAAATAAAATCTCAATGGATCTACTCTGAAATAAGTGCAGTCATAAATAATTTATATTTCATTTATCTTAATTTTAATTTATGTGTATTTTATTTAGAGGGGAGAAGGGCCATTTAAGCCAATTAAAAAAAAATTCACACAATCATGTATGCAAGACTCCAACCTAAGACTTCTTGATTGATAGTCAAAGCTCTAACTAATAAATCAATGTGATCAGTTGAGTCGTAATGAGGGTGTAAACGAGGAGTTTTTATTTGGTCCGGTGCAAGGACATAGAGGAAGGTTCGGTTTTGCCTAAAAAAGTGCAAATACCGAGTTTTTTGAAAAAATACCGAGTTTTTCAAAAAACTCGGTATTTGCACTTTTTACCTATTTTTGGCTAAAACAGAATCTTCCTCTACATCCAGTGAAAGGACCTAATAATTGCTCGTAAACGAGTCGAGTCGAGTTTTGGAACTATCAAGCTCATCTAGTCAGTCTTAAAATGAGCTCGTCCCACTATAAACGAGCTCGAGCCATCTTGCGAGCCTTGGCAGGATTTTTTAAATATCATTAATTATTTTACATATTTAAATTTTTATTAAATATTCTAAACATTTATTATTAATTTTAAATATTAAATATTAGTTTATTTCTATTATTAAATATTTTAAATAATTATAATTTTTTTCTTTTTTAATATTTAAATTTTATAAATAAATTTAACTTATTTAAAAATATTAATAATTATTCGAGTCGGCTCGCAATGCTCACTAGCTGAGCCTCATTAAACTTGAACTCGAGCTAGTATACTAAACTAGCTCAACTTGTGAGCTCGATAAACTCAACTCACAATCCCATTAATGAGTCGAGTTCGAACTGATTAGCTCACTTACAAGTTACAACCATAGTGGTATTCATAATAATAGTTAGATTTATCATCAAATAGAGATGAATATTATATGGTAGCAGCAGGAAATTCTTTGGCCTTGAATCGGGGTATTCAAGAACAACAGGTTGTTCCTGCTCGATATCGTCAAGAATTTCTGACTATTGCATGGGAAGAGATTCATCTTAGAATCATTTTTCCCTTCCAATATTTTTCCATTGCTTCCCTCATTTTGTGCAGGAAATAACTTTACGAAGGTGCAACTTACCATATTGTCTTCACAATATTAATTGAAAAGTTCATAAATATGTGATTCTAAATTATGTTATTCGAAAAAGTGTAAAATAAATAAATTTTAGTACAATTATGTGATCACATCGGACAACTTCTACCGACATATAGCACGTTGCTAACAGGCTAATAATAATAATAATAATAATAAGCTTATAATAGAGAAAGAATTTGTTAGGTAGGCCTCGTCAGTTTCGTGTGCTTCACAATTCTCATACCTATTCCGAAATTTAATATTATAATTATTTATTTATGTAAAATCTACATTATTATATTTATTTATACAAAATTCAAAATTTTACATCATATTTTTTTTTTTTTTTGAAAAAGATTTATATAAAATAACAAAAAAGAACGAATACAAGATCAACCCAAAACAAAAGCTCTCTAAAAAATTACAACAGTTAAAATAAAACCTAAGAGCTTAAGTTCCAAAAAAGGGTTCAGTAGGAAGCCAGGACTACCAACATCCTCGAGCATTCGCAGGGACCATCCAGAAGAAGCATCAACGGTTGCCACAAGGAAACAACGAGGATGGGAGCCCCAGCCACATCATTACCCTGCAACAACCAATCGAAACCAACACCAAAACCAGTAGAAATCAAACAGCTCATCTTCTTTTACCTCATCTATTCCAAAATTTTCCACGCTGAGCAACCTTCAAAGGTTTACCCGAAACCATGCTAAACTCAAAATCAGGATCTGAAAATGAATCAGAATCCGAATTCTCCTCAGAAGAATTATTTAACCAGTCACCATGAGACCCAACAACCATTTCAGAATTACTACCCAGGGCAACATTGGATTCCACTAACTTCACATGCACATTAACCAAGTTTTGAGAATCTGGAGAAACTCTCAGTTCCGACCCATCACCTACTGTAGGACCCGATTCTTGCATAACACCATTTGAAATCAATCCCTCACTGGAATCAGATACCAGATTATTAATCTCAATACCCTCATTCCCAGCCAACTGAATTAATCCAACAGACGAAGGAAAAAAAGGCAAAGCATTTGGAGACAAAGAAGCATCAGCCTCAACCGAAACCACCTTTACACCCAAAACATTATCTTCCCTATTTTTTTCCAACAAAACATCAGCCGTAGGATTCAAATCCATCAACCTACCAGAATCAGCAATCGGCTCATCCGTCTCCCTCTCATTCGACTGAATCAAACCAATTCCATTTGGAGCACCTTCAGCCACTAACTCCTTCAACACCGGCAAATCGCATTGAGAAGAAACAACAACCGGCTCATCCGTCTCCCTCTCATTCGACTCAATCAAAACAGTTTCATTAGGAGCACCTTCAGTCACATGCTCCTTCAACACCGGCAAGTCGCATTGAGCAATCCCAGTTTTTGACACAATCCGAATAGGATGTAAAATAGAACAAGCTTCCTTAGAGTGACCTAAAGACAAACAATGTGTACAAAAACTAGGAATTTCATCAAATATCACAGTCTGGACGTATCCCGATTCCACAGAACCAACCCAAACCTTCTCCGCATGTTTCTTGGTAACATCCAGCTCTACCAAAATACGAGCCATCGACGGCCGCGAGCCAGATGCCGTAGCCAAATCCGATTTAAGAGGGCGACCGAAAAGAGAACCTAAACCAAAAAGGATCCGAGGAGAAAAAAAATGGGGCCTAAGAAGGGGGAAACTGATCCAAATTGGAACAATCGGAGAATCCACCTCAACGTCCAAATGGTGAGTCCACTTCACCACTTTCATAAAGCAATTTTGAACAAAATAAGACCTATGAGAAAAAATTCTGCAATAATCGAAATCGTTCTCAAGTTTTATCAAAACATTTCGATTATTTAGCACAGTAACAGAAAAATTCTCAATCAACTTAAGATTGAAACAAAATTTCCGAATGGCATCGACGGAGGGCCTTCGCCCCGGAAAACGACCCACCAAAGAGAATTCAAAAGGTTTAGCGAGCGACCTAACCTCATCCTCAGAATTAACAACGCCGGCAAGCCACGATGAGAAGAAAAAGTCAGTTCAGGAAAAGAAGAGGAAGTATAACCTGAAACCACATCCTTAAAAGAAATAGGTGTTGACTTTCCGGACAGAAAACCAGGATCGCGAGGAGGAGTAGCCGCCATACCCAAAATCAAGAGAAATGAGAGAAAAATCTCACCAGACGAAAGAGACGAAAGGGCGGCGGAGGCGGAACCCTAGCAGAGCAAAACTCATTTAGTTTGAAATTTTACATCATATAAAAATATTATTAATATTGAGAATAAAATCACACAATGTAAAACAAATAAGAATAAAAAATAGTGAAAAAAACATTAGACATTGTTGAAATAGGAAAAATTTGCGGAATCATCTTACACCAAAAAATTCATTATAAAATTGCGAGAAAATCATAAATAGTATTTCTCTCATACTCTCTTTATCTCTATTCACTTCTCTCATCATTCTTCTAAAAATACACAATAGACACACTTTTATTGCTCTAATAGACTCAACCCTGCACCTTTTTGTTTCAAACAAAATAAGAAGAATGAAAGAAAAATTACTCGAGCTGATTCGTAGCGCCGAATTGTTGGAGCTAGAGTGCCATAGTGTACCGCTCTGTCTCCAACCCAGGCATGCAACATAGAGTTACACCTCTCAACTCATATGTGAGACCTCGTTCCTTTGCTGTAGCTGCTAGGAAAAGTGATTTTTCCCCAGGATCGGCCGGGACGATGGTGAGATCGTCCAGGCCGATCAGTGTATTGAAAACAGTTGATTTCTGGAATGTTCTCTGGAGTGATTTCTGGACTGAATCGTCCGGGACGATAGTGAGATCGTCCAGGCTGATCTGCACTGTAGAAAATATCGTCCTGAGAATAGTTCTGGGAGTCGTCCAGAACGATCAATTTTGGTCTGATCGTCCCGGGACGATGTGGCGATCGGCCGGGCCGATCCCACTAATGATATAAGAAAATGAGCTCGTTTTGAGGAGAGAGAAAACATTTTATAAAAACAGATATTTTGAGGAGAGAGAAAGGGCGGAAAAGCAAAGGAAGAAGTCCGATTTTGGGGCCCGCGGAGCGATTTTCGTCGTTCGTTGCTGTTGGATATTTTGTTTGTCTCGCTGTAAGAATTCCGAACCCTATTTCTGTTTTCAAAGATTTTGAGATTTTGCGAAATGGTGCTCAGATTTGCGTTTTTGTAAGTGATTTTCGTACCCGGTTTGGTACTGGCAAAGATTTCACCGCGTAACTTTTGGTATGTTGTAGACGTGATTATTCTGCACGATTTGATTAGTTTCTGGCAGATTTCGTCCGGTTCGTTTTGGTTCTGCGGAGTTTTATTTTGACTGCAATTTATTATGATGTCCGAATTGATTTGAGCAGTAGAATAATAGTCTTATAATGTTGCTGTGCATGTTCTGTATTAATTTGGTGAATTGTAATTTTTGGAGATTTTTGTGTAAATTTGACCGACTGCCGTTACTCTGCCCGATTTTCGTACGATTTCTGATTTGGTTGAAATTGATAGATTGAATTGATATGCGTATAACTATTGATATGATCGTTTTCGATTTCTTTCTTATTGATTATTGCATCGATTATTACATTGAACTGATTGATACTGAAAGACAAGTGGGAACCTAGTTGAACGTTGGTTGGAGATAGATATTGACCTGTATAGGATGGTGGGCCGACGGGCTTTCCTTTAAATCATAGACCATAGATCATCGATATAACGATTGGGAGTTATAAGGAGTTTTATATGCCGACGGGCGGCCGACGGGCAAAAGAGTGACGACTCTTCTTGATCGAAACCAACGTGCGGATATCTACGACAGCAATATAGATTCTACAACAGCACTATTGATCATGACTAGAGTTTGTGCTTGTCGAGTAAGACCATTGTATGGAATTGCATGTGCATCATATGGATTTCCTGATATGCATTGATTTATTGATTTGATGGATTTATCGAATTTGATTTGATGGATTTATCGAATTGATTACTTATCGTCCGGATTCATTGATTTCATCGATTGATTTCATTGATTGATCACGGAGCATGGCTACTATTGATTATTGATTATCGACATGATATGGATATGGACGGTATTGATTTATAGATTCATTGATATCATTGATTTTGCATTGATTCGACCTGCTACTGTAGATTTATCATATTGTCCTTCCGCTTGATTTTATCGACTTGATCGTATAGACTGGATCTGATTGATTGATTGATTTGACGGCTTTATTGATTTTATTGCTTTATCGTATTGCTTTTTCGATTGATGTTATCGACTTGATTGATTCATAGATACTGGCACCGACATGTATATGGAGTCTGTGTATTGATTTATAGATATCGACACTGATATCTTTATAGATTGTATCGATTGATAGAGACTGATATAGACATTGATATAGATTGTATCAATTGATAGAGACCGATATATATATCGATATAGATATGATATGGACATATGGATACTATTGATACGACAGATCCTGATAGGTTATTGATATACTGCTACATTGATTCGTCGTGCCGATTATCGATTGATTGATTGAATGGAATATTGCCGTATGGATTTGATGTATTGTAGAATAGATTTCTTTGATTTCTATTGACCTGATGATTTCATTGATTTGATTTGATTTCAATTGATCTTTCGCCGTACTGATTAGATTATTTATTGGGATTCGAGCCGATTGATATAATTGACTGGAAAGTGCTTTATTGATTGGGATGATTTTCTTATTGTAGCATTGTATGTCGTCATTATTGAACCGTCCTCGCTGCGGTAGTAATCGTATTGCATAATTGGATTGACTGATTTGTAAGAATGATATAGATACAACGAATTGACTAGACGACTCAATTGATTGAACTGATAGTATTGATTGATAGACACTGCTACGATGGATAGATATTGACTGAAAGCACTTACTGATTTGATTGTTGGGAAATTGATTTATCGATGTTTTTACTGCTGTATTTATTATTGACTATTGATGGATTTGATCTGATTTAATTTGATTTCCGTACCTGCATAGATTCATTGATCATAGCCTATTGATTTGATTTGGTTGACCTGCATATCGTTTTCAATGTCGTGCTTTGATTTCAGTTGTAGGCTTTGGTGACCTGCTGGGCTTTGTAAGCTCATTATATGTGGTTAATATTTCAGGTGCAGGGCCTCCAGTCTGAAGATCTTTCTGTCGAGTTCAGCTTTTTGTTTTGTAGCCTTAGGTAGGCTTTCTTTTGTAGCCTGTGTGGCTAGTGTAAATATTTCTTTTGGACTCTTTTGTCTGTTCTCTGATTGTACTATATGTGAATTATAGTATCCGTAGCTGTTTCTTTTCTGTAATGTAATTATCTCTGGCTCTGGATATATGTATGGATGGATAGATGAGGAAACTGATAGAAAGGAAAAAAAAAGAGGCAATAGAACGATCAGATGAATCCTTTCGCTACACGGATCTTGGGTCATTATATCATATTTGATTCCCCTCTCATGATGCGCGACTCCTTAAGTAGGAATAAAACAACTACGGGTCCTGCACTTATAGTGTTGGTTGCTAGTAGGCTTACCGAGAGATTAGTTACATCGCCATGCACCTCCTAAGAGAGTGACAGTGAATAGATATCCCGTTTCAAAAAAATATATAGAGTTGCTCAAGTGCATGACAATGTGACATTGTACACAAATAATGTACTATGATCCAACAATCAAATTCCATCAGATCTAACAATTAATACTAATATATTTAAAATAATATATATATATATATATATATATATATATATATATATATATATATAATTTTTATTTTAGGTATGTAAATACTCCCTTAAAAATCACAAATTGCCACTTTACATCGACATTTTAATTCATCAGCTATATGTTTAACTATAAATTCTAACCCGTCGATTCTTTAAGCAAACGGCAATAGTAATCGAGCATAGAGCGGCAATGGAAATTCACAGCACCAACAAGCTGATCAGCCACCACCACTCTGCTCCTCCTCCTCCTCCACCCACCCTTACACGCCGCGCCAAACTTCTCCTCACCGTCCTCAACTGCCTCCTCCTCAGCGTCGGCAACTGCAGCGGCCCTATTTTCCTCCGCATCTACTACCTGCACGGCGGCCGCCGCATTTGGCTCACTTCCTTTCTTGAAACCGCCGGATTCCCCCTCCTACTTATCCCCCTCTCAATCTCCTACCTTCACCGCCGCCGTTCCAATCCTTCAACGCCTCTCCTCCACCTCACTCCCCGTCTCCTCCTGGCCTCGTCTGTGCTCGGGGTCATCACCGGCCTCGATGACTTCCTTTACAGTTATGGCCTCAACTTCCTCCCTGTCTCCACCTCCTCCGTCCTCATCGCGTCTCAGCTGGCTTTCACGGCGATCTTCGCTTTCTTAATAGTGAGGCAGAAATTCACCCCCTTTTCGGTCAACGCCGTGGCGTTGTTAACCATTGGCGCCGTCATCCTGGCTCTGCATACGAGCGGTGATCGGCCGGCGGGGGTGACTGCGGCGGGGTATTGGAAAGGGTTTGTTTTGACAATTGGGGCGGCGGCGCTGTACGGTTTGTTTTTGCCGTTGGTGGAGTTGACTTATGACAAGCTGGCTGGAAGGGCGGCGGTGACTTACACTCTGGTCATGGAAATGCAGCTTGTTATTGGATTTTTCGCCACTGGATTCTGCGCCGTCGGGATGATTGTCAACAAGGATTTTCAGGTGAAAGTTATAATCGCCGGTTCTTTTATATTTCAAATTAACTGCGGAGCTCGAGCTCTCAAAATATTTTTAATAAAAATATTCCTCATCACCATTGTTTCTTCTTCACTGACGATTAGAAACTAAACCAGTTTTCCTTCTAGCACAGGCAATCCCAAGAGAAGCAGCCGAGTATGGACTGGGAGAGACAAAGTACTATCTTGTCATCATCGCCGCCGCCATATTCTGGCAATGCTTCTTCCTCGGCGCCATCGGAGTAATCTTCTGCGTCAACACTCTGCTCTCCGGAATCATCATCGCCGTCTTCATCCCTGTTATTGAAGTATTGGCCTTCATCTTCTTGCACGAAAATTTTAGCAGTGAGAAAGGGGTAGCCCTCCTTCTCTCTCTATGGGGTCTTGCTTCCTATTCTTATGGTGAGTATAGACAGGCGCAGGAGAAGAAGAAGGAACTACAACGAGCTCCAGCTCTCAGCACCGTCTAAGACTTCTTTTAGCACAATTTTATTTTAGCTTTCAAGAGATTTTTATACTAAAAATTGCTTTTCAAAAAGTAATAAGGAAGCCGTCCCAAACGAAGCCTCTGTCTTATGTGGCTATTATTGATGAGTGGAAAGAATGATGGCTGATTTAGGGGAGCAATTATTACGTCTAGTACCGAGTTTTAGGTGACGTCGCGCATGGTTATTGATCTTTGAACGCATTCGGTGACCCGACATAATAATTGCTCGATTTAGGGATTGTTATGGGTGGGATTTAAGTAATTATAGCTTAAATTCCGTCAAACATTTTGGTAATATAATTTTGCATATCTAAATTGATTTTGCATAGCTAAATTTGTTTATAAAATTACCATAACATACTCATAATAAAGATGAAAATAAAATGTAAATATATGAAAAATATTGGTTAGAAACATATATCTTTGAAATTGTTTGTTAAACTTTTATTATTTAGATATGATTCAAATATTAAAATATGTATTATTTAATTGAATGACTTCTTGTTCATATGAGAAGTTGGGTGGTCAACATTTGAAAACCTCTTTGATGAGATTTTCTTCCTTCTGCCTTATCTCAAAATAATCCTATCTCTCTTCCACCTCTCCTCAAAAACTAAAATTATTTTATAAACTCTAGATAACTTTGGGCCTTTACAAATAATCTAAAATCTTGGGCTTATTGCTCTTGAATTTCATCTCCATAACAAAACCCCATCACTTCAAAAGCTTGTGCAATTCTCTTTTCATGTTTGTTTGGTTTTATGTGTGTCGTCATATTTAACTAAGATTGATATGACTCCAGAAAAATTATACGCTCTGCATGAATCTCTGATAGGGTTGATGTGTTGATTACTTGTGTGTGTGGAGGAGTTTTTAAGCTTTATTGGTGGCTAATGCAACGCCTGTCACTTGCAAAGAATATAAGCACAAAGAAAACAGAACAATCCAAGTTCTGTAACCGAGAACTGTAATATTTCTATCGATATGTGAAAACTGTATACAACTACTAGCTGTGAGGTATATGTATTCCTTCTCATTTCATCCTACTATATCTGGTTCCATCTTCTAAAAAGTCTACTAAAGCAGTAAATAACCAAAAGTAGAAAACTGCAAGTAAAAAGATAAAATGGGGTAGTGGACACCGTATGAGGTTGTTATTGAGGTGTCCTGTTCGTTAGCTCAAGCGAGCTAACGTGTTCCGTCGCATCAGTCCTCCCCGGCTTCAGAAGAGCTCGACTCCGACGAGCTGAGTGCGATCTCGCCATCGTCTGCGGGTTTGTACTCCCAAATGTTGGAGACATTAAAAGTCGAAGAAGTGTTGCAATCCGCAGGTAAGGCAACGGTGTAGGCGCTGTCGTTGATTTTAGTGACAATAGGCACAGGGCCGACTTTGCGGCGTGCCAACTTACTGTACGTCCCCGGTGGAAACCGCTCCCGGCGAAGTCTGACCATAACTAGATCTCCCACTTTGAATGTCTTATGTCGGCGATGAACGTCTGCAGCCTCTTTGTAAAGCTGGTTGGATTTAATGATTTGTTGGCGAACCTCCGCTAGCATCTCTGAGTACTGATCCGTGAAGTTTGTAGCAGCAGACGATTTGCATTTTGGCAACACAGTAATGTCCAAAGCAATGTTAGGTTGTTTAGTGTATACAATACTGAAATGTGATTTACCTGTTGACCGGTTTGTCATGGAATTGTAGGCGAATTCCGCCTTGCTAAGAACCTCTTCCCATTGCTTTGGGTTGTCAAGTACTAGACATCGCAACATATTTCCCAAGGTTCGGTTGACGACCTCGGTCTGTCCGTCGGATTGCGGGTGGTACGCAGAGCTGAGTCGGAGGTCTGTTCCCAGTCGTTTCCATAGTTCTCTCCAAAAATGGCTTATAAATTTGACATCACGGTCGGATGTAAGGCTTCGAGGAAGGACGTGTAAACGAACAATTTCGTTAAAAAAAAGTGTTGCAATGTTCAAGGCATTAGAAGTTTTCTTACATGAAATAAAATGGGCCATTTTTGAAAATCTGTCGATGACCACCATGATGGAGTCGTTACCTCTTCTGGTGCGTGGCAAGCCCAAAACGAAGTCTAAACTGAGATCTTCCCAAATTGAATTCGGCACCGGCAATGACATGTAAAGACATGTATTCTGTGCGCCTCCCTTATAGGTTTGACATATCAGACAACTATCAACCATACGGAATACATCTCTCCTCAATCTGGGCCAAAAGAAATGAGTTTGTAATTGCCGAAGTGTGTTTTCTTTTCCCAAGTGTGCAGCTAGACTGCCACCGTGAGCTTCACGGATTAGTTGGAGTCTCCAAGAGGAAACAGGAATACATAGGAGATTCTTTTTGAACAAGTATCCATGCCTTATCATGTAATCTGAGCCGTCATTTTCTTCCTGACATTGCTTCCATATACCACCAAAATCAGGATCTTCCTCATACAAGTCTTTAAGACATTCGAGTCCTGTGATCTCCGTTTGGAGCTTTGCAAGGAGAATTCGTTTTCGGCTAAGAGCATCTGCGACTTTGTTGTCGGACCCCGATTTGTGCTTAATTGTGAATGAAAATCTTTGTAAGAACATCACCCATCGCGCGTGCATACGGTTCACCGTGCGCTGGCTATTAATATACTGCAACGCTTTATTGTCACTGCATAAAATGAAATCTTGGTGCAACAAATATTGCATAAAATTCTTGCTCGTAAGCTGACCACTTTTGTCGAGCCGGACACAATTTCTCGCTAAAAAAGGCAATGGGTTTACCTTCTTGTGATAGAACCGCACCTACACCAAGAGAGAAGGCGTCTGTGTCCACAATAAATAATTTGTCAAAGTTCAGAAGGGCAAGCACTGGGGCCGAACTAATAACCTTTTTAACAGTTTCAAAGCTGGACTGTTGCTCTTCTCCCCATTGGAATTCCTTGGACTTTAAGCATTCAGTGACAGGCGTCATTAGCAAGCTGAAATTCTTGATAAACTTGCGGTAAAAATTAGCAAGGCCATGGAAGCTACGAACTTCAAAAAAAGTAGTTGGTGTCGGCCAGTCCAGGATTGCAGTTACCTTTGTGGAATCCATCTGAACACCTTCCTTCAATATCGTGAAGCCGGGGAAAGAAACCTTTTGAGCAGCAAACTCACATTTGGGTAGGTTGATAAATAACTTCTGCTGTTTTAAAATTTGAAAAAGGCTGTGTAAATGACTTAAATGCTGTTCCCAATCAGTGCTATATACTAGAATGCCATCAAAATACACAACACAAAATTTTCCCATGTACGGTTTAAAGATTTCTGACATCATTCTCATGAATGTCGAGGGGGCATTGCACAGCCCGAATGGCATGACCCTCCACTCGTACAGTCCTTGTGGATTCTTAAACGCCGTTTTCCATTCATCCCCGGTCGTATCCTGATTTGATGATAGCCGCTACGCAGGTCAATTTTTGAGAAGACAGATGAACCCGTGAGTTGATCCAGTAATTCTTCAACACGTGGTACGGGAAATCTGTACTTGACCGTTATCTTGTTGATGGCCCGGATGTCGATACACATCCTCCAACTTCCCCCTTTCTTTGGAACTAAGAGTGCCGGCACCGCACAAGGGCTTCTGCTTGTCTGAATCAATTGTTTTTCAATTAGTTCCTCCACTAAGCCCTGAAGAATGCTCTGTTCTTTCGGATTAAGCCTGTAATGTGGGAGATTGGGAAGAGATGCGCCAGGGAGGAAATCAATCTGATGCTGTATGTGACGGAGAGGTGGTAACCCCGCTGGTAAATCTGCAGGTGCAATAACTTCATACTGCTGTAGTAAGCATTGAATATCTGCGGGGATTTCCTTCTGTTGGGTTGCAGTGTTTGGCTCAGTTACTAGTAAAGCATACAACGGAGCTGGTTCCCGCCAGCAGTGAAGCAAAGTAGCCCCATTCACTATATGCAAGGCCGCCTGTTTTGCTGGTTCAGAGTGTGTAGCTTTGAATTCTAGAGAGTTGGGAAGAAGTCGGAGTCGTTTACCTTTCCACTCGAAGGCATATACATTTGCTCTGCCGTCGTAAGTAGCCCCGACATCAAACTGCTACGGTCTCCCTAAAATGAGATGACAAACGTCCATCTCGACGACGTCGCACAGCACCTCGCATACATATTTTTTTCCAATGGAAAATGTCACTCGACAAGATTCCGTGACACTTATTTCCATACCCTTCTTTACCCAACTTATCTTATAAGGATTATGATTCTTGGAGGTCTTTAACTGCAGATTTTGTACCACGGCTCTAGATATTACATTTTCTGTACATCCGCTGTCAATTAATAGGTCACAGACCTTGCCATTTATAGTGCATCGGGTTCGAAATATAGCATGGCGTTGGGAGTTACTGGGCTGTCGGGGAGCTAGCAACAGCTTTTCTAGGATACAGACCAATGGCTCACCATCATCGGCTAAGACATCTTCCGTGCCCATTTCTATTTCTTCCTCTGCTTCAGCAGGGTCTCCCTCTTCTTCGCCTTCGGCCAGTTGAATCAGTCGCCGTTGAGGTCATTCATTGGATTTATGCCCCGGTTGGAAACAGCGAAAACACTTGAACGTGGAAGGCTTGGAATATGGATTCTCCTCAGTAGTTGGCCGATTCTTCCAAGGCTTTTTTGGGTTCAGAATTGACATTAGGCATGGGAGTTGAAGGTGTTGTAATGGAGGTAGCGTTTGGTGGCGCCTTTAAGGTGGCCGAGTTAGCCTTGTTGCTGCTGTACTGTGGTTCTTGCCAATGACGCCGATTTGTGACATTCTTTGGTTGTCTATTTTGCTGAATTTCCGCCTTCAAGGCGAAATTGACTGCTTGGGACATAGACTAAACAGAGTTTAACTCCAGCCTATCATGAATGCTATCTTTCAAGCCGCCAATGTACCGGGCTACTAACTGATTGGCTGATTCGTTGAGATTACATCTAGCGCTTAATCTGTTGAACTCCTCCGTGTACTCGTTCACAGATCTCGCTCCTTGTAGACAATGTTGGTACCACATGTAAAGAATCTGCTCATAATCCGTGGGTAGGAATTTTGCCCTTAGGAGTTGCTTCATTCGATTCCAATTCCGTACTCGGCCCTTGCCTTCTCATTGCCTCATTTGTAAGACTTGCGTCCGCCATGCACTAGCACCTCCTTTCAATCGACACGCCACATACTTGACTTGTCGATCTGGTTCAATCTCCAAATATTCAAAGAAGTTTTCAACAGCTTTTTCCCAATCCAAGTAATCTTCAATATGTAAATGTCCATAAAAAAATGGGATATCTAACTTAACTTTAAATTCTCCCGGGTGATAGACGGCTGGTCCAGTTCTGCGATACCGAGGATTCTCTTGTGGGATTTTGACTTCACCATCTTCTTCACCGGCTCTTCGATACTCCTGCAGCTCATCATCTGAATCGGAGATTTCCTGGGAAAATAATGGGTTTCGTCGTTCGATGCGGGGTTGAGCTTCTGTCCTCCACGGTCTCTGCCTGTTTACAGGCGTCCCCTCCCTAGCTGTTGGTGTGGGATGTTGCGGAAGTCTGGCCTTCAAGAGATTGAACTCGTGACGCACTTCAACTGTCAACCGCTGCACGTCTACTGCGAGATCGTCCAGCCGACGATTCATATTCGACTGGTTTTCCCAGAGTGTGTCCTGGCTTGGTACTTCGTCAGTGACTGGTTGCTTGCCGCGCTCTGCCATCTCCTCCGAGTACTGGCTCTGATACCAGATAATGCAACGCCTGTCACCTGCAAAGAACACAAGCACAAAGAAAACAGAACAATCCAAGTTCTGTAACCGAGAACTGTAATGTTTCTATCGATATGTGAAAACTGTATACAAGTACTATCTGTGAGGTATATGTATTCCTTCTCCTTTCATCCTACTATATATGGTTCCATCTTCTAAAAAGTCTACTAAAGCAGTAAATAACCGAAAGTAGAAAACTGCAAGTAAAAAGATAAAATGGGGTAGTGGACACCGTATGAGGTTGTTATTGAGGTGTCATGTTTATTAGCTCAAGCGAGCTAACTTGTTCCGCCGCATCAGTGGCAAAATTAAATGCTGATGAAATTACTTACCACTGCACACTAATATGCTCAATGCTCTCAACTAACGCAAGTGCATGTGCCGACCAAGTAATAAAATGTTACGAGAAGAGTGTTAAGCCAACAAGAAAATAGATGAACCACAATTGACTGTAGTACTACATACTCAAGACTACTAAATTTATCCTACTGAAATTAAGGGGTAATTACTAAAACTACTGAGAAATTTATGAAATAGTTGAGATAACCAAAGATAAATTTTTTTTGGACTAATGATGGTGAATAAATATATGTTCCCGTAAGCAGACTCATCTACATTAGTTGTGAACAAAACACTTTATATAACTTGCTCAAGAACGTATTATAAATATAAAGATGAAGAAAATTGCAGCAAGAATAAAAAATCCTAAACATATACATCAGATGGATTCTTTGTGAAGTGATTCTTCCCTTACACCTTTACTCTCCACACTCAATTCCACTCTTAAGTGTGATTTTGTTATCTAAAAGGATGATCAGTCACTCAGTATCATCCAATTCCTTCCACAAAAAAAATTAAAAAAAAAAAAATTATTTGTACTTGATATAAATAGACTCAATTGTCACAGCACTTACAGGTTGGTGCTGCAACATTACAATATGAACTAGTGCCTCAATGTTTATAAATGTTCTTCGCTGCATTATTGGGCTGACCTAGCCCAATTGTTGAATAATCTGGCGTGACACCTGACTGATTCAGCGTGGCATTTCGTTTCTCTAATTGCTCTGCCACGGCGCTGAAAAAAGATGAGTGCTATGGTGCTCGCTTATGTCTTCTGTACTACAAGGCTTTCGAGGTTGGCGCTTTGGCATTGAATTATTTGCAATTTTCCCGAGACTCTGGTACTGTAATGTTCACTTATGGCGCTACGGCATTGTTCTGCACTACAATGTTGACCTTTGTTCCGCCGGGGTGCTGAATTAATTGAATTTTCTTTTTAGGCTCCATCACTGCGATGTCCTGATCTAACGCTAGGGCATAGAAGACATTGCGTTGTTGATAATTCTAGCGCTGCGACGCTGATTCTCAACTTTGTAATTTTTTTGCTCTTTTTCCTTAGACATTTCTACTCAACATTAACAAAAACACACATTTACTGGGATTTAATAGAATAAAAACAACATAAATTTCACTTAAAAATTTTGAGATAATCTTTGAATTGAAATTTTTTTAAATTAAAATAATGATCATCTAAATTTCAAATTTAAATTTAACATGGTTATATTTGAATCGAATGGCTCGATGATATGAACCGTACGGTTGAGTGTTTTAGATTTGATTCAAATCACTAAAACACTCATCCCAAAAAAGTTTATAAACAGTGCCTCATTCTCCGCATGAGAGACAAAATAAGGAGAGAACTATAGTTCTCTAATATTTTTCAGTTGTCATGATCGACGACCACCACTAGTTATTGACATCAACAATCACCATCATCATCGATGATCACTATCAATAATCGTCACCATCTCCATAATTTTGCTATTGGATATAGCTATATTTGTATGAACACATGCTTTCTATAATCCCTATTGGTGAATCAAGTCTTGATGTAGTGTTAATTATTCATCTATAAACACTTTATTTATTTTAACCCTCATAAGAGAAATTAAATATCTTATTCTCAAATAATCATCTTCTTCTTCAACTGTGAGGAAGAAAATATTATTGTATCTTTTGATATATAATAGTTTTTCATCTTAGTTAGATCATATGATTTTTTCCTTTTCTGAATTTTCCACGTAAAAAAGTTCTAATCTTACAACTTTTTTTTGAGCATGTTGATTTTTTGTACAACATAACATATTATTAGAATTTATTCTTTCTATGAGCTCTATTTTTAGCATGCAATAAAACTAACATAATTAAAGTTAACATTGGCAATTCATTAAAATATTCAGGATCTAAATACAAAGGACTAAAAAATTTTGATATTTACATATTTAACATCTAAATTTTACTATTTAAATACTCTAGCACCCAGTAAATATAGTTACCAGCATGGAACTCATCACAGGATCTCACAAGAGAAGACATCAACCAGAGCACTATCGTGTGACCAAAAAGAGTTAGTGAGACTGCTGATATTTCACAAGAGAAGGCATTGATGAGAGCCTATGTTACACCAATACGGTTACGGCGACACGGATACGACACAATACGAATATGGGACACGTCAATTCTTAAAAATACAAGATACGGGTATGACGCAAACACGGCATTATAATTTATAAATCATACATAAAAATTAAGAAAGCAATCAAAGCATAATATTTGAAATTACAAAAAAAATGACAACAACATGATTTGTAGCCTTGTAGCTTATAATATCAAAATATAAGTAAGCATTAAATGTCTAGTACAACAACAAAAGCATAAACATAAATTATCTAGCACATGAAGTTTCAACCATTCAATGGAAGGAATGATATAATTATCTTCTTCATTGGTTTGTCTTTGAACTTCTATATCATCTTCAATAAATATCATAGCTTCTAATTCAGGCTCATCAAGTGAAAGATTAGTAATTTTTAATATTTTCCTATCATCAAGAGACTCAAATCCATCTCTGAAATGAGAGAATCTTGCTCGCAACCGCGGAAGTAAATACGATACGTCTTTTTTTTTCTGATTTCTTTTTGTTTTTCAATGGACACGCGTATCGGATACGCGTGTCCTTTTGAAATTAAATAGTATTTTAATTGGATACGGCTTTGGCTTATCCGACACATATCGGTGGAGTATCGGAGGCGTATCAGTGTATCGGTGTATCGGATACAGCATGCCTTTCATAAATAGGTGTATCAATGCAACATAGATGAGAGCAATGACATCTAAAAAAAAGAAGAATTCTTGAAATTTGCATATTTAAGTTAAATTGGTTCAATGTCCACATTTACTAAATATGAGATTTATACGGAAAAAAGAAAGAAATAAGATTCAATAATTTGTAGGTTTTAAGGTTTCATTTTGTATGTTCGGAGGGGTATAGGTTAAAACCAATTTAAATCCCATCCATTACTACAATGCTAAGTTACTCGAATCGATTAACCTAAAGTTTTTTTTTTTTGGAATGGGGATATAATGTATCAAAAAATACGCAGTGAAATAAGGAGCAAATACGCAGCATCCGAACACAATTCTGCGTTCGGATTGCGTACACAATAATTTCTCCTCAAAAGGAGCACTCAGCGGCGTAGCTAATCCTTTGATGGAATCTAGTGAGGCCACCCACCAGCATCGGGCTTACACTTATTTTGCCCCACTGAAGAGACAAGATAATAATAGAGGGGATTCAAATTAGAGATTAAGGTTTCAATCGGGCTCCTCCACCAAAAACCCTAAGCCCTCGGATAGGTATTAAGTTCAATAATTATGCTGGCTAGTAACTCTCACGCTCCAAATTCGAAGCGGGGCGATGCCGATGGGTTCATTTTTCCCCGTTCTACGCCGGCGGTGCCTTTTGGTGGCTCCCGCAAGTCAGTCTTGCCGTGTGATCTCGTTTTCCACAATCGATACTTCTAGATGCTTCTCTTCCCCTGCAGCACCGACGAGCGAACGCGTCGGCTTAGAAATCGCGGATGAGGACCCGTCTTTCACGCCTGCGGGAGCGCCTGACGACTTACGGAGCCGGATCTTTCGACTTCGGTTCCCAAAGAGGAGTGCAACGGTGGTGATCGATAAGTGGATCGCTGAGGGTAGGAAGGCGACGGCGCCGGAGTTACGAAAGATCGCGAGGGACCTCAGGAGGTCGCAGCGGTTTAAGCACGCGCTTGAGGTTAGAATTCTGCCGCCCATTTTTATGGCTTCTTTGCCCTTATGAAAATGTTTTTGCTCAATTTTTTTTTTTTTTTTTGCTCAATTTTATTTTAAAACTAAAAAGGCGTCATTTTTTAGTTGGTCCTAGGTTTGGAATTTGCAGATCTTTGAGCGAATGAAGTCTTTTTTTTTTTTTGGGAAGCAATCTGATTGATGTTATTATCATGCGTTTGAATGTAACTATCCTTGCTTTACTTCCGATTGGAATTAGGGTTTATCTGATGTCAAGGATATCTCAATATTTTAGGGTACATTGTAATTGTTTCAATCATACAATACAAAACAAAATTAAAAACATAGTTCCAATCAACAATTCCTAAACCAAAATGTAAATCTACGCTATTCAACCGCACATAAAAGAACTCTTAGCTTCCCAAATTATTCTAGAATAATATTGATCCCAAAGATAGGGGATGTCATCATAATAGGGAATGCTAAATGAAGACTAAGTAAATGAACAACAACTGTAACAAAATGCAGCATAAATCAGAGACTTATTGGGGTCCTCAGATAACATTTGCAATGTTGAAATTCTATAGCCCACAAGTATAATATGTCTGCATCCAAGAACTAGACCAGTCTATACCAAGATAAAAGCATTTATGGCCATCTAGAGACAAAATTAGGTGTAACTAGTTAGAATCTTAAACGCCTAGGAGACTAAAATCCTTCTGACAGCTACATCGTGAACGCTAATACTTAACTTCATGGTCATGCGCTAAAAAATATCATCTGGCAAGCTATTTCGCTGAAAATATATCTTGAAGTTTCTTCCACAAAATTATCGAACTTTCACCCATGATGTTGTGCTTTGTATCTTATGGTCTATGCATGAATTAGCCTCCAATGCTGCTGCACCGGAGAAGCCTTCAATCCATTCTGAGGAGGCATCTCCCATAATTTCAAATCTCAAAAGGTATTTACCTTTTTTTGCATCTTTTTTGGGCCCAGCTAAACTTTTTTTTTTTAATCATTCTATAATATATCTCATTATTATATTATTCATTATGCTTTTTCAAAATAACACTTTCCTCAATTTCTCTTTTAATAATTTCTTAAAATAGTATTTTCAACTTATCTTGATGCATTCATCTTTAACCTAGATCATATTATTTTTACTTCTAATGTATATAGCTTGATCAAAATCTCTACGTATCTTATCTATGGTCTTGGTATTTTATTGGTATTTTATGAATCCCCTTTTCTCTTTTCTTTTATACCAATTAGTTTATATAAACCATCAAAAGGTGTAACTTCTTCTTTGCGTGATTTCTATCTTTCTTATAAATATTATAAGTCTCAGTTATATTTAGAATTTTCTGAACTTTAAAAGCTCTTTTCTTTTTTCCTTAATTACTTTTGTACCCTCTCATTTCGCTACCTAGTTTTTTCTACTAATGTATGATTTATTTTTAGACTCTTCTAAAACTTCTACAATAATTTTCTTAATAAATTAGTCATCTTATCTTGAATCAAGTTTTGATTAACTAAATAGTTCCAATTTACTTCTTAGATATACGTTGATGACTATGTTGCACCGATACACCTATTTATAAAGGCGTGCTGTATCCGATACACCGATACACGGATACGCTTCCGATACTCCACCGATACGTGTCGGATACGCCAAAGACGTATCCAATTAAAATACTATTTAATTTCAAAAGGACACGCGTATCCGATACGCGTGTCCGTTGAAAAACGAAAAGAAATCCGAAAAAAAAAGATGTGTCGTATTTACTTACGCGGTTGCGAGCAAGATTCTCTCATTTCCGAGATGGATTTGAGTCTCTTGATGATATGAAAATATTAAAAATTATTAATCTTTCACTTGAGGAGCATGAATTAGAAGCTATGATATTTATTGAAGATGATATGGAAGTTCAAAGACAAACCAATGAAGAAGATAATTATATCATTCCTTCTATTGAATAGTTGAAACTTCGTGTGCTAGATAATTTATGTTTATGCTTTTGTTGTTGTACTAGACATTTAATGCTTACTTCTATTTTGATATTATAAGCTACAAGGCTACAAATGATGTTGTTGTCAAAATTTTTTTTTTGTAATTTCAAATATTATGTTTTGATTGCTTTCTTAATTTTTATGTATGATTTATAAATTATAATGCCGTGTCCGCGCCGTACCCATATCTTGTATTTTTAAGAATTGACGTGTCCCGTATCCGTATCGTGTCGTATCTGTGTCGCCGTATCCGTATCGGTGCAACATAGGTTGATGACTACAACTCGATGTTATGTGGCCAAACTCTCCTTTGAAATCATTTAACAATCTTTTGCAAAATTTTTTTTTCATTTCTTCCAAGTAAAAAATTGTCCATTTATAATTTGATGGTTCCACTTCTTCAAATAGTTAAGTTTTTTTTTTTTTTAATAATTTGTATTGACTATTACAAGATCATATGCTATTATGAAATCAAGTTTTTTTTTTTTTCCATTGTATTCTTTTGTTCTTTCTATAGCCACCATGAATACCCTCATGGATTATTCTATTTGAATCTGAATATCCTTTCCTTAGCTATATATTGTAGCAGTCCATCCATTTGTTCTAAAAATAAAATTTTTAAACAATCTTTCCATCCAATATGAGTATAAACACTAATCATATTTATAACCAAATTCTAATTATAATTATAATTAAATATCTAAATACTAATGTAAAATTCATAATTCAAAATTTAAATTCCAAATTTAAAATTATAAAAAAAATGCTCGTTATACACAAGCATTTTGTGTTTCTAACGCCAATGAACTTTGGCATTCAAATGCGTGCTGCTAAAACTAGTTAGTGAAGCACTACGAACTGCTTGTGAGGTCTGTAGCTTGGTGTTTTTTATATCTTTGCTTGTGTATTTACTCAAGTCAATATCTGCCATGTGCACTTTGACCGTTTCCTTCATTTCTTTTTTGCACCTTGCTGCATGCTACCATATATCATATTTGCTTGGTAAAGGGACTCAATACTTCGTTTTAATTTGCTTTTTCTATAATTGGAGGGAAAAAAGAGATTATAAAACGGCCAAAACTCATCACACTTGCTCTTAATTTATTATCATTTGTCTTGTTCTATTTTAGTTTGAGTGCATGCACCATGTTAGTACTCTATTCATGTCATAAGCTCGATTGAACATTTGTTTTGAAATAGTTGATGTATGAATGTCAATTTTTTTAAGTTTTGTTTGGGACAACTTTTTTGTTGCTTCTTAAAGCGGCTTTCTAGTTAACAAATTTTAAATTTTTAACTAAAAAAGCCGCTTTAAGAAGCCGTCCCAAACGAAGCTTTAGTTTAATGTATTATTGATTTGCTTCTTGAACTGATTCAAGTTTATAGATATCAGAGTGGATGAAAATTCATCAGGAATCTGAGCTTTCAGATAATGACTTTGCAATGCGCATAGACTTGATAACAAAAGTATTTGGGGTTAGTTCCGCAGAAGAATTCTTTGAAGGGCTCCCATCAAGTGCAAAATCCTGTGAAGCTTATACTGCTCTCCTACATGCTTACGCTGGAGCAAAACTCGTAGATAAAGCTGAGAGACTCTTTGAGAAGATCAAGGATTCAAACTTCTCTGTGAGCATTTTGACCTTTAAATGAGATGATGACACTATATACATCTATAGGACAGTTGGATAAGGTTCATATTGTTGTTGAAGAATTGAGGAGGAGAAAAGTCTCGCCAGACTTGTTTACATATAACCTATGGATAAGTGCTTGTGCTGCTACTTTTGATATTGAAGGTGTCAGAAAAATACTAGATGAAATGGCCTCAGACTTGAGCTCTGATGATAGCTGGGCAACATACGCAAAACTGGCTGATATATATATCACAGCAAGCCATCTTGTCAGTTCAGACAATTCTCTTGTTGAAAGTGAGAAGAAGATCAGTCAAAGGGAATGGATAACTTACGATTTTCTTATTCTTCTACATGCTGGTCTTGGTAACATTAACAAAATAAATGAAATTTGGAAGGCTTTGCACATGACCTCTCAAAAAATGACAAGCAGAAATTATGTATGTATTCTTTCTTCCTACCTTGTGCTGGGGAAACTGAAAGAAGCTAGCGAAGTTATAGATGAGTGGAAGCAATCAAAGGTTTTAGACTTCGATATATCCGCTTGCAATAGGTTGTTTGATGGATTTGTGAAGGTTGGCTTGGTGGAAGCAGCTGAAACTTTACAAGGATTAATGCGACTGAAGAATTTAGAAGTTCCGGACAGCAATGCCTAGTTAATTTTAAGTTGCAGCTTCTAGAAAAGTGCTTTTTGAGAAACTTTCCAATAGTTCAAAGCATCTGTATTGATGAGATTTCATTAGACTTAGCCAAGTTTTCGTTCTATTAAGTATGAAGATAACCATTACTAAATTTACGTTCCGTTTGGGATGGCTTTCTCGCTGCTTCTTAAAGCAGTTTTCTAGTACAAAAATTTAATGTAGTTTTTCCTAATGAATGTTTGTGTCTATATTTCTGCCATATGCTGCTATCAATGTGCTCCCTTACATGTGTTTCTTACTTGATCTCCGATCATGAATGTTTCACTTGGAAGTTATTTGCCTAGAAAGACAAAATGGATGGGTCAGCCCTACCTAAGCATTTATCACTGATGCAGATCTTCATGTGGATGGAATCTTGGAGCGGTTTTCAGGCATCGGCAGCCGATCAAGCTGCGAAAGTAGATCTAATAATCAAAGTTGATGGCATAGCTAATGCAGAACTACATTTTGAGCAAATATCCCACCGTGCTTCACAGAAGGCTGCAAGTCTACCTCTTCTCCATTTGTATGTGAAGCAAAGAGAATTGGGGAAAGCAGAAGCCCTTTTGGCAAAGATAAACAACATGGGTTTCATTGTGAATCCTCATCCCTTCAATGAGATTATGAAACTTTATGCAGCAACAGGTCAGTTCAAGAAGGTAATTTATGTTGTCCAACACATGAAGCGAAATAAGGTTCCTCTTAATGTACTCTCTTATAACCTCTGGATGAATGCCTGTGGTGAAGTATCTGACATTGCTTCACTGGAGATGACCTATAAGGAGATGATGGTGGACAAAAATGTTCAACCAGGTTGGAGTACATACTGTACTTTAGCCAATATTTATACCAGGTCAGGTCTTGTTGACAAGGCTTTCACTGCCCTTAGGATTGCCGAAAATAAGCTATCTATGACGAAACGACTGGGTTATTCTTTTGTCATGACAAACTATGCTGCTCTGGGTGATAAAGAGGGGGTCTTAAGGCTTTGGGAACTCAGTAAAAGAGTGGGAGGAAAGATCCCTTGCGCCAATTATATGAGTGTCATATCTTGTTTGGTTAAGCTTGGTGAAATTCCAGAGGCTGAAGGGGTCTTCAGGACCTGGGAATCTCAATGCTGGAAGTATGATGTTAGGGTTCCCAATATACTTTTGGCTGCTCACATGAGGAATGGATGCATGGATAAGGTTGAATTGTTACTTTTTCATGCTTTAAAGAAGGGTGCTAATCCAAATTACAAGACTTGGGAGATTCTGATGGAAGGATGGGTGAAGAGCAAGCAGATGGAGAAGGCTGTGGAAGCTATGAAGAAAGGTTTATCCATGCTGAAACACTGTATTTGGAGACCTCCCCCAGAAATTCTGTTGGCCATTGCAGAGCATTATGAGGAGCTTCAGAATGTTGATGATGCTAAGAGGTTTGTGAAGGTTCTTCGACGTTTGCATCTAATGAATCTGCACTTGTACAAATCGTTTGTCAGAATGCACATTGAAGCAAAGAGAATGACCCCAAACATAGTGAAGATGATGGATAGAGATGGAATCGAGCCAGATGAGGAGATCAGGTTATTGATTAAACAGATAGACAGTATTTGTATTGACTAGCCCATGGAACTAAGAAGTTATTTGTATTGACTAGCCCATGCTGTTCATCGTCAATCTTATTGTTGATGATCTCTTGAAGGAATTCTGATCCAGTTGGGGATGAAGATTGGGGATGAAGATATCTTTCCAGGAGCTTCAGCTTCTCTTAGTCTCTTGGAACTCTTTCACTGCATCAAGTTGCTGAATCCAACACACCGAGATTTAGGATGGTTGGTGGGCGAGCACGGTTGGGAATCTCCATCTTGAGTTCGAATTCCCTCTACTACGGCCTCGCCTCTTCAGTAGAACAAAGCAAGTGTGGACCCAATGCCGGTGGGTGGCCTAGTTAGGTTCTGTCGAGGGATTAGTTACGTCGCCAAGCATTGTCTTTGGAGTAGCAGCGAGTAGATACTCTCGTTTCTTAAAAAAAGTTACTGAATTCCCAACGGATAGCAAATAAGAACTAACTTACAGGCACCGTCCAAAACTTAGCTACTTGAATTGTGAAATATGACTAAAAGCTTCATATATGATCAGCACAGCAAACCTTTTGTTTTCAAAACTGTTATGGATCTGAAGGAAGCAGGTTGGAGCAGATTTCCCTACAGGTTTGTTCATTGACAATAGAAATTTCTGCTATGATGGGTCTTAAAATTATTATATTTATTTTAGAACGAGTAATTTAAAAATAATTAATTAAAATTTGTATTAGTTTTATTTTAAACTAAAATTAATAATTTTCAGATTATTCTAATGAAAAATTTGATCAAGTTATTCTTATTTAATTTTTTTCTCAAATTAGTCGCACCAACAAAGGTAGCAATTAGGTTAGGATATTTTAGTTTACTTTAGTATTGATGGATCTTAAAATTCTTGCATATATTTTAAGGTAAATATAATATAAAATTTAATTCATTATTTATATATTACAATTATTTCAAAATAATTTTGTTATTATTAATAAATTTAATTACTTTTATTGTCAGAATTAAGGCTTAGGGACAATTTTTTTATTTCTTAAAGAAAATTTTTAGTTGAAAAGTTTTAATTTTTTATAAAAAAATTGTTTTAAAAAATAATAAAAAAATTATCCCAAGTGGAGCCTAAATTAATCGGATATTGATTCAAATTCTTTTACTTCAATAAAACAACCTTTATAAAAACCTGCTGGTAAATTCCTCTAAAATAATCATTCAATAGTTTATTAATATTTTCATAAGAAAATAACAATTTTCAAATTTTTAATTATTTTAAATTCAATTTTTTTCTATCAAGTTCGGAAGTAAATAATTAATTAGATATGAATTTTATTAATATTTTATCATATAATTAATTAGATATGAATTTGATTAATATTTATTGATTAGTTTGCACCTCTAATTTTATTTACTCTAAGGCTTATTTGAGACTAATTTCTTAATGCTTTATAAAATTATTTTTAGGTAAAAAAGTTTTTTAATTAGAAAATTTTTATTAAGAATTTATTTTAAAAAATAATGAGAAAATTAATTCAAATAAATCCTAACAAAATAGTGTAGCACTTTGGTTTAAAATTATTGAATTTATTTTAAAATAAATATAATTAAAAAATTTTACATTTATGCTCATTTTAAAATAAATTCAGCTTATATTTTTATTTTAATTATTTTCTTTTTATTTTAAGTCATCCTTTTTTTTAATTTATTTTAAAATAATTTAATATACTTAAGTTTGAGATATCTTACTTTTTGTTTCTTCAAATAATTTTTTAATATAAAATTTTAATTTTTATATAAAAAAATATTTTAAAAATAGTAAAAAAAATATCGCAAAGAAAAAACCCCAGTACTTTGAATAATTTTTTTTTTCAAGTGATGTGACCGTTACCATCTAGACCAGTTAAAAAAAATAATAATCACTGAAAAAATCCCAATTTTTTTTTTCCAAACTACTTGATTTACTTTCCTGCCCATAACACAAATCCAGAGATGTATTTAATCAAGGTTTTCGGAATTGGGCTGTACATTGAACCGATTAGATAAAAAAAAAAAACAATAAATTCTAAAATTCAACAAGAATGATGTAAACATTATTACAAATAATTAAAATATTTAATTGTAATATTTCTAATAATATGGTTATATAAATGATTAAATACATATACTTCATGAAAATATACATAACAAGTCCAAAAAAAAAAAAAAAATCCCACTTCCACATCAAATATTCATTGTAATATATAATCAAATCAATTCAACAACTCTAATTCCACTACCAATTTTTATGAGGGTATCCCAATTCCCTGTAAATCCATGATACTAATTCACTGCAAATCATAATTTTAGCAGTTCAACTGACCGATCTAATTTGATTTTCACTGTCATATTAAAAATAAATTAAGATATTTTGAAAATATGGCATTGAATTCACTAGTTTTCAACATCACCTTCCTTCTCTATCATATTTTGATTTCAGACTTACGCTTCGTTTGGGACGGCTTTCTCATTTCTTTTCAAAGCAACTTTTTAGTATAAAAGTTTTTCTTTTTTTACTAAAAACCTTCTTTAAGAAGCATAAAAAAAATTGTCCCAAACAAAATCTTAGACTTCATTTAGGACGGCTTTTTTACTGCTTCTTAATTAAAAAATTAAAAGTTTTATATTAAAAAAAATGTTCTAATAAATAATAAAAAAATCATCTCAAATGAAACCTCCTAGACTGACATGCAATAACACTTTGGACTGTACCTCTTCAAATCATTTCTTGAAGATCTTTCTTATCAAACTCTCAAACAAAAGATGAGCTTTAAGCTCAATTTTTTTATAACATGTATCATGATAACATGGGATGTCATCTTGAACAAATTTTCAACTCATCCTTTCCCTATCTAATAGAACTGCCTTCATTGCTTGATGAAATACTGCCTTTGATTCAAATAATTCTCTTACTACCATAGAAACAATTTCATCTTTTGATTGTAATCTTTGACCATCAGAATCACTTGTTGTGACATTTCGCTCAACAAAACAATCTAGAAGATCACTATCATCCTCAAAATGTGTAACACCCTTACAAAATTTACTTTGATGTAATAGTGCTACTATTCAATAATTAACTTAACTTGCTCAACTACTTATTATAGTCAACATATATATCAATGTATTGTATACAACATGAACTACTGAGATCAAGCATATTTATAAAACAACAAGCATCAGTATTCAATTTTACAAGTCCAGATAGTTTCAGAAGAGAAAACAAGAATACATATGACAATCACATTATAATTTAAGCTTCATTTGAGACGGTTTTTAATTGTTTCTTAAAACAACTTTCTAGTAAAAAACTTAAACTTTTGTACTAAAAAGCTGCTTTAAGAAGCAATAAGAAAATCATCCCAAACGAAAACTTCGTTTCTTTGTAACTAATAACATAATCCTCGAAATTCAAAATGTAGTATCTATCAGCCTCAACATTCTCTATTTCCACTCTTTTGCAATGTATATGTAATGAAAAACAAAAACTTTCTCAATTGCTAAAAAAACTGTAACAAAGTAGAATGGTACAACTTAAAATGAAGGTGAAGAAACAAATACTAAGGCTTCGTTTGAGATGGTTTTCTTACTGCTTCTTAAAGCAGCGTTTTAGTACAAAAAATTAAAATTTTTGTACTATAAAGCTGTTTTAAGAAATGGTAAAAAAAGCCGTCCCAAACGAAGCCCAAGACTTGAATATACCACAACGATAAGAAAAAATTGCATAGCAAAAAATCTAAACAAAACCCACAGAAAGAAAAACAGTGAATAAAAAAACTTGTAAAAAGCCACATTCGAATATACAGGCCATGAATGAAAACTACTGCAAGACATTAGACATTGAATATACAACCTAGAGTAAAGAAAAATGCTATTTTGAAGTATAGCCATTAAGAAAATTGCCTAACAGCCGAGGGTAGTGGATTGCTGCTTTATTTTTTAAGTAAAAGGCCAGTTTATAGGGAGCTCCTAAAGATAAGAGAAACCTACATCACAATTGTCCTATGAATAAAAATGTATGTAGAACCAAAACTATAGCTTTTAACAGGTACGAAAATAAAAT
The DNA here is from genome assembly GCA_019514585.1 of Dendrobium officinale. Taxonomy (NCBI): domain Eukaryota; kingdom Viridiplantae; phylum Streptophyta; class Magnoliopsida; order Asparagales; family Orchidaceae; genus Dendrobium; species Dendrobium officinale. Next base: position 2,288,617 of record CM033697.1, read on the forward strand.
ACTATTATATAACATATTAGAGCGCTTTGAAAGAAACCGTATGAAATTGAACAGAGGAAAGCAAATGCAGCTCAAGATCACATTATAAAATTTTCAAGGGTAGGCGGACCGTGTCGAAATCATCATTCATAATCAGATTGTCCAATTATCTGCTCCTTGAGATCTTCAATCATTGAAAATAATTCCTCCCTGTTTTTCTGCAGATAAATCAATAGATACAGTTCAAAAAATTCACTGGAAAAATAATTAAAAATTCAAAAAGCTTCAACAGAACAATTTAAAATATTTTACCTTAAAAATGAGATATCGGTAACTGAACCAGATTGTATAGCCAAGGCCAACAAGTTCCAGCACTTTTGGGAACTATAATTGAGAAAATAAGGTTACAAGTGTAAACTTGGCAGGAAAATAACCAGTTTTCCAACACTATAATAAAGACTTAGGCTTCGTTTGAGGCGGTTTTCTTGCTGCTTCTTAAAGCAGCTTTCTAGTTCAAAAATTAAAATTTTTATATAAAAAACTACTTTAAGAAGCAGAAAGAAAGTCGTCCCAAACGAAGCCTTAGTATTGAAATTTATGGCATTGGACATACCAGAGGAATAGAATCGATTGCAGTAACAACTGATGAGGAAATCCAGAGAGTAAGCAAAGCACCAGCTCCGTAAAACAGGATGTAGTAAGTGTCATTTAATTCCAACTACTCCAAAGCAAAGAAGTGCGTGCAGATCAATTTCTAAACAAAAAAACAATGCGCGGCAAGGCAAAGCATAAATTATATCTACTTAGTCAAGACAATGAAAGCATGCATGATTAACACCATCTAAGGCTAATACTTCGGTTCAGTGAAAGAAGACTGAAAATCAATATGTTTTTGGTTTGCATATAGCTCTAATGAAAATCAACAAGTCAACGAATGATGTGTTAGGGTTGGATCAAACATGAATGAGATGAGCTTAAATTGAAACCAACTATAGCTCAAGATCAAATTGAAATGCAAATGCCTATCAGTATGAAGACATGTTGATATAAACGAAACACCAAAAACACAAAAACTGAAAAAGCAGAAATACTATTACAATAAATGTCTATAGCTTCCGCTAGAAAGGGTTTTTTTTTTTATTTCATGTCCTAACTCTTCTAAGAGGGGTTTATTTATAGCATGATAAGAGAACTTAAAATCTCATTAATGACTTAACAACTCTGGGCTCCGAAAATTCGAACCCCGGCCTTCCCTGCTTTGAGGAGAGTTTTAACGAATTAAGTTCCGAGGTAAATTTTCAGAAGACAAATTGGGTTTGAAATAAGACACTACCCAGAAATTTCACCCTCATTTTGTGAGGACTTCAAGATCTGAGTTCTGGTTCAAACCTCTATAGTTAATTACCCCTCCCGGCAACGAGAGAGAACTTTCGATTAAGGCTAGTCGTCAATCAGATACGTAGAGATATGTGTATCTAGTATATAATAGCATCATTGGTTTGGTTGTTGAAAATTTAATATTTAAAATAAGAAATTCACCACCTTGCACTTAAGCGGATGGTGGGGGAATGGATGATGAGCCCGATCAAGGTCCTATGATTCCGTTATCCCGGGCCATCGTGGTCCCTGGTCTACTTAGTCAGAGGAGGTAGTCAAGCCAACCTAACAGAAGGATCATTGCCATTAGCCATGGGTTGAGTCGACCAAGCGTACCTTGTGGAGCAGTACTTGGGAGAAAGAGACCGGATTTTGACAGAATTGAAGGAACATCTACAGAGAGCACAACAAATCATTAACAAGCAGGCGGATATACACAGGAGATGTGCAATTTAAGATTAGGGGCGTGGTTTATTTGAAGATTCGACTTTACAGAAAGAGGATGTTGGCTTGACGAAAGAATGAGAAGCTCTCCCCCGCTACTTTGGGCCCTACGAGGTAATGGAGCGCATTGGCTCAGTAGCATATCACCTACGATTGCCAATGACATCAGCTATCTATCTTGTATTTCATGTACCGCAACTGAGACAAACCATTGGAAACCACACACCCTCGTTTGCGCTACCGACCACACTATCAAAAGATATTGAAGTGATATTAGAACCATTGGAGGTGAAAGGGGTGCACCAAGGAAACAAGGGGATCAAGGAGGTGCTAATTAAGTGGAAGGATTTACCAGAATATGTGGTGACATAGGAGCTCTACAATACTATTCAGAAACAGTTTCCTTTTTTCCACCTTAAGGACAATGTGACGTTTTGGGGGGGGGGGGAGCATTGATGCAGCTAACAACAACAGTCCAGCTTCCTAGGTGGGGCCCGAGACATCCACCTATAGGAGAAGAGGCTTTGAGAGGAAGCTCTTTGTGAAAGATGTAAGGGGCGTTTATTATTTGATTTAGATTGTTTAGGGGGGGGGGGGGAGAGAGAGATTATGGAGGGTTAGGATTTTTATATTATGTTTTGAATTTATGCAGCAGTTTTTATAAGGTGTTTGGGTTCCTTGTAGCTGCTAGGAATTATGGGAGAGACAATTCACCTCTCGAACAATGAATCAACTTGTATCTTGCCATGCTTTGCCTGAAAATTAGTAAAAACAACTCTCTTGGTATTATTTCTGGATCTATTTGGAGTAAGTTGCCGTCTTTTTATATTGTTGTGTGTTGTTTTGATCATCAAGTCCTATCAAGATGTGAAGGAAGAGGACAAAGAAATAAACTTGCAAAGTCAAGCTAATGGTGTTGATCAGGAAATCTATTGCATCAAATTATTAGAGCAGCAAAGCTTGGTGAAGATGAGCTAGATAATCAAAACCATGTACTTGCCTTTACCAAAGTGGAGGCTCTTCAAGAGATTTATATGAACCAGGATAACTATTTGGAAGAGTCTTTCAAAATGAGGAATCTTTTGGATGAATTCAATGAAGACTATGGACTACGCCCACCAACCATTCTTGGTGTACGTAGGCACATTTTTACAGGAAGTATTTCATCTTTGGGATGATTCATGTCAAGCCAAGAAACAAGTTTTATGACAATTGGACAAAAGGGCTATGGCTACTCCACTAAAGGTGTGCTTCCAATACAGGCATGCAGATGTATTTGACATGCTTTTTCACATCATTAGAGGTGACATATGCAAGGCTTCTTGTGGAATCAAACTAAGGATATCCTTGTAGGATTAAATTTGACATTAAGGCAAGGAAATAGCACTCATCATCCCACCATGAGTATATTCAGATTGGGAAGGATCATGATGTTGGACTCAACCAAATCTCCCTGTTTGAAGTAAAGGTTGCATGTATCAATGCAGAACAATTACTTAGCATAAATATCTATCACTTGGGCCACCAATTTGACTTCTTTCGCATGCTTTCTTACTACTTCACAACTGTAGGGTTCTATGTCAGCTCATTGATGCGAGGAATAATCCTCTGAAGGCTGTTATGGCATCTCAATCTGCCGTCCAGCTTGGTTTATTGATGGCCTTACCTATTGCTATGGAGATTGGGATGAAAAAGGGATTTAGAACAGCATTGGGCAACAAAATCATCATGTAACTTCAATTGTACTAAGTGTTCTTAACATTATTGCTTGGAACACCATTATTTTGGACGGACAATCCTACATGGCGGAGTAAATATAGAGTTACTAGATGAGGATTCGTTGGGCGACACGTAAAGTTTGCAGAGAACTAGATGTACTCTAGAAGTCATTTACAAGGGTCTGGAAATTATGATGTCACCTGCCGTTAATTATTTATCAAATCTATGGATATGAAACTACTGATTCAACAACCTTTATGCTTCTCACTACATCCATGTGTTTCCCTATTGTCACCTGATTTTTTGCGCCATTTCTTTTTAACCTTTCTAGCATTAAGCGGAAAAGAATAGTTTGATGACTAGAATGATTGGACCAAGTGGATAAAAAGTGAAGGCATTGGCAAAGATGTTAAACTGTTGAAATATGGTATATTCTCTAGAGTAAAGTAGGAGCATATAATGAAGGATATAGAACTGGATCATGCGCTAAGTGGTTCTCGACAAGAAGCATATTTTGTTGTTAAAACAGATGATCATGAGACAGTTCTATTCCGTAAATCTTGAGGACAATGTGCATTTTTTGGGAGGGATTATTGATATGCTTGGGGGGGGGACAAGCATGAGGGGGCTTATTTAGGAAGGTTACTAATCAAAAGAGAGCTGTTTAGAAACGTTCCTAATTAAGGGAAATTATTTAGAAATATTCTTTATTAAGGGAGAAGTTGTTTAGAAAAGTTTCCTAATTGTGTTTATGCTACTTAAGATGTATTTAATTGTTTAGAAAAGATTCCAAAAATATGTTTAATTGTTTAAGAAAGTTTCCTAAATCATATTTAATTATTTAGGAAGGTTTCCTCAATCATGCTTAATTATTTAGGAAGGTTTCCTAAATTATATTTATGTTGATAAGGAAGGTTCTATTTGTTTAGAAAGGTTTCCTAAATTATGTTTATGCTGATTAGAAAGGTTCTAATGTTATTGTGTTCTAGAGCTATTTAAGAGAGAGTTGTTTAGGATTATAGATTCATGCTATCAATGAGTTTTGTGGATGTTTGCTGTAGTTCTTTTCTTTGAAGACTTCCTAGCGGCGTCAAAATTGATTGGGAGAGTAGATCTATACCTCTAATTATAGATCATCTATATCTTGTTTTCTCTTATTGAAATTTTAATAAAAAATCAGCCACTGTTTTAATTTTACTGTAGTTTTTATATTATTGTTTGTTGTTTTTGCTTCCAGAGCATAACAATATGACAATATATGGCATGAGGAATTCTTTTTTTTTGGTGGATGTGGAGGCTCTTATTCAGCTACCTATTCCAAACCTTTGATCCTTAATTAAGTGTAAGACTCATATTCCAGAAGATATCATCTACTTATACATGCGAGAGGCTTGTTTTTCTAGTATCTTTACCTGCCTCTTTTATTTTTCATATTTCGTCTTTTTCTATATTTGGTGTTAATGATAGAAAGCTAGATTATATTTACTCAGATTTGTTCCAAGTCTAATTTATGTAGATTCCATGAAGTTTCAATTATTTGGGTGGCCTTTGTGACTCTTATTTCTATTCATTAATTTCTACTATAAGCCATAAGATTTATCTTGATTGATGTACACCTTTCTTATCTTTCATCAAAAGTGAAAAATAGTTGAATTGAATTAATAGTTGGTGTCCTGCAAACTTTAGAATTTTTGTTTCATTGCTTTCAGCATCGAATAATAGATTTATAATAAAAAGTCTGAACCCTAAATCATCCAACTTCATTATGGATATCATGCTCTAGAAAAGGCCTTACAACATAAAATAGAATGTTTGCAACCTTAAAAAAACATCCTATATCATCCTATATTGCAAAAGAAATATGCTTGTTAAACCAAGAGAATAAATATACAATTTCTTGAAAATTTTAAGTTGAATTAGATGTTGTTCTAAGAATTTGGGTAGAAATTGTCATGCCCATGCTTTGTACAAGATGAACATGAGCAATAATTCTATCCAATTCAAAGAAACCTAAAAAATGGCTATCTTTTGATTCAAAAGAAATCTATAAATGAGAACTTCAAGAATAAACGAATATTCCATAGCAAATGAAATATACTCGTAAATCTATAGGGCCATATGTTTCCTTTCAAACCAATCATGAGATCCAATTATACAAAATATGGAAGGTATTAGAAGGGAGTACTAAAATGAATGAAAAATAATGCTATATAAATTGAGTAAAAAACATGGGAAATTAAAATTTATGTTTACCATCAATGAAAGGTTCAAAAACTAGCAACATCATCTATAAGAACAGTACTCAAGTGAGATGATTATTAGAGTTTTTTTTTTTTTTTTTTTTTTTTTTTTTTTTTGAGAACTTAAATTTGGCCACAGTTGTGGCTACGTTGAAGCTCACCAAAAATTCCAAGAACCTACTAGAAAATATATACCATTATTAAGGGTAAAAAAAAAAAACAACTTAATCTCAACTGGAAACAAAATTATCACATTGTTTATTATCAGAACATCGGCTATCATCAGTCTGAGATGGGCTAGGGTTTACAAGATTAAAGAGAAACAAAAAAAAAAATTAAGGAAATAAATTCTTGTTCCATTCATAAGCATCACTAAATATAAAATTTGACATCAAAGCATCCATCTTAGTTTATCACTTGAATAACTTCTTTGATCAAATTTGCAATAACTTCTAAGCAGACTTAAAATTAAATTGATTAATCTTTAGGTTTTGACAATTTGTCAATCCCCATTAATCTCTGATTTTCATCTTGAAGTGAAGTTTCAACAGCTTCCAGAAAAATTATGCTCGTTAATTTTTTTAATTAAGATCTACTTTATAAATTGCATTTGAGATTGAGGTCACAGATGCAACTTACAGCCAAATATACAATTTTGATGTTTGCAGAAAAAAGAAGCTGCAAGTCATGGTAAATGTGAATGATACATATCGCAGGCAATACCTTACTAATTTAAAACAAATGGAATGCCACATATAAGAATGGAGCCTGCCTAAACAAATGCTATTAGCCATTAGCCATTGTGCAGCACATTAAAGAAATCAGCATCCAAAAATCAACACGCTCATCGAGCATTCCAAGCAGCAAATCGTATTATAGAAATATTAAAGCACATAATTTACACGCAAAAATTAAGACAAATATCGTAACTGCGTAACTCGCGAAGCAAAGCCCCACCATACAAACACCTCACCTTGACATCAAGCTTGCTAAGGAAATCTCCAGCCTCGCCTTGCTCGTCACCATTCGGAGTCTCAACAATTGTTACTGGAGCCTTCTTCGGCTCCGAAGGCTCGTCTAACTTCTCTGACACGATGGTCGAGGTCTCCTCAGAGGCCGTTGCTAGTGGCAAATGCAAACCTGAAACGAAATAGGGTGAGCAGAACTAGTGTAGAAATTAGGGTTTTCGCACAAATACATTCGTTTGCGTCGCAGCCAAAGAAGAGATGAATCGTCGAAGAAACACCTCGACTCACTTTATAATGTATTAGGTACCTGGTTTGGAGTGAAACGATAGTGTTTTGGATGAAGAGAGCGATGGGTGATGGCGAATGATCGGACGGAGACGGAGTCGGGGAAGGGAGAGGATCGCCCTTGGGCAGCAGCATAGTTCCATTTCAAAGCCGAGCGACGGAGAAGAGGCAGATTGAGTGCTCCACCGCTTTGGAATGCTGTATTCATTTATATATAGGCTAAAACAGAAATTAATTCTACTACCTTGTTTTTTAAGCTTATGAATTAATACTAATAATTAATTTAGGATTTATTTAGAATAACTTAAAATTTTTGTGTTAAAATTAAAAAAAAAAGTAAAAAAATCATCTCAAAAGAATCCTCAATCAAGCTGCCCATTAGGGTTTTAGGTGAGAGCTTTGCCAACCAATCAAATAATTTCAAATTAAAATTTTAGGTATATGATCTATATGAATTTGTCTGGTTTGCCTAAATATCTCCCAAACAAAATTTTTCAGAAAAATCTAATAATAAAGTCTCGTGTGTCTTTTAATGTGATTTGATAATTTAATAAAAAAAATCTCTCTCGCACCCTGCGCTCACTTGCCTCACCTCCTAGCTTGCGCTTGCATCCTGCTCGCACTCATGGGTTAGCGAGTTGGGTCGGGTCAATTCGAGTTAGGGCGAGTTAGGTCTAGGTCAAAAGTTTTGTCCAATTTGTTTAATAGGGGCATATTGGAGTTCGAGCAGTTAAAGAGGTGTTAGTTTCGAGTTGGAACCAAACATATCTCGAAAACCCAATTTTGCCTGTGCTAGAACCTAGACTTTTATCTTCTTTATTATTATGCCAACTAAATAACTTAAAATGTATATGAATAATTCTTTTTTTTTCATTATTAACTATAAAACAAATATTTATGATGTGTTTGCATTATATAATATTTATATGTCTTAAGTATGGTTAAATGGCATAAATTTGATTTTTAAAAAAACATGAAGTCAAATTTCTAAAATTTGTAATCAAAATTTAAATTTTTTTGGTGTAAAATCAAATTTGATTCATTTAGCTAATTTTTTAAAACAAAAAAGCATGCCCTCCTTTTTTTTCTCGGCGGCGGCGGCGAGGATGGGCGGAGAAGAGATGAAGCGTCCGCGGCACGTGTAGCTGTCTAAGCTCGCTGAGCAAGCAGAGCTCTTCGAGGAGATGCGGCTATTCGTGGGAGGACATGGTACGGCAAACGCTCGCGTAGATAGTTCACTGTGGAAGAAGAAACCATGGTTGTGTATAAGGAGACGCAGGTTTGCATTGTTTAAGCTTGCAGAGGGAGGAACTAGGGTTTTGCTGTCTGCTCTGAAGTTCTGCTGCTTGATTGAGTTTTTACTTTTTTCAATAGAAAGTTCCCATTTTGAGACACCTTTCTCTTCAATTAGCTTTTATAAGTGCTAAGCCAGGGAGAAAATAGTTCGCGCCTAATCCCATTACTAGTTGTTCTGGACCTTCTTGCGCCGTATGATGCCATCTCAATTTGTTTTCCAGTGAGCTGATTGAAACTTCCAACACTTAAATTTAACTTAAGTCAGGGTGTTGCATATTCAATTCACGTAGTGCTAATCCAGATTCTAAGGTGGTATTGATGCAAGCATTGTCACCTCTGCAACTTGAAAACTGCTATGCTGTTAAGCTTGCAGTTGTCATTGCAATATCTGAGAGAAACAAGTTTTACAGAGAATGGAAACAGAGAAGAAGCTGTAAGAGATAAGTAAGCTTTTTCATTACTTGTTTCTATCTTTACAGTGGTATTTATAGATAGCCGAAACCAAGAAACAAGTGTACAGGTCAAAACTGAAATAACCGAATTGTCGGCTGAGCTCATGTTAGCTGTTTGTTTTAATTTCCATTTCTTGCTACTTGCTTAGCTGTCAACATACCCCTGCAAACTAATGGCACAGATGAGACAGTGAGTTTGGTAACAAGATGCTTGAAGCGAGAAATGGATAAAGATTTGGTAAACAAATCAGCTAGTTGATCTTTTGATGCAATGTGATGAACTTGTATAGATTGATTTTTAATGCATTATCTAATAAAATGACAATCAATCTCAATATGTTTGGTACGGGCATGATAAATTGGATTGTTGGCCAAGGCAATTGCTGAAGTATTGTCACAATATAGTTGTGTTGGTTGATTTTGAATGCAATCTAGTTCCTTGAGCATCCTTCTAAGCCATATAATCTCTGTTGTGACCAAAGCAATAGCTCTGTATTTGGCCTCAGTTGATGATCTTGCTACTGTTGATTGCTTCTTTGCACACCATGAAATAGGAGTAGAACCTAAGAAAATACAATAACCGGTTGTGGATTTTTTGTCTTGAGGATCTCCGACCCAATCTGAATCTGTGTATGAACTGAGCGTTAATGAATATGAAGTGATTGATATTCCAATCTGTAGCGATCCATGAACGCAACGTAGAATTCTTTTGAGATATTCAAAATTGAATTCAGTCGGTTGATGCATATGCTGGCAGGCTTTATTAACTGCATATGTGATATTTGGCATTATGATTGTTAAGTACTGAAGTTCTCCTACCAGCTGTCTATATAGTTTCGGATTAGCAAATACAGGAGAATCAGATGAAGTAATTGCTTTAAGACTGATAGGAGTAGCAACTTCTTTGTTGTTGGACATGCCAGCACGCATTAAAATCTTTTCTGCATAACCTGTTTGATGCAGAACTAGTCCTTATTTGGTATTTGTTGCTGTAATTCCGAGAAACTGAGTTAGTGAGCCCAAGTTTCTCATGTGAAACCGCTGATTCAGTTTCTGTAATAGATTAGTTATACACTGAGAATTGTTGCCTATTAATATGATATCATCAACGTAGATAAGAAGGTACATGACAACATCATTGTTCTTGTAAATCATTAGGGACGAATCCGAGTGGCATTTAGTAAAGCTTAGACTGTGGAGAAAGCCAGTCAGTGTTTCAAACCATTGCCTCGGTGCTTGCTTAAGACTGTATATGGCCTCTTCAATTTATAAATATGAGTGGGAAAATTTTCATCTATAAAACCCATTGGATGCTTCATGTATACAGTGTGATACATCTAATTGATGTTTTGTCCATTTATGATGTAATGCAAGAACTAATAGAATACGAACTGTAGCTATCTTGGCAAATGGACTAAATGTTTCCTTGTAGTCCAATCCTAGTTTTTGATGGCACCCAAGTGCAACCAATCTTGCCTTGTAACGAGAGATAGTTCCATCTGAGTAATATTTTTTTTTAAACGTCCATTTGCACCCAATCGGAATTTGATTTGAGACCGGTACCAACTCCCATGTACCCTGTGTTTGCAAAGCTTGAAATTCTTATGACATAGCCATACGTCAATGCTCATATTTAACAGCTTGTGCATATGTGGTAGGATCATCATTAGTGAGTTATGAAGAAGATCAAATACTCTTTTTGGTTTAAGGTGGCCTGTTTGTAATCGAGTCTTCATTGGGTGTGCTTGAACCATAGTTCTTGTAGTCTGAGTGGTTGGATTTGATATTGGCATAGGAGACCTTGGGATTATGCTGTTGGATAGACTGGGATTATTTGTCACGGGTCTGATAGATGTGTTAGAAGGCTGTGGTGATATAGGTAAGGATTGTTTGGGTTGAAGTTTTCTGGGAGAACAGGTGGGAACGAGTAACAGGGATGGGATGTTATTTGGGTAGACTGTAGGAGCAGGCAAAGTAGTGATTGTATGAGTTTGTTTGAATGGAAACGTTTTCTCATTGAAGATCACATGTCTAGACACATAGACCCGATTGGTGTTGGGATCTAGACATCTATACCCTTTTTGTGTTTGAGCATATCCTATGAACACACATGGAAGTGAGAGTGGTGATAGCTTAGATTTTGCATAGGGTCTTATCCACGGATAGCATATGCATCCAAAGGTTTTCAAGTGTGTGTAGGTGGGACATTTGTTGTACAATTTTTCAAAAGGTGTTGTTGTGAAGAGTTGGAGTTGGCAGTCTGTTAATTAGATAGGTTGCCGTGTATAATGCTTCAATCCAAAAAATGGAGGGAACATTTGAGTGAATGAGAAGACTTATGACAGTTTTTATTATATGTTTGTGCTTCTTTTTGGCAACACCATTTTGAGATGGTGTATGTGGACAAGTGAATTGATGGTTAATGTCATGCTGAATATAGTATGATTTGAAATTATTATTCAAATACTCTCCACCACCATCGATCCTGATTGTTTGAATGGCTTGATTAAATTGGCATTTGATGTTTTGATGAAAGTTTATGAATATGCGAGTGACTTCTGAAGTAATGGAAAAACCCAACAATATCTAGTGTAGTCATCAATGAACAACACATAGTATCTATAGCCTTGTACATACATAGAGGGTGCCGACCCCCAGAGATCAGAATGAACTAATTGAAATGGTGCAGTTGTATGAGAGATGGAGAAGGCAACATGTGTTACATGTAGAGAGAACAGAAGTACATATATCAGAATATCTGCGAGCTAGAAATTGTAAGGTAGAAGCAGTTGGATGCCCGAGGCGATTATGCCACAGGTCCGGAATAGTTTCAGCTGAAATCAATGCTAGGTGCGAAAGCTTGGAAGCGGGATGAATTCTGTAGAGTCCATTATGGCATGACCCTTGAAGTAGAAGACGATGAGTCTTCAAATCCTTTATTTGATACCCATTTGAGGAGAAAAATCTGATACAATCATTATCAGTGGCTAACTGATGTATTGAAAGAAGATTGAAAGACAAGTTTGACACATGATGAATTTTATGAAGAAGAAGATTACCTGTTGGTGTAGGTAAGAGACCACGACCAGTGTTTTGAATTGGAAGTTTGTGTCCATTGCCAATAACCACTTGAGATGATTCGTTGTATGGTTCAGATGTATTAAATTGAGAAGAATCTATTATGAGGTGTGTTGAAGCCCCACTATCAAGGAACAAGTCTGATTGAGAAGCTGTATCCATGTTTGGTTAAAAAAAATATAGGTGACTTTTGAAATAGTTTAATTTTCTTTGGGAAAGGTTAATTTCTTGAATTATAGTTTTGAAATCGAACATGTTATTAAGAACAATATATCGTCTCGCGAGATGAACATATATTCACTAATAGGTTCAAATTTCAAAACTTTAAATTTTATCTTGATTATCGTAGACAAACTCATGAGAGATACATGGTGTTCAATCACATGTTTGACTATAATAATTTGGATAAGAAATCATTAATTTCATAATCAAAATCATAATAATATAACGATATATCTTTCAGGAGAATGAAGATATCGCTTATTATTAATCATTTGAAAATGACGATAATGATTATTATATTTGATTTTCCCAAAGAGAATTAATTAAAGGTTTTGAAAACTTAATTTTGAAAATCTGGTCTGGATTTCTAAATCTCCTACGAGTGCAAGCCCTCGTAGTTAATTACATCGTAGGGAAACTAAAGTTTCCTATGAATACTCTCGATTAAAATAGCGGTACGAATTTTATTTAAGATTTCAAAGATTAATGTCAAAGGAGGTAAATGTTAGAAATTTCAAGTGGGATTTTAATAGCTTGTTGACTAGTTTGACTAGTCAACAAAGTCAAAGTTGATAATATGATGTTTAGGTGATGTTTAAATGTCAATGATGTGGATTCTAAAAGGCCTTAGGGATTAGGTCCATTACATGAATGAAAAAAAAATATGTATATGTGGAAAGTTTTGTCCAAATTTTGTTGAGTTGACTTGGTCAACCTAAGGTGACATGACTCATGATAGGTTTAGACATATTTGAGTCATGCATTGGAAATGGTTTGAAGAGTTTTAAAGGTTTGATTGAATCATATGCCTTATCTTGGTTCAATTGGGTTAAGTTTGACTCAGCTTGGGTTCAGTTGACCAAGTCAACTAATAGCTAGGTCAGGGGTCCCAGCAAGTCCAAATCACTAGGAGAAGTGATTAGAGAAGTTTGTATAGGTTTGAAGTTTGAATTGATTGAAGTCTAGATTGATTTAAGATTTAGATTAATCAGAGGTATGGATTGATCTAGGTTCTGGATAGATCTTAGGGTCTTGGATTGGTCCTAGTGACCTCATATAAAAATGAGATCAACAATCCGGCGATGTAAACAATGCATTGTGAGATCCTGTATCTGTATATGTTGGATCGTTTTGATACCATCATCTAATCGCCGAATGACCTATTTTATTACAGATCTGACAAGTTATATGGCGATTTGGATTTCTATCTGCTCTGTCTCCCCGACCTGGTTGTTGTGTAGTTCGACGGCCTCTGCTTCCTCGAGAATTATTGTATCTCCCTCGGCCTCGACCTCGAGAGGCAGTGAGAGCCATGGAGTTGTCCATCAGATTTAAGGATTGGAGATTACATGTTGCTTCATTCGCTAGGATCTGCTCTTCACTGCACAGTAAACTGTAGAGATCGTCTAAGTTTCGTGGTTGCATTTGGTTCTGATCGCCGTTTTAAATGATTGATAGGATGCATGGAGTCCATTTAAGGTATAAAGAATCACATCCTTTGGATCGATGCTACTGCCAGTTGCTATTATGGCATCATCTTTGGATTTCACTTCAAGAAGATACTGTGTCATCGTCTTGTTGCCTTTTGGAATATGATGTAACTCACTCTTCAATTGAATTATCCGAGAATGAGTTGTAGCTTGAAAACGATGCAATAGAGTGATCCATATATCATGGCAGTGAGTTAGTGTGAGAACATAAGGCAAGATCGATGGTGAGATTACAAAATATAATGCAGCGGCGAGATTTTGATCGATGAGTATCCAGTTGTCAAATGGTGTTATAGTACCAGTTGCGGACGATCCGTCTGGTGCAAACGATTGTGATGGACATTTGGATGTGCCGTCAAGAAAACCTTTGAACCCATTTGCGATGAAGATTTTCTTCACTTCACAGCTCCAGATTGAGTAATTTTCAGATGTCAGTGAGTTCGGAATCAGGTTCTTGATATTACTCATCAAGAACTTGAGTTGTTGAGGTATCGCTGTGGTGGTGATGGACGAATTTGACTCCATCGTCGGCGAGTTGGTAGATGATTCAACCATGAGAGAAAAAAAACTCTAGTCTCTGTTTCAGAGCTCTGATACCATGAAAACTGCTATGCTATTAAGCTTGCAGTTGTCATTGCAGTATCTGAGAGAAAAAAAGTTTTAAAGAGAATGGAAACAGATAAGAAGCTGTAAGAGATGAGTAAGCTTTTTCATTACTTGTTTCTATCTTTACAGTGGTATTTATAGACAACTGAAACCAAAAAACAACCGTGCAGGTCAAAACTGAAATAACTGAATTGTCGGCTGAGCTCGTGTTAGTTGTTTGTTTTAATTTCCATTTCTTTCTTAGTTGTCAACACAACTTAGGTTAGGTTTCATGTTCCGACTTTGTATTTCTTCTAGACAAAATTCTCCTTGCAAGATTAACCATGAAAAGTGAACTTTTCTTGAATCTTATTTTGTTTCTCCCAAATTATTATGAGCAATTAGTGAATAAGCAAGTTTAGACGTTAAATTTATTGTTGGAGTTGGCATCGATAGCGACAAAGTTGGCAGGCGCGAAATTTTTGGCGACGACATGCATCAGACTTATAGGCGATTGCATGTGTTTACGTTGTTGGCAATAACGAGCATTGATGGTTGGTAAACTCTAGTTTGGTGATTATGGTCGAGTGGCTTTAGTCGGATGATAGTGGTGAGCATATCATAGACGGACGACGGTGCCAGGAGATCATAGTCGAACGATAGTGGTCATGAGGTCATAGTGAGGCGATGGTGGTTATGAGATCGTAGCCAGACGATGTTGGTTGGGAGATCATAGCAGACGACGGTTTGTTGGAAGACCATAATCGGACAATGTTGGTTAAGAGATTGTAGTCGAATAATGATGGTTGGAAGATTGTAGTCGGGCGACGTTGGTCAAGAGATTGCAATCGAATTATGGTGCTCGAGTGGTCATACGATGGTGGCCGAGTGGTGGCAGTTTGATAGCGGTGATTGAGTGGTGGTGGCTCAAAAATTGTGGTCAAGATGCTACAGCCCGATGTCGGTGCGGTGATTCTACAATGTAGTCAAGGGCTAACAATTAGATTTGGGGCTTTCTCTAATTTCAAGTTAAGGTTCAAGCTAAAATCTCCTTCATATAAAGAATAATTGTCTATTTATAACCTTTTTATAGTGGCATTTTGGCAAACCTAGTTGAAATCCCCAAAATGCTCAATAAGATGTTCCATATTGCTTCCCTTAATTATAGACTATTCTTTAAATAATTAAGTGCTTTAATGATGTAAAAATTAAGTGATCTTAGGCTTGCTAGATTTGTCTCAGCGAGACTCTCAATTTACATTTAAGCATATAAGATTTGGAGACGTTTGATCCTTAAATTAATATCTAGAAATTTTCAACTACACTTCAAGAGCTTGGTTTTGGCTCATTTGGAGTTGGATCAAACAATTTTTATTGTCGATGGAAACATCTCGTGGAGATGTTTAAATTGACTATAAATTTATTGATATTGAAATTCTGAGCTTCAGATGATCCAGAATGTAATTAAAAAAATTTCCAATTTAAAGATTGCATCAAGATCCTGTTTGATCAAACGAATTTTTGGGTTATCTATCAGTAATAGATGGAAAAATATCAAGAAATTGAAATGTTATATGCAAGCCTGATATTTGAATTAGATGATTACCTCTCTTGAAAGTGTTTTAGATCTCACACATGATTGAGTATCAAAATTCTGAAATAGATGCTGAAGAAAGTTCCTTGCTTCCGCAATAAAAAGTTTATTCTTGTCATAAACATACATACTGTTTCTTTTTAT
This sequence comes from Dendrobium officinale, assembly GCA_019514585.1. Classification (NCBI taxonomy): domain Eukaryota; kingdom Viridiplantae; phylum Streptophyta; class Magnoliopsida; order Asparagales; family Orchidaceae; genus Dendrobium; species Dendrobium officinale. Next base: position 2,304,490 of record CM033697.1, read on the forward strand.
AAATTTAAAATTTATAACAATCGACAAATATTTTGTTAACAATTCTCTAATAAACTACTAACTAATCTATGCCATAGATTAATGTATGCCTACTAAAATATTGAGATGAGGTTTTTATTATAAATTGATTCAATTAATGGAGACAAATAAAAATTCAAATTTTATATTCGCATCAATTCCCCTAGCTACCAGACAAATATACTTCAGAGATAGATTGATGAAAATTCATGGCCCAAAGCTGCAGATTATCAATGGTTGGATGATCCTTTAAGCAGGCTAGAGGTTGATGTGATCTTGAAGGAGTGCTAGTGGGCTAATCTTGAATCAATATTGTAAGAATTGATGCCAGTGCAATTCTTGCAAAACAAAAAAGAAGAATCCATCTTAATCCTAGAGCGTAGTTAAACCATTGACTTCAAAAGTAGTCTTTAGAAATGACATTTTAATGCCTTAGAAGAGAAATCCAATAAACAAAAAGTTGGTTGCAGGCCGAAGGTTGATGCATTTGATCTATTCCTTAAAAACAAAAAAATTAATATATTTAAGATTTATGTCATGATTATTCGAGAAGTTTTACGTTGGCTATCGGCTAACTAATGTAATCCCCAACTTTTATCATCCAGGGCTTCGAACTTGACAACGACAGTGTTAAAAGACTAGAGAGGGAGTTGAAGGAAAACTTGAATTATGGAGGTCAACCTTAGGTAAAAAGGTTTTCGTTTGAGTAAATCTAAAACCGAATTCATGGAGCATAATTTTAGTAGTAATAGATATAGTGAGGGGGTTGTGACTTTGGGCGATCAAGTCATTAAAAAGAGTACACATTTTAGATATCTTGAGTCTATTGTTCAAAGTGATGGCGAAATAGATGGGGATATTATTATAGTAGAATTCAAGCTTGAGTTGAAGTAGAGGAATGTGTCGGGCCTGTTGCTGATAGAAAAGTATCCCTCAAACTTAAGGTAAAATTCTGTAAGATGGTGGTGAGACCTAAAATGTTTTATGCCGCAGAATGTTGGCCGTTAAATGTGAAGAATTAAAAATAAGTCAAGTGTTACAGAGATAAGGATGCTCAGTGGATGAGTGGCTTTACACTTAGAGATAGAATGCGACTAGTGGCAGATAATATTAGAGAGAGTCGCCTTTGATGGTTTGATCACATAAAACATCTGCCTTTCGATGACCCGATTAGGAGAATAAATGTATTAGATTTTACCTATGTTAAGAAAAATAGATGTAAACCTAAATATTCTTTGTTTGAAAGTATTAGAATTGACCTTTTTATTAGATTTAAATGAGAATTTGACTTTTAACAGGATATAATGAAGAAAATGATTCATGTTGCCAACCCCACGTAGTGGGATAATTTGATAAAGGCTTGTTGTTGTTGTTGTATAGTAGGGTTTGCTAGAGCAATAACATTATATATATATATATATATATATATATATATATATATATATATATATATATATATATATATATATATATATATATATATATATATTGCTGCAAGATAATGGTGTTGCAGTCGAGAGGATAGAACGAGAGCATATATATTGTCAGCGTATAGTGCTGTTGTAGCCGATATGGGCATATTAAAGTCTAGTAAGAGCGGATGAAATCAAATTATGTCCATAGTGATTGTGGTAATAGCACGATATTCAACTTGGTAAAGGATTGTGCCATGTTGGGTTGCTTTTTTACACGCCAAGATATTAGTTTTTTTTGCCAAAGGGACAATAGCTTGTAGTTGATTTGCGATCTTGAGGATAACCAACTTAGTCGGAGTTAATGAATGCTTCGAGTTAAAGTTGGTTACTTTAGATTGGAAGACCATGAGGAGTTGTACTTTTGATGTATCAAAACAGATTTTTTGAGCATTTGAAAGTGAAGATTGAGGAGCTTGTGCATGTTTTGGCACACCCTGTTCATCACAAATGAGAGGTTTGACTTTATGATGGTGAGTACTATAGGAAGCCTACATGATGACAATAAAACACACGGTTGGTGAACTCAATAGCAGGATTCTTTATGATTAGTCTTTGGTAGAAGTGGGGTTCATTGAGATGTAGACCATAAGTGCTTGGAAGAGCCTAAAGGTCAAGAAAGTACGAGGGTGATCCTAGATTTTTCATATGAAAGGTAAAGCGGAGGTTGTTGAGAAGGTCCAAAATAGCTGTGGAGTTGTTACTAACCAATAGGATATTGTCCACATAAATTAAAATTGCATGGTGATGTTGTTGCATTTGTTGAGCAAAAGGGAGGGATTGGCCATGCTAAAGGTGAAGTCTAGTTGTTGGAGATTGCCAGAGAAAGTTGCAAACCACTACTTGGGAGCTTTTTTGAGACTGTAAATGGCCTTCTTTAGAAGACAAATATGGCTCATTTGTCTTATCGAGTTAGTAGTGGATGACATCTAGAAAATAATTGATACAAAATATCAATAAGACTCTTAATAGGGAAAACAGCAAACTCAAGAAGGATCAACTAACTGTTGAGAGAAAACAACTTCTTGCGCATTGTATTATTCGAGCTTGCCATGGTTTTCCCAAGCACCATTTCCGATTTTTTGCAATTCAACAAAATTTCCCACTCTTTCTATTATCACCGGAGTAAAAACAATAATAATGATAATATTATTAAACTAATTAAGTAGCCAAAGGCTTCTTGCTGATCTTGTCCAATTTTATGGTTCAGGAATTACTGCAGTTTCCCTCTCCTTTGACTAGATATGATGGGACACGTACAGAAGTAGGTAGATATGAAGTGGATTGCAAATTCCAGCAATCTGATTTATGAGATCTTGCATTTTTCGTTCTAAACCTAAATTTGCAGCAGCTATAACTGATGGAAACGAGTCTTATGGTTCAATAAGAACGCGAGTTGCAGCAGCTATAACTGATGGAAACGAGTCTTATGGTTCAAAAAGAACGCGAGCTAGCTTTCCACTAGGACACGGAAGCTATTCCGGTGCAAGTTCCTTCCACTTCCGATTTCCAGCAACTGTTTTCCCTGGTCTGTAAAACTCAACTGTTGGTAATGTAAAGCTTCCTTTCTGGATTCTGTGGGAAAAGCCTTCAACAGCCAGGTTCTCCTACAGGAAAAACAATGAACAAAGTTACGCGGCTCATCTTAATCTGTTGGTTGAGAACTTTGACTATCAATCAAGAGGTCTTTGATTCAAGACCTGCGTACGTGATGTGTATTAGTTTGACTTAATTTGCTCAACAGTCTTAAAAAAAAATGAACAAAGTTGCTGATATTTTTGCTTCCATCTTGTCTACTAAGAAGTTCTTACTGAACATAAAAACCAACCTTTAAAAGGCTTAATTTGGATTATCTTCAGCAATTCTCCTCCCAATTTGGAGTTGCCCTTCTATTGATTGTTGAGTTAGGATACTTCTCCTTTGGTCAAAGAATTCAGAAAGAGTTACAGCACCTAGCTGCCACGTAGGACAACAGGGTACAACCACCCGATTTTAAATTCTAGCCGTTAGAATTCTGCAGCAGTCCACCCTTGGGAAGCCGCCGGAGATTGTTTCCAGATTGTCGAAATCAATTTTGAGAGAATCTTGGACTCCACTGTGATCTCCAACCTCTGAAATACTTTTTCTTGCTGCTGTTTTTGGATTTTCTGCTACAAGAACTGTGAAGACAACTACTTGGAATTGTTTCAGCAATGCCAAGATAGTTGAGGCGAAATTGTAGAAGCTTTGGTGATCAATGGTGGTTTATTTAGGGGTGTCAATATTGGACCCGACTCGAAAACCCGACCCAAAAATTTTGGGTTCGGGTTGACCCGAACCCGAAGCGGGTCGGGTTCGGGTTCAGGTTTTCAACCCGTTTCAAAAAATGGGCCGGGTTCGGGTTGACCCAGAAACCCGGCTGCCCGGTCTACCCGCTTTGCCCGCGTCATTCTTCATGCATGCATCGACTCGCTGCCGAGTGCCACGCGTGAGTACATGACGCGTTTGCCCAGTGCGGCAGTGCCCGGCTGCCCGCGATGGCGCGATCCAGCCATTGCCCGTGATCCAGCTGCCCAGTTTGGCAACGCCAGTGCCCGCAATGGTGCGATCCAGCCACCGCCCGCGATGGCGCGATCCAGCATCCCGCGGTCGAGTCCGCCGTGCATCCCGCGGTCTAGTTCGCTGCTGCTGCCGAATGTCGAAGCGTGACCCGGCTTGCCGCTGTCCATTCCAAAGCGGGTCGGTTTGGGTTGACCCGAACCCGAAGCGGGTCAGGTTCGGGTCCGCAAAACTGATCCGTATACAAAAACGGGTCGGGTTCGGGTTGACCCGAATAGTGCTGGGTCAATTCTGGGTTCGACCCGAGCCCGACTCATGTCCCGAAATTGACACCCCGAGGTTTATTCATAGCCAGGCTATCCCCTTTTTTAACACCTTCATTTTATATGTGTAATTTTTATGAAGATGTTTGCAGATAACTTTGTTATTCTCCTACTCTTATTTCTCATTGGTTTTTTCATAGTTCCACCCTTCCATTCAGAATATTCTGCCACTAATGGTACAAAATAATAGCATAATATCTTATCCACATTCTTAACATTTCTGTATTATCCATGCATTTTAAGTGGCTGGAATCCCTCATTTATATCCTCACTTGATGGCCTGATCGAGACTTTAATTGACTTGGGGGTGGAATTGGAGTTGTTTTCTTTGTTCCCTTTGCTTCTATTTATTTTGAGATTGGTTTAATGGCTTTAGATGATTGAGTTGATTTGAAATACTTTTGGATTAAAGTGTTTAGCATCTTTATAAATTTGTACTTCACTCCATTATTGATATTCTTGATATATTGTTGCAGAGTGGAGGGAATGATGCCATATCCATTAAACTATAGTCATCCTAGGATAATTTTGGACTCGTCAGAGTTAATCGCGTGAAACTTCATGTTTGTATCAAGCTTTTTGAATCTAAAGGGCAAGATCAAGGATCCTAAAGTCATCTGTCCTTGCTCACCGAAGCCTTGCACCAACATCAGATCTTGCTCAAAGCGCTAGATATCAAGGGACAAATACCTAAATTATTGCAGACTCATGAGCACCAAAGACCTTGGGTCAATGAGAATATCATTCACAAAAATGCTGTTTCTCTTCGTCGTAATATAAAGTGAACAATTATAAGTTCCAGTAAGGAATCTACATATACTATAATGAGTAGAATATTCTAGTCATGAAGCACTTCAATCAAACATTGCTCCATGGAATGTGCGCTTTGTATTGCTTCGAATTTTAGAGATTCCAAATTCCCAAAGGTCTTTTGACATGAGGAGAGTTTCATATATATGTTGAGATGTAGGTGGGATCTTTCATAAATGTAAAATGATATTATCTTCATCCCTCTTAATTGAGGTCAATGCCTTCTTGTAATACTTTGGGATATCATCTTCGTTGCTCATTGTATTATTGTTTTGGTCTTTATTTGACAGACCCTTCTTTTATGGTGGTGGTAGTACTTTGCACACCTTAATTTAACTTTAAGCACTTCCTTTAGATTTCTTTGATAAAGAAGGATCTTCCAAATCAATTTCTTTGACAATCAGATGATTAGATATTTGAAGCTTTGGTGTCACTTCTTAATTTTAAATGCGCCATCTTTGATGCATTGGGGAATCCAAACAATTTTTATCAGAAAAGTATAAATCTTATTTGGAGGTGTCATTTGCTGCAACACTATGAGGCAAGACTATGTACCTTCAGGGGTTTCTTTTTTATTTGGAGAATAAGATCTATGAGAGGCAAGACTATGTTGGAGTCATGTGATATATGTCATTGTGATAGGAAACACTTGGATTTCCAATGACCAGAAATCAATATCCGGCTATTGTAACTTCCTGAGTAAGTCTCTCATCTCTTGGCAAGTTAAAAAGCAATCTACCGTTGCTCGGTCCTCCACCGAAGCTGAGTATAGAGCTTTAGCCATAGCGGCTTCTTAAGTCATTTGGCTAAGACGACTTATAGTTGACTTTCATCTGCTGCAACCTTCTCCCACTATCCTTTATTGTGATAACATATCTGCCATTGCTCTAGCAAACAACCTAGTCTTTTATGTGTGAACGAAACATATTGAAGTTGATTGTCATTTCATTCGGGATGACATTCAAGCCAAGCATCTCTCTGTTCATCACATCAGCACTCATGATCAGCTGGTTGATATCTTCACCAAGACTTTTACCATTCAGAGGTTCAAAACACTTTCTAGCAAATTGACCACTGCTGTTGCACCGTCAGTCTGAGGGGGCTGTAAAATCACAATGCTCTACCTCACTACCGCAGTCTCCAAAAAGTAGCAATCGGTTACAGCTGCATCCAAGCCCTCTACGTATCATGCGACCTGTATCAGGACCACAGCTTAATAACAAACTCTGCCAAAGCAATTATTCTCTTGTAATCCTTAGTCTATATAAATACTGAAACTCACTGTAATACGGTATATAAAGAAATACAGTATTATGCTCACCTGCTCTGCTTTCAACTCGGTACTATTTCTTAAGCTTGGAGTTTAACAGTCATATCATATATTTGCATGATTACTTCTTTCAGGTTTTCTTCTTCTTGGTGGTTGTGAGTTTCTCTACCTGTTCATTATGTGAAATCTGAGTTCCAAATCTGCAGCATAGAAGGTACTGTTCAACCATGAGACCATCACGAACTGATCAATATTTTTTTGTCAAGCTATTTAAAGTTCTTAAAGCTATTGAAATTTATATGATTTTCCTATTCTTTTATTTATTTATTTTCTTCCATGTGATGAATGATAGTGAAAGCTGGGTCTTCCAGCTATTTTCCGAATTGTAGAAGTTAGGTGCCTCTTGTTTGGTGTCTGGATAGTCGGCCTTTTTGTATTTTGCTTGTTTTTCTTCATGAATAGAATATTTTCTAGAGTTTTGGAAAGAACAAGAACTACAATATGGCTTAGTGCGCCCATTGATTGATGTGACTAATAACATATCATATAATTCTATTAGACCAATCCAGTGGACCGGTCCAGCTGGTCCACGCGGGACCGGCCCAGACACAAAACAGCGGAGCCTTTCCTCCTTCGACGGATGCCAGATGCCGCGCGACCCGCAAGCCTTGCGGGAGCATAATAGGAAGGTTTTTTTGGGGGAATTAAGAGGAAAATTTGAATGTAGGGATTGTTTAGGGATTTCCTTTTGATTTGTATGCATTAAATAGTTTGTTTTCCTAGGATTAGGGCATCTTGAATTTGGCTGAAATTTGAGATCTCTTGGATTTCTTTTGGGCTCTAGCGGCATCTAGAGATTGGGAGAGAACGATCCTCCTCTCGAATAGAGGATCAATTGTATCTTGCTATTTTCCGTTTACCTTTCATCAAATAATACAAATGATTTACTGGTTTCGTGGTTTTGGCGGACTTTTGTGAAGAATTCTCGCTGTTTTCCGAAGATTGATAGGAAATACTTGAGATCTACAAGTGTTTCCTATCAAATTCTAATTGAGCATCTCTTTGGAAATATAAATGAGAAGTTAAAGCTGCAGAGAAATAGTTAGAAGATATGAAATCTTATTAGGTGTAGTAATAATAATAGTTTGTATTATTATAAATTTATTTTATTGGAAGATAAAATGAAGTCTTTGTCCCCCTTGGATATATTTAATGAATGAGAAGTTAAAATTATTATTAAAGAATAAGGAAGAAAAAATTAGTTCACTTAAGATTTGTGCAGAATATGTTTACGACCTTATTCAATATTGGCATGAATGAATATAAAATGAAGATTATAAAGAAAACATCAAATAATTAGGATAAAACTAATGATGATGGTGATACTAATGATCAGGATTAGCTTGGCTATATTTTTAATTAAAGCATTAATTAATTAGCCTGCTGGAAGATTCAGCTATACATTAACAGGGATTAACAAAATCATTTTTCATGAATGATTAAATGGTATTTTCCCTTGTTTGAATTCCTTTAAATTAAATAACCTTTTAGTATTCATTAAAATTATCAATTGATTTCTGAGTCACTAGCTGACTCTTCTCCTACTTTCCCCTTTTGATTACTAACTAATGATTAATTAGGATTTCATTAACTTAATCAAATATAAATTGAGGTAACTAAACATAGATGACTTAATTAATAGATTATTAAATCTATGTAATTAATTATCAATTAGAGATTGGCTAAAGTCTACCATGTTTTAATACTTGCTACTAAAGTAGTATATATATTAAATAGGTTCCCTAAGACTCTTAATCAAAAGAAAAAATCTGCATTCTTTCATTACATTTTTGTCCCTTAGATTTTTTTTTTCTCAACCATCAATCAATGAGTTAAGAAATTCGTGGCAACTTTAGCACCTTATTTTTTTTCAATTATTCTCAGGTACAAGTTGCTTTTCTTTGCACCAACTCTCTCCAGCATCCAAGATTTTAGGTAAGCATGCATAACTTGAATTTTCTTACACATTTGACTGATTATGTTTCATTTATTCATATACAACACAAATGAATAGGGAAAGTACAATTATAACATTCAGAGGTCGTCTGAAAAAGAAAAAAATTATGTCAGAATATTCTGATTAAAATTTAATCGAGATGAGCTTCATTGTCATTGAATCTAAGCTCATATTGATTTTTGTACTAATTTTAGAATATATCTAAAGATAATTAAGCTTATCATGATTGGACTTGGATCAAGAAACACAAACACAAATTTTTTCCACTTGTCCCCATCATATAGTCCCTCACAAATTTCATGACAAACCTTCTATATTCATATAAAAGAAATTGAAGGAGTAGTGGAAGAAAAAAAGGCCATCTGGATGGCATAATGCGTGGAAACTGGAAAGTTAGAAAATTCTGGGAGCCACTGGGAGAATTTTAAAGCTGGAAGGAGAAGGTGTGGCATGGGCCCCTGCACCGCAACTCCATCAATACATTTAATCTTTTTATATAATCATAGGTGTTAGCAGTTAGCATATATGATACAAATTTACTCATAACAGTCTTTGATCCGGTTAGAAGAGTAAATGTATTAGATCCGGCCTATGCAATGAAAGATAGAGATAGACTTAGGCTTCGTTTGGAGCAACTTTCTTACTTCTTTTTAAAACAACTTTCTAGTACAAAAATTTCTGGAACTCGAATTTTCTGTACTATAAAATTGCTTTAGAAAGCCTTAAAAAGACTTGATTAGAAAGTATTAGATTTGAATGAGAATTTGACTCTTAATAAGGCACAATAGAAAAAAATGATTCATGTAGCAGATCGCGTGTAGTGTGATGAAGAATCAATTCAATAACAATCATTATAATATTTTATATATATCACAAAAGGTTTTGATTTGCGCACAGCAGCGTCCTTAACAAATTCAATCAGTTTGCCTCCTTCCTAACACCTCCTTCCATGATGAGATATAGAGAAGGGGGGGATGAGGCACGTGAGGGTGGCGTGGATTGCTCAGCACGGGGTTTTATTGTTTATAGTAAGTGGCCAGGTTGGCCATTTTGACCACATCTAAAGCTTATTATAGGCTAGCTTTGGTGATTTAGCACACTATAGACACTGTGATCGATCATGTGTGTGGTAATTTTTAGGATTGCTAGCATTACTATAATGACCCAAAGATTGTCTTCCTCTATATTTTGAGGATATCATATTGTCTATGAGTTTTTTTTTTTTTTCATTAATATATTTTTTATACGTTATCATTAAGGTGTGAAATTTTAATTTGGTGGTGTGATCTGTAATGTTTTATGGTGCAGAATGTTGGTTATTAAAAGAGAAGCATAAGATTAAGTTTGGTGCAGAGATGAGGATGCTTAGATGGATGCGTGGCTTTGCACTCTGAGACAGCGTGTAATGAGTACATACGTAGAAAGGTTGGAGTAGATCCAATGGCGGATAAGATTAGAAAGAGTCGCATAGATGGTTTGGTCATATAAAACATCGGCTTTCTTATGACCTGATTAGGAGAGTAGATGTATTATATATGATCTATGTTATGAAAGGTAGAGGTAGACCTAAAAAGACTGGATTAGAAAGTATTAGAAATAATCTTTTCTTATTAGATTTAAATGAGAATTTGACTGTTAATATGACACAATGGAGGAAAAATGATTCATGTAGCAGACAATGGGATAAAAATTTTGATATTATTGTTGTTGTTTTTATTATTAAACTATGAAGTCTAATTTTTTTTATATGAAGAAACACATTTTGTAGACTAAATTATGCAATCATAGATTTGTTTTATGTGATATTAGAGCTGTAAACCTTTATAGAAGAAGTTTAGTGAAATCTGTAACAGCAGCAGCAGAATTTAACCATTATGTGTAAAAAATTTTAGTTGTTTTTGTGATTTGAATTAGGTATCACCTAATTCTGAAGAAATATAAATTAACATGATGAGTGATAAAGATTTTGCAAGAGTTAGCTTGAAATTGATCATTTTTTATTGGGTTTGAAGTTGGTTCAAATTGAAATAAATATGGTTTATTTCTGATTAAGATTGGTGCTCAAACTTATACAATATTATCACTGAATTCAACCTTTGAAGATTCTTAAGTTTTCGTTTGGGACGGCTTTCTTACTGCTTATTAAAGTAATATTTCAGTACTAAAATTTTAAATTTTGAATTAGAAAGTTATTTTAAGTAGTAAGAAAGTCATCCCAAACGAGGCCTAAGATGACATGACTTCTTCATCTCCTATGAATTATATTTTTGTTCTTATAAATATGATATTAAAGGAATAGAAATTTTTTATCAAAGAAATAATTCACAAATATATATGCCTATGAGGATCAACAAGTTTTCTGTAAATATTATGGCTTCGTTTGGAGCAACTTTTCTTTACTGTTTCTTAAAACAATTTTTAAAAAGCAGTAAAAAAGTCGTCTCAAATGAAGAGTGTGTTAGTTTTATTACTACAAATAATATATAAAAAAAATATTTAGTGCTAAAAAAGTAAAAATAAATCTAATCTATGTTATTAATTTTAAAAATATTTCTCAAAAGTTGAATCCTTGATTTTTAATTCTCAATAAGTCAAAATTTGTCATAATCACCAGATTTCCACAATCCCAATGATTTGACAGTAAATTGATAATACAGTAAGCTAAATTCACTTCACATTTTAACTCCCAGCTCCCATTCAACTGTTCACAGACTCCGAGATTAGAGTCTCCATTACTTAATTCTTGGATTAGTCAGCTCTTAAACTAATTAATTAACAAGTAATTAGGAACATAGCCATACAAGCCGAGGTGATTAAAAAGATAATTAAGAAAATAGCGATCATTGCGGCGACAAATACAGAAGCCATGGCGGATGTTCTGGATGCTTTAGAATGCACATGCTCGTCTGTGTGGCCTTGTGCACATAAATTAATTAGTTTTAACAAAGTTGTTAATTAATGTTAATTAATGATTAAATCTTGGATTAGATCTCCATTTGCGCTGCTTTTGTACCCATCTGGAATCAAAGAAGGCATGCCATGAGATTAATTAATTAATTAATCCTCCATTGTTAAATCTCAGATTTGATGTGTTTTTAGATCAAAGCAGAGAGATGGGGCTCTTTAGGTTGAGAGCTGTCCAGAAATGGTTGGGACAGCAAGTGATTCTCATGATCCAAAGTCATGATTTAACTCTGTTATGTCATAAAAGTTGGTGGCATTTCATATGGATTGATTATTTGCACCTTAATTATAATTAAATTTTCTATTATAATATTATATTAGTTTAATATTTCAAGTCAAAATTACTAATTAACAAGATGTTAATCAATGTAATAATAATAATAATAATGTTTTAATTGTTATCTTGTATGTTGGTCCACAATGTTCTAATTTCAAGTTTAAATGCAAGCCCAAAATAGAGCCCAGAGTCAAGCCCAATTACAAGAATAAGTTAGCACAAGGAGCATGAGATTACATAGAGATTATAATGATAATTATTTTTAAAAAATTAGGATAATTAAGTTGATTATGATATTTTAAGTTATCAAGCTTGAGATCACTTAGGCTTAGTTTGGGACAGTTTTTTTATGCTTTACAAAACGGCTTTTTAGTACAAAATTTTTTAGTTTACGAGATGTTTGTACTAAAAAGCTGTTTTAGAAAGCAGCAAAAAAGCTGTCCCAAAGAAGTCTTGACACAATTCATCTGTGAGAAGCTCTGTTAGTAGCCATAAATTTTCTCTTTTATACTGAATTTTGTGACATCAAATCAGTACAAGAAAGCAAAATCAATTTGATAGATATAAAAAAAAATGTCGGAAGTACATTTCATAGAGATATAAGTAATATACGTTTCGTTTTAGATTGCTTTCTTAATGGTTTAAGAAGCAGTAAGAAACTCGTCCCAAACAAAGCCATAAGCTTTCTAAAGCAGTTTTACAGTACAAAAATTTTCAGTGAAAAAATCTTGATAGTAAAAAAATATTTTAAAAAGCAGTAAGAAAGTCATCCAAATGAAGCCTGAATGCGGCATACAATTGATCAAGAACACGATTGAGTAGTTCACTATCATTTCTCTTTTGCTAATTACGACGCAAATTCGATGTGCTGTATTTATGCAGAGTTAACCATTTTTAATCCTTAGAACTGTTTAATAATCCAAACAATTAACTAATTAAGCATCACATTAAACGGAAAATTACATTTTTGAAAAAAAAAAAAAGATCACTATTTGCATTATGATTGCTGATTGCTGGCTACTTGCAAAGCAACAAAGCTAAACACATGGACAACTTCCTTATTGGCCACCACCATCTCGTCGTTATCGCTAATTGTCTTATGCTATGTTCATGATTCCTATCATCTTCTTGAGATGGTACATTTTATAAGTTAATGGCTATATAAATATATTATGAAACTTCTCATATACATTTCCTTCTCATTACAATTTTTATTAAAATAATTTTTATGATATTGGATTTATTTTCATTGAGCTTGATGATAATCAATGATTTTGCTTTGAGATTGGTGTAATGTGAAATTTTCATGTACAATATTAGGTTTTGTTTGAGATAGCTTTTGACCATTGTTTTTTTGTTGCTTTCAAAAATTTTTTTGCTGGAAAAATTAGGGGTGTCAATTTCGGGTCACGGGTCGGGTTCGAGTCGAACCCGAAACTAACCCGGCACTGTTCCGATCAACCCGAACCCGACCCATTTTTAAAAACGGGTCAGTTTCCTGGACCCGAACCTGACCCGCTTCGGGTCCGGGTCAACCCGACCCGAATGACCCGTTTTCAATAAAAAATTGCTAATTTTCGGGTCAAAACGGGTCAATCTACTCTTTTCGGGTCAAAATCGGATCAATCTCGAGTTGTCGGATCAAAATCTGGTTTTCGGGTCAATTTCAGGTCAAAGGGTTAACCCGACCCGATTTTTGAAACGGGTCGAAATGTTGAACCCGAACCCGACCCGTTTCGGGTTCGGTTGACCCTAACCCGAAATTTTCGGGTCAGATTCAAGTCGGGTTTTCGGGTTGTGTCAAATATTGACACCCCTCGGAAAAATGTTGTAGAAAGTAATAAGAAAACTACCACAAATGAAACACGTAGTCATAGAGTTTATATCGGGTTTTCTTTTTATGATTGTTAATTAAAATTTATATTTTACTCTTTTCAAAAGGATATTTTACCGTTTCAAGATTTATCTTCATTATGGTTTCGTTTGGAACAGCTTTCTTACTGCTTCAATAAATGATTTTTTATAATAAAAATTTTAATTTTTGTATGAAAAAATTGTTTTAAGAAGCAGTGTGAAAGTTGTCCTAAACAAAACTTAATATTTGAAAAATTCTCTCCCTATGCTTCACAGAAAAAAAAAAAACTAGAATTTTTTAATAAAAATAATTTTTGGGATTATTAAATTTGTTTAAAAATAGAATTTATACTAAATTCATTTTAAATAAAAACAAATTCAATAATGAATATGAGACTCCCTCCTCGGAATTTCCCTCCTTTGTGGCTAAGGTGGAAAAATACAAAATTGCCTCCATTTTGCATATAGCGCTAAGTTTCCCTCCTCTTGAAATTTTGGGGATAAAGTTAGCCTTATCAATGTAATGTGTAAAGCTTCCAAACTTAGCAATTATTATAATTTAAAATCATATATTGTCCACTCAAATCATTATCATTTGAAAGGCCTATTGAATTAATGAAGACTAAAGTCAAAACCAAAGATATATTTTTTATCTAAAAGATTTTTTTAAAAAAAGAAATATAATTTTAATTAAGATTTTATTTGGGACAAGTTTTTTATTGTTTTTTAAAAAAGTTTTTTAGTAAAAAAAAAATTGAATCATAAATTTTTGTACTAAAAAATTGTTTTAGAAAGCAATAAGAAAGCTGCCCCAAATGAATCCTAAATTAAATTAATCCTATTTAAGTTTATTTATATTACCTTAGATAAAAATAAATAGGATTTTAAATGAGGAAAACACAAATTTACTTTTTTTTTTAGAAAACAAAAAAATTATAATTATATTTTTATAGAACTTTGATGATCTTATTTGGAGCAAATATGTAGAATAAATATTGAGAAGATATCAAAATAATATTTGAATTTATTAAATCATTGTGGTTTAAAATCATTGTGATGCCTTATAATAATTGTCTTTCATATAAAACTACAAAGTATATAATAGTTATTATTTAACACCTCACCCCAACATATGGCATAGGGTCATTGTCTTACATATGTCTTAAGCATGTTGGAGGCTCTTGTATTAAACATAAATTTTGTCATAAAAATATCACCTCTATTCTAGGAGAGGGCTCCTTGTGTATTTAATAAAAATTGTTAGAGGAAATTTAAGCGGTATGAGACTTTATATTAGGTTGGGGTGTCAAAATCGAGTTTTGGGTCAGGTTTGAGTCGAACTCGGAATTGACATGGGTTGACCCTAACCCAACTAGACACGGACCTGACTCGTCGGGTTATCGGGTTGACTGGACCCATCGGGTTACCAGGGCAACCTAAACCTGACCCATTTTTTCAAACGGGTCAAATCCGGTAACTCAAAGTCAACCTGTTTGCAAAATGGATTGACCATAACGTGAAATTTTAGAATCAGGTTAAACTCAGGTTTTTGGGTCGTGTGAAATATTGACATCCCTAATATTAGACATGCATCTAATTGGTGAGAAACAATATGTTAATATCAATTTGTTGGCCCTTATTTACAAGCGTAAATTTTTACCATAAAGAAGTTATTTAACTGCCCATGCATGTGACCTAATTTTGATTCTTTTGCTTAAAATTCTAATAAGGGATATCACAAATGATATATAGCTTGACTGAGTTAATCTGGTACATGCACATTCACATCACGATCTCACTCATTTCCTGCCTTTACTACTACTCCCACTTGCCACTATTTGTTAGTCACCTACCGCTGCCCACTGCCACTGTCGTTTCCCCCATCCAACCACTCCCATTGCCGCTCGCCGCTCATTGCTCCTAACACCGTCTGCCATTGTCCGTCATACTTCAATGCTTTGAGAAGGTATGTGCTACATTCATAATAAAAATTAGAAGAAGAATATTTTGAGATAATACTTATCCAAATTAATTAAAGACTATATTGAAAGGATATATACTGGTGGAGGAAGCAACCAAGAAAGAAAACTCATTCCACCCAATTTGACATCACGTTAGCAGCCAACACAAAAGATTAAGAAGAATCAAAGCAAAAAAAAGAGAGCCAAAGGAATCCAATGAGGCTTTCTAATATTTTTCTTCTCTTTGTGGGATCATGTGCTTGTGTTGTGTTCCTAAGCTCTATGTGGCCTCCATCTCTATATTCCCTTTTTATATAACCATTATAAACAATTTATAATTGAAGACTACTATAAGTTTGGAAATTTGTATGAGTTGTGTTATGGTGTCTGCTTATGTAAGGGATTATTTATATGTTGTTGTTGTTGTTGTAGATCAACTAAATTGTTCCTTATTTTTTTCTTCCTTCCTTCTAAATAATATTATTATTTTGTAGACATGATGTAAGAACATAATTTTAGTGAGTAGTAAGTGTTGTTAAATTGATTGTATTTATTGTATGATGTAAGTCAAAATTTTGAATTAACCAATGATTAAATTTCAAAAATGATATGATTTGACGTTAAAAGGCCTTCTAATTTTTTTGTGGAAAACTGAGAAAAATAGAAAAACTCATGAGGCCTTGTCCAATTAAAATAATTTCACTAATATATGTCATAGGTTACTAATGATCCTCTTCCGGTTAAGTTGAAAATGCTTTGATGCAATGCAGTAGATATGAACTATTCAGGATGGATTCGATTATAGAAGTTAAAATAATCTTAAACCACTGGAGTTTGACTTCATGTGACTACTTGTAGTCTATTCAGTTATTCTCATTTAAGGGGAGAAGACTAAAAATCAAGAAGTCCATAATAATCTTGATGTTAACAACATGAATTGAAGTTAGTGTCGATATTATGCATCAATTTTATAGGTGATGGTATGTATCAATTGTCATAACCATACTCAATAGGACATGTTCTATTGTGTTGAACTATGATAGACAAATCTCAAGATCCAGTTTTAGAATATTTTAGATTTTTCTTCCAATATTTATTTTAAATAAACAACATATAATAGATCTACTAAAACATTCAGAGTACTGAAAATAAACTCATCAAAAAAAACATTTTTTATTTCATTAAAATATATATACATGATCTACACTGCAGTACATGATTACATAACAATGAACAGAAAAAAAACATCTAAAAACTAGTCATTGCTGTGTAAAAAGTAAAGTAGAAAAATACCTATAAACACTGACCAAATCCTAAAACTGCTAATCAACTGGCTCCTTCCCGTTTCCAGATCTTAAAAATGAAAGCAAAATCACATTTAGCTCAAACAGTTCAGCAGGCCACAAACATCGATCTAAATTTTTAAATACTTTTTTTATTAAATATTTAAAAATAGTTAAATACATTATATTAAATCACTGTGCAGTAATAATATCATAGTAGTTATTCAAAGATTCTAGTAATAGTATTGAGCAGTTTAATAAATTGAAATTCATATCAAAGAATAAAATATAACAATTTTTTCAGCATGTGAATAATGCAGTTATATTTATAGTTTTTTAGTGGATTCTAAAAAATTTAGCCAAAATCTCAAAACACATCATTCATGGCTTATGTAGATTCATTTGATCATAGACAATTTCTTTCAGCATTTAATTGCTTTAATGACGTTACAATTTAGTAATCTTAGGCTCCTGAATTCCTCTCGTTCAAGATTCACAGATCATTTTTTTCCTTCAATTTATATCATAAACTTATTAAATTACACTTCAAGTTCATGAGTTGGGCTTATTTAGAGTCAGTTAATTAGGATCCCTTTTAGTGTCGTTGGTTCATATCATCTAGATATTCAATTCGATTACAAGCTCATTGAAATCAAAGTATGAATAATTCTAAATTTAATTTAAATATTTTTAATTTAAAAATTGCATCAAAATTCATACTTGTTCTGTTGAATTTTCTAATGCACAAAGAAAATATTAAAACCCATTAAAAATAATTAAGGAGATTGGTACATTTCCCTTTACTACAAAATGTCATTGCAAAAACAAAGAATATGTAAATTAATAGATTTACCCATATCCTATATCTCAAGCATATATGGCATCCAATTAAAGATAGAGCATCTATACCAAGCTATTAAATGATCATATTCAAAATATTTATAAACATTTTTCACAATAAGATCAACCAATCATGACTCATTATAAATCTAACCACATCAACACTAATAGCTAATAGTGGGCCTTTCTTGCCCATCAGATCTCACACAACATCCTATTAAGAATTACTTAATAGCAACAATAATATAATTTACATTTAATTTTTCTCACCAACCCTAAAATTTAGAGCATAAATATTTATAATCACATAGAATCATCTAAACCCTAAATCTCTTTGTTTGAGACAGCTTTTTTATGTTTCTTAAAGCACCTTTCTAGTACAAAATTTTTATTTTTTTTACTAAAAACTGCTTTAAGAAGCAGCAAGAAAGTCGTCCCAAACGAAGCCTAAATCACTTTGCTAGTGAAAAAGGCTCTATCATAGATTTATTGTCCCAATAGCCTCACCACTTATTTCAAAAGAATTTGGCCCACCTCCCCCTCAATTATCATCATGATAATGAAATTTAATATTTATCTTAGGGATGCTTTAGAAATATATTTTTATGTGATATGCATACAAGTCAAGGTCTCTAAATAAAAATATATTTGTATTAAACAATTATATTCATTACTAGTCATATATATATTTGTATTAAATAAATATCATTATAAGAATATTTTTAAATTATATAAATATCATAATAAATAGAAAAAAAGATGAAAATATGATGTGTGATACTGAAAAAGTTTAATGCAAATGGTTGGGGATCTTAATTGTAATTTATGGTAAATATTATGGAATACCTTACTACCTTCTATGGTACAAAGCTTGCTGCACATTGATTCATGTTATTAAAATATTTTAGTATAGTTCTTAGAGCTTTATTGTACTTTAAATTAGTACTAAAAAAGATTTTAAATTTATATAAATGTTTTTTATTAGCATTATTATGTTTTGATTTTGCTAGTTTACCCATGTGATGGGCATGTGACTAAAGTTTGAAGAGTAGGTTTTATGTTTATTTTTCTTTTTTTTGTTAGCAAAATAGTCCTCTATTTTTTTTTTTTTAATTTTACTTTTTTTTTTCTCAAGTGGTTGAGGTTTGGGCTTTGCTCAATGCCCTTGTGAATTTTTTGTCGTCATCACTACCGATTGAATCCTTAATAGTAAGTGAACATAAATAAGAACCATAAAAATATGAACGATAATGAATGAGAGTAGTAGAAAATTGAGGTCGATGATATACTAAGAAGAATTAATTAATTATAAGCATTAATAAGCTAAAGGTTCTTTCAATTTGATACATCGATTTTATGAGCTTTTAGATCTATACTTCTTAGTGATCTCTTGGGCCCTTTTTACAAGCTCTCAAGAGCAACTTCAGAGAGGAGATATGATATAGGAAAGATGATGAAGATATTTGTTATTTTGTCTAAGTTAGTCTCAACAAATAGGAGCCTTTTTATCTAGCTAGCTCGCATCATTATACCTCCCAATCGAGCCATTCACCATCATAACCTTTTTAAGCTCACATTTTACAAAATCGACTCATAAGCAATATTGAGTTTAGGTTTATCCAAGACCTCTAGTCCGTTCAACAAGCGAGTTTTCATAAGCCCAATTATTTGATCATTACATATTTCTCCCTTGAAAAAACACTCTTGGAGGACATCCTAGTCTCTTATGTTCATTACAGTTATGCATGAAAAATTTTGATCCAAATATATCGTATATATGTTATACTTGTAAAGGAAGAACGCACCACTATTGCATCCACTCATTCTGAGCAGCAACGAACCCCTGCTCCTGCAACTGATACCGCCGAATGGCCTCTGGCATCAGCCAGCCTTATGTAACTTTCAAAGGGAAAACTAGTCATTTTCTTACTTTCTCTTATGTTCAACATGTCTATATAATTATTTGAATTGCTACAGTAAAGGTTATCGTTGAGAGTTCATTTGTTTGCTTTGATCATCTTCCTTAACGTAACTCTCTAATGAAGATCCTAATGGATCATAGCTTTCGGTTTATCATGGTATCAGAGCTGCTCGCCTAGCGGCAACCTTCTTTCTCCAGCTCTGCTCCGGTATGGGTGACTCGACGGCGCCCTCTGCTCCTTCTACTTCCCCGGCTGTCATTCACGAGAACCAGTCAAATGCCGAGGTCATCATTCCACCAACCCTTAAATTCTTGCTCTCTAATATCAAGAATGTGATCAACATTCATCTTCTGCCGGATAATTATCTGACTTGGCGTTCAGCCATTCAAAAACTATTTGCTGCCAACAGTTTTTCAGGATATCTCAATGGTACCCAGCCCTCTCCTCCCAAACATCTGTTAACTGCCACTGGACAACTCGTCCTAAATCAACAGTTCTCTTCTTGGTCACTAGTAGACCAAAATCTGTCTGTCGCCCTGTTCTCAACCATCTCAGCCTCCATACTCCCTATGTCCTGAACTTAGACACCACTGCCTCTATTTGGAAGACACTCGAGCAACGTTTCTATTCCACCAATAGATCCCGAGTGATACAATTAAAAAACGAGCTGCATTCACTCTCTATGCACAATAAAACCATGACAGAGTATTTAGCCTCTGTCAAAGTGCTCGTGGATAACATTAATGCTGCCGGCGGTTCTGTTGACAGTGAAGACGTGCTACACTATATATTAAATGGTTTACCACCCAACTATCAGTCGTTTAAAACTTTCGTTCGATCATCCCTTCAACCAATCAGCTTGGACAACCTCTATTCTCTGCTTCGCAGCGAAGAGGTCCACCAAACGACTGATGCAGCTTGTCATTTGCATCGACGGCAGCCTCCTCCGATTCAACACTTGCTTTGTTTACAAACCGCGGACACAGTCGAGGACGTTTCAATTCCTCCAGAGGGCGTGGTCGTAACTCCGGTTTCAATCGTTCTCCACGCACACCCCACTTCGATGGACAGTGCCAAATCTGTGGTAAAACCGGACACTCAGCTGTTACTTGCTGGCACAGAGGAATTTTTCAGTACAACTCCCCTATTTCCTCCACTGATGTAGCTCTGTTGGAAAACAATTTGAATTCGGATACTACCTCGTGGTACCTGGACAGCGGTGCTACCGCTCATCTTTCTCCATAATTACTACCTTTTCAACAACCATATACTGGTAAAGATCACGTGCTGGTTGGAAATGGCAACTCTGTTCCCATTTAACATCTCGGTCACTGCTTACTCCCTACTCCTACACGTAAGCTCCTACTTAAACCACTTCTTCATGTTCCTAATCTCACTCATAAACTTCTTTCCATTTCCAAACTTATCAATGATAACCAATGTTCTATCACTTTTGATCAATTCGGCTTTCATTTATAGGATCTGAAGACCAACAAAACGCTTCTCAAATGTCCATGTCGTAATGGACTCTATCCCGTTCCAGTCAACCCCACCACTACTTCCGTCACCGCCAATGTTTACACTGTTCAATCCTCCTCCACCATGAACGTATGACATCGCCAGTTGGGCCATCCCCACTCCAAAGTTCTGCAACATCTGTCAAAACAGCTCTCTCCATTAGGTCGTTCTGTTCTTAGTTTGTCTTGTAATTCTGTGAGCTTGCAAAAAGCCACAGGCAACTATTTTTCTATTCAACGCATGTAACTAATACACCTTTAGAGCTTTTACATATGGATGTTTGGGGACCTTCCCCGGTTCTATCTTATGATGGTTATCGCTATTATCTTTTAATCGTTGATGATTTCACCAGATTTAACTTGTTGTTTCATTTGAAATTTAAATTTGACGTTCCGCGCACAATCATTCATTTCATTACGCAAATTGAAAGACAGCTTAATACAAAAATTCGCACCATTCGCTCTGATGGTGGCGGCGAATTTCTCAATACTATCCTAAAAGCTTTCTTCTCCACCACTGGTATTACTCATCAACTAGTCTGCCCCCATACACCACAACAAAATGGTATTGCTGAAAGAAAGCATCGCCACCTCCTCGAAACAGCGCGCGTACCCTCCTCCTTGACGCTCATCTTCCTCACTTTCTCTAGACTGAAGCTCTACATACCGCAACTTACTTAATCAACCGCCTGCCTTTTTCCCATAATCCTCAAAAATCTCCTTCTTAACTTCTCTATAAACTTCAGCCCCTCTATCACCAATTACGCATTTTCGATTGCCATTGTTACCCGTGGCTCTGACCGTATGCTAAACACAAACTCGCAGCTCGTTCAGTTCCTTGTATATTCCTTGGCTACGCAAATCAATATAAAGGTTACAAATGCTATAATCCCTCCTCTGGAAAGATCATCATATCCCGTCATGTTACATTTGACGAGAATATCTTTCCCTCCCTACCGTCTTCGCCCACAAATATATCTTCTTCAAATCAACCTCTGTCTCTACCTTTTCCCCTAGTAATTATCAATTCTACATCCTCCACAGAACAAATCTCTATACCTCACCTACCCACCACTCCCCATTCCTCTCAAACTCCCCAGCTCCGACCTGTATCTACCCCAGCTCAAAACTCCTCGAATCCCCCTTCCACATCTAACCTTCCTACAACTACCTCATCTAGCCTTCCACGCCAACACCCTATGATTACCAGATTTCAAACAGGTTCACTCAAGCCTCGCCAGCTCCTCAATCTCAGCCACCAAATAGACACCACTCCCACCTGCTACACAACAGCCGCAAAATCAACTCATTGGAGACAAGCTATGTCAACCGAGTTCAATGCCCTTCAAGCTCAAAAGACTTGGTCTCTTGTTCCACCTCCTTCTAATCATCCCGTCATCGGCTGCAAGTGGATTTACAAAATTAAACGTCTAGCTGATGGTTCCATAGCCCGTTACAAAGCGCGCCTTGTCACTCAAGGTTTTCAGCAAGAGTATGGCATTGATTATAATGAAACATTTAGTCTCGTTGTCAAATTTCCCACCATTCGAATCTTCCTTACCGTTGCTCTTCATCAAAATTGGCCTGTGCTTCAACTCGATGTCGTTAACGCATCCCTCCATGGCAACTTGGATGAGACAATCTACATGTCTCAACCTCCCGGCATCCAAGATCCCAATCTTCCAACTCACATATCCCGTCTTCATAAGGCCTTATACGGTCTTAAACAATCCCCTCGTCTTTGGTTTGCAACTCTTACCGCTTACTTACTAACGCAAAATTTTCAAATCAGCACTGCCGACCCCTCCTTCCTCTTACTTCGCAAACACAATCTTCAAATCTATCTTCTAATTTATGTTGATGATATATTAATCATCGGCAACGACCCTTCCTTTATCTCATCTCTCATAAACAATCTACATAGCAAATTCCAAACCCAATCTACATAGCAAATTCCAAACCCATAACTTAGGTACTCTGTCTTGCTTTCTGGGCATCAACCTCCAACGAACTCCTCTCAGCTTTCATCTAACACAACCCACTTACATTCAAGAGCTTCTGTCTTCAGCTTCCATGGCAAATTGTAAACCCATTCAAACTCCTTTACCCAACAAAATTCCCTCCGATCCTGCTCTACAGCAATCATTTACCCAACCATTATTGTTCCGCCAGATTGTGGGTTCTCTTCAATACCTGTCCGCCATCCGCCCAGACATCGCGTTCGCCGCAACAAACTTTGCCAACATATGCATCAACCTCTACTACTGCATTTTCAGCTACTCAAATGCCTCCTCCGTTACCTGCAAGGCACTGTCGACTACAGTCTGTTCCTACCAAAAACCGATCTTGTCCTAACTGCATTCTCAGAGTCTAACTGGGCAGGTGACGCCATTGATCGCAAGTCTACCACTGGATACTGCATCTTTCTCAGCAGGGCGCTCATATCGTGGACAGTGAAGAAACAAACCACTGTCGCCTGCTCTTCAACGGAGGCCGAATATCGTTCTCTTGCTGCAGCCGCTGCCGATATAATCTGGATCCGCCACTTATGCAGTGACTTTAACATCTCCCTGCAGCCTACTCCCCTCTACTGTGACAATATTTCGGCAATGTCCATTGCTACCAACCCAATCTTCCATGCCCACACTAAACATATTGAGATCGACCATCATTTTGTTCGGGACAGCATTCAAGCAAAATATATCGCCGTTCATCACATTGCGACGGAAGACCAGCTTGCGGATCTCTTTACTAAGGCCCTCCATGTCTCCAAATTTCAGACTCTTCGCACCAAGCTAATGGTTGTTCCACCCATGAGCTTGAGGGACGGTGTAAAGGAAGAATGCACCACCATTGCATCCACTCATTCTGAGTAGCAACGAACCCCTGCTCCTGCAACTGATACCGCCGAACGGCCTCTGGCATCAGCCAGCCTTATGTAACTATCAAAGGGAAAACTAGTCATTTTCTTACTTTCTCTTATCCTCAACATGTTTATATAATTATTTGAATTGCTACAGTAAAGGTTACCGTTGAGAGTTCATTTGTTTGCTTTGATCTTCTTCCTTAACGTAACTCTCTGATGAAGATCCAGTTGGATCATAGCTTTCGATTTATCAATACTCTCTTAGACTTCATTTGGGATAACTTTCTTACTATTTTTTAAAACAATTTTTTAGCACAAAAATATATTCAACAACAACAATAACATCAAGCCTTTGTCCCACTACGTGGGGTCGGCTACATGAATCCTTCTTAGTAAAAAATATATAGTTAAAAAAATACTAAAAAATCACTTTGTAAAGCAATAAGAAAGTGTCTCAAATAAAGCTTTAGCGTAAAATAATGTTTAAGAATTAAGACACAAAATGTATCACTTTAAGAAGATGATTCGAAGTGGAAATATTTTGCTATGGCTCCAATAAATCAAATAATATCTTCACAACTATGAGATTATAACACATGACATTTATTTAAAGTTTTCTTTATATTTTATTATTTTGATATTCTAGTAAAGTTATTTGATCCGAAAATTGAAAGAAGTAATTAAAGTTAAAAAAAAAATCAATAAAATATATCTCAAATAATCAGCTTAAATGGCAATAGTTTCATCAATTAAAATTTTTTCCATTCTCGAATGCTCAATTTCTACCTTAACATTTTAATCGAACTTTCCCTTCGTAGTTTCCAATTCCAGTCCATAACCTACTCTTACTCGACTATTAATACTCTCTTCCGTTTCCTCAGCAAAAACCCTCCTTCTCAATTCAACGCTCCACAGTGTCCTCTTCTTCTCCTCTCCTACCTTCCACCTCCACTAAATACTGAACAAAAGCTCCACCTTTCGTCTCTCGTTCTATAAAGATCTTTGCTTGAAGGAGGAGGAGGAGGCGCTAGAAGAACACTAAAGCTCTTTAATCTATCATCGTATATCAAGAAAGACTTTATTTTGGCAGACATGGGCTTAAGCTATCAGTGCGCTTCTTCCATCCTCCTTTGTTCTGAAGACAACAGCAGCATCTTCGGCTTTGAAGAAGAAGAAGAAGAGGTTGAAAGGCATTGGTCTGATTGCCGCCCTCTGCAAAAAAACTGCGACTTTTATAGAGATTTCTTGATGGATTTTCCCTTGCTATCAGATGACTGCGTGCGCTTGCTGCTACAGAGAGAGTTAGAGCATCTGCCTAAGGAGGACTACGCCAAGAGGCTGATGAACGGGTCTTTGAATGTTTCCATCAGAAGCGATGCCATCGATTGGATGCTAAAGGTGTAATTTTTCTTCTTATTT
This sequence comes from Dendrobium officinale, assembly GCA_019514585.1. Classification (NCBI taxonomy): domain Eukaryota; kingdom Viridiplantae; phylum Streptophyta; class Magnoliopsida; order Asparagales; family Orchidaceae; genus Dendrobium; species Dendrobium officinale. The sequence continues at coordinate 2,329,841 of CM033697.1, forward strand.
TATTTTTTAAGGATCTTACGCTGATGCTTTTCTTTTCACCATTCCAAAGGATTCTTGATCAATGTTAACGCTTTTAGATCAATTACCTTTACGGTCTTGCCTATTTTGTTGCTTCTTTTATCTTTTCTTGTAAATTATTGAACTTGGTTTTCATTAATAGAATTTTCTGCTAGAGTTTTGATTCTGTGGTCGTGGGCTTGGCTTTTTTTCATTGTCATATTTACTTTTGATGATTATGGGTAAACTGGATGTGATTTACTCTCTTTTTTGGCATCTTTTTTCAACTTATTGGATGTTCTAATTCTGATGCCAGGTTCATGCCTATTACAATTTTGGACCTTTGAGTTCTTATCTTTCTGTTAATTTTCTGGATCGATTTCTTTCTTCATATGAGCTCCCTGTAAGTACTCGAGCCTCTCTTAGTTCTTTATATATTCCGATCATAGATGTCTATGCAAATGTTCTATTGCCCTTTTCTCATCAGTTATAGATCTGTAAATTTAGCAAGGAAAGGCATGGATGACTCAGTTGTTATCAGTAGCGTGCTTATCTTTGGCTGTCAAAGTGGAGGAGACTCAAGTCCCTCTATTGCTTGATTTGCAGGTAAAGAAGAAAACCATCATATTTATGAGGTTGATGAATTTGACAAAATTTGTTTATTTCTAATTACATCGAACCAAATTATTGGATCTGGCAAAATTAATTGTTTTCTAACACATGCTTTCAATCTACAAGGAACTGAATGAACTTTTATTAGTATTGGAATATAGATTTCATGATGAATGTTCTATTTAAAGTTTAAAAGACTTATGAACATTGTTTGATCAATAGGTGAGTGAGGCCAAGTTTGTCTTTGAAGCTAGAACCATCCAGAGAATGGAGCTCTTATTGCTAAGCACTCTCAAATGGAGGATGCACGCCGTGACGCCTTTCTCCTTCATAGATTACTTCCTTCATAAGCTCAATGGGGGCAATTCCCCATCCAAGCTATCATTATCGCAATCTGTGGAGCTCATTCTTAGCACCATTAGAGGTACTACTTAAATTTTGAGTTTATCATTTGAGTCACAAACTATAAAACAAGGGAAAGTGAATCGAGATCTGACAATGAGACTTGATTCAGGGGTTGATTTCCTAGAATTCAAACCTTCTGAAATCGCTGCAGCCACTGCACTATCAGTAATGATTGAAACCCAAACAATGAATGTTGAGAGTGCGATTACTTGTTGCTGCAATGTAGATAAGGTGAAGATTGTTTCCTAATTCACATGGTATCATATTACCATCTTTTTTAAAGTATGTTATTGAGCTAGATGAGTGTCATCTATGGCTGCAGGAGAGAGTGCTAAAATGCTATGGAGTGATGCAGGAGGAGATACTGATAAGTAGTTCAACACTCAAGTATGGGATGCCATCAGTTCCTTCTATGCCACAGAGCCCAATTGGAGTTCTGGATGCTGCTTGCCTGAGCTATAAGAGTAACGAAATGATTTCTGAATCTCAGCCAAGTTCTCATCACTCTTCTCCAGCTGCAAAGAGAAGGAAACTAAGCAGAGCTTCCATTTCATGATGGTGAGAAGAGATCTCTTTTCAGGTTTTGTGCTGATTTAATTGTGAAGAGGCTTTGATCTATATGGCTATTAAGTTTACTTTGAAAGTGAGAATTTTTTGAAGGAGCCTGGAAGATTCACAAAAGGGGCTTATGGATAAAGCTTGGAAAGATTAAATAGTATGAAAATTGAGAATAAATGGATGTGATTGGATTATTTGTCCATGTTCTGAATATAAATAGGGATGCCAACAACTACTATAATGATAATGGGGAGGGGATGGTGTTGTATGTGTGCCAGGAAGATAATAGTGTGAAAGAGTACTTGTTATTTTTCAGTTTATATATATCTATATATATATTTTTTGAGAGAAATAAAAACGATTTTCTTTGGATATGAACTTTGCAGCAATAAACACTGAAAGAATGAGTACTACTTGTTTATTTTGTAGCATGTTTCCTTTAATGTAAAGTTAGATGAGATTGTAGTTATACAACACTCTCCAATTACTTCATATTTAAGTTATTTGATTGATAAAGATCTTAAAATTTATTGTCAACCTTCTTTGATTGAATCTCAGGCATCACCTTTTAACCTATTGATTTAGGCTTCGTTTGAAACGGCTTTATTACTTCTTCCTGAAGCAGCACTTTAGTACAAAAATTAAAACTTTTGTACTAGAAAGCTGCATTAAGTAGTAAGAAAGTCATCTCAAACGAAGTCATAGTAATTCTTGTTTCATGCATTGGATTCTCCATCTTTTTCATAATCCTAAATTAATATTTCTCCTGAATGAAAGATATTTTATCCAAACAAGACATGTATCTCCTAGATATGAAGGGTGTCTAGTTGGGATTGGATTTGACTCAAAATGAATTTGACCCGAATAAATTTGACTCAAATTCAACTTGAATTTGATCTGTTGGACTCATTTATTATACACATCATGTATTTATTTCATATCGACGTGATTTATTCAACTCTAAAATGATCAGTTTGATTTGAACTTGATTTGTTAAACTTGAATTCAAATGATAATCAGATCAATTCATATTGTGATGTTGATGCCTGATCCAAACATTCAGTTGCTTGTTAGCTTGTTTGTAAGGGTCATCGATTTATAATGTTTTCAATTCGTATTGCATTGTTTGTCAGTCCATGGCTCAGTGGTTAGGGAGCCTCAGGTCTCTTATCAAGACTCAAGCTTCAGTGACAATCTTAGCATATCTGTGTGTATTGTGTACTCAATCGATTAAAAGTCCCTCAAAACAAGTTCACCTTGTAATGTTGCCATGTTTAAGATCATCATCCAATTGATCAATTGTTTGACTTCTCTATTAAGAATTATGATGCTCTTAGTTCTCATTGCACTGTTGCCCAACAAACACGGTGTTCGCAGTTCACATTTTGCGGGTTGGGTTAGGTCAACCCGGTAACTCACACGGGTCGGGACCGGGTTGACTAACTTGACCCGTTTGCAAAACCGGGTTAGATTAGTGTCAACCCGTTTACGTCTGAGTCAAGTCAAGTTCAACCTGAACCCGACCCGTTGACCCGAATTGACACCCCTAAGTACTGGAGAAACTGAAAAACCTTATCTGGTTCCTACTTCAGCTTTGCTTGCATGATTTTGCTCGTGCTTTATTGAAATCAAATATAGGTGGAAAGCATCCCAACAGGATATGGATGACTTCACTTTTTGCTCAAGAGGGAGCGGTTCTAGCTTTTGTTCCGGTGGTTTTTCTATCGTATAGGAATGGAGCAGGTAAATTTCGATCTTTTGTTTGGGACTAAGCCCATTCAGTCTCTCTCTATATTGTTGGCATTGAGGTGGAGACATTGGAGAAATAATAGAGAGTTAGTGGTGAAAGTTTCCCCATTTCCTCCTAGCAAAGTAAGTTTCCCCATTTCTTTCTTGGAAGTTTCGGTCCCAAGATTAAGACTTTACAGAGCTTATATAACTAAGAGGACAATTATTCTCTCCCATGATGGCCCATTGTACTCAATTTGGGCATCGAATCTCTCTGCTTAGTGGACTCCCAATCTCTTGTCCATATAAAGGCCTAGACAAACGCCATCCACGGCGCCCTTTGGGCCTCTTGGACTCTCTCTCTCTCTCTCTCTATTTTATGTGATTGAATATTTATTTATTTTTAAAACTGATAAATCAAAATAATTTTATCCTAATCGGCAACATTATGATGATGATGATGATGATGATGATGATGGTGTTAAAAGTATAAGATAATTTTCTCTCTCTCTCTCTATTTACGTCTAATGAATGATCAAAATAATGAAATGAATGATTTCTTTATTTTATGAGAGACTATAAACTTGTTTAGTTGCGGATTAAGTTAAGCAAGGCTAAATAGTATAAGCTAAGCTAAACCTTTGATTAGGGCTAAGACATTTAGTTTATATAAAAAGCTATGTTGAAATTTTTGTTTGGTTGCATTTTGCCTTAAACTAATTTGCTTATAGAGTGATAATTTATAATTAGAGGTTAATTGCCCTTGATAAAAATTATTTTATCATAAAATAACTTAAATCATTATGAAATCCTTAAGGTATGCAAGAATTAACTTAGCTAAAACCTTATTAACTATACTTAAATTATTATTATAGTGAGTCATTATTTGATTAATTAATAATTTCATATTTAAATATCAAAATTTTCTCAATCAAACATAGTCAATTTTTTTTATTATGAATAATCAAGGGTTTGTTTGGAATCATTTTTTATCTTTTTTTTTTTCTAATTTTTTATTTTATTTTATTTTGTTTATATTTTAATGTGACAATAATTGCTAGTAGTTATCATCATTGTCGATTATAGGAACAAAGAAATTTTGATTGAATTGGATGTATTAAGAGCAATCTAACATTTTTTTTTATGCTCGATCACCACCCTGTCGCTCATGGCAAGAAGAATATCCTCACTCTGTCATTTTTTCTTTAATGCTTTTAGTTACATCACTTAGGTTTCGTTTGCGATAGCTTTTGATCATTATTTTTTTGACTGCTTTCAAAAAAATTTAGTACAAAAAACTGATTTAAGAAACAGTAAAAAATATTTTCACAAACAAACCCTAAACTTTCCACATATTCTTAAAATAAATGGGAAGAGTATAGTAGCACTTCTTCTGGGCGTGTTCAGAAATCGTATAAGGTGCAAGTGGATCCACTCGTGGAAAATGATTTTACCTTGGTTGGGGGAAATCGTCGTCGCAGGAAATCCAAATAAGCTTTTTGGAATTTTCTCGGTTTGGATGATGTGGTCAATTGGTTGTATGGCTCTTTGGATTTGAATTTGCACCTGTTTTTCGTTAGATTGTTTGGTGTGGCCGAGATTTTTAATATGGGTAATGATGAGGCAGTGCTATCTGTTCGTATGGCTTGTTGGCATCCATTACTAGCGGCTTCTTGCTAGTCTTCATGCAGGATTTGATTTTGCTGGCCTGTTGCTTGCCCTTTGGAGGACCCTTGTCTATTGTTTGAGTGGTCGCCGGTGATTCCCCTATTCTATTCTGGTCGGTTGCTCCACTGTGTATTTTTTTTAGCTGTTATTTGCTCTTATTTTGTTGGATGCCTGTATCTTTCTTTTTATGAAATAAAATTTCAAGTTAAAAAAACCTCTCTAAAATAAAAGCATAATTTTAGTAAACTCCTAGCATACTTTTTGTCATAAAGTTTGGTGTCTTATTATAAGAACAATGTCTGCCAACATAACTTTTATTTGGTCCGGTGAACGGACGTAGAGCTACGTTCGGCCGGCACTGAGATCGCGCCACGTTGCAGGCACAAAAACCGCGGACCCGACCCGGCGAATAATGGGTATGTTGCACATGCGTTTTTTAAATCCATGACAACCCGGTATTGCTAGGTATTGCTCGGTATTACTAGGTATTTGTCAATTTTGCTCGGCAATAACGACAAATACCATTATGTGAAGACAAATACCGAGCAATACCGAGTATTGCTCGGTATTGGTCTTCACAGAGTGGTATTTTTCGTTATTGCCAAGCAATAGCGAGCAAATACCGAGTAATACCTAGCAATACGCGAACATAGCATTCTCGGGTTCCGGTCCGGGTCAAATCGTCGGGCCGCGCGGTAAAGAGTAAGAGCACGTGGCGCGATCTCAGTGGTGGCCGAACGTAGAGCTACGTCCGGTCACCGGACCTAATAATTGTTCCTGCCAACAACACATTGACTCGCCCCAACAGAACCCGTAAGCCACATGGCACGCTGAAGCGAAGACATGCCAAGTGGCATCTGGTATATAGCGGTTTAGGAGTATCTCTGTTAGTAATATTTTTTGGGAAAAAAGTTCTTTTTTCGGCCACAGAAATCACCATAAATTTTCACTATTAGCAAAAAAATAAAAAATTATAAATTTTGGAGATTTTTATATTTTCTTGTATTTCCATTTTACTTAAATATAAGATTTATTTTTATTAGATCAAATTTAGAGGAATAAAAAATAAAAATAAAATATATCTTTATTATTATGATTATTATTATTGCACATGCTGCTATTTCGTTCTAGAAATATTTTATTTGCACTATTTTAATTATTCCCAAGAGTGAAATTGTACTAAATATATAAAGTTATATTAAAAATAATGCTTTTAATTCATATAAATTAGTAAATTACAATAATATCCATGTTCTTTTTTCTATTTATATAAATCATACAAGTAATCATGTGAACAAATGCACAATTATCATTAAACTGTCTAATTTTTTTAGAGTATATTGAGACCATGCAACATTAATCTAATTTTAAAAATTTAAATATATTTGATTTAAGGGAATTTGAAGGAATAAAATATATTTTACTTTATAACTCTGTTTTCATAGCTTGTTTCAATATAATTATTAGATAATTAAATTAATTTTCCGTTTGAGACGACTTTCTTCTTGCTTCTTAAAATAGTTGTCTAGTACAAAAATTAAATTTTTGGATTGAAAAGCTGCTATAAGAAACAGTAAGAAAGTTATCCAAAATGAAGCCTTAGGCTTCGTTTGGGACGGCTTTTTTACTGTTTATTGAAGCAATTTTTTAATACAAAATTTTAATTTTCATACTAAAAAACTGCTTCAAGAAGCTTTACAAAAGCCATCCCAAACGAAATCTTAATTTAACAATGTATTCCAATTATGTATTAGTTAGTAGTGAGAAATATAATTCCAACTTATTTCTATGGTCTCTTTCTTTTATTTTATAAACAGACCGTTCTTTACTTCTAAATTTCAATCTTCATACAAACTAGATTCAATAATTTTTCAAATATGATAATTTATCATGAAAATAAGAAATTTTGAGTAATTTTCACTCATATGACCTAATTTTTTATGCTAAACATATATCTCTAAAAATGAATCGAAGTCTAATAACCATAATTCCATTAAACAATCTTTATTGAGAATAAAAAAATCTTGAATGTTTTAATATTTCATAATAATTGCTTATAACTAATATAATTAAAAATTAATCTATAAATTTGATACGTCACGAAAAAAACACCTTTATTTTAAGTAAAAATTTGGTTGTCTCATATAAACGCTGCACCCTACTCTTTTATATGTTTGTGTGTTGGATCTTCGTTCAAAGCTAAGACGTTAAACTCTATATTTCTCTAGTGTTGAGAATGTTCCAAGACACAACAATATTCTTTATCTTTCTAATCAAATGTCTCTTTTTTTTTCTTTTTTTTTTTTGTACACTTGTTGTAAAAATAAATCATAAGTTAGCTTGCGGCATAATCTAATAAGGCTACAAACTTACAGGAAGCAATCGATCCTACATAAACTTTGCCACATAGCCCAGCACAGCAGAGAGAGCTGGCACTGGTTCTCCAGTAGTTCTGTGAGCACAATTAACTACAGTGCATACTGAAAATATTTTAAAAAGTGAAGCAATTAAGCATCACGCTGCCAAAAGTTTGTGTTAGAGAGAGAAGCTCCCCTAGGGTTTTTTTCTCCCTTCGTGCCTTCTCTCTTTCCCGCCGCCTTGAGGAGGACTCCTCGTCAGGATGTCCTCCTCCGCCACCGCCTTCCCCCCTCTTCCCAACTCCGCCCCTCTTTCCCTACCTCCACTCTCTAAGGATCTTCTCCACTGGAAGCTGCTCCTATCCTCCCAGACCCCTGTTTCGCAGGATTTCTCCAACTCCCTTGCTCATCATCCTACTAAGAATTTCACCGCCCATTTCACAAAAGCTCAGTTTGATGCCGGTGCTCCTGACTGGTCTTTATCTTTAGTTGGATACTCCATTGGCAAAAGACCCTTTTACGAAGCTTTGCTCTCGGTCATCAAAAAATCGTGGAAGCTCAAAGGTGAGCTCTCCCTCCTCACCCTCGACGATGGTTTCTTTCTGCTGAAGTTCTCTTCCCCCGAAGACTATGACATGGCGTGGACTGGTGGTCCGTGGTTCTTTTTCGGGAAACCTTTCATCTTGCAGAAATGGTCACCAGATTTTGTCCCCAAACGCGAAGAGTTTGCCTCCATCCCGCTCTGGATAAAGATAAAAAACCTTCCTTTGTCTTGCTGGACTTCTGAAGGTATATCCAAAATTGCGAGCTGCGTGGGAGTTCCGCTGGCGATAGATGCTCTCACGGCGGCAAAAACCAGGCTCACCTTTGCCCGTGTTTGTGTTCAGGTTTCATGCTCTGACCCTTTACCGGATGAGATTTTCTTTTCTGTTGATGGAAAGATCTCCCCTTTGGCGGTTATCTATGACTGGAAGCCATCCCCCTGCTCTTTCTGTAGCTCCATCTATCACGGCCCTTCCCATTGTCCAAAAAATCCTAATCCTCCTTCAACTGAGCAATTTACTCAGACCTTCAGGGGTAGAAGCTCTAGCCGAAGACCCAAAAAAAGCCAGCCACCTCCCATCCCTCCTCCCAAAAATCCACTCTCCACCCCCTTGGTTGCTGCTTCCACAGCTCCTCCCAAACCGTCTGATCCCAACTCCTCAAGCCTCCCTATCCCTAACCTCAATTCCCCCCCATCTGAAGGTGGCACTTCTGACATCCCGACCTCTACTTCTAATCCTCCTCCTCTCATCAACCCTAAACAGAGCACCCTCACTATTACCAATCAATTTGACATCCTGGCCAACCAACAGGACATTCCCTCTTCCTCCTCTGATCAACCTTTGCACCCCCCTTCTGCTCTGGTTCCTCCTCTCAGTCAGAACCCCAATTTACCCCCTGACAAGATTCAGCTCCTGGCCAGCTCCTCTATCAACCTCTTAAACAATTTACACAACTCCCCTTCCACCTCCACTGGAAAAAGCCCAGCCCAAAGCTCCAGTTTTAGTAACTCATCTGCCCAAGAGACCAACAGCCTTATGAGCACTAGAAGCAAACAGGGGAAGAAAGGTGGTAACTCAAAAAACAAGCGTAAATGACCCTGCCGCGTATAGCCTCTTGGAACATCAGAGGATTTAATCATCCCTCTAAAGTTATGTCCTGCAAGTCTTTGGTTAATAAGTTTAATTTAGATATGCTCTTTATTTTAGAAGCAAAAGTCTCTGTCCTCTCAGTCACTGACGACTGGTTTTTGCGTTCTCATATGGTTTTCCCGGTTGAGGGATCTCATCAAAATTTTGACCATTCCGTTACGGGTCGGATCTGGATCAAGTGGAATGCTCAGAAGGTTTCCTTTAAACCTCTTTTTACTTCCAATCAGATGATTCATGGTGTTATTCTGGTTGGAAATTTGGAGGTGTGTTGCATTTCTGTTATCTATGCTTCTAATAACTTGTTGGAGAGACAACAATTGTGGGCTTTGATTGTTAACCTGGCAAGTCATACCACCTTACCCTGGGCTATCCTTGGTGATTTCAACTGCTGCAGATATTCTAATGACAAAGCGGGAGGTATTCCCATTCCTCATAGTAAACTGGGTGAATTGAATTCTCTTGCTTTCAATGCGGGGGTCTCTGACCTTTCCTCCATGGGCCATTTTTACACCTGGTATAATCAAAGATTAGATAATCCTATTCATATCAAGCTGGACCGCATTCTCATCAATGATGCTTGGCTCTCTTCTTTCCCCAACTCCCATTACATTGTTAGTAACCCAGCTGTCTCTGACCACTGCCCCCTTGTTCTTCATCTGGACTCCCCTACTAACACGAAACACCGTTTTATGTTTAAGAATTTTTGGTGCTCACTCCCTGCTTTCTGGAAAGAAGTCCTGGATGTTTTTTCCTTGCCGGTTTCTGGTAGCCCTATCTGTGATCATCTTCATAAGCTCAAAGAGCTCAAATGCCGCCTAAAAAACAGTTACTGGAACTCTTCTAATTCCCTGGCTGTTCAGATTGAGACTCTCTCTTCTGCCCAGGCTGAAGTCCTTCAAAAGCTTCATAATGATCCTCTGAATGATATGCTAAATCATCACCTCTCTTCTATTAATGCTCAACTCTCTGCTACTAAAGTCAAATTGATTGATTGGATGTCCCAAAGAAGTAAAGCTAGATGGTTGCAAGATGGGGAGGATGATCTGAAATTTCTCTATGCCAACATCAATGTTAGACACAACTCTAATCAGATTAGAGGGATTTTGGTTGATGGTATTCTGCACACTACCTCTGATCACATTGCTGCGGCTTTTGTTAATCATTTTCAGAAGATTTTTAATGGGCCGCATCCTCTTTCCAACTGTGATTTACCATTAGGGAACTCTATCCCTAATGATCAACAAGATTTACTGATTGCCCCCTTTACTATGGATGATATTAAAGAAGTTATTTTTTCCTCTCCTAAGAATGCTGCTCCTGGTCCTGACGGTTATACTTTCGAATTCTACAGAGCTGCTTGGAATACTCTTGGTAAACATATTTGTAATGCCGTCCAATCCTTCTTCCACACCTCTTTTCTCCCTAGACATGCTAAGAACACTGTTGTTGCCCTCATTCCCAAGAGTCCTCATGCTTCCTCTGTTAATGACTACCGACCTATTTCTCTTTGTAACACCTTCTACAAAATCATTGCCAAACTTTTAGCTAACAGGATGAAAATGGTCATGCCTTATATTATTCATCCTGCCCAAACTGGTTTTATTAAAAACAGAATTATCACTGATAACATCATTTTGGCCTCGGAAATTCTTAGCACCTTCAACAAATCTGCAAAAAACCATGTTTTTTGTGCCAAATTTGATATTCATAAGGCCTTTGATACTGTTTCTAGAGAGTTTATTCTCAGACATATGCAAGCTAAAGGCTTTCCTCCTATTTTTGTTTCTTGGATTAAGGCTTGTATTACTGATATTCATTTTTCTATTGCTATTAACGGCTCTCTTGAAGGTTTTTTTTGGCTCTGCTAACGGTCTTAGGCAGGGATGTCCCCTGTCCCCTTACCTGTTCACTCTTGCTATGGATGATCTCTCCTCCTGTTTTGAAGATGCTAAAGCAAATGGGAACTTTGTTGGTATCAATGTGGACAACTTCAACATCACCCACCTTTTGTATGCGGATGACTTACTGGTTTTCTCTAAAGCTGATTTACAGGAGGCGGCTAATCTTTCAAAAATTCTGAATATTTTTGAAAAATCCTCTGGGCTGAAAGTTAACCCCCTTAAAAGTTCTATTCTCTTTTCAAAAAATTGCCCTTTGGCTGATGATATCTGTGAGCTTCTCAACATCAAGTCTACTTCCACACCTCTTAAGTATCTTGGGCTCCCTATTTTTCTCAAAAAGCTTACTTTTGCTGATTTTAACCCTCTTATTAAAAAAATCACCTCTGCTTTAGAGGGTTGGAGGGCTAAAACACTTTCTTTTGGGGGCAGAACTCAATTTCTTAAGTACACCATCTTTAACACTATTGCCTATTGGATTAGGGGCAGTATTATGCCCAAAAGGTGTTTTCAGGTCTTAAACAAAATCTGTGCTAGATTTCTTTTCTCTCGAGACACTGTTGTTAAGAAACTCAGGCTGATTGCCTGGAAGGATACCTGTATTCCTAAGACTAGAGGGGGGCTTGGAATTCCTTCTCTGGATTCTCTTTCTTACAGCTTCAACTGCTCTACTATTTTGAGATTTCTGAATGAGGAGAATAATCTTTTGTTTAACTGCTGGCGTGAACGTTATTGCTCTCTTTGGTTACCCTCTAAGAATTCTTCGTCTCTTTTCTGGAAGAAGCTTTGTTTAACTGCTCATTCCTCTAAGCATTGCTGGCAGTTCAGGATTCTTTTCAACTGTCAACTCTCTTTTCTTTGGGATCCCTGGTGTTTTGGGAAATCGATTATGGATTTAGTGGATCAAAATGTTGATTCTTCTTGGCTGGATCAGTTGTCGAAAGTGCCTGTCTCTCACTTTTTGATTAATAGTACCTGGAATTGCCCCTCTACCTGGCCTTCCTACCTTGTGAATCAAATTCTATTGGTACCCATATGGAATATTGGAAGAACTTGTTTATGGTACTCTGCTGATAATTGCTCCAATATGCTGTTCAGGAAAGAATTTTTTAAAGGGTATCCGGTGGTTAACTGGCATCGTTTTATCTGGCACAAACGTAATGCTATTCGTTTCTCCTCTTTTGGTTGGATGGCTGTGAGAAATGGATTAAAAATTGCTGATAATTTATTGAAAAGAGGCATTAATGTTAACCCGAGCTGCTCCTTTTGTTTGGATTTTAAAGAATGTCACAGTCACCTTTTCTTTGAATGTGATTTCTCTTTTAGTATTTTGAACTCTATCATTCCCCAATCCCATACACTGCTGCTTCGTCCTAACCTGTTTCAGGTTTTCGATCTTATTGAGGAAATTGCAGATAATGCTGTTAGTTTAAACTTCTATTCTATGCTTATAAACATTGCAATTTACTACATCTGGAGGGCGCGCAATGACAGAATTTTTGGAAACATTATTGAATGCCACACCACTGTTTTCAGAAAAATTAAAAAGGCTGCCCTGGCGAAGCTGGAAAATTGGCCTAAAAGACATCTTGTTCTTCACCTTCTGGATTAACTGTATTATGCTGGCTTTCAAGCAGACTGTCTCTGCTTGGTCTATTTCTGAGAATTCTTCTGGTTGGCCCATATGGCAACCAAGCTGCTTCGTTTTGCATCTTCAGACAATTTTGCAGGACAATGATGAGTACTGTAGTCCTGCCTCTTGGAGGGCCATTTCGGCAACCAGAGGCAACCATTCTGACCATCTCATCGTTCCGGGCCCTTTCGAGTGCTACTACATTTATAACCTGAGTCCTGATCAATTTTGTATACCACAATTTTATTTTTTTGGTTATTACTGGGTGGTATAGTTTTTCTCTTTTACTGTTTTGTTTATTTGGTTTCCTTTCTTCCCAGCTCTGTTTTTTTAGCTGGATGTTAGTTTGTAATAGTTTTTCTTCATCTTAATAGATGGGCTTTGGCCCCAAAATTCCCCAAAAAAAAAGAAAATATTTTAAAATCATATATCAAACTAAGGAAGGTCATCTTAAATGACAAGATATCAAATACACTTTTAACAATTTTTTATATGTAAATAACCATAAGGGAAAAAGATTTGTTAAACTCTCACTAACAAAAAATAAGGTTATCGCAGCACAAATTTTGACCTATAGTGACGATTCTAACCGCTACTTTTTTTCCTTGCAGCAGTTTTAGGACCGCTGCACGGCCGTTGTAATCGCAATGCGCTACAAAGATATTCTGCAACAGTTTATAGGCTGGCAGGATAGTTTTGTCTAAGTGCTTAATTTAAACGTTGCATACTTACAAAATTATAGTGGTTATAACCGCTATAGATCTGAAGGAAACGAAGTGATTTACAGAATTGTGGCGGTTACGATTATAACCGCGGTCCATATTTTTTTTCTAAACACAGAACTGAAATGATCGAGCAATGCTTCTTTTCATTTGGATGCAGTGGAATAATACAATATGATCGAGCTGTGCATGGAGAAGGGGTTGGGATCGAAAGAGAAAAAGATCAGAAAAAGAAGATGGATCGCAAGTCGCAAGAGTCCAGCCAGTATAAGAGGCTAGCTTTTGGCAATAGCATCAGTTAAAACCTCTGGTTTTTGCACTGGTTAAAACCACTGCTAGGTTTTGGCAATAGCATCGGTTAAAATCGTTGCTAATACCGCGTTTTGACAAGCGGTTTTCAAATCTCCCATAACAAATGTTACGAAAATCCATGTTTTTTATTAGTGTCTACAACCCAATCTGAACTTTAGAAATTTTAACAGAGCTTAGTTCTTTGAATGCTGGATGCACCAAATAAGTTTACTATCATGTTGTGATGAAAATGAGAAGGTGCGGTAGAATGAAAAGGAACAAACGAACAAGCATCTCCATGGCCATGTAAACTGAAATAAGCCAGCAATCAGATCTGAAATCAATTTGTTAGCCTTTCCTGGCTCAGGCTGATGCTTCAAATCACTCTACTCTCTATAAGAATCTCCAGCTATCATTCACAGTTAATGGATACGAAGCTGCTTTGACCAATGAACACTACAAAATTTTTATAAGAATTTCCAGTACCGGCATCAGCAGCAGGTCAGAGCTACAAAAACAAGCCTGATAGCTGGTAATGATGCCATGCCAACACCTGTAGCCATGAAAGACACCAAAAAGATAATAAAAAAAGAAGTGGCCCCTGAGAAGACCTGTCTTATAATAAATAGATTGTCTCAAAATCAGGTGACTGAAGTCTGTGGAGACTGGAGAGGGAGATAGATTCAACAAAATGAACTGTATGAAGGAATCAAATTGCAAATTTAACAGTTTGAATTTCATAGATCCAGACGACAACTACAGTAAACCAACAAATGTGTTTGGCTTTCGCTTTTATTGTGAATCGAGCTTGAACTGTATGCATCGTTCATGGAACTTTTAAGCTTTGATTTCCTTCTTAAATAACCATTCAGTTAGACTCTGGTTGAGAAGGTGACATCAATGAATGATTTAAGCTCGATTCTAGAAAATTTAGCAACTTTACTTCTGTCGTAATCAAATGTTGTAATTAGCAGAAGCGCTTTGTTCTGTTTATGAAAATTTAGCAACATTACCATGAGACCAATCAAAGCATGGTGGCCAGAATACAGAGAGCTCTGCTATGTGGATATATAGATGGGGACCAGAGAACTACCAGTGATCTCAAGTAAAAAAACAAAAGACCTGTCTTGAAAATGGCAGGCTGGCTTTGCAGTCAAGGTGAAGAAGTTAGAAGAGTCTAGGATGGACAGAGGTTAGAAGACCCCTACAGAAAGCATCTACAGGCTAATCAAAAAAGATGAGTGTAAAAACCTGATCTAAGTTCATTATGACTCTGAAATTAAGCTTTGATTTCTTCAACAATGGAGTGCAGAAGCTAAGGAGGAGGAGAACTTATTCTGTGCGGACACAGGATAGAGAGAACCGTCTGATTTTCTCTGTCTATAATAAAAGCGCAGCTGTTATAGTAAAAACTGCTTTTACTGTAAACAGAGAGAACATCGGACGATTATCCGGTTGGATGTCCACACAGAATAATTCTTCAAGAAGACGGCCCAATAAATCTTATAAAACATTTAAGGCTTTTTCAGTTCATTTGACTTGTTTAGTTGTTTGATTCATGATGATTTTGATAAGATTGTTGAATGATTGTGAAAAGAAAGTAAGAACAGTCATAAATGTTTAATCAGAGATAATTTGAAAGTTTGGACTATACTGTTATTTCGATGTTATCTTCAATATTAACCTATAAAAAATAAAATATAAATTTTAATGTATATTTTAGGTATAGCAAAAAATCAAAAAAGGATTTTTTTTTTTTTTTTGAAGTACCAAAACCAGAGACATGGAATTAAAATTCAAATTCAAAAGGCGAATTACAATCCCATTACCAACACTCTTATTTCACTTCACTACCTTCAACGGTCACAATTACCCTTTTCTTTTTTCTTTTACTTCCCCTTCTCCCGCTTCAAATCCTAGGAAATAGAATTCCTCCACCTCCTCGTCCCCTTCCTCACAGCGGCCACCTCCGCCGCACCTCCACCCGCCGTCATCTGCTCCTGCCCTTCCATGCCTCCCATCTTAGTCAGCCTACTCAATCTCTTCCACCCACTTGTCCACCCCGATGACGCCGCCGTCGACCCATGCTTCCCCGTCTTAGCAGCCAGAGCCGTCGTCGCCGACATCTTATCAAACTGCCTCTGCAAACCTTCCATGTCATTTTGAAGCTCGGAATACTTCGTCTTCATTGTTTCGAGCTCGAATTTCAGTGTGTTTATATCCTTTTTGGCGGCGGCCCAGCCTTCCTGGAAGGATTGGGGCGTGCCTTCGATGAGCTGTTTGCGTGTGGAGATGATGGGTTGGTATGGGTGGCCGTCAGTGGCGACAGAGGCTGCGGCGGCAGCTTCTTTGAGGGTGGAATTGGCGATGGCGTTGCTGATTTTGACTTGCTCGGAGAAGAGGACTTGGACGACGATTCGGAGGGGAAGGCGTTCGTTCTGTGCGGCGTGCATGCAGGCGTCGATGGAGAGTTTTTGGCAGTCCATTACACGGCATAGGCGTTTTCTCTCGTGTTCTGTTAGGGTCGGGTGAGCCTGTTTTCAAACGGCTCCATTCATTCAATTTGTAAGATACTTTTGGATACAAATTTATAGCATAAATTGTAGAAATTTATCCAGAAGAAAGGAAGCAACTTTACCTTGAGGTAAGAGTCAACAGCCCTGTAAAGCCCATCATCGCAAGACCTCGCCGAATCCGGCAAAGCCTCAGCCAAAACTTGAAACTTTGTCAGCGACAAATTCCGATCTCTCGACACCTCCGTCAAGTAACTATCAATCAATCTCGCCACCCTCATTTTTGCATTCGTTCCATGCTTTCCCGCTGGCGGACTTTCCCCTTCCGCCGTCTGTTCCTGCACCAAAAAATGCTCCACCAATCTCTGCACCAAATCCACATCAAACATAGTCTCGCTCTTACTATAATAAGCCGGAATCATCAAATCGGCTAAGCTCGCCTGCTCCAATTGCATCCCCACCCTCTTCTCCAGCTCCGTCACCAATGCCTGCGCCACTTTCAATAAGCTCGCTTGGCGTAGAAGCCGCAAGAGAAATCCGCATGTTACGCTGTCTCGTTGAGCCGGAATGATGCTTATAAGGCTTTCTATCACCATCCTCTGTTCTCTGGCAGCCGATCCTGTCCACTCTGCTTCCCTAACTCCAGCGCTGGCGGGGCCTGTGCCGGCGGCAACAATCATGTGGAGTCCTCCGCCGCCGGCTGCAATTGAGGAGTAGTCGTCGCTGCTGCTGATGTTGTTGTTGTCCTTCACTAGACCAGGTAACCATTTCGCTGCGTATTGCATGATGGCGGCGCCGATCAGCTCGTGTCGCATTCCCTTCACCTGTTAGATCTTATCATTGTTCTAATAAGTATTACATTTGACGCAAATTTTAGTAGTTGAGTTTATTATATTTTGACATAAAATTTGATTCAAAATTTTTTAAGTTACACTATTTGAATTGGATCAAGTTTATTTTAATCTTTTAAAAGTTTATAATAAAAATAATGAGAAGAATGTGCCCTCACATTCTTAAAAAAAAAAAAAAAAAAAAAAAACTATAACATTTTGATGACAGTGTCAAAACGGGTTGATGTATTAGTCACGGTCAAATCTAAATTTGATCGGGCTCGAACTCAACCAAGTTGACTTATCAGACTAGTTACAAGCCTAAGACTTTGTTTAAAACAGTTTTTTAAATGTTTTAATTTTCAGATCGTAATCATAATTTCTAATTGATCTGCTTTACAAAAAATTTTGTACTAGAAATATATTTTCTACAACAATTTTAAAAATTATTTTCAAAAAACAACTCAAATTAAGCTTAAATCTTTTTATTTTAAAATCTAATAGCAAACCCCATCATTCTATGAAGTATTGGGAAGTCCAAAACATTTTTTATTGAGAATTGTGATAAAGCATTCAATCAATTGAAAACTCTACTCTCTTCATCACTAAGTGCTCCTTTTTCTCATAATGATTGAGGACTCAATTAGCTCAATCTGAGTCCTCAATCATAATCAAAGAAGACAAAAAACAATGGGTTCTCTATCATGTCAGTAAGACCCTTCAACCATTTCTGTCTAATGAATGACCAATGATGACTTATCCTCATTATGACAAACAATTTCACAAAATAAATTAAATAAAGCTCACCCAATGCCTCAATTCAGCCATAAACCTATTTTAGACAATAACTTGATTATTACTCTCGTGTTGCTGAATTTGGATTAGGACTCAGTAAAATCGCCCTCTCGCTGAAAAAATTATTACGTGTGGTCATCAGAAGTCGTATGGAGGCCAATCAAGACAAGTCATATTATCTGACACATCCTGATTGACCTCCGGACCGTCCAGTAACCGACCATAATAATTTCTCCACTCGTTAAGAGTATTTGATTGAAGAATTCAAATGCTATATTTTTTTTATGCTGTAATTATGAAAAACTCTTTTGTACTAACTTAATCACAAAAGAATTTTGAGTTTATTGATTAAAGAGCAAGATTGTTTCTTCAATGTTGTGAGTTCTTTTTTTTTTTTTTTTTTTTTGTGATTTAATATTATAATCACATAAGCAACTAAAAAATAGGCTATTAATTTTGGAAGGATCAGCTAAATCTAAGTGTATTTTTTTATTCATTAGGCATCTCATTAGTTTGCTAAAAAACAAAATATTAAAAAAAAAAAAAAAGAATTATCAGCACCTTGATGGCGGTCACAACGCGCACGAAGTGGTCGATCCGAAGGATGGACACGTCTTCAAACCACCAGTCCGCCGGCACCGGCGAGTCCCGAGGATCTCCCCCGCCGGCAGCGGACCACTTAGGGCTGTTCGTGCGCGACGGGCGTCCGCCGTACGCCCACCGTATTCCCCTCGGGTTTGCGCACGCCTTCCACGCAATTGACTCGCTGCAACGCCGCACGATCTGCAGGTTCTCCGCCCATGGAGAAAGTCCCTCGCAGCTCTTGAGCACCACGATGGAGTCCCGCCATGAAGATAGAACCACATAGCTCAGAAAAGCTTCCGTTTTGAATATGAGGTTGCCTTCCTCCAGATCCTCTGTCATTTCCAGGTATTCAGCCGCACAGCGAAGGCCGGCGATGTTTGCGGCGGTTAGATCCACTGCGATACCGTAGCAGAACTTTGCCGCTAGCTCGAAGGCCTCGAACCCGCCGGGGAGGTCGTTAAGCTCCACTACAACGTTCGGGTCCAGCTCCCGCGAGGTCTCGTAGATCATCCTGTTCATTTTGCCGCTTCTCGAGAGCAGAGGATACTTCAAAAACAAACAAAAAATCGCAAATTTAAGCACAGGCATAAAGAATCTCTCCACGAAAAAGGAATAAGACGAATCAACGAAACTAACTTTATGCAGATTGAAAGTCAATTCGCCGACTTTGATTACAAGATCGCTGGGAATGTCACTCGAGACGTGCCTGCAGCTCAAAATCACAAGATATCAGAGGCTGTTGAACTTATTGTTGTTTCAGATTTTAAAAGAGAAAGATTTGAAGAGAAAGTTTTGAGAAAATACCAAGATTGCTCTCTGCGAATGAAGCCATCAGGCTTGAAGCCGTCTTGCTTGTCGGCCTCGCCCTCCGGCAGGAAGCTCCTGTCTCTTACTCCGCTGTAACTCTCGCTCTCAGACTCCCACATGACGAACTTTCTCTGCTTTCTTATTCGAGAATAAAAACGGATATATATACTAAGAAAATGAAGCTAGTGTAGGAGAAGGAAGAAACAGAGAACTGTCGCTTGTTAAATTACAGAACTTCTGTTTAGTTCTTGAAACTGAAAGAAAGAACCAAAAACCCAAGCAAGCAATAACAGAATGACAACGAAAGCCACAACAATGCAGAAAAAACCCCAAAATAAAGAAACAGAGTACTCTGAAACCACAAAGGAAGGATTTCATGCACAAAAGTGGCTTTAGTTCTGGGAACTTCTGCTGAAAATGAAGGACATGGACAACAGAAACATCCAAGATCCAAGGCCTAGAACGGCAGAAAGTAGAATTCAGAGCAAGGTGAAAGGTGAAAAGAAAAGATTCAGAAATCTGGGTCTTCGTGATGAAAGGGTACAGTTGTGGTGATCAAGAAGAAGAAAAAAAAAAAATCACATGGTTTGTTTGGAGTTATGTGGGACTCTACTGCTCTCTGTCTTCCATAATTCTACAGGCTGTGAGGTTATGGGCTTCCCGAAAATCCCCTGCTTTGCTTAGCTTCAATGCATTCAAACTCTCCGTTTTTTTTAACCCTCATTCCGAGAGAAAGCTCTGAATTTGCGTAGCCATTGCTGTTTGTTTCTTGGTTTGAGGACTAATTAATTAATTAATTATACTGTGCGTCCTTGCCCCACAAGCAGCAACACCCATCTTGTTCTGTTTGGTTTTTTGGCTAACTATGGAGGGCATGATTGAGAAAGTTTAACAAAAGACCTTTACCATATGAAGAAGAAAATGATTTCTGCTTTCATATTTCATTATCTTTTCGTATTCTGGAAAATTTTTATGTAGCAAAACGCACAGAGAATTATGCAACCATTTAAGTTTGGGAATCATCTTCAAAGGTCTATTCAAGATTTCTCTTTTTCTTTTTTTTTTTTTTCTTTTTTTTTAATGATGTTCTATTTTATTAGAGGTTAAAAAAGTCTTATTTTCTCAAAAATAAATTTTGCATTAGTTTAGCTTCTAACCAAGGTTTATTTTCATTTTTACAGTCAAACTTTGTTACAATATGGTTGATACAAAGTCTTGTTATTACATATTTGCCCATGATTTTTTGTTGCTTTTGATTGATGATTAATTAGTCATGTATGTTTATACCTAGAAGAAGCTTTCTTCCTGCTTTTTAAGGCATTTTTTTAGTACAATTTTTTTAGTTTAAAAAAATTTATATTAAAAAATTACTTTAAAACACAGTAAGAAAATTGTTACAAATAAAGTTTTAGAAATATGACGAAGTGCATCATTATTTCATGATAGAGTATTGATGATTTTTTGCACACATTCAAATAGTAGAAATTCAATGCACATAAGATAAGATTAATTTCTTGAAAATATAAAATAAAAAATTTATTGGACTTTGTCAAATAGAAATTATTTTTTATAGGTAATAGTCTGTATTATAAAGAATTGTTCTTCCTCAAAATTGAAGAAGACATCAATATAATATTAAAAATAAATAAATTACAATGCATTGATGGTGAAAGAACTTCAGAGGAGTTAATGTTGATGATAATGATGATTGGGATGGTCCCTTGCCTTCAAGAAGAAAGGGGATCAACGAGTGGAAGTCGGCATACCATTAGAGATTATAGAGAGAGAACTTAATGACTTGAAGTTGGTTGGCAACTGGTTTAGATTAGAAGTGCAAAATAGGTAGAATTTCAACAAGCTATATAGGAAGAATTCGAGGCCATGAATGATTTGCTTATAGAGAAGAGGATGTTGACTCTTTAGTTAGCCAACCCTGGCTGGTCGGAGAAGTGGAGGAAAATCATCACCTTCTTAAGCGGTCGCTTGAGCATGAATGTCTATGATTTTATTTGGGACAGTTTTCTTACTGTTTCTTAAAATAACTTTTTATAATAAAAAACTGTTTTAAGAAGCAGTAAAAAAGCTGTTGCAAATGAAGCTATGTAATGAAAGAAAAGGAAGCTACTTGTACCAAAGACTAAATCAAATTGATCAATCATTTCTAGATTTGAATCATCTTAATGAGATAAATATATTGATCCCTTTTAAATGTTATTAGAGATAAAAATTTGATTAGGAATCATGTTGATCAAATGTGAAATTTATGATCCCAACTATATACCCTTCTTTTAAATGTTAAAATTTGCAAATCTAAGAAATTTTGGGCTTTTGAAAAGTATACCATCTAAAATTTTTATTGTTCAAATTGTTAAGATTTGGCCATTTTTGTGTACATCAACATGAATCCCCCCCCTTAGGGTTTTGAACCAAATTATTTTACTTTTTTATAACTTAATATATGTTGGATCTATGGGTTTTATTGGCACATTTTCTTAGCAAATAAGTTCTCAAAAACTCAAGCAAAAAACACTAAATCTATTAGGGTTTGGAAGTGAAAAAAGAATGCTCTTTTTTTTTTACTTTGTATCAATTATTATAATAAAAAGTGACACATTTTTTAAGAAAACAAATTCCCAAAAATTCAAGCAAAACCCTAAACCTATCAAGGTTTTAAAGTTTGAAAATTATTTCTAATGGTCTATTTGGGACTGCTTTTTCTTTTTTTCTTTTTTTTTTCAAACATCAATCGTAATTTTATTTTGCTATTGCTTTCTTGTCGCTTTTTTATTACATTTTATAAATCTTCGTGGTTGACAATTGTTTTTTGCAATCAAAATAGCTAAGTTATTTTCCTCACAACAACTTTACAATCAACTTTATAAAACACTTTATTTATCCAAAACATATCCTAAAACATAGAAAAGTTATTTTAATTTGGATCTTCCTCTTACGGTCTTAAACCAACTTACGCTTCGTTTGGGACGGCTTTCTTCTTGCTTTTTAAAATAACTTTCTAGTATAAAAATTTCTTGAATTTGAAATTTTTGTACTAAAAAATTGTTTTAAAAAGCAGTACAAAAGCTGTCTCAAACGAAGAATTAATCCCTCTTTGTTATACCTTGATGTGTTCTGAAGATAAGTGCTTTATTGGCACAATTTATAAGCAAACAAATTTTAAAATGTTTAATATTTGACCATTTTTTGAATATCAATATGAATCTTCTATTATGATCTTGAACTAACTTAGTACCCTTTGCTATATATATTTTAATGTTTGTCGAAGCTATGGATTTTAATGGCATAATTATAGGCAAACAAGTTCTAAAAAATTCAGATAAAAATCCTAAAATTATAAAAATTTGATAGCCTTAAAAAGAAATTTGGGATATAAGAATATTGTTCCAGTTGACTAAAAATTTTATAATTGATATAAATATTTTATTATATTTTTACCATTTATTATGAATTTTATTTATATTTATGAATTTCTTATTTATTTTTCAAAAAATAAATAAATGTAAAAACATGTTATTTAATTGTGAAAGATCTAAAACATCTACTTTTAGATTAATTATTTTGTGAGGATGTCAAATGCCGTCAGGAGACCAATCAAAATGCGCCACGTCACCATTCGCTCTTACCGCGGCTCGGTACTGCTGTGTAGCGCTGCTCGGTGCCGCTGAAGTGACGCATTTTGGTTGGTCTCCGGAATACGTTCTGCTTCCGATCTCCACACAGAATAATTTCTCAGCAGGTATTACATAGTTGCAATTTGTCTTTCTTTGTCATTCTATCATGAAAAGTTATTATTTGGTTATCAAACTGAAATTTAGCAAATCCATCATTGATTTTTTATCATATGAAAATCAATATAATTTTGTCCATTATTGAAAATTGCCAAATAAATTTGTTGGATGATTCCCCAATTTACATAAACACTCCAGAATTTTTTAGTGAAATTTTTTTTTATTATGATTTTTTCTAGAAAATTCTTAAAAAATAGAGAGTTTGCATGGGGATATTAGGGTTACTCAAAAAATCTATATCACTTATTATTATAATATAATTTATTTATTTCTTATATTTTTTCTTTATTACTCACAAGTCAACAAGTGATTCAATTTAAAAAATGATAACACAATTCTAGTTTCCTAGTAAAGACTAATTTAATATAAAAATTAAATAATTAATTACAATTAAATAATTTGATATTTTTATTAATTAAAAATTGATCAGAGTCAATTTTTCTCTGATGGTTATGTATGGACTTTATTGGAGAGCAGAATTCTATCCCATTAAATTCTCAACTGTAAAACAATGTATTATTATTATTATTATTAAAAAGATTAACTAATTACATGAAAGAGACTAATCAATGATTAATACTGCATTTTAATGTATGGTGGGTTATGTGGGGTTCATTAAGAGGTCCATATATAGTTGGGAATGAATGGTCACTGCCCATAGAATTTCTATTATTATTTATTTTGGTCCATAGTTGTTTTGTATTTATCTCATGACCACCATCGCCTGATAATATTCTTCCGCCAAACTTATTATCAACAGCATTATTACACGTCCTCGCCTGTAAGGCCAATGTACACCGACGACACAACGGTCGAAGGCTATCAACTTCAGCGCCCATTTTCATTAACAACGTTGACGCACGTCATCGCTTAAAAGGCTTATGCATGTCGTTGGCACAAATGCCACGTCCAAAGACTTGATTACTCATTGCCTTCAATAGCATTGAAATATGTTTTCGCCTATAAGATTGATGTATGTTGTTGAGACCAATGACAAGAGCGCATTCTTCAATAACATTAACATCTGTCAGCACCAATATGGTTGATGTGTGTCATCAATGTCAACTCTGACTCTTGACATCAACACGAAGATTTATAATGAATTTCTCATCATCTCAAAAAGAAAACTATCAAAAGGTTTACAAATGATCAATTGAAAAACAACTCAAATGCCTCAAAGCACTCCAACTTTAGCATGGAATCCCTCACAATTTATGCCTACTACACTGTATCACAGCTTCTCCAAGTATGAAGAACGCCATCATTTGTAATCAATGATATATAATAATGGATCATTTCATCTCTGTGGCACCGCATGAATTGTTTCCTTTTATGTCTCTTATAATATTCTTTTATATGTGAGTGTTGGATCTTTATATATAGGTAAAAAAAAAAACTCTCACGCAATTACGGTGAATATTCTAGCATGTAATAATCTTAATACATCTTTAATTTGATATAGCAAAAGAATTAATTATACAAATTGAATTGTCTCTCATATATTTTTTTTGTATTAATAATTATTAAAAGCAAAGGGAAAAGCTATGTTATGATCTTAAAATATATTCATATCAAAGTTGAGGTCAAAAAATTCATTTGTGTGATAATTTTTAAAAATTAAATCATAAAGTATTGATATAATTTATATTATGATTTTTTTTTTTACAACTTGTGTTTGATTTCATGCAACATGTGCTATACTTCAAGACAACTAAACTATTAGATAATATAACTATATCAAGAGAAAGAAAAAATATAATTGTCTAAAATTTATTTGTATTTATCTAATAATTTAGTTGTAATTGTCAAATATTTAGTTATATTACGGGGTAATATGTGACGTGTGAAAAGAGTATGCGTCATAAAAATTTCCCTATCTCTGCATGAAATATATCAGAATATATATCCACACATGATTTTTCTTCTTTTATTTTATTTTATTTTTCAAAAAAAAAAAACCCTTCACAAGAAGAAATGCCATATAAATTCTAACATAAATAATTAACAAGATACAAATTTAGATGTGGGTGGATATATTGGGATGTGCTTCAAAATCTATAAATAAGCCCACTGTCCACTTGAAGGAAGGTGAACTTAGCTTAAGATCTAAGAGAGCTTAGTAGCTCTAAGAATCCACCAAAAGATGCAACATTTTTTATCTGAAAATTCATGAAATGAAAAAATTACAAGACTTGATTCTAATCATATTATTTGCAATATAAATGAATATTACAAAAATTTGCCTTTTTATCCTAACTAGAGAGTGAGGGATTACAAAATTTTGATTGTTGGCTTGGCCTGGCCTACTATGAAAAAGTGTAAATAGGGAGAAATAATTGGCGTTAGTAGCAATGTTGGTTGGCAACGTGGCTGTTAATAGTGGTCATGAACTCGTTCAAACTCGAAGTCCCTTTCAAGTGTAGAACAATGCATATTAGAGGCATTTTGGTTATTTTCATCAAAATCTCAAAGTCTCCAACGAACCGCTTCTAATAACCCTCCTTGATTGGTTAATATTTTTTATAAATATGACTTTCTTAATTGCATCAAAAATAGGTGATCTATAGATCAATAGATTTGTTTCATATAACTCTATATATCACCCTATAAATTTGTTGATGATGCTTATGAATCAATATTAATATTTTAAATTTACTATCAAATACTTTAACTATGAAATAAAAAATATAATAATTTCTCATTAATGATAACTTTTATTATTATAATTATTATTACTTTGAAGTATTTAAGTGCTTAAGGATAAGTCTAATTAGTTATGTCATTATCAAATCCAAAATCTTAAAATCTAAAAATTGATATAATCATATGCCATTAAATGATGCTATAGAGGAACAAAACAGTGTAAATTTATGATTCTTCTCTTTCAAGCTAAGAACAAAAATAATAAAATCTTTCTTCCTATAAGTACACCACCAAGAAGACTTTAGTAAGTGGGCCACAGCCCAAAGTAGGGAATTAATTCAGCAGGCCTTGCACAGTATCGACCAGTACCAGCCCAATAATGTTTTGACCCTCCCGAATTTGCCACGTGTCATAAATACTAAATAGTAAATAGTAAATTGGCGAAATTGGATTTAAGAGAATTAATTAATTAAATGCCCATTGCAGTAATCGAGAAAGGATGTGCAGCAGCAGGATCAGCGGTCCAGATTCGGCCACGCTTCAGCGTACGTCGCCACAAGTTCTTAATTCGCTGGAGCGGGTGCGGGTGCGGGTGCAGTTGTGGAAAGTTTAGACCGCTTTCTGCCTCCGCTGTCGTTTCTAATTCTGCCGTCGTTCTCGAGTCCCTTTCTTGGTCCCAAGTTCAAGTCTTCAACGGGACCATGAGCAAATAGTATTCTCGGTCCATGTTTGACAAGAGAGGCTGTGGTTGAGGAGGAATTATTCTGTGGGGAGTCTGAACATAAAGAATCATTCAAAATGTGAGTACGACGTCACCGTCGAACGCTATGTCAACCGTATCGTGTATTGTCTTGCCGAGACCATTGAACTGCAACGACCACGAATCCCGTGGTCCCTCATTGGACGGCCCGTGCCGCCTCCATCTCTGACTACCTTCCCAACAACGACGTTCCTCGGCTCGTCCTTCCTAGTGGTCACCTTATTTCTAGTGTGAAAGATCTTTCTCCGCTCAACCTAGATCCGTAGAGAGAGTAGATCCTCAAGGTGAACATCTCATTATTAACTTTTGGATTTGTGTTATAAGCTTTTACATTACTTTGCCTTTGTGTTTGATTGTGAGTGTCTTGATTATTCTTCAAGCAATTATTTTCCTAAGCAAGTGGAAGACCACGAATTCCTGTAACTTACTCTGAATTGACGCATAACTTTATAAATGTTAAACTTCTATTAAATTCTCTTGATAATCTTGTGTAACTCCAAGCATGTATCACATCAGAAAGTCCAATCAATCCAGTGTAATTCCTATATGACTTGAATATTACATTCTCTATATTTTAATCCTTACCTATAAATATGGGATTACAAATTGTGCATTAATATTGATACTTCATGCAAAAAATTATCTTGATCGGGCACGAATCTCGAGGCAAAAATCAAGTTGGAAACTTCAAAAATTAAATCCGGGAGCACTTGAACTTCGATTTCAGCAAACTTACAGTCAAACTGAGCGTCTCGGAAATACGAAACCCAACGACACCAAATTTGACTCAATCCGAGCCCAAATGAGTCCAAATCAAGGACCTAAAGCATTGTTGGAAGGTTCGAACCACAATTTGAGTTACCAAACGGTCTCCGATTTTGGCAAGCTTATAGTCGAATCGAACGGCTCGACGAGACGAATCCAACGAGCCAAAGATCACATGATTTTGACATCACCAAGGCCTTCAAATGGCTAACAAACGGTGTATGATCAAAGGGTTCAACATCAACCGTCCATTCGACCACTCCCTATTCACCCCTGATCTCACACATATTTACAAGTCATGCAACTCCAGAAAAATTATAAATAGAGCCCGCATTCTTCACAAGAGGGACTCAAGTGAAGAGAGAGAAGAAGAAAAAGGGGAAAGGGAGAATCCTCTCCTCCTCGACCACCGCCGGAGTTCGTCCTACCGCCCGAACACGCCGGAATTCTGCGTGATATTCGGGAGAACGCAGGAATTCTGCCCAACTTCCACGTGATGCTGAAATTCTTCCCAATTTGCAACATAGTTCCCTCCTGACTCCGAAACTCCGCCCAAGTGAAGTCGGAGTTCTGCTCTGCCACCAACAGACGTCAGACTTCTACCCGACGTCGGACCTTCACTCTTCGCCAAGTTTCTACCCGACGCCGGACTTCTACCGGTTATCGGATTTCGCTGGACGTCTACGCGAACATGGATTTCTTTCCATTGTTGGACTTTTACCTGACGCTGTCCTTCTGATCTTCGTCGTCAGACTATAATCTTTTCGACCTCCGTCGCCCGCCGACTACAGTCCTCCTGACTTATGTCGCTCACCGAATACAGTTCTTTCGACCTTTGTCGCCCATCGACTACGGTCCTCCTGACTTATGTCGTCCGCCGACTACAGTCTTTCCAACCTCTGTCGCCCGCCGAATATGGTCCTCCTGACTTACGTCGCCCGCCGACTACAGCCCTTCCGACCTCCGTCGCCAACCGACTACGGTCCTTCTGACTTACGTCGCCCACCGACTACAGTCTTTCCAACCTCCGTCGCCCGTCGACTACGGTCCTCCTGACTTATGTCATCCACCGACTACAATCTTTCCGACCTCTGTCACCCGTCGACTACGGTCCTCCTGACTTAAGTCGCCCGCCGACTACAGTCCTTCCGACCTCCGTCGCTAGCCGACTACAGTCCTCCTGACCTACGTTGCCCACCGACTACAAGCCCTCCGACCTCCGTCGCCCGCCGACTTCGGTCTTCCCGACTAAATGAACATGTCAATAGTGATTCTTTGTATTCATATCATGTAATGTACTATATAAAATGTACATCAAGCTAAGGCCTTCTCCCAAGGAAGGGCCTCATTTGTAATCGACTGCAATACTAGTGGATTCATTCAAACTGGGCTAGGCTCAGTGGTTTTTCCCCCTTTTCAGGAGTTTTCCACGTAAAAATCTTGGTGTCTCATAAATGTTAGACCCTCTCTCTTATCTGATTGCGTGCCAGATTTTCGTACAACGCTAAGACGATAAACTTTAGAATACTCCTGGACGCAACAAATATGAAAAATTTTGCGTCTGAAAATCTATCTATTATGTATATAATATTATACTCCTAGCTAGTCAAAATTATGTTGCTTCAATCCCTATAGAATTCCTATTATACTCTATTTTATTTGTTATTTTAAGGAATTCAATCATATCTTTTGCAAGCTACCTTGATTTTAAAAAATCAGTGAGAAAAGTTCTCTCTTCCTTCCATTTTATTTTGCAAGCTCAAATCGCATCTGGTCTTGATATCTACATCAGAGAACCTTGGATCTAACATACTGATTTGATAGATTTTAGATCTGACTAAAAGGCAACATGAAGAATATATGCAGAGTTGGAATTTTAAGATCTCGTTAACTGTGAGATATCTTTGAATTTATGAAAAGGATCTGTATAGTTAAACTCGCATCTGGAAAGGCACTAATGATATTCAATACTGTCGGCAAGTTTTTTTGCTGTGAGAAACAGCAAATAAATTGAATCTGGACGAGCTTAAATTATATTCTGCTTACTTTATTAAACAAGCTCATATCTTTTTGCTTTAGTCATGGATGTTCTTAACTACGGACTTGTAAGAAGATGTTCCCTGATGTATGCTTTTTGGTTACGATATTCTTCTTGTTGATAAAGACTACAGAGAGAGTTGAAGGCAAATTTGAATTATGAAGGTCGACCTTAGAGTCTAAAAATAAATACATTGAGTGTAAACTTTAGTAATAATAGTTCTAATGGGGGGTTTGTGACTTTGAGCGATTAAGTTATTAGTAAGAGTACACGTTTTAGATATCTTGGGTCTATCATTCGGAGTGATGGTGAAATAGATGGGGATATTATTAGTAGAATTCAAGTTGGATGCATGAAGTGGAGGAATGAATCGGGCTTGTTGTGTGATAGAAAAGTATCAATCAAACTTAAGGAAAATTTCTATAAGATGATGGTGTAGACCTGTAATGCTTTATGGCGCAAAATTTTGGCCATTAAAAAGAGAAGTATGATTATTAAGTTAAGTGTTGCAGAGTTGAGGATGCTTGGGTGGGATGAGTGGATTTATTCTCAAAGACAATATACAAATGAGCATAAAAGGTTGGAGTTGCTCCAATGAACAATTATTACGTCCTCTGACCGGACGTAGAGTTACGTTCGGCCGCCAATAAAACATGTCGCCACGTGCTCTTACTCTTTACCGCGCGACGACTTGACCCGGACCGGAACCCCGGTATGCTGGGTCGCGTATTGCGAGGTATTACTTGGTATTTGCTCGGTATTGCTCGGTATTGCTAGGTATTGCTCGGCAATAATAATGAGAAATACCACTATGTGAAAAAACCAATACCGAGCAAAGACCCTCGCAATACTGAGTTGTACCTAGAAAAAACTCGGTACAACTCGGTATTCCTCTTGGTATTACTCGGTATTTGCTTGGTATTGCTCGGTATTGTTATGTATTGCTTGGAAATAACGAGAAATACCGCTCTTTGAAGAGCAATACCGAGGAATACCGAGTTTTGTGTACCGAGTTTTTCTAGAAAAAAAACTCGGTACAACTCGGTATTCCTCGGTATTACTCAGTATTTTCTCAGTATTGCTCGGTATTTGCTCTGGTATTGGGTTATTGCCGAGCAAAATCGACCAATACCTAGCAAATACCGGGCAATACTTAGCAAAATCGAGAAATATTGAGCCAGCCTGGGTCCGTTCCTGGTCGGGTTGTCGGGGCGCACGGTAAATAAATAAGAACGCTTGGCGCGATTCTTCGGTACCAAGCTGGCGGCCGAACGTAGAGCTACATCCTGTGACCGGACCAAATTAAAGTTCCTACTGGAGACCCAGTTAGGAGAGTAGATGTTTTAGATTTAACCTATATTTAGAAAGATAGAGATAGGCCTAAAAAGACTTTAGAAAATATCAGTAGATGAGAATTTGGCTTTTAATCGGACACAATGAAGAAAAAGAATTCATGTAGCCGACTCCACGTAATGCATAAAAATTTATTGATGTTGTTGTTGTTACTTTATTGAATAAATGCATGGAAAAAATTCCCTAGTCAGCTGATTGCTGATCCAGAAAGTCCAGATCCACCTGTAACGTACATAATAAGCTCTGTATTTGACTTGTTTAAGGCTTGTTCATGTATTGCATAACGTTTTGGCTTGTGGATCTTTGGTTTCTTTCGACTGTAAAGAGGAAGTTGGCATTGAGATAATAAAGGTGATGTACAAGATTGTGCGAATTTATAGAGGTATTAAGTTAATGTGTCATACTTTAAAAACTATGGGAGCGAGTTTTGGAGCATAGGTTGCGGCGTGATACTAATGTTTCTCAAAATCAATTTGGATTCATGCCGGGTAGGTCGACTATGGAAGCCATACATTTATTAAGAGGTTTGATGGAGAAATATAGAGAAAATAAGGAGGATCTACATATGATATTTATTGATTTAGAAAAAAGCATATGATAAAGTTCCAAGAGAAGTGCTATGGAGAGTTCTTTGAAAAGAAAGGAGTCAATAATGCTTATATTCAAATCATTAAAGATATGTATGCAGGAGCTATTACTTGTGTTCAAACACAAGGTGGATTGACCAAGTATTTTCCTATTTCGGTTGGGTTACATCAAGGATCAGCTTAAGCCCATATCAGGGAGTTGAAGGTAACTTGAATTATGGAGGTCAACCTTAGAGTCTAAAAAGGTTGTCGCTTGAGTAGATCTAAAATAGAATATATGGAGTGTAATTTTAGTAGTAATAGACCTAAGTGAGGGGATTGTGACGATTTTGGGCGATCAAGTCATTTAACAAGAGTACAATGTTTTAGATATCTTGGATCTATTGTTCAAGTGATGTGAATGGTGAAATAGATGGGGCTATTATCAGCAGAATTCAAGTTGGATGGTTGAAGTGGATGAAATGCATCGACGGCTCTAGTTATGTGTAGAAATGTAACCCCTCAAAACTTAAGGGAAAATATCTATACAGATGTGTAGTGAGGCCTGCAATGCTTTATGGTGCGCAAATGTTGGCCTTTAAAAAGAGAATGCATAATACTAAGTTAAGTGTGGCAGAGATGAGGATGCTTCAGGTGGATGAGTGGCTTTACCCTTAAGAGATAGATACGAAATGAGCATATACGTGAAAAGGTTGGAGTAGCACCAGTAGAAGATTAGATTAGAGAAAGTGTCGCTTTAGTTTGGTTTGGGTCACACAACAAAACGGCGGCCTTGAGATGACCAAGGGTTTTGAGGAGAGTAAAGGATAGTGACAGAGGTAATTAGAGTTTACTTATGTGAAGAAACAAATGCGGTTGACCGTGTGTTAGTGGTTAGACAAAAATAGGAACTGACCATTCTTTATTAGATTTAATGTCGAGAATTTAACTTTTAATAGGACACCACAGGAGAAAAAAAGGATTAATGTAGCCGACCCCACGTATTGGTTAAAGGCTTGTAAGTAATATCATGTTAGTTGTTGGGGTTGTGGGTCTTGTTGATTTGTATATATTTTTGGTACTCAATTCGATATAATCTCTCATAATTTTGAAAGATACATTATTATTTATTCATTTTTAAAAATTGTGACTAAGTAAGACCATATAATTTCGTTGATTAGTCTTAGTTTCCTCATGAGAGATCAAAATATCACAAGTTTTGGTTTTTTTTTTAAGTTTATAAAGCAATATTGTTCGGTTTTTTTTTTTAAAAATTATTAATGGAAAAGTTTGCATCAATTTTAGTGAATTAATCATGAAGTTTAAATTCTCCACCTCTCAACAATAATATTCACGTTATAACTCGCGCGACAAAAACGTTAAGCATTCATTGTCCCTTTACAATTTACATTTGTTCAAAAAAATCCCAAACTATTATTTTAATTATATTTTTAATTTACATCGCATCAAATAACTCATATTTTTAGACATTTTAATTACTCTGCCGATTTTTAAACAAATACATTTTACAAATGTTGATCTAAAAAGTCCCTAAACTAAAAAGCAAATAACAGAACCCACATCATTAAAAAAACCCCAAAACACGTAATATACTGAACACTATTTAGAGGCTTCTCCAACCGAACGCTTCACACGAGTTTATGGCGTCGTTCGCGGTTGTGCGCCGGAGACGACGGAACGCCCAATATTTCCGCCATTTCTTTTTTTATTGCAGGTGACCCGAGCACACCTACGTTAATTTGCTCTCTCAACCAGAAAAACGAACCAAAGGGGAGAAGGATCGATTACCTATATGCGTGCAGTTAACAAACCTTACAGTATAATCATGTTATTATGCCACAGAAAAAACGTTCAAATATTCTGCTCTAAAATTAAGAAATCAAACTATCCCAAATAAAAAACTTCTAGAGCATTAAACACTGTAAAAAAAAAAAAATCAATCCAAATTTTTCTAATAATATAGGGACCGCATATCAATGCAGGGATTTGCCAAAATTGAGGCTTAAAATATAGTACAACTTACGTTGTCAACTGAAAAATAACTTGGATACATAGTTATAATCAAGAATAGCATAGCAGTACACAACCCCTTATGTACACAAATTTTCATGGCTAGTATCGCTACGGTATGGTAGAGTAAAACACTTCAGTTATGTTTCAAGAGAAAAAGATAATTGGCTGCAAATTAGAGTCTAGAATACACATAAATAGAGAAAAACCAACCCAACCCCAACCCCCCCTGTAGGATTCTACTAAGATAGAAAAGAAACTCTTCTAATGTGGTACATTCAATACTCACTCAGTGGGAAGTTGACTTACTATACACAGTGACGGTCAAAAGGTGTACAGAGATTATTAGCCTTCATGT